>OX438748.1:20266074-20963574 GCA_949316235.1 Oegoconia quadripuncta | reverse complement strand
GTCGAGAGCTCAGGGTCCAATTTGTGCAACGCTCGGAAGCTTTTCACTGTTTTAAAAAATTAAAGTACTGGGCAGGCCCCAATAGTGACGCAATTACATTTCAGTCGTCGGAGTGGTGACCACTAGTGACGTTGACACACGTGTGAGATGTGATAGAGTTGTGAGACTACTAATATTTATTTCAAAACCCGTCAAGACAATCGCTGGAATATAACGCAGTGGTCATTTTATACTTTACCATGTTGGATTTTGTACCACAAGTAAATATGACAGTCTGGAAATCAAGATGAATATAACTAATAAATTCAAAACCTGTCAAGCTGTTTAGGGTACAAGAGCTAACATAAATCTTTACACATACATACATTTATGTGTATTCATTGAAGATCTTTTTTCATAGCGTTGCATGGAAGAGATCGCTTTCAGTGATAAGACTGCCTATGTGTTCTTATTGTTATTATCAAGAAATTATTGGAATAAAGAGTCTTTTTATGTCAGTGTGTCCAATCATAATTAAAATAAAGACAAATGTAAATATACCTGAAAACATTACTATCCTTTTTGGGCCAGTCGGCTAAAATCACAAAACCTTATTATTATCTCAAATTAGAAACACCCAACAGGAACGCCGCCAGATCATATTTAGCGGGAGAAAAAGATAGGACTTGCAAAGAAAAACTAAACGGCTACAAAGAAAAATAAACGTTTTAAAACACATAAATAAAGATTTTTCACATGTTTGTTACGGCACTCGATCGTGTTGCGTCGCTTTTAACTTCAGCCCTCCATTTCGAACCCCTTTTCAATAAAAATATCAATATTTCATTAATTTTTTGATCTGTGATGGGTGTGGGTAATCACATTCATTAACTGTGCCAACGTTCGTGTCGAAAAGTTATGTCATTCCTGCGATAATAAGGTGTGACAGCCAGACGGACATACGGACACAGAAACGGGTTTAGGACCCGATTTCGAAAGACATATAAGCGAAAGCCATTTGTGCGACGCCAGATAATCGAAGCGCCATATGAACGAAACGCCATTTAGCCGATGGGCCATTTAATCGAAAAGACAAATATGCGAAAGCCATAAGATCGATTCGATTCGATTTTTGAGGGGGACATAAATAATAGTGATGTGCTATTGAAACAAATAAACATCCTATTCCTGTATTCCCTGTCCCGTCCACACCTTGCACTGATTGCTCCCTGTGGAAGGCTTGGCGCTCCCTTCCGGCGTCAGGATTAGCTGAATCCTATAACCTTGGGATCTTCAAGAGCAGGGTGAATAGGCATCTACTGAGATCGCGTGCTTCATCTTCGACCACATCGTCACTTTCCATCAGATGAGATTGTGGTTAAAAGCGTATCCAGTTAATCTGTCCATGGCGTGGGCTCACAGTCTCACCACCCCAGTCGTACTTATGCTCTGCAAGTTACGAGTGAGTAATTAAAGTTTGTAACATTTACAGTTCCCCATCGAATTTAGATGAAGTCGATCTGACGTCACAGATATTGCGTACTTGGTGGAGAGTTGGTAGTAATGCCGCTCCAATCATACGGTTTTGTTGTTTAGTTAGCACTTGCATCTTGATGTCACGAGAAACTACGCTTCAATAAGTTGAGAACGCTTTCTCGTAAGTCTTAGTTGGTTTACTAAAGTTGTGAGGTGTTCGATATCCAGCATTTATGTATTTAGTATATAAAGATATCCTCAAATAGGTTGTTCAGATTATGGTGGTTAAATTAGGTTAGGTAGATTTTCGCCCAGGCGGTGGGTCGGGGGGCCCACCGCCACACACGGGCAAAAGACTGAGGGTGTCTCCCATGAACCGGGGCACCCTACAACGGCCGGAAGGCACGCGTAAACGTGCCTAGCGTTGGGGCGGTGGCAGTGGTATTCGTCAGGGAGCCTGGAGTGGAGAGCATCGTATGGGCCATTGTCCACCAAGCTGTCCCAATGCGGGTTGGGGACTTCACATGCCTTAGAATTTTTAATTCCCAGACATGCAGGTTTCCTCACGATGTTTTCCTTCACTGTTTTAAGAGAAGTGGGATAAATGCACATATATATTTAAATTAAATTTAAAAACTCATTGGTGCATGGCCTGGTTGGGAATCGAACCCGGACCTATTTATCGAATGAATGTCTGGTGCGATCAGCCCCGGTAGCATGACAGGCGAGATAATATTTGTCCTGCTCATTCCATTGGACGAAATATAAAACTATTCCACTCTCACTCTTACGTCGCCCGCGACAAACGATGTCATGCTACGGGGGCTGGAGTATTCGAATTTCCGTGATTCGAAGGGTGCTTCACGCCGTCTCATCTCGTAAGTTAACTTCCCTTCTGACGTTAGCACAAAGTTAACTTTTTTTAAACTACCCGAAATTTTCCGTGCATTTATTATACAGAAAATAGAAAATCAAAATCAAAATCAAAAAAATATTTATTTCGTAGGATATAAATTATCATTTGAAAACGTCACATTTTTTTATCTTATTAATAAAGTTTTTGACATTATTGCTCATTCACAAAGCTGATTCACCAGAGAAGGACGAGCAAGAAACTCAGGGGTTGTCCTTTTAAATAAGTTCGGGTTACAATTATATTAAGTATATATATTATATAAATAAACAACATTGGTTTTACGATTCGGAGGTCGCGGGTTCGATCCCCAGCGGGATACATGTTTAAGTAAGTATAGCGGGGTATTACTGGGTGCGCGTGATACATCTTCGGCTACATCGTCACTTTCCATCGGGTGAGATTGTAGTCAAACGCGAAACCAGTTTTTAATAAAAAAAAAAAGTACTCGGTTTGGTTGGTGGTAGGGCATTCTAAATGTCCGCCGGCTAGCTACCACCATCTTATCTAAATCTGCTGCCAAACAGCAATGTTAATAGCATTGTTGTGTTCCGGTTGTCAGAGATAAGATAGCCAGTCTCCCAAATGTGTTGGGGTTTCCGGGTCAGTACGCTTCCACCTTCGACCTCATCTTCACTTAACATCAGGTGCGATTGAAAGCAAGTACCAACCCGTCGTACATAAAAAAATAAATATATTAAGTGTATTGTATAATTAGACTGAATATCGCCGAGCGGTCTATGTCCAAAAGGACATTATAGACGGTTGAATGGTAGGTAGGTACGGGTTAATTTCAAATGAACACACCTGTCGTTGTCTTGTCGTCGAGGGCCGCCCCGGCTTGTATACATTCAGTGTACTAAGTATCGGGAATTTGTCAATAAAACAAAAAATACAAATTATTCATCTAAATTTATTTTATCGCCTTCAAAGTAGGCCCCATCGCTTGCAATACAACATCTCCACCGCTTCACCCAGTCTTCCATACATTTTTCATAGGCTATTTGCGGTATGGCCTTTAGCTCATTCAGCGAATTTTCTTTTATGGCTTCTATCGACTCAAAACGTTTTCCTCGAAGTGGTAATTTTAACTTGGGAAATAAAAAAAAGTCAGACGGAGCCATATCAGGTGAATACGGTGCTTGGTCGAGAACTTTTGTTGAATTTTTCGCTAAAAACTCTTTCACTATAATGGCTGTGTGTGATGGTGCATTATCATGGTGCAGCATCCATGAGTTGTGTTGCCACAAATCTGGACGTTTTCGGCGGATACTCTCACGCAAACGCTTCATGACGCCTAAATAATATTCTTTATTCACTGTTTCTCCCTCTGGAAGGAATTCGGAGTGAACCACACCACGGTAGTCAAAAAAAACTGTCAGCATCACCTTGATTTTAGAGCGACTTTGCCGCGGTTTTTTGGGTTTCGGCTCGTTTTCGAGACGCCATTCTGAAGACTGTTGGCTTGTTTGCATGTCGTACTCATAAACCCATGTCTCGTCGCCAGTTATTATACGTTTCATAAAGGTCGGATCCGTAGAAGCTCGGGAAACCATGTCTTCAGCGACATGCTTTCGCTGCGCTTTTTGAACAAAATTGAGCTCTTTTGGAACTAGTCGAGCGGCGACGCGTTTCATGCCTAAAAAGTCAATGAGAATGTTGTGGACGGACTTAAAAGATATGTTCACCTCACTAGCCAACTCTCTCAGACTCATACGTCGATTTTCGAGCACTAGCTTCTTGATTCTGTCGGTGTTTTCTTTGGTCGCAGCGGTTGAAGGTCTACCAGAACGAGGCAAGTCTACTACTACTTCTAGGCCTTCTTTAAAAGCCTTATACCATTCATAAGCCCTTGTTTTCGATATACACGATTCGCCGTAGGTATTTCGCAACATTTTTAGTGATTCACCACATGAAATATCATTTGAAACACAAAATTTAAGGCACACTCTTTGTTCAACAATATTTTCCATTGTAAAAATCGCCGAGGACTCAAAACTATGACCAACAAAAAGTGTAGTTTAAAACAAATTAAATGACAGATCCCGCTCAAATTTTGCGCGCTAAATCAGTACAGTGCTACCAACATGCAGTAAAAAAATTAGAACGACCTCTTTTACGCGGGTCTTTTTATTGACATATTCCCGATACTTTTTACACAGAGTAGTACACTGTCTGTCATGTGGCAACGCCCGCGTGTTGTGTTATGTACGACAGTACGAGACGGTTTGTTGTCAGGCGCCCCACTTGTGGAGTAAGAAGTCAAGAACGGATTTGAGTCGTCCATCATTGGTGACTCAGAACGGTTGGTGAATTATCGAACTCGATTATGTACAATCCCGCACGCAGCTAATTTCGATTTATAAATGAGGCTCATAACTCGTACGTAACAATGTTACGCGCACAATAACGGCCCGTAATGGCGTTTATAATGGGATCCCACTTCGCACCTCGTGTCCACCCCCCCCGGCCCCCTCGGCCCCGCTGATGTACCCGCGACACAGCCGGTACTTGCTCGAACACTGATAGAAATAATGATAGGTATGTAGATTAATAAAGATATATAACGAGCTTTGACGATAATGTGTTGCCGAGTGGAGTCGGTCGGTGAATTGACAAAATTGTTACGAGTTGGTACTTGAAAGTATGAGGCACACACAACTATGGTCTTAAGTATAATCATCAGCCCGTAAGCATCCCACAGCATTTATATAGGCCTTGCCTCGTATAATGAGGGAGTGTATGGGTCATAGTCCACCACGCTGGCCCAATGCGGGTTGGGGACTTCACATGTCTTTGAATTTATTTCTCAGGCATGCAGGTTTCCTCACGATGTTTTCCTTCAGCGTTTTAAGAGAAGTCGGATAAGTGCACATATATAATTAAATTAAATTTAAAAACTCATTGGTACATGACTTGCTTCGGAATCGAACCTGGACCTCCCAAATTAACCGCTATGCCACCGACACACTTCTGAAAAAGTACGCCCGATACAATCACATCATCTAGTTAAATAAACGATTTGCGTAATTGTGTCTTTAATATAAAAATATGTAGTTAATAAACCACACGCTAGAATTTCATCATTCACCTCCTGGCTTCATCATCAGACCCTCGACACCAAGTAAAATATATTGAACTCGTCAAAACGAATCATATGAGCCCAAACTCGAGGGTTTTACACTAGTAAAACTGTGTGTGTGTGCCTACTAAGTAACCCAACAGTTCCACACCATGTCGTGATTGCGTTGGAGGTGTTAATCAAACGACGGTTCGATGATCACTCCTCGTTTATTGTATTAAAAACTTAAATATATAGTCTTACAATATGAGGGGGTGTCCTCATATACTACAATCCACCTCCTGGCTCCATCATCAGATCCTCGACACCAAGTACAATAATTTAAATAATTCGCTTTCCACCAAAAAGCATCTATAGATTTGCAGGTTTTAACGGCGATGTTCTGAACATCACGTGTTCAGTACTGTTTCCAAAGGTGCACCGTGGACGTTGTTTCAAGTACCTTAATATTTGGGACACACAAACGGTGTTGTTTGGGATTTGTCTGACAACCACAATTGGGACAAAGGTAGTGACATAGCTATACCGGATGAGTTTTTTATGGAAAAAAATAGGGCATATTAGGTTAGTGAAATAAAAAGTATTGGCATAGGTAGGTCATTTTTTTTCAAGCCATATGCCACTATGAAACCGGAACACAGCCAAGGACAGAAATGAGTGGGAGAGTTTTTGTCTAGCAGTGGGACAAGTTAGGCTAATTAAAAAAAAGTCACTATAAAACGTTGTCATTTGACGATCGCGTTTGTAGCTTATTCCACATAAATACATCATTAAAATAAATAAATAAAAACTATACTATTTTTTTTTTTTTTTTTTTTTTATAAAAAAATATGAGTTCACATAATTTCGCATGATAGCAACCCTACGAATCCCGCCAGTCGCATATTGCAATGATGGTTTTGAATTAAAAAAAAAACTACCTACGCCAATAACTTCTATTTCACTCACCTAATATGCCCCTATTTTTTCCTAACGGTACCTCCTACTTCCTACTCATCCGGTATAAGTATGATATGTATAACGTCGTTCCAAAAAAAAAATGCTAAAATTAGACGCGATAAACCGGTCTGAGTAGTATACGTGTATAAAGTTCCAAATTAGAAAAAAAAATTGCTAAAAGTAGAAGCGAAAAAGTGAGTTGAAACCATAAAGCAGTGCATCAGAAATGCAAATAGGCTGCAGTTAATTTATTTGCAGGCGGCTCGCAGCGGAAACAATTACCAGCCTCGTGTACATGCCGCAGCCCGGACACCGGACACTGTCCGGACTACCCCGGACACCGGGCGACATGCTGTTTATAATTGTGCGCTTTTATTGTCGCCCCATTAGAACTTGGCCACACAACTACACGCTGTGTCCGATGCGCTCCGGCCGGAACAAGCTTCAATAATGTGATGGGGAGTTAATTTGTGTGGATGGTGTACATAATTAACATATTCGGTCTAATATGTACTGCACTAATGCATATCATTTGTACACTCCCATTTGTTAATGGGGAGGAGGGGGGAGTAGGTAACCTCCTTACACCATATATTCTTACATTTAAGTAAACCAAGTTATAGAGTCACGTGTAATCAGTTAGTGAATAATTATTTAATGTTTAATATACTGCAGATTGGTGGATTTGTGTGAGACTATAGTGGTCACCTGACAGTCTGTGTTTTTAAGCCATTATGAGCCATCAACTTGACCTTCAATTAAAACAACCGCGACCGACTGCGATGCACGGAAACACTCATATTAAAATGCCACTAGTGGTCACCCATCCAAGGACTTACCGCGCCAGACATTGCTTAATTTAATGTACCTATAATAACATGATATAATTACCTATTACAATTTTATTTTTGCGGTTAACTAAATTCATAGCTAAGTAACACTATCACCCTACTGTTCCTGCAATCCGATAAGCGTTTTTACATATAGGTGTTTAATAAATAATAAATAAATAAAAATCTTTATTGCAGGAACTTGTCCCATATCATACTTTGAAATTTACATTAAAAATTAAAATTAAAATTTACAATTTAATTCAATTAACATACTTGATACACTTCATACACTTTGATTTCATACACTTGCATACACACGATCACAAACACAAATGCATTAAATTTCATTATCATCACCAATGTAGTAGCCCCGCGACCTGTAGGCGAGATATTTTCGAATTGCAGAGCAACGTTTTTATCATAAACTTGATTTGAGCGAACGAAACATTCATTGCCATTTGTAATGAAGTCGTTTAAATTTGAGTGGGCAAGGGTTACCGCGTCCCCTCGCCGGGGACAAGACAATTAATGTAGCGGTGGGAGGTGGGCCCGGCCGGGACCGCGCGGCGGACGGACGGACAGAAAAATGATAATTACCCAAATTAATGCATTAAAGACAATCAGCCTCCACTTCCCCCTTATTTTCAAGTCAAAGCAAAATATTCCCATTAAAATATGTTTTGTTTGATCAGCGCATAAGGGCCTGCTGTATTGACGACAGATTGGTGTAGTGGATGTGGATACCCTGTCTGCGAAACCAACGGTTGCGGGTTCAATCCAGCGAAGGTTAAATGTTTGTGTGATGAATACGAACATTCCCAAGTCTTGAACGTTTAACTAAATATTTATGTATTGTTTAGCCGTTATCTGGTATCTATAGTACAATGTTAGTGTCCGAAATATTTATATGTTATTCTGTAAGTCCTCAGTCGTAACTCGCATGTAAATCCGCGGTGAGCTTCCAAACGAAGGACTAACCTACTGGAAATCTTACCGCATATTCAGACGCGAGCCGCACCAATAAACTTAGAGAATAACCTAACTATATCTAAATTTCAATAGCTTCAATGTAAGTAACATATACAAAACGTTTACAAAAGGTTTACAAAACGATGGTCGTGAGTTCGGTTCCCAGCGGCGTATCTACGTATGTATAGTAGCCAATTTTGGTTGGTAGATGTCCGTCTGGCCAGCTACCACCATTTTATCTATCTATCTATCAGTATCGTTATGTTTCGGCTGTTTGAGATAAGACAGCCAGTCCCCCAAGTGAGTTGAGGGTTAAAAAACTTTGTTCACGAAATGATTACCTACATTCCTTTACTAATTGTTATAAATAGGTAGTTGTACTCAATTTATGTATCAATGCAAAATTAATGTATTGCTTTTTAATGTATTGCAATTTATGTATCAATGCAAAATTAATGTATTGCTTTTTAATGTATTGCAATTTATGTATCAATGCAAAATTAATGTATTGCTTTTTTGTACAATAAAGCGTTTACAAACAAACAAATAAACAAACTATATGATTGTAATTTTTCATTTTCACGGTCTCCGAATTCAATATAGTTTAACTGACTTTAAGAACGTCGATGGCTCAGCGGTTAACACGCGGTCTCCCAATTTGGGAGGTCCGGTTCGATTCCCACGCAGGCCATGTACCAGTGAATTTTTAAATTGAATTTAACTACTTATGTGCATTTATTCGACTGCATAAACGGTGAAGGAAAAAATCTTGAGGAAACTTGCATGCCTGAGATATAAAAATTCAAGGGCATGTGAAGTCCCCAACCCGCATTGTGCTAGCGTGGTGGAATATGGCCCATACTCCCTCATTATACGAGGGAAAGCCTATATCCTTGCAGTCGAATGTTTACGGGCTGATGATGATGATGAACTGACTTTTAAGAAAGGAGGTTAAGAACCTCACTTATTTTTTTGTTTGTTTTACATATTTAGTATAACATTATACCTAATTACAAAGCACCGTGTCGTTACTTAACACAAACTACTAAATAATAAAATAAAATGACGACTTGTTTGGTTAGCAACTCTGACCACTATACCAAAAGGTTGCGGGTTCGAATCCGGCTAGGGGCATATGTTTGTGTGATGAATACGGACATGTGTACCCGAGTTATGGATGTTTTCATTTATAATAAGTATTTACAAAAAAAAGTATTTGTGTAGTATATCAACCATCTGGTATCCACAACACAAGCATATAGTTGCTTACTGTGGAATTAGATGGTGCTGTGTGTATGTCTAAGGATATTTATTTATTATTTATTATTAAAATATATACCTATTCTTAACTATTTAATAACCTAACTCAATCATCCGACAATCTCATAACACTGGAACCCTTATTGTAATATTACACTAATATTATACGAATACGAAGGTTTGGATGTTTGTTTGTAGGCTGCTCAATCATGGTAAAACAGATAAACGGATTTGAATGAAATTTGGCACACAGGTGAAAAATATACCTTAAAATGGGATATAAGGATTCTTTTATGCCGATAAAGTGAGTAGTTCCCGCGGGATGAACAAATTACACATGTAAACGAATTCCACGCGGGAGAAGTCCGTTATTAGTTGGATAGTTGGAAATCCAACGTCGGAAACTTTTGAGGTATCTTTCTGTGAGAAATATAATTCTTACTCACCAAGGGAGCCACAATCTCCTTTTAAATTTCCCTTGAATAGTTTTCTAATAACTTGTTGCATGCTTGAACCATCGAATAAAGTAGATATATGCATATATTATAAGTGCAACAGGAGTAATAATAATAACAACAAGGAGTAATAATAAGAATAACAATTTACCTATTATAAAACACACCCGTATTGCTACGATTAGTGCAAACCTCATCTACTGGTAGCTAGTATCTTTACCTTAAGGTTTGCCTGAAAGAGATCGCTGTTAGCGATAAGGTCGCCTTTTTGTGCGATTAATGATTTACGCTGTAATCTTCATGTAGCTTTTCTTCATTTAATTGTGCAATAAAGAGTATTTGATTGATTGAAGAACAAGAAAATTATCAACACAGTATAGGCATTTCTTGAAATATAATGTCAACAATTAAGTATTTAAAAATCAAAAACCCGACAGCAACTTTGTATTTTGCAGGCGCCATCTTGGATTTTTTACCATAAAATGTATCATATGCCACTCTAGACATCAAGACGATCGAACGACACCTTGCACTTCAAATTCGGTTGAGCCGTTTGGGTTACAGGAGCTAATATATAAATCTACATGCACAACATTACCCTCCTTTTTAGAGTTGTCGGGTAAAAATGGATTACATCATGAGTTACAACAATTGCCCCAGGCGCTGGTTTTCTGAGAAGCCCAACGTGGATTGCCTCCGATGTGATTTGAACAGTTGTACAAGTTGTGTACATACATACATTGTAATACATAAGTTGATTTTATACGTAGATTTTTTTATTAAATTTTATTTATAGAGTAAGTTTAGTTGTCTACAAAATCACGCGGGAAATCGCTTGATGCAGGCCATTTCCAACCGGTCACTCTGGAATGCTAGTATAGGATAGGAGGTCTATGTTTAGTAGTGGACGTCTTGTGGCTGATATGTTATTCTTTATTGCACCAAAATATTACAATAACAGAGCACAAACAATAGGTCACGTACAAAGGTGGACTTATCTCTTTAAGAGATCTCTTCCAGCCAACCTGAGCATTGAAATAGGAAACTTAGTAAATTTGGGGTTTAGCAGTAAATTGTGTGCAAAAGAAAAAATCCTATAACGAATAATAAAACAAATAAAAAAAAGAAAAGATAACTAAATAATAAACTTACACTAAATATATTGATATAATACAATACAAAAATATATGATGATGATTGTTTTCCGAAGGGGTTCTAATTGAATGATTTGAAAGTCGCCCATTCCTTTGTGGCAGTAACAACTCTACATTATGAGCCAGGAGAAGAATAACTCATAATTTATGGGCAAGCAGTGAATAGGCACTAATAGTAGTAGTACTGCTATAGATACAACCATCATGCATAACTATAAGTTAATCTGTGACATACGTAGAGTCCCGAGGCGCTAGAGCCGAGCTCCTCGCGCCGAATCCCGGGCACTCGACCGAATGCCGGGATTAACCGGCCCGCTGTCAACCTTAGTGATGGGAAAGTGTAACTTTAGTCCCGATACCGATTGACTCTTCTTGGCGGGAACTCGGTTGTAATGTGTAATTCGGGAGACTAATCAGTTTTTTCGATCTGACAGCTCCGCCGGCGGGTCCGGTTCGCGCTCCGCGAGATGTGTGCACTCTGAGCGCGCAAGGTCGATGCCAATGTGCCATGTATGTTATACATACGATTTTAAATGATAATTGTAGTATGTGCAAAGTGCTCCAGTTATTCGGATATACAGTATTTTTTAATATTTTATTTATGTGTATTTTAATTTTATATGTATATAAACTATTTAGGTATGTAAGTATTATTTGTGTGTGTCTCATTAGCGTCCGTGATCTCACCTAAGACTACAGTAGTCTATCTAATCTAACTAATATATATTATAAATGCAAAAGTTTGGATGTTTGTTTATTTGTTTGTTGCTCAATCACGGCGCCACGCATGAACGGATTCGATGAAATTTGGTATATAGGTAGGACATACCCTGGATTAAAACATAGGATAATTTTTATCCCGATAACTTAAGTAGTTCCCGCGGCATAAACAAATTTCCGCGATAAAGTAATTCTACGCAGGCGAAGTCGCGGGGGGAAAGCTGGTTACAGAATAAACATGGAACTTAACACGTTCACGGACATTGAACCAGACACAATTGATGTTTTATTGTTATTACGTCTAGGTATAGGTGTTTAGTGTCCACCAACGTGTAAATAATATGGTAGGTACATGGTGGCCTTATCACTGGAAGTGATTTCTTCCAGTCAACAGAGAAGATAATACTAATTGCAGGATATAAGTTCAAGGGAAGGGGGAGGTTATAATTTCGACACATGTTATTTATAGTTTACCACGGAAATGTCAATAATGTGAGACATATCTGGGATATTTATGAACCAATGTCGAAGATCCACCCACAACGTGGACGGGTGATCTGATCATGGTCCCAGGAAGTCGCTGGATGCCGGCTGCTTCCAACCGGTGGCTTTGGACATCTATGGGACAGGCATAGGCCAAAGTTAAGCTGTGGCTGATATTATGATGATGATGTTCATGATTTCTTCTTTGTTTGAAAGAGTATAAGTACATTTAGACTGGTTTCTGGTGATGATAATTTACTGGATAACTCCTTCCGAAGAGCTATATGAACAGAACTAATGTTTGGCCAATTAATTAAGAGAAATCGTAGTTCTGCAACAATTAAATTGAGTCAGAGTTCCTCCATGTCCCATCCCTAGCCCGTCTTAATTCCAGCTTTAAACTTCTTTGGCCATTTTCATTTAAACTAAACTCCCTCAACTTATTGGTATCTGTTAGAGCTTCTGAATTTTATACACTTACTGGGCTTATAGCTTTAATATTATAAGTATCATAGCTGTTCAATAGTCGCCATAATTATAGTTTTCGTGATCTGTCTGCGTGTTACGCTGTCATACTTCATAGATTATCTTATAAATACGACACAATTATTACAAGACATTTTAAGGGCATCCTTTTCAAGAGTCGATCTCAACCACCAGGGTGGTGTGAAAGCTTGCTATTTTGGGTATATAGACAACTGCCGGTATAAATAATTGAAATGCCCCAAACTATAGTCTTATCTGTGGTACCATCTTGTACCTGCTCCTAAGCAAACCTGCAAATTTGCGCACGTTGACATGAGACATACATCGTACGATGATTTACAGCTAAATAATGTTACGAAAACTACTTCGCCTCTCATCACTTTATTAAGAACTATTAAAATAAGAAAATATTATAAAGCTATGCTAAAATTACATAAACTTCCAAAAAAATTACGTAAAGGTCCAATCAAATACGGATCAAAATCTAACATTAGAGACTAAGAATAGTAAGTATGTTGGAACTTAATGTAACGCTATCGTCTTATTCGGTACAACTAAATGCTACCTAGCTTAAAAATAGTAAATAAGTAAACCTAATAATAATGACATTCAATAATACCTACATTCCTACACCAACTACTTTCCGAATAGTTTGTTAGAACTACACCTTTCAATTAGCGGTTGTGTTCCTTGACTGTGTGAATCAAAACGCGCATACTACTGACCGGTTGACTCGTGAGCCGTCGGTCGATCTCGGCTTTCCCCGCCAACAGAAGTGACGTGCAAGAATTGAATGGCAATCTACGATCTACCTCAGCTGGCACTGGTGATTAATTATTACGTGGCGAAATTAGCGCATTTATAATATATTTAATATCTAATATTATTAGATACACCTACGCCTAATTTTCTACCCATATAAAATCAGTGTAACCCCAATATTGGGTAAGTTTTGTACCTTGCTGTTATGCCTTGTTGTTAGAATAAGTAGATACCTAGACTAATTGTTAGTGCTTACGCTGTACCTCAGAAAATCATAAATTTTGCATGATCTGCCTATTAATGTCACCTATAATGCAAAATACTATATTGTAAAACAATTATTCCCATAACTGTCAATGAACTAAAGACGTTGGAGTTCAATGTCATCGTACTGACCTCCGTTCGTACGAAGGTCAAATGACTCGACATTGAAAAACCTTATACCTTACCTTTTATTTAAATATTATAACGTCTGTGCTGCCGTCTAATTACTTCAATCTCTAAATTATTGTCACGCAGAAAATACCATTGTTCTATTCTACCCAGATGATGTTCGACTTTTACTTAGATACTTACCTACCTACCTTTGAATGTTAAAAATTGATTTTAATTATAATCTCATATGGCCTATGCCTAGGACTGCCACAACATTGATCGCTATTTAGTGCTTTTATACCGCTTTCCAAATCTACGTAATACCGGAAGGCGTCACAATGGCGCCCACTATTTAAGTTGTATACAGGTCGAGAATGTTTTAGCATGTTTTGCAGCAATTTGTAGCAATCTTTGGTGATGGTTGCGCTTAAGCTTTTGGTTATAAGTAGTGCTTAACCAGCTCGTATGTGGATAAGTAATTCTGCCATTTTTATACATTTTACTAAACTCTTACACACTTATTACTACCTAACTTAATTATTTTCCGAATTATATTCCTAATTTACCCACATACCTGTTGTTGAGCTAGCTATAGTTTTGCGGCTGTTCTTTTGTATTTAGTTACTGTATTAGTTGCGCTTTTAGTTTCACTTTTTACAAAGCTTACCCAACTTGCGGTTACTAAAATTTTTTTTCACTCTGCCACTGCCAACTGATATAAAAATGTCCTATCAAATCAAATATTTATCTTTACAAAAAGCTGAACTAGAGTACGAAATTGCAGTACGTGGTAGTACACCTGGAGAATCGGTTGCCGAACTTCGCAAACAAATCGTTAAACTTTCCCAAAATTTACCATCTGAAGACATTTTAGAATCTCATTTAGAACCTGCAGACGATTTGAAAGGCGCAAAGGAAACATTGCTTAAAACTCAAAACTCCATTTGCTCTCTAAAAAGTAAATTTGATAAAAATTTGTTAACTAGAACTGAGACTACTCTTAATCACCTATATCACAGGTTTAACCGCATTAGCCTTACTGACGAAACTGCAGAAATCTATAAGATTTGTTCCTCCAATTTTAATTCTCAATATAAGGACTTACTACACATGAAAAAGATGCAAATTCCTTCCACATTCGTATCATCTAATGACCCTGAAATGGCGACTACAGCCATGCCTGCCGACAGAGTAATTTCGTGTGAACGGAACTTAGCTTCTGAAATTAGTAAAATTAAATTTAATGGAAAAACTTGCGTTCGTTCTTTTATCCAAAAGGTCGATGAATTCGCACAGTCGAGAAACATACCTACTGAAAAAATTTTATCTTTTGCCTACGAAATGTTTACCGATGACGCCCTTCATTGGTACCGTTACATCAAAAGTAACGTTAATAACTGGAAGGATCTAGTGGCCTTACTTAAACAAGACTTTGGCCAAAGTGATTACGACTACAGACTAAAATCTGAAATTCGCTCACGTACTCAAGGAGAACTTGAAAACATTACCATCTACCTATCTATAATGCACGGCATGTTTTCACGCCTCAATAGACCACTCCCTGAAGAAGAGCAGCTGGAAATTTTACTGCATAACATACGTCCTTGCTACGCCAGTACCCTTGCTGCTTCATCGGAAATTACTACGGTAGATGCATTAAAGTCCATTTGTCGTAATTATGAAAATATTTACTCACGTTCGAAACAATTTCATGAACCTCCCAAAGTCCACGCTGACACTGTAGCTCCTGAGTTTGCTTACAACAGAAATGCTAGTTCTTCTTACACTGACCACAGCAAGAAACATACAAATCCTAATACTTACACTAATAACTACAATAAAACTAATACTAACTACAATTATAAACAAAACTATCCTAATAAAACTTACACTGTTAATTATCCTAATACTAACCAAGCGACTAAACCTGTTCAACATGGGAACATACCTGTTGCTGCTATATCTCCAGATGACAGGAAAATGTATTGTCCTAGATGTAGATCAGACTCCCATGCACTTAAACAATGCAGGCAGCCTCATTTCCTCATTTGTTTCAAATGTGGTAAGAAAGACGTCCGTTACCCTGAATGTCCGGACTGTAATTCTACAGCACAGCCCACACAGTCCAGTCCAAAAAACTAATTAAGTTGGATCGCAGTGGAAGTAATACGGACAGTACCTTGAAAAACAAATTCAACTTATCAGAATGGAACGAATGGTTGGAAACAATCTCTAAATTTTTTTCATGCTACACTGTCACTTCGATCCAAAACACTAAAACTACTTGTAATACTTCCCGTCCTTTTGCATCAGTCGAAATCAGTGGTAGAAATATCACAGGATTACTAGATTCTGGCTCGGCTGTAACTATCCTTGGCAATAATTCCCATGAACAATTCATCGAAGCCGGTTTTACATTACACAGCGACCAATCCTTAAGATTCATCGCTGCAGGCGGCCAAAAACTGAAAGCTATAGGGACAATACACTTACCTATCTCCTTCGTTTCCCAACTTCACGTGATTACAGCATATGTTGTACCAGAAATTCACAATAATTTAATTCTAGGTATGGATTTTTGGAATTCTTTTGGTCTGTTTCCTAAACATCTTAACTCAATCTTACTTAAAAACCCAGTTATCACTTTAGCAGAGATAGTTACAGAAAGATCTGATCATATACGTTCTTACGATCACTTATCTCACGCTCAGAAAATAACAGCCGATCATATTATCTCTCAATTTAAAAATATTTCTTATGAGGAACGTGGTTTGAGTCGTACTTCTTTTATCACTCACACTATCGATACTGGTGATGCTGCACCTGTTCGTCAAAAATATTACAGAATGTCTCCTGAGAAACAGCGAATTCTAGTCGAGCAACTAGACGAAATGTTGAAGGAAGACGTCGTTGAACCCTGTGATAGTCCTTGGTCGTCTCCTGTTCTGTTGACCCCTAAAAAGAACGGAGAACTTAGATTCTGTTTGGACAGCCGAAAACTTAACGCAGTCACTAAAAAAGACGCCTATAGCTTACCTTATATCTCTGAAATACTAGATAACCTTCGCGACGCCAAGTATCTGAGTAGTATTGACCTATCCAAAAGTTTCTGGCAAATTTTAATTAAAGAAGAGGATCGCCCTAAAACCGCTTTCTACATACCATCTCGCGGCACTTTTCAATTTAAGTGTATGCCCTTCGGTCTCACTAACGCTCCCGCTACCCAACAGAGACTAGTTGATAATCTTTTCTACGGACCTGAATTTGAGGGAATGGTATCAGTTTTCGTTGACGATATTATTATCATCTCCCCGTCATACGAGAAACACATATCATTACTTTTACGTGTGCTTGAAAAGCTAAAATCGGCAAATCTCTCTTTAAACTTTGAGAAATGCAAATTCTTTAGGAAACAACTGAATTACCTTGGTTACGTTGTTGACTCCAACGGACTACACGCTGACCCTGCAAAAGTTGCAGCTATCGTCAACTACCCTACTCCTACTAACCGCAAAGAAGTTCGCCGCTTTCTGGGTACCGCATCCTGGTACCGCAGATTTATACCCAACTTTAGTTCCCTCGCTGGTCCCCTAAATAAGTTAACTTCTCAAGGCAAGAAAGCCCCTCCATTCTCTTGGTCTAACGAAACTGACTTGGCCTTTAAAAAACTAAAAGAGTGCCTTGTTTCCACTCCTATTATATCCTGCCCTGACTACACCCAGCCCTTTGAGGTTCATACCGATGCTAGTGACTACGGAATTGGAGCAGTCCTAACTCAAACCTTAAATGGCGAGGAAAAGGTAGTAGCATATATGAGCAAGTCACTTTCTAATCAAGAACGCAACTACAGTGCTACGGAGCGTGAAGCGCTTGCTGTCCTCATCGCAATCGAACACTGGCGTTGTTACCTGGAGAACGGTCAGAAATTTGTGGTATATACCGACCATTCTGCTCTAAAGTGGTTTTTGAACATAAACAACCCTACCGGTCGCTTGGCACGATGGGGTGTTCGCTTATCTGCCTATAATTTTGAAATAAAACACCGCCGGGGCTCCGATAATGTGGTCCCTGACAGCCTATCTCGTTCTGTCCCTATAGCCGCTATTTCTAACGACCCTAATTTATCAAAACCCAATACATCTGACCCCTGGTACCTCAACATTTACAATGGCTGTCAAAATTCTCCCACATCCTTTTTAAATTACAGAGTGTCTAATAACAAGCTATTTCGTTACATGAAAAGCTTAAATCCTCTAACTAGAGAATTTGAATGGAAGGAAGTCATACCTTCTGAATGTAGAACTGACACCATTGCAAACAATCATCGCGAACCCACATCGGGTCATTTCGGTGTTTTCAAGACCCTTAAACGTCTAACTCTAAAATATTTCTGGCCCGGTATGCACCGTGATGTCTCTAATTTCATATCGAGTTGTGATACCTGCAATGCCCACAAATACCCAAATCATGCCACTCTTGGTGTCATGGGCCGCCCAAAAAAATGTTCTAGACCCTTCCAAACAATTAGTATGGACCTAGTAGGACCCCTACCCCCTACAAGGAAACAAAATACGTTTTTGTTAGTGATTACTTGTTGTTTCTCCAAGTATTGCTTGCTATTCCCTATACGACGAGCTACCGCTGACATCATTTCGCGAATTGTAGAAGAAGAAGTTTTCCTTGTCCATGGTATTCCAAGCACCGTGCTAATGGATAATGGTAAACAGTTTGTAAGTAACACATTGCGAAATCTATTTGCCACCTACAACATTCCCAACGTTCACTACACACCTAAATATACACCTCAGGTTAACTCTGTGGAGAGATATAATAAAACCATAATGACGGCAGTGTCCACTTTCAACGACAACGACCATAGATCATGGGATGTCAACATACCTAAGATTCAGTTTGCACTGAATTGTTCTGTAAACGAAGTTACCGGTTACACCCCATCACTTCTTGTATTTGGACGCGAAATCATAAGCTGTGGTTCACACTATCTAGACACCGATGCTACGGATGATATTGTATTTATACCAAGAGACGACTACGCAGAAAATTTGGGAAATTTGCGGAAAATTTTCGATAAAGTGCAAATTTCCTTATTAAAAGCTCACTCTCGTAATAGTACTCATTATAATTTAAGACGTAAAAATGCCGAGCTGAACGTTGCAAACATTGTGTGGAAACGTACTTACTATCAGAGCGATAAAGATAATAGGTTCGCGAAGAAGCTTGCCCCTAAATTTGTCAAGTGTCGCATTATTGCTAAAAAGTCACCTCTTGTCTACGACCTGGAGGACATGAACGGCAATAATTTAGGAACGTGGCATATCAAAGATATCAAAATTACTAACACTAACACTTAAAGTACATAGCATAAACATACCCTACTATACTTACCATACTACTCTGCATTATTAGCTCAATTGACAGTCCCTTTTGAGTTTTTGAAACTAAATATGTTCCCACATTACGATTAACTCTTATTTATTTTATTTACCTGAACGACCTAAAAGTTGGGGTAATTAGATGAACACTACACTAAATCATATCTTGATGTCTTAATCAGCTGAGGTTAAGATGTCACAATCGAAGCACAATTCTAAAAATTATGCCACCCGATTGTGAGTTCTATTCCAAAAACTCAAAAGAACAACGAGACTTACCATATATTATTAGTTACGTGTGAGTATTTAGTGTATTATAAACTTAAATACTCTGGGTACCAGAACGCAACGACTCAACTACAGCGCCGTTGCTATTTTGTGCTAGATTGATGAACGATCCGAAGAATGAATGAGAGTGTATGATCGACGATAGTATAAGTGATATAACATGTAACTTTTAAGCATTAATAATGTGTGACTTGGTGGTATTGGAATAGCATACTTACTTTAGTTCTACATTTAGCAGCGGATTTTCTTTAACAACGAAAACCCTAACCTAAAGAGGGGGGTATGTAACGCTATCGTCTTATTCGGTACAACTAAATGCTACCTAGCTTAAAAATAGTAAATAAGTAAACCTAATAATAATGACATTCAATAATACCTACATTCCTACACCAACTACTTTCCGAATAGTTTGTTAGAACTACACCTTTCAATTAGCGGTTGTGTTCCTTGACTGTGTGAATCAAAACGCGCATACTACTGACCGGTTGACTCGTGAGCCGTCGGTCGATCTCGGCTTTCCCCGCCAACAGAAGTGACGTGCAAGAATTGAATGGCAATCTACGATCTACCTCAGCTGGCACTGGTGATTAATTATTACGTGGCGAAATTAGCGCATTTATAATATATTTAATATCTAATATTATTAGATACACCTACGCCTAATTTTCTACCCATATAAAATCAGTGTAACCCCAATATTGGGTAAGTTTTGTACCTTGCTGTTATGCCTTGTTGTTAGAATAAGTAGATACCTAGACTAATTGTTAGTGCTTACGCTGTACCTCAGAAAATCATAAATTTTGCATGATCTGCCTATTAATGTCACCTATAATGCAAAATACTATATTGTAAAACAATTATTCCCATAACTGTCAATGAACTAAAGACGTTGGAGTTCAATGTCATCGTACTGACCTCCGTTCGTACGAAGGTCAAATGACTCGACATTGAAAAACCTTATACCTTACCTTTTATTTAAATATTATAACGTCTGTGCTGCCGTCTAATTACTTCAATCTCTAAATTATTGTCACGCAGAAAATACCATTGTTCTATTCTACCCAGATGATGTTCGACTTTTACTTAGATACTTACCTACCTACCTTTGAATGTTAAAAATTGATTTTAATTATAATCTCATATGGCCTATGCCTAGGACTGCCACAACATTGATCGCTATTTAGTGCTTTTATACCGCTTTCCAAATCTACGTAATACCGGAAGACGTCACGATGTTGCAGTCAGACAGAAAAATCGGACACTTTTAAAATGGCCATTTCCGGAACGGAATTCCAGGGTCCCTGCGCGCGGAGCTTGCTGAGCCGCACTCCGGCTTCCCACTGCACGCCACCACCTACTGTCCTGACTGCCGGCGAAGACTACCGTCGCCGTCTGCTGCCACCACCTGCGGAGCTGCCCGAGGAGAGTGGTATTTCGCGAGACGGCATAATTCACCTCGGCCTGTATCCAACTTAAACTCACGACCCAAGCTCGGGTCTATTTTCTGTCAACGCGTAGCTTAAATTCCGGACTTAATTAACCCTACTTAACCTAAATTAAAATCAATCGTTAAAATTTCTCATAGTTTCTTTTTCCTCTTAATTCTATTTTGCGACGTAACTAAAAGCGTCACATTAATTTGGTACAAAAATGTATAAGAATAGGAAAACATTATTTGATCCATTTAACGATACGTATACATTACATTTCGTTGCACGGGTTGTACTACATAATACTACATGTATTAATGGGGAAGAATGATCTTATGTTTTCCACATACGGCTACTAAATCATGGAGTTTTGATGGTACTCCATCTAACTATTTTAGTGTGAGAGAGTCTTCAGAAAGGGGACACTCACACAGAGAATTAGATTTTCCCATGGACTCGTCAGTTGGCAGGATGGAATAAGGAGTAACGCTTAATTTTCTTATTTCGTCCCACGCGAGTGAACTCGCCGATCTCCAGATATTTGAAAGGTAATCATAATAAATGGTGGCTACGAGGAACACTTCTGTGAGGAACACAATAAACGTTTATTGGCGCGCCGAATTACGCACATTACATCATTGCGCGTTTAAAACTTGCTCTATATCAATAACCGTTGGGGTTTACTACCGCGAGTCGGTGCTGCCGCGACACAGCGCAGCGATAGTGCAGCAACACCACCCACGGTCGCAGGTAAGGTGGACTACATGACGAATTAGACGCTGTATACGAATCGAGATGCTTTCTCGTTTCGGGAACGATACAGGACGGATTTTTGACATTGTTTGGTATTAAAATATAATAAGAGTACGTGATGGGAACATGGATGAGACAGAACGTGGTCAGAACGGGACCAGAAAACATCCTGTTGCGTATGCAGCGACCTTAACCCGGTTACTGTCCAGTGTCCCTAATAGTGGTAGTATCTATATATACGAATAAAGGACATCATCCACGTTTCATACATTTTTGGTCCAAAACCAAAAGTGCCGGCCAAAAAAAAAAGTGCTGTATTCTGATAGAACACGTCGGCCTTAGCATTTGTTTATATGGCACCAAAGCTGTAGCACCACTATTAGAGGTGCTATAAGCTTTGGTGCCATATTACGAAATGATGATGAAATGTCACATTTCTTTAACATAAACACCTATTTAACCGACATTTCATGTATTTTTCAATCAAATGAAGTCACTAAAGTAATGAAGTACCATATTATTTTCGATTAAATGTATAATAAACCGTAAATAAAATGTAACAAAAAGACAGACTTTTAGAACTGGAACACTACGATGCACAGTGGTGCTACAGCTTTGGTGCCATATAAACAAATGCTAAGGCCGACGTGTTCTATCAGAATACAGCACTTTTTTTTTTGGCCGGCACTTTTGATTTTGGACCAAAATGGATGATGTCCTTTAGTTGGATACTACTATAAATAAGATTAGAAAATATGAGCATTGAAACTATGATCAAAACACTCTTTAGAAAAATATGAATTTGGAGATATTGCTCAAACGTGATAAGATTTCAGAAAATATGCAAAACGTGACGCATACCTCACTGTCTACGAGACTACTTGTTTCCAAACAAAGTACGTACGAGATATTATTAATCTGATAAGCGATGTAATTAGAACCATTTATAGACGAAAGCCTAAACATCTGTAATACTTTTGTATTAAACTAGGTTACGCCGTTTAATAGAGAGGCAGTGTTGTCAAACTACTTACGTAAGTCACCGACTTGGCTTAATGAATGCCTTTAATTTAAAATAACTGGAACTAACTCTTTAACGTGCTCTCCGAAATACGGAAACACTCGTATGAAAATGTCATTAACGGTCAACCATACAAGGACTAACCGCGCTTAACTTTGCCAATCGAAACGAATAGAGAATGCAACAGGGCCACGAGTGCTTCATTCCTGGATTTTAATCGAACTGTTGTTAGAAGTTGTGCAACTGTTTTTCTATGAGCATGGTGTATCGAAGGGCGCGGCGCATTATGTATTACTTTACAAAGTAAAAGAAATGAAAGGAATTATTCAAATGATGAAAGTTATTGGTTTTAGTAACTTTGGAAGAAAGGCACGAGCAAAACCGCGGATGGTCACTCAGACAGCAAGGATAGACGCAGTACCGGCGTTAGGGGAGGGGCCCCGGGCTCTGCGAGACTTGCTACTATCCATAGAGTAGCGTCGAAGACCAACAGTATTTTTAAAACTCTACCACCATTATGGTATAATTTGTATACATACATATAAAATTCCATAGTTTAAGAATTTATTAATTTACATTTCGATGGGTTCGGTGGAGGAAAGAATTTCGTTGTTCTCCAAATGTACAAGACTTACGTCACTACTCAAAGTTCACTGCTGAAAATAAGGTTACCTATCACGAATGCGAATATTTTTTTTTCGAATTTTAATTGTTCGGAAATATTTCCCATATTTTTGTTTTCAATATGTTTCATTTCACCGAAAATGCATTTAAAACGTACGATATTCAAATGTTTCAATTCAATTCAATTATTTATTTGCAAAACTAAGTGTATACAATGGTCTTATTATAAATGGTGCTTATAACTTAGTCGCCCTGTTAGGGCACAGCAAATTTATGAGGGCACTGAGCGTATATAATATAACATGTCATTAAAACTATTTATATTATTATTTTAAATTTACTTATATTATATAGTTATTTTTTTAAATTTACATATGTTTTAAAGTTCCACCAAATGTTTAGACGAAGCATCTATTGCCAGACGTTTTGGTTTTCAGAATATTATTAACAATATTGTTAGTCAAGTTAATGAATAGATTTCTAAAACGGAGCGATTCGGTTCTGGCACTTCGCCGGTCGCCGCCGCGGCACGCTCGCTTCGCTCGCTCGGCTCGTGCGTTATATGGGACGGTGCCAAAGTGTCCGCACAAGTTGCGTCCCATACCAAGGTGCGCCCCAAGCACCAGGATACCAAGGAGGTTCCATCAGGTCTTTCTCCGTCATCCCTGAATAAGCCACAAGGCTCCAGAGACGCCGGGACCGCTGCAGTGGCGAGAGCGCGCCTAATTAGCTGATTAATTGCACCATGGCGATGTACGCGGCCGGCACTCTTCACGCAAGAGAGCCCGTGGCGTCCTAGCTGGTCCACAACCTTACTACATGAACAGCGATGAGGTTCACACAACTTAGCACCCAAACGTAAACTAATGGAAATACGTAGGGCATTGGGATCGAGGATGGTGCCTAGGTTTTGGGAAGGAAGAGCATGTAACCAGTGTCCAGACTCTTTTTCCGAGACTGCCAGTAGACGTGCACGCTCAGTGTCGTCTTGACAATTGGCCAATAGCTCCTGGTGGGTTGTGCTTAGAGCTGGCTTGTTCCATAAGCTCTGGCATCCCAAATCCGAAGGACAATCCTCTTCAGGAAAAGACGCACACCAGGCAATCTGGCTTCCGACAAGCACGATACCTCTGCATCAACGAGCATATGGGAATTTAATATCTCACTGACGAGAGGGAGTGTGTGGGAGACGTAAAGTATTCTAGTAATTTAAATTATGGTAAGTAAAATATCTGTCAACATTAATTCTGATAATCGGTTAACCGTTTTTCTAGTAGGTATGTGAAGCACATAAATAAAATAAGTTTATGAGAAAAAAAGTTATATAAAATAATCACTCTGGCAATTGAAATTTCTTATTACCGTTTTCGAACAATTGAAATTCGAGCGAGAAAGTTTCGAAAGTATGATCGGTTACCTGAAAATAAACCTCTCCCGTGGCGCTATTTACATAGCTCTTCTTAGGAGAATTTGACATAATCCCTACGCTGGTTGGCGTAATTTTTGGGAACTCGCACCAATGACGTCACTGCCCATCACTGGTATCACAGTAAACGGAAAAGGTGGTATGCTCACTATCCCTTTTACAATACCCACGACAAGAGATTGGTCCTGTTCTACTCAAATCAAATCAAATCAAAATATTTTATTTCATAAGATAAAATTATCACTTGAAAACGTCACTATTAATATTAATATTTAATTATATTTTAAATTTACTGCTCATTCACAAAGCTGACTCCCCAGAGAAGAACGAGCAAGAAACTCTAGGGTTGCTCTTTTAAACAGATTATAGGTTGCGATTTGATAATTATATGAATAATAAGACAGCTATGTCCATGCTTGCTTATCATTCAAATAGTCAGTTATTTTATAATAGCCTTTTGTTAATAATTTCTGTTTTATGATTGTTTTAAATTTATTTAAAGGCATATTTTGAATGTCTACTGGAACCTTATTATAAAAGCGTATACATTGCCCTTTGAAGGATTTACTAACTTTGTGAAGTCGGCTAACATAAACAGATAACTGGTTCTTATTCCTTGTATTAACATTGTGCCTATCACTATTTTTAGCGAATAAGGTTATATTTTTTTTTGCATATAACAAATTCTCATAAATGTATATACTACCATACGTTTATTAATCTCGCCCACGACCACGTCTAGGTAACGAGTAAGAAAAGGCGCTGTAAAATATTTCACCCAGAGCGCATCGATAGCTGGTGCCGGCACTGCATAGACGCTTGTTTCTTTTATGTCTGTTTTGTATCGACGTTTATTCGTAATATATCACATTAAATAGGCACTTTCCGTTTGCTTTACGAACTTACAATATGAAAACAGGTGATTTCCATATTCGCCCCATATCCTCACAGCCGCCAGTCGGGCGGAATGTTTGTTATTTACAATAACTTGTTCATTAATGATGCAATAATTTACATACTCATGTTGTAATAATGATAACAAAGAATAATGATGCCAGGTCGATGTACAAATGAAACATCACAGTCGTTTGTATGTTTGTTCAGACCTTTAATAACTTGTGTCAATACGCTAACACTAATATAATATATTAAGGCTTTTCTTCTCTAGATCGGTAATTATGTTGTTAATATTTCGGACACTTACACCAATCATCTAGACCCAAACTAAGCAAAGCTTGTACTATGGATGGATACTAGATAACGGATAAACATACATAAATATTTATATAAACATCCATGACTCGGGAATAAATGTTCGTATTCATTACACAAACATTCAGCCCTCGCGGGATTCGAACCCACAACCGTTGATTTCGCAATCAACGTCACTATCCACTACACCAATCGGTCATCAAATGAATAAATATATTTACAATTATATTGTATAATATTGTTAAAAATTACGTATCAACCTATATTATTCCTTTCTATTTATCTCCTCTATCCAAAGGTTGTCTGGTAGAAATTACGTGATAAGACCGCCTGATCTTGGTTGTACAATTTTGATGTAAACTTTGTTAATGTTTATCAAATGTTATCGTACATGAAGTGTACTTGATTGATTATAATAATATAATGATTATAATGTAAAGAACATAGGGTTTACGAATCGGATGTCGCGAGTTCTCTCCCCAGCGGGGTACATGTTTAGTACTCGGATTTTTCGGATTCGGATGAAATGAGCAAAAAATGTACTACGCAGTGATAGGGGTCAAGTACCAACCCGTTGTGCATAAAAAAAAACTCAACAATTAAGAAATTATTTGTGCTAACCCACCTAATTATTCGTTTTGAATTCCGTAATGATATGTTTGCCTGGTATAGATCGCTGTTAGCGATAAGGCCGTCTAATTTGTAGTTCCTATAAAGCTATTTAAATGTACCTTCCTTATTTAAACAATAAAGCGTATTTGATTTGAATGAGTGAATATAATGTACCTAAATAAATTTTTACCGACATTAAAATAATTACCGACATTTTCATTATCTAGGGCGTACAAATAGAGCTTTCTGGGGCTCTTCACACCCACAACGACACGACTCACGCAACTGTTACAAAGTTTAGTATATATATTACATGGCAGCGAACAGAAGAACAGTATAACATTTCATTTGGAAGTCATAGGGCTTGTTTCTAATTTATTCGGGATATAGATACCTTTCATAACTACCGACCCTCACGGACGAGTGTTTCAATACAAAGGCCTGTATTCATCACGTTGTAACGGAATACTATTTAGAGATATAATAATGTACGTAATTATGTTACAGGTATACAGGATACGGTTTGACATGCGTGAACGAAAATACGGTATATAATACATACTTAGCATTTCGAGCGTTTGTCAGGTCATTCAAGAACCTCAAAAAATTTACCGGATGAGTTTTTTTATCGCAAGGGAAAAAAATAGGGCATTTTAGGTAAGTGAAATAGAAGTTATTGGCATAGATAGTTTAATTTTTTTTTTCAAAACTATTTTTTTTATGCACGACGGGTTCGTACTTGACCTCAATCACACCTGATGTTAAGTGAAGATGATGTCGAAGGTGGAAGCGTACTGACCCGGAAACCCCAACACATTTGGGGGACTGGCTATCTTATCTCTGACAACCGGAACACAACAATGCCATTAACGTTGCTGCTTGGCGGCAGATTTAGATAAGATGGTGGTACTAGCCAGGCGGACATTTAGAATGCCCTACCACCAACCAAACCGAGTACTTAACATGTACCCCGCTGGAGATCGAACCCACGACCTCCGAATCGTAAACCCAATGCTGATTACATTGAGCCACGGAGGCGGTTAAAGTTAAAACTATCATCGAATAAAGCCTTAATTGTCGCTTTTATAGCCTAATCCACATCATTACATCATTAAATAAATAAAGAAAACTTAGAGAAAATATGAGTTCCAAATAAATTTCGCACAATAAGAACTGTACGAATTCCGCGAGTCGCATATCAAACTAGTGGCGGCGTCACTACTATGCCAATTCCGCCAGTCGCATATCAAACTAGTGGCGGCGTCACTACTATGCCAATTCCGCGAGTCGCATATCAAACTAGTGGCGGCGTCACTACTATGCCAATTCCGCGAGTCGCATATCAAACTAGTGGCGGCGTCACTACTATGCCAATTCCGCGAGTCGCATATCAAAGTAGTGGCGGCGTCACTACTATGCCAATTCCGCGAGTCGCATATCAAACTAGTGGCGGCGTCACTACTATGCCAATTCCGCGAGTCGCATATCAAACTAGTGGCGGCGTCACTACTATGCCAATTCCGCGGGTCGCATATCAAAGTAGTGGCGGCGTCACTACTATGCCAATTCCGCGAGTCGCATATCAAACTAGTGGCGGCGTCACTACTATGCCAATTCCGCCAGTCGCATATCAAACTAGTGGCGGCGTCACTACTATGCCAATTCCGCGAGTCGCATATCAAACTAGTGGCGGCGTCACTACTATGCCAATTCCGCGAGTCGCATATCAAACTAGTGGCGGCGTCACTACTATGCCAATTCCGCGAGTCGCATATCAAAGTAGTGGCGGCGTCACTACTATGCCAATTCCGCGAGTCGCATATTAAACTAGTGGCGGCGTCACTACTATGCCAATTCCGCGAGTCGCATATCAAAGTAGTGGCGGCGTCACTACTATGCCAATTCCGCGAGTCGCATATCAAACTAGTGGCGGCGTCACTACTATGCCAATTTTTTCCTATCGTTAAAAAAAATCATCCGGTATAACTTTTAACATTTCATTTTGAGTTACGGAACCCTTATAGGATCACTTCGTTGTCTGTCTCTTTTTCTTAACGCGTGAAGGTATTCATATGATATTGTGGTGATATGATATGAAGGTATTAAATAGGTACTCAGGCACACTCAGGTGGCAATCCTACGGAGCTGTGAAGAAATCACACTTTTTTTTTTTTTTTATTTTCACACTTTTTAGTTAACGCAGATTATAAAACCGACAGGAATATACATACTCTTACGACTTCTGTCTCAATTGGGGTGATCAGAGATATCCCAAATATGATCGTTGAGGATTGTTAAAAAGGCTGAGGCAAACGGTATCTACAAAAGCAGCATTGATATCATACTATGGATACGTCTCATCAGTCTTAAGCTACGGTTTATTATTATGGGGTAACTCTGTTGATAATGAGAGAGCTTTCAAGTTGCAGAAAAATGCATCCGTGTATTAGATAACACGTGGATTCTAGACAGCTCTTACGTTACCTTGTATGTACATAAAAGACTCGTGTCTTTTTGTGAAAGCCAATTTTAAATATTTTAATAAGCGTAGTGAGACTAGTGATAGACATACAAGAGCACAATACTGTAACCTATTGTATAAACCTCCTTGCCGCAAATACGTTTATGAAAATAATGTTTATAATATGTGTTTTATATAACTACTTTTTTTTATTGTATAACAAACTGCCTGACGAAATAAAATTAGTTACTGACAAAATGTTTAAAATTCGATTTATACAATGACTCCAGGCAAAGTGTTTCTATGATATTAAGGAATATTTAAATTATCAGAATGCTATGTAAAGTGTCACAAATCATATTTTGCACATCTGCATGCAGATTGAATACATGATTCCTAAATTTCTTATCAGACCTTGTAAACTGTATTCTGGCAAATAAATAATTTCTTTCTTTCTTACGTTTGGGTGTAATACGGCGGTTTAAGCCGTATATTGTAACACTCGCAAGGAAATTAAAATCTTTATTCCCGTTAACTGAATCACGAAATTTGGCATGAAGCAATGTGTTATAGCACAAATAAAAGGAAAAATCCGAAAACCGTTAATTTGTAGTCACATATTTTTTTAACTTATGTGCAGTTGGTAAACCCACCGCCACCTATATAGATGTATTGGGACAACAGTTTACCAACGATAAAGTTAACACGTTAACGTACACTGAACGCCTATACTAGAAGTAATAACAATAAAACATCTATTGTGTCTGGTTCAGTGTCCGTGAAAGTGTTAAGTTGGTCCCGCAATCCCGTTTATTTTTTCGGAAATGAAGGAAAGCTTGAAAATCAGTATTTAGCACTGCAGCTAGAAACTGTGAAAGAAGTTTTATGAAGTTATGTGCATAATTAGGGAATGTCAGGTTCTGTCCTTTCTACGATTAATACAAGTATTTCGATTTTTTACAGTACTTTGCGAAGTATAATTCATTCAAGAATAAATTGAGAGAGGTCTTCACTCACGGTTTTATTCTTAAATTAAAATAGAGTCCTTTTGGAAATAAACATTTTTATTACGTGTTCAGTTTTCACTATAACCAGTTACCACGCCACAAAATCTCGTATGAACTCGTGACGATGTATCGTTCGGTCCATTGTCTCGGCTCGTAGCGGGGGTGTAGCGGGGCGGGGGAGCGTACCTCTTCGACTGCTATCGTAATAGGATCAACGCGACTTGACCGGGAACGTTGCACGCTACATTTCCCGCGACATTACACGCGAGGAAACTCACGGCGAACCGAAAAATGTGAAGACGAGTGGGGAACGTATCGGTTATTTGATATAGATCTCAGGTAGAGGCAGGCTGCAGATGGATGGAAACACTCTAAAACATAAATAGGGTTTATATGTTCCAATAAATAATAAATAAATATTTCGGACACTTACAGCAATCATCTAGTCCCAAACTAAGCAAAGCTTGCACTATGGATACCTATACTGGATAACGGATAAACATACAAAAATATTAATATAAACATTAAGACTCGGGAATAAATCTTCATATTCATCATACAAACATTTACTCCTCGCGGGATTCGAACCCGCAACGGTTTGTTTCGCTGGTAGGGTCACTATCCACTACACCAATCGGTGGTCGTATGTACTACCCTAGTGTTTCAGATTAACGGAAGTTAAGATAAGTTGTATAAACTGCCGATACTTACATCATCTAGCTAGATAGACGAATTAACCGCCTCCGTTGGTTAATGGAAACATTGGTTTACGAATCGGAGGTCGCGGGTTCGATTCCCAGCGGGCTAAATGTTTAAGTACTCGATTTAGTTGGTGGTAGGGCATTTAAAATGTCCGCTCGGCTAGCTATCACCATCTTATCTAAATCTGCCGCGAAGCAGAATGTTAATTGCATTGTCGTGTTCCGGTTGTCAGAGATAAGTTATCCCCCCAAATATGTTGGGATTTCCTGGTCAGTGTGCTTCCACCTTCGGCCTCATCTTCACTTATCGTCAGGTGTGATTGAAGGCACGTGCTAACTCGTTATGCATTAAAAAAAGTATCTCTAACCTCTTACGATATGACCTCACCGTTTAATATGGTTCGCATTTAAAAGAATGCCACTTTAAGAGTAGAAAAAGTGGCTAACAGTATAAAGCCTATGTGCGGTGACATCCAGTGACAAGATTATATTTCATAGGATAAAAAATATTGAATACATTAATTTGGTCATTCGCAAGGCTCCTGGCTCGTTTTGAATTTACCAAACAGACAAATTTACCAAATGCGACTCGCGGTTTAGATATGACTACAGTCGTTCAGGGCAAACCACTCATTAATTATCTACCTGTCGTCACAGAATTAATATAGTATATCGCACTGCTTCAGTTCTTTTTACAAATTATGCATCACAGACTTTGTCGCGTCGTCGTTTGTTTTCTCACTAGTATCAACGACATTTTAAAGACCTGTAATTATGTAAAATGAATGTATTTTCCTTTTGTACAATAAAGCGTTTCCAAACAAATAAATGAAGTTTTATGACAGTTTCTTTGTGTACTTGATGATGACATTAATTAATTATTAAACATAAGTTTAATTCCTGGTGTTCTCAAAATTTTCAATGTGTTATTATTTAGTAGGGTTTGATTGAAGTGGATAGTTACCGTCATCTTATCTAAGTCTCTTGACCAGTTAAGTATTATGTTGGCTGTTTCTTATAAGATAGCCATTTTCCTCAATAAATTGGGGGTTCATACATAAATGCATGACAGTTTATGGCGCGATTCTTCCTACATCGACTATCGTGCCGACGGATGATGGATGTCATACGGATTCATACAATCTAGTATAATGCTATTTATACTAGAAAACACCCGAAAAAACAAACGATTAAAACAAAACGGCTGAACCGATTTTGATAAAAACATATCTAAGAACGACCTTTTTTTTTTATTATTTTTTTTATTTATGGTTAACTGGATACGCATTTGACCACAATCTCACCTGATGGGAAGTGATGATGTGGCCGAAGATGAAGCATGCGATCTCAGTAGATGCCTATTCACCCTGCTCTTGAAGATCCCAAGGTTGTAGGATTCAGGAAAGACTGACGCCGGAAGGGAGTTCCATGCCTTGGCTGTTCGCATTATGAATGAAGAATCGAACCGCTTAGTGCGAATGTTCGGTATGTTAACTACATACGGGTGGAATCCCTCCCCGCGCCTAGTAGTCCGAAGATGGAATGGCGATGGTGGAATAAGATTGTGTAATTCCAACGCACACTCACCGAAATGTATTCTGTAAAAGACCTCTAGAAAACCAGCTTTCAAATAAATACAACCGTTTTCAAATTCGTTCACCCGTTGAGCTACGAGTATGGTCCGACAGACAAACGCAAACACAGCTGTGAAACTTATAAAACCCCTCTTTTTGTGTCGAGGGTTAAAAAGAAGTGTCCTAATTGATTGACCCAGAGATCATCACACAGAACAAACCCGTGGGTAAGAAGAGATTTTCCACTCCTAAGGGGATCAAAGGGAGCGGGGTAAGAAATATTTCAAACAAAAGTCAAGAGCAGGGATTGTTCCATGTCTATGGATAAGTATGTTTTCCTTTAGCAAAGTACTTTTGTAGATAAATTTTTACTTAAGAGTGGTCCCGACTGTATTTACATAAACTATAATCAAATAGTGCTTGAGTGACGTTTGAGTAAAGATTTTGACATAAATATCTTTCAAAAATAGGGGATCACTCAGCTGGGCATTGATCAATGAATCTCTATTCAAGTGACGTTCTGAAATAAAAGCTGTACTTGAAAACAATTTTAAAACTAGATTCACGGCTGAGCAACGTTCTAAGATACGTAGTCTATGTACTTGTTTTACTTTTCCTTTGATGTGCGGTGATAAATATTATTATTATTATAGACGAGCAGCATTACTGCTGGTATGTCTATGTCACAGTGTTGGAAGAGTTCACATTGTTCATTATGTTGCTATTCAGTCAATATTTAAGTCATCACTAGTTTTTGAAAAATTTATCCAATCTATTCTTGAACGAATTCACTGATTGGGCGGACACAACCTCTTCCTGCAGCTTATTCCAGGCCTGAACAACGCGGTTGCTCAGAAAGTGATGGGCGACATTGATGTCAGCGTGAGTGCGGCTTATTCGCAGAGCGTGTCCTCGTAATGGTCGTATGTCTTTCATCCTGAATTGTCGTGCAAGTGAGGCAGGTTGTATTTATAGGTGAGAATTTTGAATGTCTCGATATATTATAAATATTGTGGAAATATAAGCAATAATTAGGTGTATAATTATAGAATAAACATACTTCATTTAACTCAATTAGGGAGACATTTGGACCGATCTGCTCAATCACACGAATGAGTGGGTGTTGTGGTTTACCGGAACGACACTTGTCCCGAGAAGATGTGTTTGATATCCTTGTTCCAGGTATTTGTGCGATATAAGGGTGCGTCGCGAGTGCGGGCGCGGCGGCCGTAGGTAGTTGCACTGAGCCGTTAGTCGACCGTAGGTATAGATAGAAAGCCTTATCATACGACATAAACAATCAATGCCGCATACAGAGAATACTTAATTTGGAACAGTCGGCGTCACAGTTATTCATACAGGGTTGCTCTATATGATTATTGATATAGTATGATGTCAATTCAAGCTATACCAATCGCAGTTCCCTGAAATGATCCTCTTGCGTAGATTATCATTTTGGAGCACCTCGGATAGTACAGCTTAAGTAGCCGGCATGCTATCACTGGTAATGTAAAATTTCCCGATATTGTTATTTATGGAGCTGAACGTGCGATGTGCTGTGGTGACAGGAGGTGAGGTGGCAGCCGGTGGCAATGAAACAGCATACACTTTTACATTTGTGTATTCGTCAGGAGACACGTACCAAAAAAGAGGGCGACATTCAACTTACAATTAGTTTTATTAAAATAATTGCTTACCTAAGCTTAACCTACGTTTACGCGTTTTACCGCGTAAACACACACACAAGTATACATACTACACGTCCATCGAATTTGGAAAAAAAAAAAAATTAAAAGAATTTTTTTTTTTTTTTCACAAATACGCTCCATATCCAATTACAAACAATAGAGTAAATATTATCTTAGATAAATCAAATCAAACAATATCATTAACAAAACTATATAATTAAAATTGGTATAATAATAAAAAAACATGTATATTAATTGAAAAATTTACTATTGTACAAATGGTTTTGTTCTATTTTTATGCACAATTTCTTCTTTATTCTTTATTTTTATTGTTACGTTAGGAGATTTGTCTTGTATTACAGTATATGGACCTAAGTATAATGGATCTAGTTTACTACCTGTTTCATTCTTTAATAATAATTTATCTCCTTTACTATAAACTATCGGATTTACACTGTTATCATATTTATATTTCCGTAACTGTTTACTTTTTAATAAGTTACTTCTAGCGTCACACTGAGCTTTCTGTAGCCTGTATTTAAATTCAGATGGATAGCTATCATAATTATACAATGGTTCGACTTGATCGCATAAATTATTAGGCAATCGACATACCTGTCCGAATACTAACTCAAAAGGAGTGTATTTCGTTTCGGTGTGTACAGTAGTGTTGTATGAGAAACACCAGTACTGTACCCACGAACTCCAAGCATTTGTGTGGTTATTCGTTTGAATTCTTAAGTATGCTCCTAATGCTTTATGAGAATTTTCTAGAGAACCTATGCTTTGATGGTGATATGCAGTAGCCATAATCTGTTCCGTTTTCAAAATTTTGCATAGTTCTGACATAGTGCTAGATATAAATTCGGTACCTCTATCAGTTGCAATCACTTTTGGAATGCCGTATCTTAACACAAAATTTTCTGCGAATGATTTCGCAACGTCAGCAGTCGTTTTCGTTTTCAACGGATAAGCCTCAACATATTTTGTGAGTTCACACTGTAAAGTGAGGATATAGGCATTGCCGTAGTCGTCACGATCCAATGGTCCTACAATATCTAGATAAATCTTTTCAAAAGATGTAGAGGCTGTAGTCGTTATAGTCAGCGGTTCTTTAATTATGTTTGTATATTTCTGTGTCTGACATTTTACACACCTACGAACATATTCACGTACGTCGTGTTCAATCGAGGGCCAATAGTAAAATTTCTTTACATTGTTTATCATCCTGCGAACCCCCGTGTGACCACAAGATGGCAATATATGGAAATCATTTAATATAACCTTCTTTTCGTCGTCACATTGTATTCTTTGAACGTCTCTTACAATACATATACGTGGACCGATCCAATTTTTATTTAAATTAATAAGTTGGGAAATTTCCTCTATAAACCTTTTATTATTTCTATTTTTCAAGAAAACTAACTCATTTATATGAGTTTGCTTACATAATATAACCAATTCTTTCAACAATTCGGCTCGCGATATTGCTGATAAAGAAGTTTGGTTTATGTATATCGCTTGCAGCGTTGGGAAATAAATTAAACATTTCGAAAAGCTTAAACTTTTTTCCGTGTATTTTCTCAATAATTTTCGTAAATTATAATTTGAAATTAATTTCAATTCTACGTCATTATCTGGTTTTTTCAATATATCTACGACTCTCGGTTGATCAGACCGAATCGCCGAAGAAGTATTTCCGTTATCCGAGTTATCACTATATTCATCTGTTTTCATTCGCTTCGCTTGAGCTCTCGTCATCACACACACTGACTTCTTACATAAATTTTTCAAATCATTCGAAGACACTATCACTCTAGATAATGCGTCTGCTGCTGCATTATCTTTTCCTCTCACATACTCAACGTCAAAATCGTACTCTTCTAGACTTAATCTGAATTTAGTCAGACGACTAGACGGATTAGTCATATTAAAGAGATAAATTAAGGGCTTGTGATCTGTTCTGATAGTAAATTTTCGTCCATATAAATATGGTCGAAAATACTTTACAGACCAGACTATAGATAGAAGCTCTTTTTCTATTATTGGGTAATTTAGTTCACTTTTATTTAAACTGCGGCTAGCATAAGCAATGGGTTTGCCATTCCCATTACTTAATACGCTTCCTACTGCGAAGCCTGAACTATCTGTTTGTAATACAAACTTGTTATTTTCGGAGAAATTTGGGTAATCTAAAATAGGTGGACTTATGAGCTTCTCTTTTAAAAGTAAAAACGATTTTTCACATTCTGAGGTCCAGACAAAAGGAACATTTTTTCGACATAACTTATTTAATGGTAACGTTATGCCCGCAAAGTTACTTATAAATTTCCTATAGTAGTTTGCGAACGCTACAAAACGTTTGACGTCATCGGCTGACGCCGGCGAAGGGTAATTTTCGATGACGTTTGTTTTTTCAGGATCAGGAAGAATACCGTTGCTGGATATTATATGTCCCAAGTAAAGTATTTGTCGTTTTAAGAATTCACACTTTGATGGGTTAAGCTTAAGGTTAACTTTTCGCAAACGTGTAAAAACTGACATTAGGTTCCTGTTATGGTCAGCTAAATTTCTACCAAAAATTATAAGGTCATCCAAATATATCAGGCATTTAATGGAATTTAGGCCCGAAAGGGCCACGGTCATTAATCTAGTGAATGAACTAGGGCTTATCTTTAATCCCATTGGCAGCCTGCACATTTGGTATTGTCCTTTGTCTGTGGTAAACGAAGTATACGGCCTACTGGATGCCTCTAGATCACACTGATAGTAAGAGTTACTTAAATCGCAGTGACTATAGTACATGGCACCAGATAAGGAATCTAAGATATCCGTAATATTAGGGAGAGGGAACTTGTCGTCTTGTATGCGATCATTAAGTTGCCTATAGTCAATGACAACACGCCATTTTCGTTCCCCACTACGATCTATCTTTTTGGGGACCAGTAATAGTGGACTGGACCACTCGCTACTCGTCTCTTCTATTATACCATTCTCGAGCATGTTTTCTATTTGTTTATTTAGCTCGGCTTTTTGAGAAAATGGTATCCTATACTGTTTTCTATATACCGGTGCTGTGTTTTCCTTCAACCGGATCGATTGTTTGTACACATTAGTGACTGATAACTTGTCACCTGGTAGATGGAAAATATCAGGAAACTTAGCACATACACTCTCGACAGATAACCGTTCTTCAGGGTTTAGATAATCTAGCTTGAGTAAAGAAAAAAGCTGTTTTATTCGATCTACGCTGACATCTGTCTTGTCGAAATTATAGAAGTGGTAATCACTGAGATCGTGTATTTCAGGGTCAAAAACATCTACTTGCACGGTCTTGGAAGTAGTATTCAATATTCTAACCGGTATTTGTCCCTTTTTCGGACTGACCACCACGCTAGCTAAAAAAATACCTTCTCCTAACTCTTTTGGTAAAACTATACAATCACCTCGTGCCCGTGTTGGCACGTATTTAATTATTTCACATCTCGGTTCAATAGTAATTGAATTGTTATAAAAATAAATGGGCAAAGATACGATACTACTTTCACTTTTCAACATTAAAATATCATCTTCATATCGTATTATAGCTCCATATTTTTTCATAAAATCTTGTCCTAGTATACCTACCGATTTACAAGGTAGATCCTTAAATAAATAAAACTTGTGTCGGAAATAAACATCATCGACTTCCAAGTTTAGGTAAACATAACCCTCAGAGGTCAAACTTCCTCCAACTCCATTTATCGTAATATTACACTTATATATTTTTAAACTACTATTACTAAGGTATTCATATTTTATAGCCGATAATGACGCGCCAGTATCAATAAGGAAATCTATACTACTATTCTCTACACTAAAACTTACCCAATTAATGCTATCGCATGCCAAAATCTGTTCTTTAGGAACGAAAAAACTGATTTTGGGTATCGTCAGATTCATCAATATTGGGCTCTTTGTCATCGCACTGGTCAGTGAAATGGTTCAATGACCCGCGACTGTAACGCCCGCCACGGTGATAATTCCGTGTGCCGCGAAATTGCTTACCTCTGAAATTTGATGCACCGCTAACAATGCGACCGCTATATGACGCACGCGGCTCAGCTGATATATTGCAGTTATTTTCAGAATGGTAATTTCCTCGATTTTGAAAATGAGGGTTTCTGTAATTATTGAAATGGCTAGGACGACCCTTATAAAAATAACGTCCTCTGTGTGAGTAGGCCATTACTTGCTCAGGAGAGCTATTGGACTCGTCTTCAGCCGCCCGAATGGCGTCTTTCAAGGAAGTAAAGTTCCTTGCCGAAATTATTGTGCCAAGGCGCTGGCTACGCAAACCCTCTGAGAAACGCTTTATAGCATTTCTCTCGTTTACTCGTCGCAAAACCTTATAAGATTCTGTATCACCTTCGGCCTGCGATATAGTAAGATCCACGAAAAGTCGCTCTACCTCGTCTCCGTAGTCCTTAATGGACCGGTCATTCTGCCTAACAGTCTGTAACTGCGATTGTAGCGCGGTATCTGATTTTCGAGTCAGTAAATGATTCCTCATGTCTTTCAAAAGAGATGCAACAGTAGGGTATGATGTTGATAATCTCATTTTAGCGCTAGCACTGATACGCGTTTTCAAAACGAAACTAATCAATGGCTGCCTACTAGCATTATCAATGAGCATAGAATCGTATAATTCGATAGCGTCTATCAATTCTTGGGTTACTTGCTCATCACCGGTCATTTTCGGTAAGAGACTGACCGCTGTTTTTAAACAAAATGTCTCCTTACAATCAGTCATCTTGATGGGCTTATAAGTCAAAATATTATAATATAAACTTTCAATCTTTAAACTTAACTCAGTATTGTCTTTACTAGACGAAGGTACAGTTAATAATAATTTCTGAAATTTATTATAAATTTTTTCGGCATTATTCAATTTCTCTATATAATTCAGATTACTGTAATCCCGTTTCTCGATACTTGTTTTTATAATACCTTGTCTTATAGCCGATAAATCGTTAAATATATTTTTTAGTTCTTCCTCCATCTAATTACATTCAACATTATAATTGCTATAAAATCAATCAATATTCAAAAAAAAATAATTAATCCGCACTAAAATAAAATGTTTATAATCTAAAAATAAAATCATTAATATAGGTGTCAGTTCATATTGTCTTTCCGGTTACACGCGCGCGCACGAATTTTAAGTAGGTCACCATAAATTATACCGACCGCACTGTACACAAGCACTACACAAAACACGTTAGGTACTTATCTATACTCTGTCACCTTCACGGCGATGGCAACGACAGCTGCCTCTGATGACGCGGTTCATAGCGTCGCGGCGAATCTGCTGCCTCATCCAGCTCATGTGGCACCGCCGATAAAAATAATAGGCCCCTATGGCCGCACTGCCCAGGATTACGACAGTAATTATCGTCATCAAAATAGTGTTGGTGCTCAAATGCTTTTCTACAGCAGCGCTATTATTGCCTCCAGAAGCTGTCTGGGCCAAAATCACCTCCTCCTTGCTGGAACTTCCGCCCATTGTCTTGGCTATTTTAATAATAATTAAATATGTACCTTGACTCCTGGCTCAAACCTGATGAAGGGTCGCCATGCGATGTGCTGTGGTGACAGGAGGTGAGGTGGCAGCCGGTGGCAATGAAACAGCATACACTTTTACATTTGTGTATTCGTCAGGAGACACGTACCAAAAAAGAGGGCGACATTCAACTTACAATTAGTTTTATTAAAATAATTGCTTACCTAAGCTTAACCTACGTTTACGCGTTTTACCGCGTAAACACACACACAAGTATACATACTACAAACGTACAAAAACGAAATAAACATGGCAGGTATTTCACTCTGGTATAACTTAGTCCGAAGCAGAGCAGGAAAGTCCCGATATGTTGAAGTGGCAGTGAGCAGGGCACTTCGAAGAACTGAGGCAATAAAATTCTTGAGTGGAGACCACGCACAGGCCAGCGCAGCGCAAGAAGGAGTAATGCAGGTCGCGGGAATAGGATTAATGCAGGCCGCTTACAACCGGTCGCTCTGGATATATAATAGTATTGAAATAGTCGCTTCATAAGACATTGGGTTTCACGAGAAATCCCTCGTTGTCGAGATACCGCGATCGGGATAGCGAGGTATCCATTGGCTCTCTGTCCAGTGTAGGTTTTTTTGCGTCCGAGTCAAAGGATTTCGCTTGGTTTATGAGAGCGTTGCAATGCACTTACTTTTTTTTTGTTTATACTTGTTGTTTGTTTGTGCAATAAAGAATATTTATTTCAGGTAAATCATCAATTTTTTCGGAGAACTCCGAGAACACACGTAACGGCAACTGAATTCGAGAGTGAACAAGGTAGCTCTCTTCTCGGCCGAGAGTGTATTACATTATAATGCAGGTATGGGCTTAGTGTGGGCGCGTCAGCGTGTATGTCGCGTCATTATCGTTCTCATCGTGACACCCATCGCCCCCGCCCGCTGCTCGCAGTCAGCTCCACCCGATCCGTTCTGACGTGAGGGAAAATGATAGGTATATATTTTCATAATATCCTCTTTTTCGCTTGAATTTCTTTTTTGGTTTGTTTATGGATTGTACTTATACTCGGAGGGTGTTTCCTCGAGCTTGAATTATCTCATCAAAGTCGTTTCCCTCTCGGGCGGCGACTGTGGTGAGGTGTTGAGGGGTGCGTGTGGAATGGATAGATGTACGCGATAGATGAACGTTTCTGCTTAGGTACATATAAGTATAACTAGTGTACTATATACTTATGCATATTGGCATATACAATCCTATCCTAAGGCTAAGGTGTCTTGAGGGCTAAAAAGTTCAACAATTTTAACTTAAAATAAAGCGGAATTGAAGCCCTTTGACAGACAGATAGATTTGCTCTGGTTGCGAACTCCGTTGGGACATTTATGACACGAAACGGTACCACTTAGTAAACATATTCAATAAAAATTGTTTTAATCAAGATCTAGTTTTTTAGGTACTTAAAATAAAAAAATAAAATAAATATCTTTGCACATACACATAGTGCCATCTAGTACCACAGTAAGCATGAACGTAACCAGCTCGTTCGCATGCCAGGATATTTCACAATTAATAAATAAATTATATTGTGCCTTTTTCTGATATCAATACCGGTTTTTAAAAAGAGCAACCCCTCGAGTTTCTTGCTTGTTCTTCTCTGGGGAAAATTGCCTTATCAATCAAACAGTAGCTTCAAAAATGTAAAATCTGACTATTGTACGTCTACTACAAATATTGTACAAAATAAAGCATGATGGCGCCAAGAGGGCTGGCGGCTACCTCTCTCAAGTATTGCGATACAGAGAGGTAATGCTGTCAGCCTCCTAGGTACGGTGCCTCATGGCACTGACCTAGATGAAATTTTTTACTTATATAGGTACTTAAATTTGTAAATTTATTATTATTTGTTTAGATTAGATGCCTGAATTTTTGTATTTATACCGTTTATATTATTGTACGATCTAGCACTCGTACATTTAATACAAACGCATCAATTTGTCACGCGGCCATTTTCCCTTTACGTAATTTAAGTCAGTTCACATCAAAACGCCCTTACGATTGCACCGCGGCACGTGGTCTCATTATCATAGCATTCTATCAGTTTATTTGTTAATTGGTGATTAAATCAATATATTAGACAGTAGACTATCAAATCTTACTGTATGGTTTAGCACCGTAGAATTATATTAGATAAATTTCTCATATGTATTAAATGTGAGTCAAGTAATTTTGACCTTGAAAAATAACTATAAATTTGAAAATGTAGAACACGACCGTATCGTCCAAATTTATCAACCAACTTTGTAAAAAGTTAAATATCGTCGAAACGGCTTTTCGTCAAACGTGGTTAACAACTATCTCATAAATGTCAACTTACGAAAATAAAAAACCGTTCACAAATCGGTTCAGCCGTTTTAGCCATATATTGCCACAAACAGACAAGCTTCAAACTTATGGGTTCCTCTGGCGTCGGCGGTTAAATGAGCATTGCATCAATACTAATCTGGATGAGGTCTGTGCCAAGTGCCAGCAGTTGGTCCGCTACCATGCCTGGAACGTTTTTTTTTAAGTTAAGTGAAGATGAGGCCAAAGTACAGACCCGAAAACCCCATCTTATTTGGGGGAATGGCTATCTTACCTCTGACAAGTGAAACACAACAATGCTATTGCTGTTTGGCGGCAGACTTAGCTAGATGGTGGTAGCTAACCAGGCGGACCTTTAAAATGCCGTACCACCAATTAAATCGAGTTCGAATCGAGCTCCGATTCGTAAACCCTATGTTGTTTATAAACAACCCGTGACGTGGAACCGCCTCCGTGGCTTATTGTAATAAGTAATAAGGTTCCACGTCACGGGCAACGTGCACTTACGGTTGCGTTATCACAAACTCTATCTCTTTCATCTGTTCCCGGATTTGGAAAATTTTATGAACACTTAACGGTGACGATGACTGCAACGGGCAGAGCCGTCCAACATTACCATAACAAAACTGATCAAGAATCCGAAACATTACGCATCGCTTCAACTTCGAGAGCACTTCAAAACAATCTGTCGTTTCATATTTCGTCACCCCCTTACTCCTCCCCTCCGTCCCCCCCGTGGGGCTGAGAGCCGGTGTTCCTTCGTCTGATATGACAATATTATTGGTTTTGCTGATAATTAGATCGGCATGCTCACTTACCGCTCGTTCACGACCCACGGCCAGGGGCGGAGGGACGGAAAATAAGTTTTTAAACCGTTTATCGCAAACTCTGTCGGATTGTCTGTGTTTACTTTTAGTTTGGGGGAACGTCGTCACAGACAGAAATAGAGAATTTGATGTTGTTAATGTGTTGAATAGTTACGATGGTGTCAGTATATTGAAAAATGAAAATGAAAATGAAAAAAGCTTATTTTCGACTTTAGTAGGTATAAACTATAGACTAAGGTTGGGATCTCCTATTAAGTATACAAGTATACTTGTGCCAGGAGGGCCCGCTCTTCCATATCTAAATGTTACATTGAAAATAATGTTAGTTAGGTTAAAAAAATAGATGTTTTTATGTGTGTGTGTGTGTATGTGTATGTGTGTGTATGTGTGTGTATGTGTGTGTATGTGTGTGTATGTGTGTGTGTGTGTGTGTGTGTGTATATGTGTGTGTATATGTATGTATGTGTGTGTGTGTATGTGTGTGTGTACATTACGTAAGTTATGTCATGCCATAAAACCATATATTTCAATTATAATGCAAACTTAAGGAAATAAAGACATTATAGTATTTTTCAATTTAGAATATCATAGTTACTCTTAATAATTTAAATATTCTAATCAGTGAATAGAATAATCTCAATGATATAGGATATAGTCGCATTCCAAACAAGTGAATTGAATCAATTGAATTATTGCTATCAAAGAATGTGATGTGGTCGCTGAGGAGGTTCAGTGAATGACTGGAGCTGGTATACACCATGTAGCTACGAGTATATAGAAACTTAAGGTAAAAAATCCATTGATTCAATAAATTGTCGAGAAACCAATTTTCGATTTTATTTAAGCACGACGGTTTCATACTTTACCTCAATCACACCTGATGTTAAGTGAAGATGAGGTCGAAGGTGGAAGCGTACTGACTCGGAAACCCCAACACATTTGGGGGACTGGCTATCTTATCTCTGACAACCGGAACACAACAATGCTATTAATATTGTTGCTTGGCGGCAGATTTAGATAAGATGGTGGTAGCTAGCCAGGCGGACAAATGCCCTACCACCAACCAAACAGAGTACTTAAACATGTACCCCGCTGGGGATCGTACCCACGATCTCCGAATCGTAAACCCAATGTTGTTTACATTGAGCCACGGAGGCGATTAAACGTACTATCTAACTATCATCATCATCACTAGCCCGCTAACATCCCACTGCAGGGATATATGTCCTCGTATATGAGGGAGTATGGGCCATAGTCCATATAGTTGGGGACTTCACATGTCATCGATTTTTTTTTATTTTTCAGACATGTAGGTTTCCTTGCGATATTCTCCTTCACGTTTAAGAGCAGTCGGATAAATGCACATAAGTAATAAAATTTAAAAACTCATTGGTACATGGCCTGCCTGGAAATCGAACCTGGACCTTCCAAATTGGGAGACTGTGTCTACTCTACTGAGCCACAGACGCTCCGTTTTTTTGGTGTATTTCGATGATATTACGCTGCATCGACGATTTTCTAAATTTTCAAAAAGACATCCATTCCTGATCAAAAGCCTCCCCCAAGGATCTCCACAACGATCGGTTCTGCTCTGCCCCCATCCGCATGCACCTAGATGTGCTATCGCCCTTGAGGTACAGGATGAGCGCGCTTATACCGTAGATTCAGGTCAATTGCTTAAGAAAATACAGATTAATCACAGGAAAAGCCAAAAAATTTAAACGATAAACAAAAAAGTTATTAGTGTGTATTTGTTATAGTTTAAATTTGCTGTAATTTGTATACTCCTAATATGTTCTCCTATGGGATAAGTCTGCCATTGTACTCAAACTCTGTATCTATATAAAATTAATGTACTGCCTTTTTGTACAATAAGGCGTTTACAAAAAACAAACAAACAAATGCACGTACAAAAATGAAGAAAACCATAAAAGTATAGTTACACTACATATAGTGACACACAGTACGCGACAAATCTCCGCAGACACATTGTTTATTTCGGCTCAATAAACTCGGCGATCGCCAACCGCGATACAAGATACAGCACTAGTGGTGCATTTGTCGCAATCCAATCTTGATAGTGTTGGAGCTCGTCGCCCGGGATCTGTCCGACCGCACCACTATTCGGGACAAAGGGGACAGCGGGACACTCGGCCAGGCCCGCCGCCGGGACGCTGTCCCGCAATTAACGCGGCCGCACCCTGCGGTATTCAACCACTGCTATTGATAATTCACTGTTTGCAGATTATATATGAACAGGGAAATGTAAATAACGTCGATTATTTTGTTATCGAAGTTTGGCGGGACTTATATTGGATGAGGTGTAATAAGGGACACCACTGGCAGGAGGAGGAGCTTGCTTGCTTGGACTTTTTAACGACCGGTTGATATAGTGATTGGTGACTGTGCCCTTTAACCGACGATCATTTTAGTCTTTGTACCAAGAGTCTGACTGCTGTACTGAAATACATACATTATATACTTGTAATTACCTACACTCGAAAAACTTTCTTGGGCAGGATTTGTCAGGATTTATATTTTAGTACAAAAGACGAGCGTCGGTTAACTTATTGATAGATTAAAAACCAAGCATGTTATAGTGTTTTTAACTGAATATGTCAGCGAGCTGCATTGTTTAAGACATTAAAATGAGAACGAATGTTTTGTGACGATAATTTCCCTAAATGTTTTCAATTAAAAGAAATACCAATCAATTGAGCATTTTTATTAAAGAAACACATTTTTCAACCTTAATTTATTTGGAAAAATATATGGGTACTTGCGTTTCTTACAAATGCGTAATTTTTGTTATTACATTTACAACACTTTATTAAATGTTTCAAGAGGTCCATGCTCTCTCAGTGTGAGGAAAGCGGACTTATCACCAAAGAATTCTCTTCCAGTACAGCATGTTGGATTGCCGATTTCTTCAAATTTATTAATTTTGTCAATAAGCAATCCAGGCTGCAATACGGCATTTTTGGACATCGTCCTTTAATTACCGCCCGCGGCTAATGGCGTCCATGTCCCGCTGTCCGCTCGTAGCGCAGTCCAGAGACCGCGTAATGAGTTCAGCTGGGATTTACTTCCTTTTATTATTATTTCAAATTGTATATTTTTGGACAACAGAGATCAATTTATCTGTTTTTTTTTGTTAGTACATCGAAAGGTTGATCTCAGTCATACCTCGTGTTAAATTAGGCAGAAGATGGATGTATAATCAACCAGAATTGACGATTCTTTGATGACTTATTTGTGGAACTGGCTATTTCGGAACAGGCGGGACACATCAATTTTGGTTGGTGGTAGGGCATTTCAAATGCCCGTCTAGCTAGCTACCAGCATCTTATCTAAATCTGCCGCCAAACAGCAATGTTAATAGCATTGTTGTGTTTCGGTTGTCAGAGATAAGATAGCCAGTCCCCCAAATGTGTTGGGGTTTCCGGGTCAGTACGCTTCCACCTTCGACCTCATCTTCACTTAACATCAGGTGTGATTGAGGTCAAGTGCCAATCCGTTGTAAATAAAAAACAAAAAAAAAACAAACTTCAAGCATTTATTTCAACGTAGTTTCATGATAACATTTGTTGAATGTCACTTTAAATGAAAGGGATTATTCCATTTATCTGTCAATCAGTATGTCCAAGCTACTACCGCTTCGGAAAGGGAAATCATCTGTGGTAAAAGCGACGTAAGAAACCCACAGGATCATAGTCATCTTTTTTTAAATAAAAAGTATACAAGTAATACAATTTTATAATTTGGGAGCTGATTGAAGTGCACCAAGCGTGTTTGTCATTCAGATAGTCACTAATTTTGTAAAGACTTTCTTAAATTACTTTGCTAGAATATAGGTACGCAATGGTGTTTCAATATAAAAAAATACAAACGGCCGAATTGAGAACCTCCTCCTTTTTGAAGTCGGTTAAAAATAGGGCCCATTACATTCTTCCGTTAGAGAATGCAAAATTTGACGAATCTGTCATCATCATAAACCCAGAAATAGAAATTTCAGAAGATTTTTATATATAAAAAAAGTACTTCCCGTGTGACGTGTACTTTTTTACAACTTCTAAGTTTAATGAAAGTAAAACTATACAAGGTATTAAGCTCAAAATTTACAACCTGTCCTGTATATACAGAATATACTCCTGTATATACATGTTGTCCTGTGTACACATGTTGTATAATTACGAAGTCTTTTCAAATAAATAATAATTTCGGACAGTTACACCAATCATCTAGTCCCAAACTAAGCAAAGCTTGTACTATGGATACTAGATAACAGATAAACATACATAAATATTTATATAAACATCCATGACTCGGGAATAAATGTTCATTTTCATCACACAAATATTTACCCTTCGCGATATCGAATCCCCAACTGGTTTCTCTGACACGGGCACTATCCACTACACCAATCGGTCGTTTGGTTGGGGAGGTTTAACTTCACAAGTGAATTATGTACCTATAAACATTTTCGTAAGTTATCAGTGAAGCTGCTTGTGAACAAAGGTACAACCGATCGAGCCTGTAATTATCAGGTCGCAGCACAACTCGATCCTTCCGGGCTCGACCACATAAATCCCCGAGATAGAGCCGAGCAAAAACCCTTAACCCTAAAACGTCACAAATAACTCATTTCGTTTGTCGTCGACGGGTTACGAGGAGTCGGGGAGGATTTACATTTGTTTTCTGTGACGTTTTTAATTCGGATTTGTTTGCACGCGTTAAGTGCTCGTGGAAATTTGCATGGACGTAAATAAGAGGGATCAAGACGGGTCAGCCATTATTGTGATGTAAAATATGAATAACAATTTGAGTATTAATTTATAAACCAAAAACCGAATTGCATATTTCGTATTTTGAAATTTTTACTATAAATTATAGCCCATGATATAAGACGAATATAACGATACCTTGGTCTTTAAAAACCTATTTAAGCTACAGGAGGTAATATAGACGTCTATATACATACCTACTTACATGACTCCCGACATGTATTACCCTCCTTCCTGGGAAGTCGGCTAAAAAATGGATGTTTAGTTTGACTTTTAACACTATGCAATCTAGACTCACTAACATGACGACTCGTATATTACTGAGGATTGCTTTATTGATACCTATATAATAACAATAATGTAAAAGTACCAATTTTCTTGTAACATAATTAAAACGTTACCCACTCAATTATAACGATAACCACTGTCGGTAACATAATGAGAATCACTAATTGGCATAAGTTTGGTATTAGTTTACTATAATTTCTGCAATATTGGTGTCGATTCGGATGTACACCAACTAAACTAAAACCAGTTTTGGAGTGGTGCCGTCTCATCGTACCTACTGTGCCAGGGAGAAAGAGATAGTACTACTTTAAAACTGGTTTTAGTTTAGTCGGTGTACATCCGAATCGACAACAATGTTGTTGATTCCATGTAAATAAGTAAATAAAATAAATAAAAAATAAATATCGTTCATGTGGATTAAATTGTTTCGCGAACACTTCAGATTTACTCACTCACACCTATACACAAAACGCACACATTATCGCTCTTGGTTAATGTACGGTCGTGCATTTTCTCGCCTCAGCAATTCCATAGTAACGCTTTTCATTCAGTCATACATAGCTCACGTTCCCCCATCATACAGTAAACACACATACTGTTAGCATTTTTGTAAATATATTATTAAGTAATATCGAGTTTATCTTTGTTCCTGCGTCGTCATATCAGCATCATCTATCAAGCTGTATGAGTGGAACAACGGCTCACACTCTCCCCATTACATACTGTTAAGTTTATATTCTTTACATATAAACTAGATATATCTAAAATAACTCTTTTGATATTTATATACTCTACTGTGTGTCTATGTCTTGCTTATCATGGTATCGTAAATTCCTTACAAATTAATAAAACTATTATATGTGCAATCCGCTGCATTTATTATTCAAAGCTAATCTTTGTTCAACCTCGCTACACATACTTACACAAAATACCTGTAGTTGACCGCATATTACATGTAACACTTCTACTTTTGGACCGTCTGCTCGTTGTATGAGCGCGCTACCGTAGGGGAGGTCAGCTTTTACTGGCAGTGTTACGCTCGACGTGCGGTCGGCTGTACACACAACTCGCATGAAATTACGCACTAAAGCCGAACACGTTCGTCATCATTACTATTGTAAACTATCCTGTAATTGTATGCGTTAGCCGAATGGTATATATTATTATTCCAACACTAATTAGTTGGTTACTGGCTCCTGAGGTACAGGGTCAGAGCCAAAATGAGGTATGACTTGTCTTTGTTTATTGCTGATGTAAGTCTTAGGAATAAATTTAAAGAAATTAATATATTAACATTAGCATCTCAATATATTTACGAAAATACTAGAATCGTTTAAGAAAAATAGTGATATACATAATGTTAATGCCAGATATAAAAATAAACTTGCTGTTCATGTCACCCGTATACACAAAGTCACTAAGTCATTTAAGGGGCAATGTATGTTTGTAATAAGGTTCCAGTGGACATTCAAAATTTCAATTCAAAACCTTTAAATAAATTCAAAACTATCAAAAACAGACATTATTTACAAAAGGTTATTATAAAATTTCTGACTATGGACTGAAGCATGGACATAGACCGCTCGGCGATATTCAGTCTAATTATACAATATAATATAATTGTAACCCAAAACTTATTTAAAAGAGCAACCCTTGAGTTTCTTGCTCGTTCTTCTCTGGGAAGTCAGCTTTGTTAATGAGCAACAATGTCAATAATTTTAATATTAAGAAAAAATGTGACGTTTTCAAGTGATAATTTTTATTCTACAAATATTTTTTGTGTTGATTTGAGTTATTTCTTTAAGAATGCCAACTGGTTTGTAGTGTTCAGCACGTTTTACCCGACTGCCTAAGGAAGGTCTTAGCTTTAAATTGGTCTTGATCCCGAGAGTGTCCTGGGATACATTTCATGGTAAACAACAATAGAAGTTTAACAACCAAAAAACCTGTCAGAATATTTTGATTTTCACGGGCATCATTTTTTTTTACCATAAAATGTATCTTTACGACAATTCAGGGATCAAAACAAATCTAACGACTCCATGCACTTTTTTTTTTATGCACTTGACCTCAATCACACATGATGTTAAGTGAAGATGAGGCCTAGGTGTAGGTGGAAGCGTCCTTCAAAATCGGTCAAACCGTTTAGGCTACAGGAGGTGACATAGAAATGTACATACATAAATAAATTCGAAAATATTACCCTCCTTTCGTGGGCAGTCGGGTAAAAATCCAACATGGCGCACGCAAAATACAAATCATGAGGTCGAGTTTTTAAAACATTTATTTGCTCAGTAAACTCATTAAATTCCATTATTATTATATTTCTGAGAAGCTGTCCCGTGACCGTTCCTTAGGCCTCCTAAAAATAACGTTTATACTGAGACAACAAAAACTATTTGTTTACCTATTACAACTAGCACTGCTTTCCTCCGCTTCATTCCATAAACAATGAAAACATCATTATATGGAGCCCGGACCAATATTCGGGCTATTGCAAAGACCCGGAGTTAACCTTCGTCTTGGCTCCGACATAAAGCCAATGTGTGTACATTCTCGAGAGGTGCCGAGGTGTCACGGGACGAGGGGGGAGCTACCCGCTGTAAATCAGAGAGGTCGCTGGTAGCGCGGACGGAAACCGATCCCATTCGATTACTGCCGGGTACGTGGTACCTAAATAGGGTTGCCATCTTTAAACTTGGTAATTCTGGGCAAAACACTAAAAAAATCCGAATTTAACATAACTGTGGAAGCCGTCGCAAAAGTGGAGTAAGAGTTAAATGATGCAGTATGATATTACTGTACATTCATGTTTTATTATTTCCTTGTCTTAGATACTCTTGCGAGTAACTTTGTTTTCAATTAGGAACGACTCGATTGCTGCTAAACCCTCAGCACCGAGAAGGAGGAACCAAGAAATGGATTAAATTGGGATCCACCACCACAATGGCGATCGTTTTCCAGACGTTTTGCGAATAGTGAAGGCATGCAAGTATGGAATCATCTTCCGGTGACAATCTTCGGATCCTCAAGGTCAGGTTGAATAAACATTTACTGATCAATCATGTATCTCTTCTTCTAATATAAGAGCTACGCCCTTGTCGATGGAGTAACCGCCATTCCTTTCTTTTTAATCACGTATCTAGACAATCATAAAATGCGTTTCCTCTCAGTCAGTATACAATTGCATACTTTTTGGAAGATGGTTTCAGTGCTTGTTATTTCTGTACACCAATCGTGTTTGTTATACAGGTGTAACTAAGAGTCTCCCAGTATTTATACAATTTGGTAAGGATTTGGGACGTTCTGTACGCATACTAACTTATAGCAGGATGAATTACTAAAGATTGGACGAACGATGACGTCATTTTGGAGGCTTCTGGGTGTTCTGGGTGAGCACGCTACCACCTTAGACGATATCTTCACTTTACACCAGGTATGTTCGATAAAGCACTCTCTCGATGTGCATAAAAAAATAAACATTTATTTATTTATTTTACGATTACCAACAATATTGACACATACCAATTCAATGCGACAAAAACGCAGTAGTACGTGCATGCGCAATCTTATTTTTTTTTATATTTAAGTAACCACGTCATCAAATTTTGTAGCCGTAAACATTTAACAATTTTACATTAAATATGATAAAAAATTAATTAAAAGTCGAAAATAAATCAATACTTTCCAGAAATATTTTCTCTACTCTAGACGGATGGTCACCCTGCGCGGTACCGTACCGTACGTACAGTGGACTGCAGCTCTGTGTTACAAGTTCGATTTGAAACCTTAGTGCCACGTGATAGGACGTACCCGTGTCTTATGTCTTGCAGCCGATAGGAATGGCACTGGAGTGTTGACTCCAGCTGAATTAATGTTTTATCGCTCTCCTGTCTTCGGCGGGGATGTGGGGACACCTGTGTTTGCTTTTTCAATCTCTGTGCTCAGTGCCGGATTAGTCTGTAAGTAAAGTAAGCAATTGTTTAAGATTGCATCAAAAGTTATTAAAATCAAAATATATTTCGTAAGTTATAAAAATTACATCATTATTTCTGTCGATGCTCACGTCGGCTGCTGAATGCGAGGTCGCCGCAGGAGTATAGGATAAGCAAACTCACTTGTTTAATATCTCTTTATCATTTAATACTCAAGAGAAACGTCCAGTACACTATAACGTCGTAGCTAGCGCCCGCGCACACACGCACACTGGTGTTGCCAGATGAGACTTTCAAAAATATACTAAATAAAATACCATAGGTACTTTCGGTTGATCACAATTTCTGTCCTATGTTTGTTCAATGTACGTTTGTATACTTATATATGCAATAAAGTGTTAAATAAATAAATACACTCGAAAAACATTCAAAATCAAAATCAAAAATATTTTATTCAATGTAGGATACAAAAATATCACTTATTGAAAGTCAACATGTTATTATTTTTTTTTAAACTACATCGCTTCGCAAGGTGTTATGGTTAGGGTTATTACCCTCCTTCCTTGGGGAGTCGGGTAAAAATAGCACCCCGTACTTTTGTAACACCAATTTATGGGTACCATAGGGTAAATTATTAGAATCAAATTTGTCTAACATACATATCTTAGATTAAAGGGAGACCATGAAATCTAATGTAAAATTATAAAGATCCATAACCATGTTCGTGCTCATACATATAGTCTAATAAGTATTATACCTTTTACTTCCTATAATTTTAAAGGCCGTGATTTTTTGCACATGGATAGAGTACCTGTCAGTGATAGAATAAAAAAAAATCTAACAAATCGGTAGCTTTGCAAAAAAGAATAAGTATGTAAAAGGCGGCGCGGTCGCAATATTTACGCGATACTCGGAAAAAATTAAATTAATTATAAAGACTAAGATTTCCTTGCATAATTGTAGTGTTATGTATAGTGCTAGTGACAAATCCTGTGTACAAGTGTTGGTAAACTGCTCAGTGCTCGTTTGAGTCCTTGGTGAGCCTAAAAAGTGAACTACTAGGATACAGTGGTAAATTTTGAATGGAGAACTGTAAGTACTGTAGTTACTTGAGTGGAAGTGTGGTAGTGACACTGGTAACTAGTTATCTCGTATTTCAAGTAAAACTGAAACAATATTAGTGTTTTAGATACAACAATTCCAATACATTTGAACTGTTAACATTTATGTGATGTGCGGGTAGACGGAATACAGCGCTTTCAGCGCTGCGTAAAGCGTAAACCACTAGACACTTAACGACTTATTTTGCAAACGTACTTGTATTCCTTGGATAAATATATATATAAACAGTCCAAAATCTGACGATTCAAATATTCTTAGTCAACTAAACAAATTAATCATGCCTGTCACTACAAGAAGTAAAATATACACTCAGGAATTAGAAATAAAACTGAAGACGGTGACCGAAGATCTCAAGGTCAGCCGTGATCTTAACACAAAACTTCTTCAGGAACATGACGACAGTGAAACTGAAATACAACAGCTGAATAATCGATATGCAATCTTGAAAAATCAACTTATTGAGCTCGATAGTGAAATTAAGTTTTGTAAACAAGAACGAGACAAGCTGCAAATTATTCTTAACAATTATGACTCTTGCAGTAATAATTATGAGCGGGCGTTAAAGAGAATCCATAGCCTTGAACTTCAACTGGCTAGTGCCCATAATGACCAGAAACCATCTGAAATGGAAAGGGTGGACTGTGAGAGGAGAGGAGTGGAAAATACAATGTCTTTGTTTGAGGAAATGAATCATAGCAATGTGGCATCATTATTGAGAAATAAATCTACAAACAGAGTAAAGAAAATTAGGAAATATATAAAAATTAACAAATTTATTCAGAAAACCAATAGACTATTAAAGAAAACTAAACGAAATTCCACTAGTCTACAGTTAAGAAAACACAGAATACAACAGACCCAGATAGAAGGGCTAAGACAAGATTTGACCGAATGTCAGGGGGCCATTGACCAAATACTACAACTTGGTCTTGAAATGGACCAACTGATGGACGAGAATAATGAAAGACTAGGTTGTATTATCAATACTTCCTCAATCACACACAAAACAAATACTGTTCTTGAAATTACTCAAACGTCAACGGAAGGTGTAGTTGATGCCACCACTGTTACCACTCCAACTGCTGCAGGTGATGATGACTTGTGTGAGGAAATATCGGCGGATGTCCAGGCCGGCAACGTGGAAACCACAAGCGTAAAACGTAAGCGAGGTCGGGCTCCCCGTAGAGGACGGCCTCGTCGTCTACGCCAGAACCTCATGTCCGGAGAAGTCGTCGCGCAGGCAGCGCTCGTTGATACATCTGTGGCAGCAACGGCACTAGTAACTGACAGACCCCTCATTGGAGCCCCCGTCGAGTCAACGTCGATTATGTTAAAGTCCGCAGAGCATATGGCGCAGCCCGCACACCCTTATGAGGCAGGCCTTGCACAGTTTCGCGCCTTTACCCCATCAGCTAGGGTTTCGGAACAAAGCCAACAGTGCGCGATTTCCGGTATCTCGGCAAGGACTATAAATTCTAAAGTTTTTATTTTCTCTGACAAATTAGGCGTAGATTTTGGAAGCTTATTACAAAAAAAGACAGATCAAGATGTAATAAATATATGTATGCCAGGTGCTTCTTATCAGCAAATATGTAACAATGTATTAAATTACTATAAGTACGACGACAGATGTACAATTGTAATACTTGTAGGTGATGCTCTCGACATTTCAAAAAGGGACGTCACAAAATATTTGAACCTGTTTTTAAATTTGGGAGCAGGAAAAATTATACATTCCAGCTTTCCCTATTCAAAAGTTTTGTCGAAGGATGACAACAATCACTTATATAATTTAAATGTAATATTAAGTAGTTTGGCTTATTATCATAATACTGTAGCTGTTTTTGACATAAACAAGTTTATTTCAAACTTTATTCTGACAAAATACAATTTATATATTTCTAAATATTATAAAAATAAACTGGCCACTTTATTGGCCTATAAACTTGTAAAGGAGGGCCCCATTAGGGGTGACACAACTTCTAGTACCAGCGGTATTAGGGTTGTGACTCCTCATGACATGACGAAAGTCCCACAGGCTTTAAACTAGTTAATAAGACAACGGAAAAGACAAATAAATTGACTATTGTACATCAAAATATTCGAAACTTTTCCGGCAAAGAGCTAGAAATTGAGATGTTCCTTGAAAAATATAATAGTATAGATCTCCTTTGTCTCACAGAACACTGGCTCAAAAACACTGAAATGATATTTCCCTATGAAAACTATCATGCTGTTAGCTCCTTCAATAGAAAATCCATGAAACAAGGCGGATCCCTAATATTTATTAAAAATAGTCTGGAAGCAAAGGAACGCAAGGATGTTGTTGGATTTTCGATTGAATGGAAAATTGAAATTTCTTGTGTTGAGATAAAAAACTATATCATTATTTGTGTCTACAGGCCGCCATATGATTCAAATTTTACCATTTTTGAGTCGGCCATGGAAGATGTGTTAAAATTAGTAACCCAGTCAAAGAAATACGTCATCGTTTGTGGTGATTTTAATGTTGACTTACTAGAGGGAACGGCTTTAAAAACTAGAATTTAAACTTTATTCCAATCTTTTAATTTACACAATATCTTCCTGGAACCGACAAGGATTACTGACACTACTGGCACTTGTATTGACAACTTTTATTGTAATTGCGACTTCACAGAAAAAAATATTATTAATTGCCTGACATCAGATCACTGTGGGCAAAAGGTGACATTTCCTTGTATTCGGGATAGTACTGCAACCATAGAAATAGTAACGAGGCCAATGCCTACACATAAAATAGAGAGCTTTAAAAATGACTTGTTAATTAAATTACCTATCCCTGCTATTTATATCAATGTTAATAAGCTTTATATGGATTTTTTTGACGTTTTGATTAAAGCATTCAATGAAACGTTTAATCAAAGAAAAATCAAGCTAAATAATAAATTTAAGTTTAGTGATTGGGCTACAAGAGGTATACGACGGAGTAGAGAAACTCTGTTCCAACTTTATGAAGACAGGGTATCAAGACATGATGACCTGGTATTTAAAGAATACGTAAGAACTTACTCTAAAATATTTAAGAGTGTTTGCAAAATTGCTAAGTCTAACTATATTGGTAATATTGTTAAAAATGCAGACAATAAAGTGAAACAAGTATGGAAAATAATAAATAAAGAAACCTCTTCCACCAAACCTACGGACAATTCATATTTAATAAAAACAGATCAGGGCACTGTTAACTCTAACGTGGAAGTTGCGCAATTGTTTGAAAACTATTTTACTAATATTCCATTTAAAACCACTGAGAATCTTGTGCCATCGCCGAATCGTGCGGAATATTTGCTTAAGTGTAACGTGAAAACCTGTACCAAGGTTTTCAAACTTAAACATGTTAATCCTTCTGATATTAAAAAAGCATTTAAATTATTAAGCCTAAAAAAGTCTGAGGATCTATGGGGTATATCGGTAAAATTTATAAATCTTATTGTAGATATTATCGCTCCTAATATGGCTGTCATTTTTAATGCAAGTGTTGATCAAGGGATCTTTCCGGATTTAATGAAACACGGTAAGGTGATTCCTGTGTTTAAATCTGGTAGTAAATATGACCCTAATAATTACAGACCCATTTCGGTTTTGCCTGCCCTCAGTAAAATATTTGAGAAAATTATCCTGATTCAACTGCTAAGCCATTTCAGGTTAGAAGGCTTACTCCACAATAGGCAATTTGGCTTTACTAAGGGACGTTCGACTACCGATGCGGGAGTAGCCTTGATTCAAACTATCTATAGCGCCTGGGAGGATCACAGTGATGCAATTGGCGTTTTCTGTGATCTTTCCAAGGCGTTTGATTGTGTCAATCATAGGATACTAAAAAGTAAACTAGAACACTACCGTGTGAAGGGAAAAGCTCTAGATATGATGGAATCCTACCTTGAAAATAGAATACAGAAAGTTAAGATAAACGGAGAAGGATCATTAGGTTCTCCTGTCAAAATAGGCGTGCCTCAAGGGTCAATTTTGGGTCCTTTTATGTTTTTGGTTTACATCAACGATTTACCTTTTTTGATTGAGAAGCTATCTAATATTGTGTTGTTTGCCGATGATACATCGTTTATTTTTAAAGTAAGCAGGGGACTCGGTAACATGAACGAAGTAAATGGTGCACTCTCACAGGTTCTGGATTGGTTCACTGCGAATAACCTTGTGTTGAACACTAAAAAGACCAAATGTATCAAATTTTCTTTGCCCAATGTGAAACAGGTGGATACAAATGTTATGTTAGATAATAATAAATTGGAGATTATTGAAAGTACGACATTCCTTGGGCTAACAATAGACTGCAAGCTTCAGTGGCGGGCTCATATTGAAAAACTGGCCGGCAGACTCGGTTCAGCTGCTTTTGCAGTTCGGAAAATTAGACAAATAACCGATGTTGCAACAGCCAGACTCGTTTATTTTAGTTACTTTCATAGTGTCATGTCCTATGGTATTCTTTTGTGGGGTAGGGCAGCAGACATTGGAACAATATTTGTTCTCCAAAAAAGAGCAATTCGTGCTATTTATAATTTAAAAAGTCGTGATTCTTTAAGAGAAATATTTAAATCAATAAATATCTTAACAGTTGCCTGTCAATATATTTACGACAACATTATGTATGTTCGTAAGAACATATCAATATTTAATAAAAATTGTGACAATCATAGTTTTAATACTAGAAATAAGAAGAAACTTGCGGTTCCACGGTTTAGACTCACAAAAGTTAACACATCTTTCATGGGCAATGGTATACGCTTCTATAATAAACTGCCGTCTGATGTACTAGATCTCAATGACAATAAGTTTAAAATATATATTAAGAAGTCCTTGCATAAAAAGGCATATTACAAAATTGACGAATATCTAAACGATAAAAAAGCCTGGTGTGACTAATTTATGTATTTTAATTTAAATCATTGTTAAATGACATTCAAAAAGTGATATCGTGTATCCTACTTTGAATAAATGACTTTGACTTGACTTGACTTGGCTTGCTTTATTTATAATATACATATTTAGTAATAAAACATAGACTATATGATTAAAATTACCACTGTGAATTACATTGCGTCGGAGAATATACTTAGAACCCCTGTAATAGTTACAGTTAGTCCAAAAGCATCGAGCAATAACTTCTTTACAATTATGAAAAATTTCACCGAGGGCTAATATCTGGATTCAATAAACTATTCTTGGAAAATATAAAGTAGCTATTGACTAATTTTTTTGAAAATAGTTTTTGAAGAACTTAACATCTTCTACAACGCAATCAAGTGCACAGTGGTAACTTTAATTTAATATTGTAGGTTTTATAACTAAATACCTACACTATACCTAAAGCAAACTCCTGATCCGTTAGAAAATATTTTTTACAATATCACTGATAGGTACTCTGTCTATGTACAAATAATCAGGGCCTTTAAGATTATAGGAAGTTACACCCCTAAATATGCATATCTTGACTGGACTAATATCTAGACATAGGCCTGACCTGGAGGCGTCTCGAATCACTACACCAAACAGGTCGTCATACTGATTATAGCAAGCGATTAAGACCAAAGTTCATGTAATTTGAACACCTGATCTGTATCTGATCTCCTGCGCCACTTGTAATAATGTAAATTAACGGTCTGAATGTGGCCCAGAGATAGGCCTCCCTGTCTATCTTCATTACGATCTTCATATAAACTAACCTGTCACATCACGATCCAGTTGGACCTTAATTGATTAACTCACTGTTAATGTTTACTTCAGTATGTTTAATGTAAATAACATGAGATTTACAAAATGGAGTCTACGGGTTCGATTCCAAGCGGGGCACAAAATCAAAATCAAAAAATGCTTTATTTTGTAGGTACACAGGGTACACTTAAAATAGTCAGATTTTACATTTTTTAAGCTACTACTTTTTCAAAAGCTAATTTTCTCCTGAGAAGAACAAGCAAGAAACTCGAGAGGTTGCTCTTTTAAAAATTTAAAAAAATCTTTAACAAAAAAAACAAAGTTTCTTTCGTTAGCTACAACCATCTTATCAAGTTCCGGTTGTTTGAGATAGATAGCCATCGCCCATATAAGTGTTTTGACCATTGACTATAATTGAGGCCAAGCTAAAAAAGCTTAATTTCCTTAGTTATATGTATATGTCTGATCAGTTTAGGTAACACATTTACACAACTTTTCTTTTTTTTTAACCGCCTTCGTAGCTTAATATAAACAATATAGGGTTTACGAATCGGAAATCGCGGGTTCGATCCCCAGCATGAAGATGATGAAGAGCATATACTACATGATTTAGTCATTTATTTCTCCATCTCGGCAACTTGTTCATATTTAGTGAGAACATACATGACTTAGCCAAAGGCTATTCCAGACAATTAACTATTATAGCATAACATTGCTATTTAATATGGTAACATATGAATGGAAACTATAGGTACATACCACATATTACCCGACCACGCGGAGTTCTAACAGTACATAATACACATTAAAGTGTGTAGTGGGAAGTGGGAAGTGGGAAGTGGGAAGTACCAACATTACGTGGTCCGAGGATTCCTGGCTTATATAATACTTGTTGAATCAATTCAGATACAAGTACTTGTAGTTTCTCAGAATCTTAAAGCAATTGACGACTGATTGGTGTGTGGGTAAAACCCTGCCTTCGAAACTAACTTGTCCTGAAATTATACATAAAAATTTTCGCTGGTATGTTGACTTTATATATTATCTAGTGTCCAAAGTACAGGCTTTGCCCAGTTTGGAACTAGATAATTGGTGTAAGTGTCCAAAATATTAGCAGATCTGTCTTGTAAGCCATGGAACAACAGTGGTACCTGCTGCGTTCCTTATTGAATATATTAGCAGATCTGTCTTGTAAGCCATGGAACAACAGTGGTACCTGCTGCGTTCCTTATTGAATATATTAGCAGATCTGCCTTGTAAGCCATGGAACAACAGTGGTACCTGCTGCGTTCCTTATTGAATATATTAGCAGATCTGTCTTGTAAGCCATGGAACAACAGTGGTACCTGCTGCGTTCCTTATTGAATATATTAGCAGATCTGTCTTGTAAGCCATGGAACAACAGTGGTACCTGCTGCGTTCCTTATTGAATATATTAGCAGATCTGTCTTGTAAGCCATGGAACAACAGTGGTAAAATGTGTATTATATATTTATGAAGTCGAGCTGTAAATAGCGTTGGTATAACTTCCATGATATCTAACTAATATTAATGCGAAAGTTTGGATGTTTGTTTGTTTGTTGCTCAATCACGGCGAAACGGTGAACGGATTTGGATAAAAATTTTTCAATCATAAATTTAAATTTGGTTTCCTACTTAACTTTCTTTATTTATCGTGGATAACTATATCGCGGAAATTTGTTTATCCCGCGGTAACTACTTACTTTATCGGGATAAAGTATCCTATGTTTTAATCCGGAGTATGTTCTACCTATACAACAGGGTGAAATTTAATTCGTGTAATTCCTGTTTAATGGTAACTCCACTCCTGATTACGAACCACTTTCTCCAAGGAACTATAGCCGAATTCGAGCAAAAAATTTTCGATCATCCATACAAAGTAAACTATTCTGAAAACGTCTTTAGTATGGAAATCCAAAATGTTACCTAATATACCTAATATGTCGATCAGTGTGTCAAATAAACGAATTCTATTCCATTCCAAATTAGATTACTACGCCTCTGTACTATTTGAGCCACCATTTATGCCACTGTATTAAATTTTACTTGTCCACAGATGACCGACGGACAGCCACCTACGGGATTCTATGACAGTTAGGTAAGACACTAATAAGTAAAGGTATTTGTTATTACAAGTTGTGGCGCCTTGCGTTGCTTGGATTGCCGTTCTTATTACAAAAGCACGCTCGTCAATGTAACATGACACCTGCCTGCACATACAACGAACAAATCCGTGGCCTTTTCCTGCTTTCTTGGCAGCGGCCTCCGTGGCTCAATGTAAACAACATTGCGTTTACGATTCGGAGGTCGCGGGTTCGATCCCCAGCGGGGTACATGTTTAAGTACTCGGTTTGGTTGGTGGTAGGGCATTTTAAATGTCCGCCTGGCTAGCTACCACCATCTTATCTAAATCTGCCGCCAAGCAGCAATGTTAATAGCATTGTCGTGTTCCGGTTGTCAGAGATAAGATAGCCACTCCCCCAAATGTGTTGGGGTTTCCGGGTCAGTACGCTTCCATCTTCGACCTCATCTTCACTTAACATCAGGTGTGATTGAGGTCAAGTACCAACCCGTTATGCATAAAAAAAAAGCGGCCCTTACGGGAATATTATTAAAGCAATCTCAATACTCTCCCGAACAAAATCCGGTCGTATCTCAGTAACGCGCGGTCCGATTTGAGTACTGTTTTTTTATGAACGACTAAACGAGGAGACACGTTCTTGGCCATGCTGATGAAAATCGGATAAGCCATTTCGAATATATTAGCTCTTAACACAGTTATTTGGTATATTCGATGATATTCATTTGTTTTGGTTTTTACTCGCTGCAGAGATACTCTGTTGCGTCGTTCATCGAGGAGTCTCTTCCGCCTGGACACGATTTGCCATGGACGACATGGAAACCCAGGTCGGCCGCAGCAAAGATAATCTGTTCAGGTGGGGCTTCTCTGATGGTGGGAGTGATCGGTGCGAGTGTGGAGTCTCCCCGCAGATAATGGATCATCTATTATCTTGCTCCACGTGTTCTGACAGCTCCTTAACGACACAGAGAGTGCTGTTAGAGTGGCTAAGTTTTGGTCTAATAACATTTGAAAATTTCCTCAACTCGAGAAGAAGAAGAATTATTTGTTCAATCAATGTTGTTGGGGGCTTTCAAAATTATTTTCTTATTCTATTTAAAAACACAACAGTATCTCAAGTGCCAACTTAACTTCATCTCCATCTTGAGATCGTTTTATTAAGACGACCTTTGAAGACAGAGTCTGCGACACTTTTTCAAGCCGCAAGAATTTCCTTCAACACTACCTGTAAAATTTTTATCAATCAATCAATCAAGTACACTTTATTGCACAAAATTCTACAATACACATCTTAAATATAGCTTCAAAAAAATTATAATTGTACAACCAGGCAATTTTATTTGTTGAAATGATTTATCTCGTAACTTTTCATCAAATAGAATAACGGATCGACTGTACAAAGCTGTGATGCCTTCAAATATGATCGCGATACTTACGAGGCATGAAACTGCTTAATAGACAGGAATCGTTTTCAAGCGCCACATGTAAGCTAGGTGAACTTTGCCCTTTCGGCATTGGTTAGTTAGGTGAACTTTGACTTTTGATAAACTGGTTTTAACTGGGGAAAACGCGCTTTAACTAAATAGGGATTTAGTTACAGTGTTAGATACAATTTGCACTGCTGAACATAAGCCTCTGTTAAAATAGGGAGGTTTAAAACATCTTTTAAGGTACCGCTTATTCAAAATATAATTTTCCCCTGAGAAGAACAAGCGAGAAACTCGAAGGGTTACTTCTTTTTAAAAAGGTTTTTGTTGAAAAGGAACAACTTATTTCATTAGTTATTGTGTAATTGCCTGACATGCGAATGAGCAGCACCTTTATTCTTTCTAACTTTAAAGGCAATGGAATGTGTCGCCTATTACCTAATACCACGGTAAAAAAACCGACCAATAGTAAAGCTTCAATTTTCAAATGCGACCAATCGCGAAGGAGTTTTCGATGCAGTCTATTTCCATTGAAGTTACACAATAAGGTCGCTGGTTCTCTACATGGAAGATCCCAAATGTCTGATATTTAATAATATGCTATCTTTAATAGCAGTAAAATTACAAAAGCACTAAGCATTAAGAATTTTTGTTATTATATTTATTGAAAGGAAGATTTTGTATAATAAATAAATAAAATAAATAAATATTCGGACACTTACACCAATCCCAAACTAAGAAAAGCTTGTACTATGGATACTAGATAACGGATAAACATACATACATATTTATATAAACATCCATGTAATATAACATAAACACCCGGGAATAAATGTTCGTATTCATCACACAAGCAAATGTTTGTGTACGAGTAAATATCCGTCGCGGGATCCGAACCCGCAACCGTTAGGTTTCGCTGACAGGGTCACTATCCACTACATCAATCGGTCGTCAATTATAAGAATGTAGTATGACGAAGATGTTAATAGATTATAGTCTTTAAACATCGCATGTCTTAATTGTCACTCACGGCACCACATTCTCCTTTTGGAGTCATTATCCGATCTCACCATCTCCTCATCTCACCTCCGACTCGATCCGCCTGTCCACCGGAAGGCCGACTAATTCGCCATGCCCTTGAGTTACTACATATCGACCACATCTAGTATTCAAGCGGCATCGAGCACAATTAGTTTTATCTCTAACGAGTGCCTCAACTGGGGCGTTCTGTTCGGAGCGCTTTGTTAATCGCTGTCCCACGGATAGTGGCCACGTTTTTTTGCGGGTTTCAGGATAACTAGCAGGCATGATGAAAAGCGTCATTTTATCATTGATGACGTTTCACCTGTTTGTAGTCTATTGCAGTCAATGGCGTGTACAGCGTTTTGTCAGAGGGTAGACAGAATGATAAAATTTGAGAAATTGAATACCTTGCACTTGCGACAGAATATTCGGAGCGAAGGTGATTGAATTTTGATATCATTAAAATAAATAAATAAACAGTGGTACAGTCTGATAAATTGTTGGTCTTGTGATACTTTGACGACCTTTTTGGTGTAATGTCTGACTGCTGTACCAAGAGGTCGCGGGTTCGAATCCCGCTAGGGGCATGTGTTGTGACAAAGGGGCAAATATTGGATAAATTATATAAGATTATAAATGTACCAAATAGATTCAATATATAAACTACATGTTTACACTTAATATCAATGAATATAGGTCACGCACACATACACGTACGCACGCACACACAGTGATCTGTCCTACAGGCTTCCTAGTACGGCCACCAGACTCTCACAAAAACTAAGTCGAGCTGTGTGTACCATTGTGAAAGAAAAAAAAAGTTGTTGAATATTTGTCATTGTAAATTAAAGCATTTTGTCCCCAAAAATAGGTGAGCATTTGCCCTCCACCAGTTACTGTAAGCCTTTCACATATTCGCACTCGTGTGCCAGATCAATAGCGCGATTGGCTTCATAGCTTGTTTTTAGGCACCTGTCCGCTGGGACTTCATCGTTGCGGGTGGTTGGGCGCGTTGCGTATTCACGCGACGTCGCGCCCTTTGTCTTTATAGCGCGAGTTGAGGGCCCACCGCCCCTCATTACAACACCCCGTCAGATAGAGCGATAAACTCTTTATCAGATTCTGCCATTTAAGCCCTTTGATGGTCATCGAGCGGTTAAATGATCTTGTGTTTTTAAATATTCTACACTTAATGGATGTATTTAAAATATCACTTCTAGTGATAATTAGTTATTAGTCCAACAAGAGAGTAAAGACTTAAAGAAGAGAAGTTTTTGTTCTGAGTGCCGATTTTGAATCAACGAAAGAGAAGCTCGCTGAGCTCAAGATGCAAATAACTTTATTCTTCTGCTAAAATGACGTAACAAAGAATATTTCCACCACTGAGGGCTGACAAGAAGAGATCTCTCTTAGAGTTCAACTCACCTTTGTACATTATTTCTTACTGTTTTGTTCATGTATGTTTTTATTATTTAATATATTTGAACGTATTTAATATACTGGATGAGTTTTTTTACCTTAAGGTAAAAAGTAGGGCATAGGTAGTTTTGTTTTTTTTTTTCAAAACTATCATAGAATAAAACGTTAATTGTGTAATTTAACAGTCGTGTTTGTAGCCTTTACATCAGTAAATTAAATAAATAAAGAAAACTTGGAGAAAATATGAGTTCTAAATAAATTTCGCATGATAGGAAATCATGCCAGTCGTATATGAACCCCGCGCCGGCGCGTGCCTTAAAAAAAAATAATTACTTTTTTCCTGGCGGTAAAAAAACTCACCGGTGTATTTGAACGTATAATTCTATATTTTAATAGGGTTTTGGGATTATTGGTATTATTTCTACATCGGGAAATGCGTGGTCGAGTTCGGAATTAATATAAGTTTGACTGATAGCAGAAAGAGTGAACAAAACTGGATTTTGTACAACAACAAATAATTATTACAATAAAACGAATTTATTAAATGTAAAGAAATTCAATTCGCGAGATCCTTATTATACATTCCTTGCTAAAATGTAGGAATGGAACCACGGACTCAAAATTTTATAACAAGTCTGTGGCCGGAACGAACGGTGTGACCTATCGTAAAATAATCTAAGATCGCAAAGGATTTCAGTTTGTCAATCTCAAGATTTCTTTGGTTCATTTTAAATGATTTGTACGTTCCAAAATTTATAGATGTATATGAACTTGTAATGTACGACGAGTATATAGTATAGTACAAATAGTATGCCAGTAGATAAAACGAATATCCAAATAGATAAATGCAGTTATCCTTTGTTGGAAAGCTTATTTCGAGGTCTGGTCACAACAATTTCAAACTGTAGGTAGGTAAATTATACACGTTTTTGTAGGAATTTTGTGGGGAAAATTCAGTTTGTTATATTATGTGGTGGCAGTGAAATTCATAATGAGTATAATTAAAGGTTAAACAAACTTACCTAAGTGAAGTTTGACCATAATTATATGAGTCGTTACATCCGAAGGCATTTAAGTTCACCAGGTAGTCCACTCTTCTATGTACTAGGCATCAAGCACAATTTCAGAGCTGAAAATGCTAAAAAAAAAAAAGTACAAGTACCCTCCTCCCGCGCCCCCACCCGGCCCCGACTCGTGCGCCGAAACGTCATTTCTTTAGAGTTTACTGGTATTTCGCAAACTTATGTGGGGGATATGGGTTATGGGAGGGTTGTTAAATGCCTTCGGATGTAACGACTCATATAATTATGGTCAAACTTCACTTAGGTAAGTTTGTTTAACCTTTAATTATACTTCGTCGTTACATCCTCGACATTTAAGTTCACCAGGTAGATGTTTAGAGCGTTTGCGAAATAACATTAGAACATTGGTTATACGTTTGACAATCAACTTTTATTTTATCAAATTACGTATCTTAATTATTATTATAATATTAATTATTACAATCAAATACTGCTTCTGCAAATGCACTTTCTCCATCATTCATCAAGAGAGACCGATTGTAAAATTTTGCGAAAACAAGGGAGGTGCCCGTCCAACCTGCGATTCTCTTAATTAGTTCGATAGACACGTCTTTACGGTGGGCTGACGACGTAGAAGCGTGACGAGTGCTATGGGCAGAAAAGGTGTCAGTATCTATGCCGCTTTCTTCCATTATCCCCTTGATCCATCGACTGATGGTTGAGGAACTTGCGTTAAGTATCGGTTTTTTTGTCGTGAGGAATAAACGGTCAGTATAAGAGTTCATTCGGAACTGTTTCGTAATCTCAATATATGACGTAAGTGCCTTTGCAGGACAAATCTCTTCCCTGATCGGGAAGAAAGGAATAATAAGACGTGGCATTAGCCGACCAGGTGCCAAAGTTTTAATCAAATTTATTTAATTATTGAAATAATAATAAAAGATTATTATTTCAATAATGTCTTGATTAAATGTAATGCAAGACAATTTAATAAGGGATAGGGTCTGGACCCGTTGTCCTGAAGATAATGCAAGCAGACACGCTGTCTTTTTACAAATTCTATCTAAAGACAAACTATCGTTTGGATATAGATTTCCTACAAAATCAAGAACTAACTTAGGATCCCACGTAAATTGATACCTCGGAAAAGCAAGTCTTTGCTTAGACGCCTTTCATAAACCTTATCACTTGGTCATTCTCACTGAACCATTTGCCAAATATTATACTGAGGGCAGAACGGTAAGTGCTCAAGCTAGAGGCGCTTGCTCCCTTATTATATTGAATTGTTAGAAATTCAAGAATTTGAGGAACGGTTGCGTTATAACAGTCAATATTTTCTGCAATGGAAAATTGCCACCACTTTTTCAATGCCACATTGTATTGTTTTAGGGAATTTACTGAAAGGGAAGACACCATAATATCTACTGTATCTGGCTTGAGTGATCGTCGCCTATACGCTTCCCTGATAATTGGCACGACACCAGGATAAGGGTTCTCCAAAAGGGATACGGTTCTCTGAAAGGAGACATCAGTAACTGATTGTCGGGATGAAAATACACAGGGTCTTTGCACGCCAGTGAATGGAGCAATGGCTACCATGGTTGACTTAGCCAGAAAGGCACAACCATGATGCCTGTGGCTTCGTCGTCGACAATTTTACGCAGACATTTGAGAATAAGTGAGAATGGTGGGAAGGCGTAAAAGTAATAATTACTCCAATCCAGTGTAAACACGTCAATATTGAAGGCGGACGGGTCTCGTTTCCACGTTATGTACTTAGAGCATTTGTTGTTCAAACGAGATGCGAAGAGGTCTATCTCAGGCTGCCCAAAGTTGCTTACGATGTCTCTAAAGACAGTCTGTGAGAGATCCCATTCCGCATCAATATTGGTGCGTCTCGACTCCTCGTCAGCTTCGGTGTTGTCTTTCGATCTAATATATCATGTGAAAATGTACAGTCGACGCTCTTCGCAAAATAACTATATCTCGCGTGTAATATCATTTAAGTGATTATACTGTACGCCACCCATTCTGTTAATATATGAAATAGCTACAGTGTTATCGATACGAAGTAAAATTTCTAAATCGTGCATTTCGCTTGCAGAATATTTTAGACCCATAAGAGCCGCTTTAAGCTCTAAAAAATTTATATGGAATATTCCCGAAATCCGCTGGCGCGCTCCCTGTTACACATTACGCCCCACCCTGATAAGGAGGCGTCTGAAAAAAAATTCTAAAGCCTTTTGACCGCGACGCAAAGGATTCTTAGAAGACATAATATGTCCTTCCCACCATGTAAAATCAGGAAGTAAAGCTTAATTAATGGCCATTTTCTTGTCATAATCATCATTAGATCGTTGTAATGCTCGATATTTCTCACTTTCAAAACGTTTTGTGTATACCCAACCGTAGGCAATGGCTGGACAAGCTGAGGTGAGGACACCGACGAATTGAGCGAACTCCCTAATCGTCAAAATATTCTTTTTTGATATGTCTTTAACAAGCTTGTTTAAGGGTAAGCCCATATTCATGTCAACTGAATTCAGTTCGAATCCTAAGAACGTACAAATTTGACTTGGTAACAAGTGGCTCCTTTCGGTATTAATTGCCAGCCCCAGAAAGTGTAATACGTTTACTGTTTCAGAAACACAATTTTGGCAATCCCTATACGAATACCCCAGACACAAAATATCATCCAAATATACGACTAAGAGTAACCCTTTACTCCTAAGGAAAGATGCAACCGGCTTCAGCAACTTGGCTAAGACATATGGGGCTGATCGTAGACCAAACGGAAGGCACTGAAATTCATAAGTTTGGCCGTTGAATTTAAATCTTAAAAACTTCCGATAGTAAGGATGCACCGATATTAAAAAATATGTATCTTTGAGATCGATATTTGCCATAAAACACGACGGGGACATTAATTTCGTGGCTGTACGAATGTCCTCCATTTTAAAGTGTTGTGTTTTGACACACTTAATGCTTTCAAATTAAGTATACATCTATGTTCACCGTCACTTTTTGGTGTGAGAAATATCTTAGATATGAACTGACCGGTTTATCAGCACATGGCAAAATGGCTTTAGTTTGGGTTAACTTTGAGATCTCTAAATTCAAATTATGTTTCTCTGAAAGTGAAAATTCATTATTAACTGGTTCTGTTATTTGAGTAACTGGCCGATTAAAAGGTATCTTATAACCAGATACGATCTGTAAAATAACAGGATCACTTGTAATGGATCTCCAATTATCAATAAAATATTTTAATCGGCCTATGTGACTGCTCACCTCTATTGGGTTTTGGGCGTCGATTTGGGAACTGCTGCTTTCGACGGAGTCGGATAACGATTTCGGAAAGCTTTTTAATAAGCTCGATTTTGTCTATATTGTCGCCATCGCCATAAGCTTCGACATGACACTAGTAAGGCCGGCTATACCTAGCCCCCGAATGTTGCTGAGCTTTCTCTAAGCGCTTATCCCTGTTCCTAGCGGATTCTGTTAGAACAGCCGAAATTTCAGGATTCAATTTAGGCGCCTTCACAAGCTGAAAATTCTCCGGTATCAGCAATTTATCTGTAATTGCTTTACTTTGGTCCTTATTCAGACCTTCCGATAATATCCGACCCCAGCGTTTAGAGACGTCATCATGGATTTTGGATCCGAAGAGCTCCTGTTTAACCTTCGAATCGCCTAACGCCTCTAAAATATTTCTTGGTAAAGCCGTAGAAGTTGATGGCTCGACTGAGGCGGCTACCGGTCTTTCAGTTGAAGACTGGTCTGCTGTCGCCGGGAGATCGGTTGCGCGAGCTTGGCCAGCTGGTAAGTCGGGTGGATCCCCTGTGGCATCTCTCGTCTTGTTTATGTCGTAATCGACCACGGTTATGGCTGACCGCATGATAGGGCTTAAGCCCGCATTATCTGAGCTAATAGATAAGGGTACCGGACTTGGACTTCTATATCTTGAGCAAGAGGCCCTCGGACTTCCTGATTCTGTAAGTACAGGATACCAAAGTCATGATCACGGCATGACATTTTGACTGTAATCACGTCACAGTACTAGATAGGAAAGTATGCAACTACGGTCGCGCCGTAGTATTCATTGGTAAGAATACGTTTGACTATAATCTCGTCATAGTACCACGTTAAATAAATTTATACTGGTTCTATATAATATGCGACCATGATCTCGCCATAGTACGATTTGCATCATCGTTCATAGTCAAATGAGCTAAATTTCTCATTATAATATAGCATAACTGAGCTGAAATTCTTCAGATACTATTGTAAAGTTAAGTATTTCTATAGCGTAATAATTTATACTGGTTCTATATAATATGCGACCATGATCTCGTCATAGTACGATTTGCATCATCGTTCACAGTCAAACGAGCTAAATTTCTCATTATAATAAAGCATAACTGAGCTGAAATTCTTCAGATACTATTGTAAAGTTAAGTATTTGTACAGCGTAATAATTTATACTGGTTCTATATAATATGCGACCATGATCTCGGCATAGTACGATTTGCATCATCGTTCATAGTCAAACGAGCTGAATTTCTCATTACAATATAGCATAACTGAGCTGAAATTCTTCAGATACTATTGTAAAGTTAAGTATTTCTATAGCGTAATAATTTATACTGGTTCTATATAATATGCGACCATGATCTCGTCATAGTACGATTTGCATCATCGTTCACAGTCAAACGAGCTAAATTTCTCATTATAATAAAGCATAACTGAGCTGAAATTCTTCAGATACTATTGTAAAGTTAAGTATTTCTATAGAGTAATAATTTATACTGGTTCTATATAATATACGACCATGATCTCGCCATAGTACAATTTGCAACGTCGTTCATAGTCAAACGAGCTAGATTTCTCTTTATCATATAGGAAAAATGAGCTGAAATTCTTCAGATACTATTGTTAAGTTAAATATTTCTATAGCGTAATAATTCAAAATAGTAAAAGTATCCAGAAAAATATTAAAGAAACAGTCGATGTAAATCCAATGTTATTGGGCGGTAGATTAAAAAATTTTCTGTAATTCCGGCGATGTGACCAAGTATGACTACTTATTGTAGTTCATGCACTACGCAAGATAAGTATATGAGATGATTCCGTGTGTGTCGGAAGAATAAATAGAACAGTAAATTAATACAAAGTATGAATAATCACGTCACTAACCTTCGTCACTAGATTTATGACGCATCCTAAGTCGCCTTTCGAGGCGCCTTATTTTCCTTTTAAATGTTCGTCGATATTCTTATGTTTCAGTTTCCCCATCCCGGAAAAAACTTCCACACAATCACACGCGGTAATATCGCACGATACAACAAATATTCACTTAAAATTTTGGTAAGGAAAAAAATTTCGATGCTTTGATGCCCGCACAAAAAAAGCGAATGACGTTTCGGCGCACGAGTCGGGGCCGGGTGGGGGCGCGGGAGGAGGGTACTTGTACTTTTTTTTTTTTAGCATTTTCAGCTCTGAAATTGTGCTTGATGCCTAGTACATAGAAGAGTGGACTACCTGGTGAACTTAAATGTCGAGGATGTAACGACGAAGTATAATTGGTTCGTCGTCGGGCGCAGACAGCGGGGCGGCACCACAGGATGTTTGAAGTCAGCAATACAGGTCGGGAAAACTACCTCCGTCATTCATTATTGTTCGTAGGGATGTCACTAAGGGTTCTAACTGTAGAAATAACCGACATATTCGACACCCTTTTTACGTAGGACATCTCGAGTTGGAACCATTTTGTCCCACCGGTATACATTATAATAAATAAAAAAATGTTTAATTCGTGCCTCACAATGCTATAACTAGATATAGGGTTGAGACCTCCTATAGTAAGTCTCGCTCCTCCATAAACAAATGTTATCTCACTAATAAACATAATCGCAACAAAAATATAATTTTGAGAATAAATCAGTTATCACATTGTAATAAAAGTAGATTGCAAGATTGCCGGAACATTGAGTCACACGAAAATATAATAATTTAGAACCTTTATTTTTCCTCTTTTTATGCTTTTCTGTAAATTGTTACTTTGTAATTATTATTGTTGTGTAATACATACATAATGCCACGATATTTTAGCGTTTAGGTGTTTCAAAGTTTATTGTTTAAAACAACATCCACGGTTCATCATTCGGTGTATACAGACTGTGGTGGACTGTCGCCTTTTATGCCATGAGTTGGTTTTATTATTTTTACGTGCTGAAACTAACTAACTAACTAGATATCAATAAACTATCTAGCTATCATTAAGATCTTATTATGGAGTTCCCATAAGGAGACCGAAAATCATTAACAGTTAATTGACAGCAAAAGTATTGTGAATGAGTAACTCTACCAACATTTATACGTAGTTGCATATCAAGTGACTGTATGATGCAATAGAGCTGCTTGTAATATAGTCAGAGGTATTTTATGATATACTCAGTAGATAGAAGTCGAAGTCAGTAAATTTACCACTTTTTTGAACAAACAGCCTGCAGCGTCAGTCAAATCAACCCTGTACGTACAATGTTGTGTGGATGTGAGTGGGATTACTGTTTATCCCGTGACGTCACGCAGCGAGCGCGCAATAGACACAAATTGGCGCGTAATTGCTGTACAGTGCACAGCAGTGCGCCGAACGCGCGCACTCTCCAACTAAATGCTCCATTACGGATGATGACGCGGCGAGTATCTTCACCGCTGTCATCTCGTCACTCACTCGGCTATTATCCTGTGTTATTATTAAACTCGCCAATTAAACTTGCACTTTTTATATTATGTTAAAAACATTCAAATCCATTATATTTCTATACATACATTATGTCACGACCTTTGTCCTAAATAGGGTGGTCAGATATAGTATATGATGCACCTGTATATATGTATGGTAGGATTACATAGTTGGGTTTCCATATTGCTTTAAAAAGTTTTTATTTAGACACATAAATATTTTTTAAACGCCTCCGTGGCTCAATGTAAACAACATTGGGTTTACGATTCGGAGGTCGCGGGTTCGATCCCCAGTAGGGTAAATGTTTAAGTACTCGGTTTGGTTGGTGGTAGGGCATTTTAAATGTCCGCCTGGCTAGCTACCACCATCTTATCTAAATCTGCCGCCGAGCAGCAATGTTAATAGCATTGTTGAGTACCGGGTGTCAGAGATAAGATAGCCAGTCCCCCAAATGTGTTGGGGTTTCCGGGTCAGTACGCTTCCACCTTCGACCTCATCTTCACTTAACATCAGGTGTGATTGAGGTCAAGTACGAATCCGTCGTGCATAAAAAAATAAATAAACGAATCTTTCGTCGAAATATATCATTTGACATTCATTTGGATGGGGTGTTGGAATTATTTGTTAGCGTCCACCATGTTGGATTTACCAGGACTACATAACGATGACACTACCGGTACTAGTAAAAGTCTAACAACACCTCATTAGCTATAGAGCGTTTAGGTGGTAACATATATACACACAGACGCGTTAAATACTCGTACAGTAATAATATAAATAATAATAATATATTATGAATAATAAGTAATTATATAAAACTATATTTGAGTTAGTCTTCCCTACGGGACATATGTCATTATGTAGGTAGCTCGTTAGGTTATGAACGTGCCAATGCAGGGTGCAGGCGTGCAGGGCACACCATACCTTCATATTATTTACGCTAAATACAAAGCAAACGAGATTAAATTGTAAAATTTGGTGCAGTGTTTAATGAGCGAATCCTTTGTTCAACAAACTCATTACAGGACGTCCCGACAACTCTGCGCCCCCCCCCCCCGGAGCGCGCTACGAATACTCTACTTACGCTTTTTCACAAAATAGTTTAGGCTTCATTCAGCTTATAAATTGAACAGTTAATTGGAGTATGTCTTAGAGATACAACACATAGTTGACTAGCTTTGAAATTTGTTAATTCCGCGGGAACTATTCAATCTATAGGGATAAAAAGTATCCTATGTGTTGTAAGATGTGATACTGGCCATATTAGAACTATTTTATTTTGAATTTTTAGTATAGAACATCTGCTTTTACTGTGACAATCACTTCCAAATATACATTTGCCATGTAAACATCTAGTGTTCTTACTTTATATTTTCCCACACGTTATCAGCACGAAAAGGTAAAGAACACTAAATATTTAACACGTGCATGTAAAAGATATTTGTTGAAAGTCGCGAAAATTATAATTTCGCTTATTTTTTCATTTTTTCGTCTTTGACATATTAGCTGTGAAATAATGTCAAGTTCAATTTCTGTAATAAAACCGCTAGTAAACAGAGACGGTTTTGGTGTTTGGAAATTCAAGATGCGTATGTACCTAATACACGAAAATTTATGGGAAACTGTTGCCGGATACCCTGAAGGTAATCAAATTACCGCTGAGAAAAAGTTGCGTGACGATCAGATTGCGTTATCGAAAATTTGTCTCACAGTTGATGGTATGGCAATCACCCTTCTCAGACCTTGTGAAACGGCTAAAGCTGCGTGGAAAGCCTTGTCCTCTGCGTATGAAGACAAAGGCTTAGGACGAAGAATAAGCCTCGAACGGAAGTTGTACAGGTACTGTCTAGATGATTTCAACGATATAGAAATGTACATTAATGCTGTTATGTCAACAGTCCAGGACCTTGCCGATATCGGCAAGATCATAGAAGATGCTTCAATCGCAGCTATTCTTCTTGGAGGTTTGTCTCCACAGTATGCCCCTCTTGTTATGGCATTGGAGAACTCAAATGTAGAAATTACTGTTGACTTGATAAAGACGAAATTGTTGAATGAATTGAATAAACCAAAGGAGAATAACCAGGATACTGCCCTGAAAACACGGACTAATCAGAAATCTAAGCCATCTTCATCAAAAACTAAGAAACAGATTATCTGTTACGACTGTCGGGAGCCAGGCCATAAGAGTCCAGACTGTCCCCATAAGAAGGACAAGAAAAAGAAATCTGAGAATCATAGAAACTCTTTAAGTGCGTTGAATGTCATTGGTGACGTGGAGAGTACTAAATGGTACATAGATTCTGGGGCGTCGGCCCATATGACTTCAAGACGAGAATGGATGGAGAACGTGAAAGGATATCCCACCGGCAAAGTGACTATTGCTAATTTAGAGGTGTTATCCAGTGAAGGCGTTGGCGATATTTCTATTACGATGTGTGATGAGGTTACGAAGATTAGTGATGTTGTTCATGTACCTAATTTGAACGCTAATCTTATTTCAGTAAAGAAAGCAGTTGATAACGGTTTTTGTGTGGTTTTTGATAAATCTGGTTGTAACTTTTATAACTCTAGTGTTTTTTCTTGTACAGGTATTTCTTTGCTACATGGTTCGATCTGTGGTGGGCTGTATTCTTTAGATTGTACAGTCAATGTACCACGTCAATTATCTGCTTTTGATGTGCACTCTGACGTGTCCAGGTATCAACTCTGGCATAAACGTTTAGGTCACCTATGCCGCATTGGGATGGATCGCTTAAAAAAGGACCAGGTAGTAGGCATAGATTATTCAACAGTTGACAAGGAACCATGTGTGGCCTGTGTAGAAGGAAAACTGAGTCGGAAGCCTTTCAAAAGGATTCCGTATAAAAGGGCAACTTCAGTTTTAGAACTTGTCCATACTGACGTTTGTACATTATCAGAGACGTCTTTTCAAGGAAGTAAGTATGTCTTATTTTTCATAGATGACTTTACTCGTATGATCTTTGCATTCTTTATTTCTTCAAAAGCTGAAGTAAAGGACAAATTTCGTATTTTCAAATCCCTAGTGGAGCGAGAAAAGGGATTAAAAATAAAAGTGTTGAGGAGCGACAACGGGACAGAATATGTCAATACTGACCTTACAAATTACTTACAGATGGAAGGAATTCAGCATCAGACAACAGTGCCCTATAGTCCGCAGCAAAACTCCATCGCTGAAAGGATCAACAGAACGATCATAGAGAAGGCTAGGTCTATGCTCTCTGGCAGTTCTCTTTCTCCAGCATATTGGCAAGATGCGACGGAAACTGCAGTCTATCTTAAGAATAGGACTCCTCACCGTGCTCTCGAAGGTAAGACTTCTTTTGAGCTGTGGTATGGTAAACAGCCGAACCTATCACACTTAAGAGTCTTTGGATGTCGAGCTCTGATTCATGTCCCCGATTGTAATCGGAAGAAGTTGGACGTGAAGGCAACCGAGCATATTTTTGTTGGCTATTCTGACGATCCCAATAGTTATTACTTCCGAGATGCAAAATATCCTAGACGACTTGTCAAAAGTAGGGACGTGGTTTTCTTTGAAGACACTTTCCGGGATTTAGAGGAAAAAGGAAAGGGTGTCAAATACCAGTTAGCGCCTGGTGCGCTCAAACCGGCACGTGTACCCTTATTCCTTAGTCCTCAATCACGGGTGGATGTGCCACAACCGGCACGTTTACCTTTATGTTCACAGATCGACTCTACAACAAATAGTAGAGAGGATCCGATACCTGGACCCAGTATTGTTGCCGACTTTGAGCCGAGTCAACTTGGGTTTGTCCCGTCACCAGAACAATTAGAAGAAAGTGATTCTGATGTTGAGGTTGCAGAACCACGCTATAATCTGAGACCTAGAAAAATCCACAATACTGCCGCCAACTGTGTTTGTATGCAGACTATATCCTCTCAAATGGATGAACCGACTACTTATCAACAAGCGGTGAATGCAGTAGATAGAGATAATTGGTATCATGCTATGAGAGATGAATACCAGGCCTTGCTGGAAAAGAAAACGTGGATTCTGGTGAATAGGCCAGATAAGAAGGTTATACCATGCAAATGGGTTTACAAATTAAAAAAGAATGCCCATGGCGATATAATCAAATATAAAGCTAGACTTGTCGCGAAAGGCTATAATCAAGTTCATGGTGTCGATTACTATGAAACCTTCGCTCCGGTAATTCGGAATTCCTCCTTACGCGTTTTGATTGCTTTAGCAGCAGAAATGGGCCTGAAGATGCGACACTTAGACGTCGACACCGCCTTTTTAAATGGCGATCTTCAAGAAGAAGTCTACATGGACCAGCCTCCGGGTTTTAAGAGCAAAGGTGACGAAGATAAAGTGTGTCTGTTGCAAAAGTCCCTGTATGGCTTAAAACAGGCTCCTCGCGCGTGGAATATTAAGCTCAATGAAGTGTTGAGTAAAATAGGTTTTATTAGATTACCTACTGAACCATGCGTATATAAAAAACTCCTTGGTTCAGAATTAATCCTGTTAGCAGTCTATGTGGATGACATCATTGTTTTTTACCAGAATGAAAAGTCATTCGACGCTGTCAAGTGTGACTTACAAAAATATTTTACATTAAAAGATTTAGGTCCACTGAAATATTATCTGGGATTAAATATCTCAACGGAAAATGGTGAAATACGAGTCAATCAAAAGTCATATATTGAATTCCTACTAGAAAAATTCAATTTAGGGCAGGCAAAAGAGTACGACACTCCCTTGGCGAATAGCAAAATAGGTGCTCTTCAGGATTCGGACTGTAAGAATAATCATTATGCCTATCTGAATTTAATAGGTTGTCTAATGTACCTTGCTGTCAATACTCGACCTGATATTGCTTTTGCTGTTAGCTACCTTAGTCAGTATAACAACAAATATAACAGCACGCATTGGGTGGCAGTGAAACGAGTACTTCAGTACCTAAAAGGCACTATAGATCATTCTATTATTTATAAGAAGACAGGAGAACTTCTCGTAGGTTATACGGACGCGGATTTTGCGAACTGTGTGCATGATCGTCGTTCCTACACAGGTTATTGCTTCAAACTGGCAAATGGACCTGTCTCGTGGGCATCGAAGAAGCAGCCTACAGTGGCGCTGTCTTCTACCGAAGCCGAGTACATGGCGTTGACTGATGCTGCGAAAGAGGCTATTTACTTACGTCGTTTGATATCCGAGGTATGTGATATTAAATATCCTAGTATAACCATTTGCAGTGACAGTCAGAGTGCGCAGAACTTAGCTCATAATCCTATACACCACGGCAGATCGAAACATATTGATGTTAGGTACCATTTTATTCGCGAAAAGGTATCTGAAAATGTGATTGTGCTTCAATACACTAAGTCCAGTGACCTGTTAGCTGACGTGTTGACAAAATGTCTTGGGAAAGTTGCACATCAAAGGTGTATCAATAGTATAGGTTTAGTTAAGGCGTAGTTACTTTATGTTACAATGTTTTTCTATATGTTACAGTGTTTGTTTGTTATTACTAAGGCTTCTGAATATGGTCATTACGGGTGGATGTTGTAAGATGTGATACTGGCCATATTAGAACTATTTTATTTTGAATTTTTAGTATAGAACATCTGCTTTTACTGTGACAATCACTTCCAAATATACATTTGCCATGTAAACATCTAGTGTTCTTACTTTATATTTTCCCACACTATGTTTTAATTCAGGGTATGTTCTACCTATATACTAAATTTCATTCAAATACGTTCATTCGCTTCGCCGTGATTGAACAACAAACAAACAAACATCCAAACTTTCGCATTTATAATATTAGTTAGATTACATTTCAGTAAGTTTGCATTCTCTATCTCCAGAGTAAATCATAATATTAAATGGGACCATTCCGGCGGTAATTCCTTACAAACAAAAATATAATCATCAAAATCGGTTAACAACTGACGAATTTGGGTGAACATTAAAAAAATGCACACACACGAACATAAAACCTTTGATTTGATTCATGATCCTTTTTGACTTTGAAAGTGTGGAGTATCTCCAATGACGACAATCAACACCACCCAATAGGGCCAAGTGCGCCATAGCGCATGGTGTGAGGTTTACACGAAACACAAGTTTGAGGCTATTGCGTCTTCTCCTAGAAGGGTCCTCTTCTGTGCAGGAAACTAGAGAGGTATAGTTTCTTGCACAGAAGAAAATCTTTCAAACTCACACCAAATCCTTCTCAATGCAATCTGTGAGGCTATGGATCCACTTGCCCGATTATGTAAGAAAATCCGAATTTTTGGCTACATATATAAAAAGAAAAAAATTTAAAATTATATTTGATGAATCAGTTTAGATACCTATCACAACAAATTTAATTTATCCCATCTCATACGTGACACAATCAGTTAAGGTAGCATGACAAATAGCGATATAGTTTATCACACATTATATCGCGGTCACATAACGAGCGATATAACAGTCGTACAGCGTGGTCAAACGCGTATCCAGTTAATCATAAAAAAAAACAGCAGCATTATGACAGATGCACGCGATATAACGTGGGATAAACTATATCGCGTGTGGTCATACTACCCGTGCAGGCAATTAACAGCCGAGAACATATGTAAATGAAGCATGGAAAAATTACTGACGATACATGAAGGGATTTACGATATTCGTAACACCAACCAAAATTACTCATCATCAGCCGAAAGACGTCCACTGCAGGACAAAAGCCTCCCCGAAAGATCTCCAAAACAAAAGCCCGTCTCTAGGGGTTTCCCACGATCTTTACCCCACGCTCTGTCTCCCGGTGCGTGGTCGCTACTCCAGAACATTTCCGCTCCAACGGCCCGCTGCCACTTCAGTTTGGCAATTCTTCAGGCCATATCGGTCACCTTGGTTCTCCTGCGGATCTGCTCATTTCTGATTCGATCCGGCAAGGAGACTCCGAGCATAGCTCTCTCCATTTATTTTTATATGAGAGGGCGGCAAACGAGCATGCGGGTCACCAAACCAAAAGGGTCACAGATGCGTTGCCGGCCTTTGAGGAAGGTGTAGGCTCGTTTCTTGAAGAACCATTCCCTTTCCATTAGCCTTAAACAAAATTACTAACGAAATATAATTGTAACTTTTTCGTATAATTCGGGTTAATGAATAAAATAATATTACACAGCAGTCGTGAGAGCGAGCGAGAGAAACGGAAAAGTTCTAAAGGAAACAAAGAAGGTGGAATTCCTCTCGCTGTAATTTGTTTCCTTGAAGAATATTATAATGGAAACCACACTGTACGAGGTGAGGAATTTAAATAAGTAACACTCGGAGACAGTAAATACTTCATTGTGACTTTCTTAAACAAATAGACTCGAGAAAATAAATTAATAACGAGAAACAACAATATAACCTACCTACCCTGACGAAACAAAGCAGTTGCTCTACGGGACAGTTCCCTTGTAGACCAAAATAACTAAGAAGTTCCGATCTTTAATCAGTGTGTGTTACCAATGATCACACTGAAACTGAAACGTGGTCTCTCACTATGAGCCTCATATGATATGAAGAGGGCAATGCTCACCGTTTCACTACGTGATCGAATCAGGAATGAAAAAATCCACAGACGATGAAGGTCACTGACATAGCCCAGCGGATTAGCAAGATGAAGTGGCAGTGGGCAGGGCACATTGCTACGCACCGGCAAGCGCAGCGTAGGACGTCCTGTATCATATGTCTTATTCCAGGGTATATTCTACCTATATACCACATTTCATCCAAATTCATTTATCCGTTTCGCACTGATTGAGCAAGAAACAAACATCCAAACTTTCACATTTATATTAGATTAAACAGACACGGTGAGGAACACTCGTCAGAAAGTACCACGTAATAACCGCCTCCGTGGTTCAATGTAAACGACATTGGGTTTACGTTTCGGAGGTCGCGGGTTCGATCCCCAGCGGGGTACATTTTAGTATTCGGTTTGGTTGGTGGTAGGGCATATTAAATCTGCCGCCAAACAGCAATGTTAATAGCATTGTTGTGTTCCGGTTCTCAGAGATAAGATAGCCAGTCCCCCAAATAAGATGGGGTTTCCGGGTCAGTATGCTACCACCTTCGGGCTGATCTTCACTTAACATCAGTGATTGAGGTCAAGTGCTAACCCGTTGTGGATAAAAAAAAAATACAAAACCGAAATAACCGAAAATAACCAAATTATACTAATTGTATCTCTAAACTTTAATGTCGGAAACTTGTCAACGCCATACGAATAAAAACAGTTAATTTTACACTAAGTGTGATGCCTCTTACAGAGGTTGCGCTGAATGCTGACGCCCAATCCCTTTGCTACAAAAACATCTAAATATGCATAACGTTATAGCTAAAAATACGAAATTTTCTGTATTTGTTAGAAATAAATATTTTTTCTTTTTTTCTTTCTTTCTTATCTGTGTATCTCTAGAACAGATAGACTGATTTCAATAGAGATTCATTCGCTTTGAAGCTTGATATTGTCAAAATTAAAGTCAAATATTTAATAAATTTTAAAATATAAATTTGACCTTTTTAACTTCTATACAAAGACGATTCTGAGTTCAATCATATTTTATTATTTGAAATTACTTATTGAAATTTATTTCTCAGGAGTACGTTACTCGGCAGTATAGTTGTATCACACATCTACCTCTTACGTTACAGGCGCTCGTAAAATGTTCATTCCAGCAGTAAAATATATTCCCACCTTTATTTAAAAAGGAATTTCAGGAAAATGTAGGCAGAAATATAAAATTAGTGCTGTGTTTCGGCACACATAAAGAATAGAACTAACCCGTTCTTACCGCGGGTATCGTAAATGGTGACTATGGGAATTTCCATCAAAAAGCATCTATAGATTTGCATGTTGCTCACCCTTTGTCATGTGTGCATTTCTGTATATTTCGAAAGTTGTTTCAAGCATCAAAGTTTCAATGATCGGAACACCCAAATGCTAATCTTTGGGATATCACTGACCACCCCATTTGGGGTAAAAGTCATGACATTATGATAATATAAAATATAGGTTACACAAGGGTCTTTATTTCGACACCGGCTCACACTAAGTGCTAATGAAACCAAGTAAACTGAGTAATTGCCTTTATGGGAGACACATTGTGAACATTTGGGAATCGTGACCGGCGCGACAATATGGCCGCCGAGTATGGCGTCGCGTAGAACGTGTAGTGTGTACACACACGGCGTAGGTAACAATCGGATAAGTTGCTAAGTAGATCCCCATAACTCCGCCTCGGAGACTCGACCCGAAGTTTCAACTTCAGTTATAGGCTAGAAGGGATCGGGAATTATAGGTGAAACTTATGCAATGCGGGGCTCCGTGGAATCGCCCATATCTCGCTTTACGAGGGGCCTGGGGGGGGGGGGGGGCAGCTAAGCCCCGGGTGTCACGTGACGATCAATTTGGAGTTACGACTGAAAATCGAGAGAACTGAAGCTATCTAGTGGTCGTATATATATTTTTATAGAAACTCCATTTTGGTCGGTGTGTGCGCTGTGATATACTCGCTCCGGTGAAGCTTGGTAGGTGTTTAATGTTCACTTCATTTACAACTGAGCGTTTTCTATCTCGACGCGATGCGGCGAGCGAGGGCGACGAACGGGGGATGGGATTTATTCACTTTTTAGGAAAATCAAACGAATTCCTTTTAGCGTATAATAAAACTATTCTGACGGATTCTACAGTGGAAATGGTGACGGCATAGTGCATAAAAAACAGCTATTCCGTAAAAAGTATAGCAGTTGACCATTTTAAATTGGCCACCGATTTACGCTCGAGTATACAGTCGATTTTATCGCAAACCGACTTAACGCCGACTCAAAGCACAAATCAAATCAAATATTTCGTAAGTTATAAGAATAACATTTGAAATCGTCATGACATACAGTTATCGCTCATTCACTAGGCAGTCTCCCCAGAGAAGAACGAGCAAGAAAATCCAGGGTTGCTCTTTTTAAATACGTCACGTACTACATATCAAAGTCAAAAAGTAGATTGAACCTACCAGTCACGGCAAGTAGCCTCTTCTTAATTCTTCCGTGGCTAGTCAGCAGCTGCGACGTCATGCTAGGACCGGTAGAAAAGGGCGATTGGAAGCGGTTGGGCGACGAAAGCACCTGCTGTTCATGCAGGTCTGGGATGATCTGTAGCCAGTAGTGAACGGCTGTGTTAGATTTGTATGCTATTGGACTATACGATAATAAGTAATATGAGTCCTAAAGGGGAATCGAACTCGAAACCTCTGCGTGGCAGTGATAATCAAGTCGCTCAAATATAGTCAACATTTGGCATCTATATTGCGTCACGATCGGAATCTGAGGGTCGTTATTATTCAATTGGGACTATTACTCTACGGTGATATTTTTCTATCGCTCGATTAGGGGGGATGGCGGCAGAGGGGGCGGGGCGGGGGCGCATCCGAATGGCGGCATTATGCTCGAGACAATACTAACATAGACGGACCAGAGCAAGGTCACTCGGGTGGACAAGGTTCACAGCGACGTCATTATACCTTTGACTCCTTACGATCTTGAGATGCGAATTATGGGTAATTATAAAACTTGACACGTAGTACCATACCTATTAGGTTTAGTAGAAATTTCTATCACGTTTTGTTTATGACACTGTCTAATTCTTTTTCTTTTATTTTTCATGTGAATTGTTCTGTGGGTTCCGAGTTGGAGAGCGGTGATATTGTGGAAAGTCCATAGGTATCTTATTATTATAAATCTTCTCTAAGACTCTAAGGTCTTTATAGTGTGTCAACTGAACATTAGGCAATATAGCCTCACGGCTCGATTGCGCCACTTTTCGTATTGCCACGGCCCTACGTTTGGGCGCTCAAAGCCTCACACAAGTGCTCAGATGAGCATTTGTGAGTACATCGAAAGAAGAATGCTACTAGTGTTGATACGCTTGTACTGTCCCATCTTCCTGTAACGTCTAATAACGCGGCATCTGCAGTAGCATCCGCTGTGTTCAGCATGTGTGAAACGGAGCAAAAAGTCTCAGCAGAGATTTGATTTTTTATGTGTGATACTTAACATTATAATCTGTATACTTAAGAACATTATTGTTACCACATTTCGAGCGAAATAAATTTCAATTCCTATCCCACCCTATCTTATTCAATTTTTCCGTTTGGGGTGGAAACCCCTGGGCCGAAGCCCTGGCGTTCATTGTCTTTTTCGTGAGATATCTGAGGATCTGGTCAAAGTTTCAAATGGTGGGAAGGCCGTCTTCTATTTCGCTCAGAAGTTAAGTTTCACTGTTCAAAGAGAGAAAGCTCTTAGTCTCTTAACCCTTCCAGTTCAGCAAGATTTGGGTCAAATTTTGGGTCTTAATGATTTGGGTGAAGGTGACGTAGTGGTTAGTGACCCTGACTGCGAAAGCAACAGTTGCAGGTTCAAAACCCGTGAAGGGCAAATGTATGTGTGATGAACATTTTATTCCCGTTGTATGCTGATCCATTATCTAGAATCTATAGTACAAGCTTTGCTTAGTTTCTGATTGTTGTAAGAGTTCAAAATATTTATTACATTTTTATAAAATATTTAAAATTTTTAAGTATATTATTATTTTACTTAACACGCAATAATAACATGCTGAGCACCAGGATTTTTAAATTGCGTGCAGAGCCTATACAAAATCAGTCATCAATCATAACAAACGTCTCATGAGCAACTGAACTGCAACCAGGTCACCTGATTTTGTATCTACAAAATCTTCGACAACAAGATCATCTTAAACTCGTCTCCGCTCCGAGCCAGCATATCTTAACTGCAACGGGGGATCATCGTCGACTACGGCAACACCCGTATTGTGTACAAGTACGTACGCAAAAGAAAATGTGTTTTTATTCTTATCAATCTGTCCGCATATCTACATATTTCTGCATAATATAGTGACGGCAGGAATTAAATTGAATGTTGTCAAGTCATACATACATACCTACAGACATAGTTTGTGCAAGGTTTGTGCTGACATTTGAATAATTTACCATTTATTTTCCACTAACACACACAAAAATATAATCTAGTTATTCTAACAAGACTCACTAGAAAAGGCTCAAACATTGAAACACAAACACAAAACAGTTCAGTAAAACAAAGTACTAATAAAACTATTTCAAGACTGAGACAAACTTGAGATGATACTTGACGTTATTCTAGTTCATCCGACCATCCTGAATTTGAACAGCATTAAAGACAAAAGAAAAAAGTAAAGTATGTATGGAACATAAGAGGAAAAAAAAGAAGATACCTATTTTACACAAAAAAACATTGTAGTGAATATATCGACCAATTTCCTTACAAGCTACTTTTAAGCTTATTTATTATGGAGTAAAGATCAGAGTTAATCAAAATCTTTATACGACCTATATTCCATTTCTAAATTTGGTTATTATGTGTATTTTACATGGGTATTCCAATGCTAAATTTTTTACTTTTTCCTTAGTTTGAAAAGGACGTAAATCACATAAACAAGTTGATTAACCTTATAATTGCTGTTCGAGAAATACAGTTGAATTTAGCTTGATGGGAAAATCAGTCTACCTACTCCGATCTGTCTATACAAGTTATATTATATTTTAGGTGCAGAACCCTAAATATTAACACATACAATTTTGCGTAGTTGATATCTTCTTGAAAGAATGTTGCAAGTTTGTAATTCTGTTCCACTAATATCTCCTCGTACAAAACTGGTAATACTCTCTAGTAAACATTGGATACATCTAATAACAAAGTCTATTTGAGAATCTCATTAATTTCCGTTCTCAAATTGCGCGAAGTAACTTTGTTTTCAAAACATTTTTAGTTATTTACGTACAATGGATAACGTTAGAAAGGTTTCCATTACGAGACTGCTAAAGAGCGTGATCAGGAAATACGAGGGTAATGCGGGTGTAAATGGCAATGTTGCTTAAATTATAGATGAGTAGCGGCGGGTCGTTCCGCCAGATTTGACTGCTCCAGACAACCCTTCCCTCATTCCCATGCAAATTGCCCTTTTTCTAAATTGCTTTATTAAATCGAAACGTGTTCTCCAATAATTGGGAGTGAGTCGGGCCGCGGAGCCACCTTCGCAAAAAACGCGCGAATTTACTGTTTTTTTAAACGACTTTTAATTAATTCAAGACATGATATCGTGAATTAGGTCCGGTGCTTGTCGCTGTTCGACACTCGACAGTTTGTGTCTCAGTAGGTGCTTAAATACTTCATTATGTGTTTTAGTATTTGGGAACCCAATCAAATTGGAAAGTCTTTTAGTTGTTCTTCACGTAACTAACTAGTCATAATTTTAGTTGTCCTCATACAACAAGTTATTTACTACTTAATGTTTATTTGAACGGAGACACCTGGCACAGGTATTTCAATACCTAAATGGTGGCCCAACATTGTTTGTCACTTTGTACTTAATATGAAATAATTTTTTGATTTTATAAAACCATCTTATACCATTTCTTTGAAACTACATTTCGGAACTTGCAGTCTTCCATTCCATTCATTTTTAATGTTCAAATATTCAGAGCTTTTTTATTCTATAGTCGAGTCTTACATTTTGGCATCACAACTGCCAAAACTTTTGCTTTGGAGTAGATTCTTTTGGTAGATTGATTTAGAAGTCATCTGATATTCATTGTATAGTTACTGTAGTTATTACATTTCTTGGGCACTGCTCCTTTGTTAATAATATAACCGATAGCGTTTACCCAGCGTTCTACACATTCTCTTAGCGACAACTTCAGTTGTTTCTAGTTGAATGACATAAACAATGTGGAATTATGTGTGGAATCGTAACACGTAGATGATCGACACAATAAAAAATAAAATCACGGCTTATAGGTGGTAGCGCTTATTGAACATAACTTTTAAGTCTGGGCAGATTCTGGAGACGTAGACGGAACTGTGATCTGTCTAAAGTCTTTGATTGCTTACATTATGATGGTCTGGTCAGGAATTATATTATTGTTATTTATTACGTATCTTGTCTTCGACATGTTGTAACTGTACGTGTATCATCGAGTTCCATGTTGATGTTAATGCTAAGAAATTGTCAAGGTCTCCACTTTACATAAGAGTTCCGCAGGGCTCAATCTTAGATCTTCCGATTTTTGTTTATGTGCGATAACAACCTACGATGAGGTAGCATTATTTGCTAATGAAACTTACAAATGTTGAGCATTGCACAACGTAATTTAGTACACAATAAGGCGGCCTTATCTCTAAAATATAAAATAGACTATGATACAATACAATACAATACAATACAATACAATACAATACAATACAATACAATACAATACAAATACACTTTATTGCACAACAGAAAATAATACAAGAAAATACATTTGTAGATCACAAAAAAGGTTTGGCTATTCATTCATTTTGTGTAGTTCGTCTTACTGTTCCAACTATTACAAGAATATCCGTTATAAATTCACCGATCCGCCAACAATGTCGAGTCAACAGCGCCATGATGTAGGTGTGTAAGAACCGTTCGCCACCCGCTACACGTCGCTACCACGGTAAACATTGTGCAGTGGTTCGATGACACAGTGCACGAAACAAGCAATAAGACAACTGCGTTTCTAAAAATAACCGTGCAACTTCATTACATACACTAGATAGATAGATAAAACCTTTATTTGTTTCCACACACATACATTTAGCTTATACATATTGATACACAGATAAGGTAATACATCAACAACAATAATATAATATTCTAACACTAAGGCATGTGTGTGCTGTCGCAGTACAAATGGGTCATAGCTCAATGTATTAGATTGCTCATTGAGCTAAACACTGATTTTCCGCTATCTCCTAAGGCGCAGAGCAACTTAGAACCTAAACCAGAGGAAACAGTAAGTATTAAGTAAATAGCAATTTTCAGACTCTTGAAATAGTGATTGATGAGTGATCGTAGGTGCGAGTGAATATGAAGGGACGTAGTGTTTCTAAGTTGTGGAGCGCAAGAACAGTATATGCGTAACTTTATCATAGTTGGATAATTTATAACATAAAAATATATATGTTATATGTAAAGCATACATAATTAATAATAATACGAAATATACTACACTAAGAAAATAGGATGTCGTGCGTCACCATAATATAACTAACACATTTTAACTCTCGACCACACAATCTGTATATTCGAGCTTATTGTCACTTGTAGCTTGCGTAGAAGACACCCCTACCTTGACCCTGCTTATTCATATGGCAATCGGTAAATGTACAGTAGGCTCCATAGTTATCCATTCAGGGCTGTTTAACATGATTACTTGTAGTTGTAGGGGTTGTAACTGAAAATCTACATTACACTAGTTATGACCCATTTGTGCTACTGCGGCACACACTCTCTCTTGCTATTTTCTGTTTCTTTTTTGTATATATGAGTGGACGTAGTGGTGTTAATTAATGATTTATGGTGCTGAAAAAGTTTTTAGGACTGTCAGCTAGTTCCAGTCTACAAAAAAAAATTAATTAATTTATTTATTTATTTATTTATTTGGAACATCAACATCATATAATATTACACATATATATTAGTCTACATATTTTAGACATTCAATTCCTGATATTATATGACAATTAAAGATGTACACGTCATTCACCGAATTGTACAAAAGCATCTTAGGTGGTAAGTTGGAGCTAACCTAAAAAGATATTGTGCCCATTAGATGGGGTACATTAGTACTATTAGTTTTTCTGTGATGGGGGTAATGTTGCAACGTTTAAGTATTGTCTATTGTTAGTTGATTATTTAGTTGTAGTCGCATTCTGGATCCAGCAGTTAAAGATTTTATTTTTGAATGTGTGTATGGAATCATTAAAAATGTCAAGTGAAGGCTGTTTATTGCTGATTTCATTGTAAGTTCTGCACATTCTGACAAGGGGAGAGTTCAAACCAATATTTGTTCTGCTAGGCTGAGTATATAGTAGTTTAGAGATTGGACACCTTGGGTAGCTATATGGTACCGATAATGAGAACCGACTGTGTATATCCACGCTGTCGACCTGACCGTTCACGATTTTATACAAAAAAGTGAGATCGAGTTTTTTTCGGCGGAGGTTCAGCGGCTCGATCGCGAAAAAGGCTAGACGTTGGGAATAGGGACATCTGTACGTAATTCCCGGGGTGTAGTACGCGAGGTGTCTCGTAAACGAGCGCTGCACTGATTCGATCCGCTGAGAGGCATTGCCATAAAAAGGGTTCCAAGCTACGCTGGCATATTCAAGTCGACTTCGTACTAATGAATTGTACAACAACAGACGTGTAGCAACCAGACGAAATCCTTTGGCATTGCGCTTTAGAAAACCAAGCATTTGGGATGATTTCAAGACAATTTTATTTATGTGGCCATGGAAATTTAGCCTACGATCTAAAACTACTCCCAGGTCACAAATTTCGCCGACTTCCTGGAGTGAAACTCCATCGAGTGTATAAACAGAGGGAACTGGATTTCTTTTCCTCGTAAATTTGATATAGAAGCATTTGCTGACGTTTAACATCATATTATTTAAGACACACCACTGCCAGACTCTGTCCAGGTCCGCCTGTAATTTCCCAGGGGTGTCGCGAGCAGAGGGCATGTAAAGTTTAAGATCGTCGGCGAAAAGCGAAAATTTAGAGTCATGTATTACTGTAGCTATGTCATTTATATATATTTTGAATAGAATCGGCGCCATGTGTGACCCTTGAGGCACCCCGGAAATGGCATAATACGTGTGCGACTTGTAACCATTAGTTTCGACTATTTGTGATCTTTTTTCTAGATATGATCTAAACCAGTTAAGAAGGGACCCACAAACACCACCCGCCTCCAGTTTCGCTAAAAGTAGAAAATGGTCAACTTTGTCGAAAGCACTTTTGAGATCTGTGTATACTGCATCCACCTCCCCGCCCCTATCCAACTCACTGGACAAATCCGACACGTACGTTGCCAAGTTTGTTTGTACCGATCGACCATTATGGAAGCCATGTTGGTTTTTAGTAATGCTATTATGAAAATGTCGAGATATAATTGGTACAACTACGGTTTCAAAAAGCTTAGCAAAACAGGAGAGTATTGATATTGGTCTATAATTAATAACATTACATGCATCACCTTTTTTATGGATCGGGACTATTCTAGCCTTTTTCCATTCTTCGGGAAATGTACCGTCATGTATAGACTGGTTAAATATTAGATATAAAGGCAGGGTAAGTACCGATCGACAGCGCTTTACGAATACTGGATGTAGGCAATCAGGGCCGGCCCCTTTTGTGGTGTTAAGCTTCTTTATGTGCTTGGCAATATCCTTTTCTGATATAGTCACCTTACTAATAAGATTATAGTGGTCATTCGCGTTTTCGTATTTTAATTTGGTTTTGTCAGATGAAGAAAAGACTGATTGGAAGTGTGCAGCAAAAAGCTTTGCAATTTCAGGACCGGTATTGACTATAGAGTCCGCCATATACATTCTATGTGGCAAGGAAGAGAGGTTTTTCTTTTTGTCTTTGATATACCGCCAGAATAATTTTGGATCCTGGGTAATATTTTTTTCCATATTAATTTTATACTCTTTTAAGCATTTATTATACAGAGTGTGGCAGCGATCGCGAATAATTTTGAACTCCAACTCATCTCGGGGATTACCAAACCTTCTGAACCTCAAGCGCAATTTACGTTTTTCTGTGAGTAGTTTAATAAGCTTATTTTGGAACCAAGGCGGATATCTAGATTTTACTTTCTTTCGTTTTGGTACATGTTTGTTTATAATTGCGTTTAGGATATCATAAAAACATGTTACCATCTCATCGACACTCTTATCTTTGAAATTATCTTGCCAAGGGATGTGTTTCAAATCCAAAGTAATTTGCTCATAGTTCGCTTTAAAATAGTTAAAGTGTTCGTGGACATTTGGTTTAAGATAACACATATTGGGAAAACTCATTGTTAATAATAGATTGGGGTGATATCGGTCCAGTTTAGTTAAAAGGTCGAGAGGCTTAGTTATTTTCGCTGTGGTAAAGTTACATAACACCAGATCCAGAATACTTCCGTCGTCATTACACAATGTGTTCATTTGGTTTAGATTGTTAGTAGATATGAAATCAATTAATTCATACCCTAGCGCTTTATCATAATTTGAGAGAGTTGTTTGAGCTGGCGATCGAACCCGCGACCTCAGATTCGTAAAACCTATGTTGTTTACATTGAGCCACGGAGGCGGTTAAAATATGGGAGAGGAGTTGTGGTAAGGCGCCATAAGATCACCGCGACTGTGGCACTGGAGGGCTCTCGGTGGAAATTATTGGGGCATCCATTTCACTAGCGTATACAAGCGCCCCAGAGTGGGTCTTGTGTCGCCGTGCGTTGTGTAACATTCGCTCGCCTGATACTAACAACGTAAACTTACAAATAGTTTATACAATAATGTTCATTGATATCTTTTTAATATTTTTTATGTTGTTTTTTTTTTATTATTTAAAATAACTTTATTAAATTACTTAAAATTAACAAATTCAGATTGAGATCAATTCAGTCAAATACTAAATAAATAAAAACTTACAGTAATTCCCAAAGACCACCACAAGTCGGCGCACCGGAGGGAACACAATTAAAGCTGAGAGTTATTGGCCGTCGTCGTAGCGGACGGCGCGTGAGCTCAGCTCGAATATCGCATTTCAAATCTCACCTAATTTATTGCGTACCCATTTACCTGCTACAAAACTAAGTAGCCTTTCTCAATAGAGCACTGTATTCTCATAATATTATGTACTAATACTATCACTGTCGATTATCACTTCAGATATTACGATTATTTTATTGCGGTGATAACTCAATAATGTCCAACTACTGTTGGAGGCCAACACTACTTTTTATATAGTAGCAACACTGCATCTCGCGTTTCCTCACAATTTCGATAAGGTATTTTCCAACCACTCCTCCAATCCAATTTTAAACATAGTCCTTCCAGCCGGCTTGACTTCCTACAACTACTATACGTATACAAACACACACACTACACCACAGGATTATATCTTTGATTCATAGCTATTAGATACGGCTTTGGCTTCGTGGCATTTGCAAATGAATCCTACCTATTGATACTCAAGGTTTGTACTTACATATCTCCATGAAAATCACCTCAATCTTTACGTAGATATACTACATACAAAGATACGTACATTGAAACATTTCCTATTTCATTAAGCTTGTTCATATTATTACCAGTCTAATTGACATCTCGAAAATTGGAAATTTCTACTCGCTTATGTTGTCAAATCTATTTTGGTAAATTTCCTGAACTGAGTAGCAGAGTGTAGACGAGTGCATTCCAGAAATGAACTAACAACTGGCTCTGCTGTAGGTTAGTTGAAACAGGTCATATTTCGTCTAATAATTCCAGAAACAAATCCAGTAGCTACCTAGTGTTACGCTCGGTAGCTGCTATTTCCTGTACTTGTTACCGTTGATATGGCAGTGCCGTAACGCGGTGAATTGGTCAGCAAAAAGCGGCGAGTGCCACCTCCCGGCCAGGATTAATAGCCGTCCGCTCCGAGCCAGAGGTCCCGGGAGGATCGCATAGGACTGAGGAGGGATTTTGAAGAGGTATATTGAAGTATATAAGTATATCGGGTCCGAACTATTTGTAATTTCCACATTTTTATAATCCTTTTTGTAATGAAAAGTGTAATGTAATTTAGCAATCAAGTTATATATCGAAGTTATAGGATGCATTTTATAATTTTCTACATAAGAACTTATTACTATGGGGCCAACGTAGACAAGAAATAACAGAGGTAGGTGGGAGAAGACATATAAAGAGGTAGATGGGGGAATAGTATTTAACTCTGTGTATTTTTCAACTTGGTACGTAAATTATAAAGCGCTCTCATTTCGTAAACCGGTACCAATAATGACACTTGTACTGATGTGCGGAACATGATTCTATTAATGTTAGATAATTTAATTAAAAGATCACAAATTACAAAATTTGGGACATTCTATAACCTAAGGAAATCATGTCTGTACATGCTCTCTTAGTGTAGAGTAGATGCCAATGATTGGATTCCTAGAGGCTTATGTCTAACACAGGATTGGAGCGGGCTAATGGTGAGGTAGTCCAATACACTTCATAACTCAGATTAGACAAATACGTGAAAATGCATGCCTATAGCTCGAAACTAGATCTACCATGGTCAAAATTAATGGCAACGAGATTTCTTACATTATTATGAAATTTCGCAACATTCGTATGCATTTACGAATACCAGCACAGTTTCCGAAAACTTCCAACCCTCATTTTTCATCGGTATAAGTCGACTCGCAAAAACTAAGTTGGCAGTAAAAAATTTGGTTTCCACATTTGAAGTAAGAGGCATTCATTTTAGTTTCCCACAGACTACGTAGCCGCAAAGTTTCTTTTGTAAAGTCAGTTTTGCTAAATGCCATAGCATTGTGAAAGGCAATACAAAGCGTTTGTCGAATTAAAACGGGTCACACTAATCAAAGGCGTGGATTCGTCGTCGGCAAGACAAATAGTGCATTCTGTTAGCAGCAGCGCGCGGGCGAATCGCTCGCCTGAATTTATCGCCTCACTTAATTACGTCCGTCGGCACCCGCGCGACACAACCGCACCACACGCAACTCGAACACCATTGCCTGTTTTGTCACTAATTATAAAAAATGACATAAAACCCAACGCGCAATGTAGCCAAATGTCGACTGGAAAACCTTCAGCGACGTAAGCGTTTCACATAAGTCATTCAAACACATGTAGGTCACTCACTCAGTGGCGCAAAACAAAAGTTTTATGTGCTTTGTTTATGGTGCTTCTCTTAGTTTTACTCGAATTTTGTGTAATATTGCAGCCATTAATCTGGATGGATGTACCTATTTGTAGAGTTTGAACTGCGGTACTATTAAATATCTAAACAAAATACAAACAAACGCAATATCAAACTCTGTCGTTCGAATCTCAAGCTACGTAACAGTCTGTAAGCGTAGGATGTCGTAGCAAAATGTAGAGCTCGTAGCACTTGATAAAGCTAAACCGTAGCGGTTGTGAAAAATTCAGAACAAAGGTTATCGATTGCTACTTTAAAACAACTGCCAAGTCTGAAAATTTCTTTATTTTTATTTAATATTGATTGAAAAGCTAACACACGAACAAGACGTACACATTGCACGTAAAAGAACCTAATCAAGGCCATTTCGAAATACGAATCAGGTTAGTACAGTCGGCCTCATAGTTGCCTATTCATATAGGGCTGTTTTGAGTGTAGCTGATACCTATTACCAATCGCAATCTCTAAGGTGACCCTTTTGTCCAGACTATCATTTTAGAAAACTTCGGATGGTACAGTTTTAATAACAAGCGTACTACCATTGATCACTATGAATACTTATGGAACCGACTGTACATTAATGAGAAATCTTAGCTTTCGTGGTTCAATGTCAACAACATTGGGTTTACGATTCGGAGGTCGCGGGTTCGATCCCCAGCGGGGTACATGTTTAAGTACTCGGTTTGGTTGGTGGTAGGGCATTTTAAATGTCCGCCTGGCTAGCTACCACCATCTTAACTAAATCTGCCGCCAAACAGCAATGTTAATAGCATTGTTGTGTTCCGGTTGTCAGAGATAAAATAGCCAGTCCCCCAAATAAGATGGGGTTTCCGGGTTAGTACGCTACCACTATCGGCCCATCTTCACAAATCTTCAAAAAAAAAGAAAAAAAAAACCTAAAGCGACGAGCATGTAAGAATAAATTTATAAAAGTGAATGAAGCAAAAGAGGTGTGTCAGGATCGTAGCAAGTGGAAGTTTGTGGTCTCTGCCTACGCCTACGGGAAATAGGCTGACTTTATGTATGTTGCAATACAATTTGCGACTTCTGTTTTGAATTGGCGCCAATATTATGAATTCCTGTCGGCAGTTCCTGCAACGAGTGCTGCTGCATTACTAAACAAACTTGCTTGAAACGTTGAAGTAGGTAAGAAATTATTTCAGAGCTATGTTATTATTTACTGTTATCCCAGACTTTGCCGACTTCCAACTTTTGCCGAGTTTCAATGAGCTGCTTATTATGCATTTCGTCCTCCTCTCCTTCGCCCCCCACGTGGCCGAGGTGGGTACACACGGGCGCACAACCATACCAGAAACATAATGAGCGCGTCCTCCTTACATCCCCTCTGCTGTACTTAATGAGCCTTTAAATAAAAGATTCATGGTACAGTTTGACTTGCAATTTATTTTAATTATTCTGTTTGATGTCAGGGTTTTTAATGGTAATTTTGGTATAATAAATATTATCAACGTTAACACTGACGGCCCCACCATTGCGCTGGGAATATTTTTCCCATTAGAGTCTGGCTAACATAAGTTGGAGTTGAAAAAACGCGCCAAATTCAAAAAATCTTCAACACTATACAAATACTCTTTATTGCGCAAAAAAAATCTTCATGTGGTACTTGAGTATTTTTTACTCGACAGTCCAAGGAAGGAGGGTAATGTTATTACCACAATAAATTTATGAATTGTTTTTTGTTTATTTTTATTAGTTATTTCTAATATAAAGAACACAGATTATATATCGCATGTACATATTAAGGTGAGCTTATCTGTAAAGAAATTTCTACCAGTCACCATACCAGTAGAAGAGAGTACACGGGATGGGGAACAAATATTAATGCGAAACCAAAAAATTATATACTTAGTAAACAATAGTAATAAACCTATGAAACAAATACATATAAATTACTACATAAATAAAATAATAAACACGTAATTAAACTCATACTGAATGGTTGAAAAAACAAAGTATTATGAGGGAGGCACCCAAACATTTTGATGATATCAAAACAAAAACGATCTATAAATTTATATAGATTCAGTCAAGTACAATCAAGATTACATTAATGATGCCATATTAAACTTTTAAGAAAATTTTAGATTACGCTTTCGTTAGCCAGAGTAATAATGTAGTATCTACTCCACTAGGGTAGATGGATAGTTTTTCACTGACTGCCCTACCAGTGCGGCTGGGAAATTATTCCCAGCAACATCTCACAATATTAGTGGGGCAGATGAGTATACTGTTTTAGTGACGGCTCCCTCAGTGCGGTTGGGAATTGTAAACGTTAGTGGGGCAGATGGGATTTGGTTTCTCAGTGTCCTCACTGATAATTATAGTGGGACAAGAAATACACTTAGTAGGATCTTCTGTTTTCTCGGGGTTCTCTAAATTTTCAAGTTATAGTTAACACAAATCAAGAAATGTTCGTAATCTTTGGTAAAGACCGAACGCAGCCGATTGTCCCACTCGTATCTCATCGGATCGGCGTAACTCGATAGATGCGCTGGGTAACGGCATTTGTGGTCGGGCGCAGGTGGTGCAGGAGGTGGGGGGGGGAGGGGGGGGGGGGGGTCATTTCGATGACTTGCTACTGACCTATACGTAACAAGTGAAATCCTAAAACCACCGAATGCTCTAATTTTTCGTCTTGCGTTTATATGAAAGAGTGTCTTGCCTGTTAAGCCGGCTTAATCATATGATGTATGGCTTACAAAATAAATAAGAATAAAAAAAAAGTCTTCCCTGTTTCTGAATATAATTTTCTTGTTTTTATTAATATTGTTTTCTATAGTGTGGTGTTAAATAAATATATGTCTATTTATTTTGATAACATTAATAGCATCAGTACATATGGAATAATTTCTTTAATGGTCTCTTAATACTCTTCTCTTTAATCTTCTTCTTAATGTTACATGATTGTTATTCGCAAATTCATGGGTGTAACTGGCCAATTCATCCCGTCCCAAGTTCTCGTTAACACCCTGTATGCGTATCTTTAATAATTGTGGGCGAGATAATTATAGTGTATGATCTTAAATAATAATTAGAGCAGCATGGTTAAACGGACAGCGGCACGTTTGTCACCGTGTGCTATACACATCTAAACGGACAGCGGCACGTTTGTCACCGTGTGCTATACACATCTGAAATGACAGCGGCACGTTTGTCACCGTGTGCTATACACATCTAAACGGACAGCGGCATGTTTGTCACCGTGTGCTATACAGATCTAAACGGACAGCGGCACGTTTGTCACCGTGTGCTATACACATCTAAACTTTAAGAGAAAATTTTAAGTTTAGTTGGCCTTTTAAACACTTTTTATATGTTTTACGCAGCTCAATGTGTTTTAGAAACAACATGCAATTTACCTGTGATGAGCAACTTAGTGCTCGCCAGCTTCAATAATGTTATGCAACCTGTTCAACGTATTTACACATAACGATTGACTTTGTCAAACACATATCCTATCCATGCTCTCCAGTTACAGTTACCTTGTGATGTCGACTCATCCGATTGCTGGCGCGTCCTAACGGGCACGTAGACTCGTGTCGCTATAGCAGACAATGTATAATCCATCTTAGTCAGCTCTATGTGTCGCTTAAATATCAAAAAAAAACATAAAGAAATACGTATATAAACCGCCTCCGTGGCTCAATGTTAACAACACAAGCTTTACAAACCGTAGGGCGTGGGTTCGATTACCAGGGGGTACCTGTGATAGCTAGCTCTACCATCAATAAAAGCAGCTTTTATTGATGGTAGAGCTAGCTATCACCACCTTATCTAAGTCTGCCGCCAAACAACAATGTTAATATCATTATTATGTTCCGGCTGTTTGAGATAAGATTCCACCTTCGGCTTCATCTTTACTTAGCACCAGGTCTGACTGCTAATTTCTTGTTCATAAAAATAAAAAATGTCGTGAATGTCAGTTTTTATTTAGTTAATGTGAGCTGGGTTGTTCAAGCAACGAGTCATGGAGAGGACGATGCTACTACGTGATCGAATTTGAAATGAAGAAATCCATAGACGAACGAAAGTAACTGACATAGCCCAGCGGATTAGTAAGTTTAAGTGGCAATGGACAGGGCACATAGCTCGAAGAACTGGTGGGGCATTGAAGATCTCGCACCACGCACCGGCAAGCGCAGCGTAACACATGCGCCCACCAGGTAGATGATGACGTAATGAAGGTCACGGGAAGTCCTGGATGCAGGCCACTCCAACCGGTCGCTCCAAAATTAAATAAATAAGAAATAAAAGAGCCCTATAGAAATGCGATGACGGAAGCGGAAATGGGGCACTTCAGGAAGATGGCGGACGCAGGGATAAACAGTAATCCATTGGGGCCTCGCTTACCGAACGGCCAGCGGCAGACTACGTCCGCCATCTAACGTCATACACGGAGCACAGTTGGTGGGCACATTAGCGACACCACCGAAACTATGACTACGCTCCTGAGAACGCTTTGCCCGGCTGACGACCTCTCTCGAGACGACGCTCATCATGATGAGTACCTACCTAGTGAGGATAGCGGCAGCGTGCGTACCGAGTGGCAGATACGCTACACCACTATCGGCTGAGCTTTTAGGCAAAATAATCACAACTATGCCAAACAAGGCTCCGGGGTTGGATGGGTTAACGCCTCGGATAGTGAAGCATCCGTAGACTGTCTGCGCCGCAGAGATTGTGGCGGTAAACTCTGCCTGTGTGCTGGAGGCGATCTTCCCGGAAATCCGGAAGACCGGCAAACTAATAGTAATACCAAAAGGCAATGGGAAACCACTTTCTGACCCAAAAGCATACATACCGATCACGCTGCTGCCAGTTCTGGGCAAGGTTCATGAAAGGGTCATGGTACTGTGCACACCCAATCTTCATTCGAGGCTATCGCCTGCACAATATGGTTTTACGGGCGGGCTTTTGACAACTTCCGCCCTGAGCGAAATGTTATCTTTGACCGAGGATACGGACGACAGGTATGCACAGGCGGTCCTCCTGGACATCTCGGACGCCTTTTTGTCTGTTTATGTTAGCCGACTTCACAAAGTTAGTAAATCCTTCAAAGGGCAAAATATGTACGCTTTTATAATAAGGTTCCAGTAGACATTCAAAATTTGCCTTTAATTAAATTTAAAGCAATCATAAAACAGAAATCATTAGCAAAAGGCTATTATAAAATCACTGACTATTTGAATGATAAGCAAGCATGGACATAGCTGTCTTATTATGCTGTTCGTAATTATATTAAGTTTAAAATATTTAATTACACTCTTTCCGCCTAAAACAAGAATACCTAGTTCAAGCACCAATGTTTATTATATACAAGTAAGTTTTTCATGGTGATTTGAATTTTGTTACTTGTATTTCAATAAAAATTATTATATAAAGAATTCTCATCAGAGAGCCGAATTCACGTGGTGGCACAGACACCTGCATACCACAATCAAATCACACTAAATTCCTCTCGATTGGAGTATGTCTAGTGCGAGTTGGCGGCGCGCCAGGGCGCTAAACGCGTTGTCGCGTGATTAATGGCACGCCTTATCCGCCGCTCCTCACTTGGTTGGGGAAATGCAGATCGCTGCGGGTCGCGCGACGTCGCGCCGCCGCACGACCCAGCGCCACGTTCGGGTGATTTGAGTGACGTTAGTGCGGTGCTGCCTTCCTCGTTACGAATTGAAACAATGCGCTTCCTTAAAAATAAGGAAATGGCGTGGCGTGGCTTAATTTTATTTAAAAGTAATTTTTTCCAGGTAAAACATAGCAAAAGGCAAACAAATCAAGCGCATTTTATATGACAGCTATTATCATCTAGCTTTTGGATAGGCCATGGAACAGTCTATAAATTCCCGAGGTCTAGATTAAATTAATTTAAATTAGAATGCATGGACATGAATTGCTCGGCGATAATCAGTCTATTGTTTTCTTTTTTCCTTTGTCCAGTTATAAATTGTAAAAATACTTATTTAACAACCCCTGAGTTTCTTGCTCGTTCTTCTCTGGAGAGTCGGTCTTGTGAATCAGCGATAATTGTACCTACGCGTATGTCTTGACGATTTCAAATATTGTTTTTTTTTATCCACAACGGGTTAGCACTTGACCTCAATCACACCTGATGTTAAGTGAAGATGAGGCCGAAGGTGGTAGCGTTCCTGACCCGGAAACCACATCTTATTTGGAGGACTAGCTATCTTATCTCTGACAACCGGAACACAACAATGCTATTAACATTGCTGTTTGGCGGCAGATTTAGATAAGATGGTGGTATCTAGCCAGGCGGACATTTAATATGCACTACAACAACCAAACCTAGTACTAAATATGTACCCCGCTGGGGAACGAACCCGCGACCTCCGAAACGTAAGCCCAATGTTGTTTACATTGAGCCACGGAGGCGGTTAGAATTTTTTTTTTTAACTTAAACTACCAACATGCAATTGACCGGTTTCTAAAACTTCAAACTTCTAAATTCGTTTAGGCTACAGGTGACACAAAGATATACAAACACTACTTACATGTACAGATACATCCGAAACACATCATGGTGCAAAAGAAAACCATCCTAACGCAGTCGAGTAAAAAGTGTATTTGATGTGAGGGTAGGGGAGAGTAATGGCCGTCGCGTAGCTAAAGCCACGCATTAAGAGAAAATTCTAAGGAATTTATAACACTGAAGCCCCGAAAATAAAAACATAATCCGGGGCTCGCGGCCGCATAATTAAGCAGTTAGTCTGTGGTGGCGGATTATCTGACAACATTAGCATTGCGGCTGGGGAACCTGCATCTCTAACAAATATCGGAACTTGGGTCAGTTTCGTGGCGGCATCGTCAGTTTGCGGTGCATTGTCATTGTCTCTGCCATATTATAATTTTTCAACCTGTCCCGCGATCACGACGGCTCTCTGCATTGTGCTCGCGGATCACCGTTTTATGAACGGATCAAAATGGATATAGGTTTTGTGCAATTGAAATTTTTCTTTTATTTTCTGTCTTTTTATAATGTATATTTTGGATTTTCTTTTTAGGGTACTGTATTTGAAGGGTTCGACGGAAATTTTATTGTTATGGTGACGCAGTGTCTCCGTACGTGGATAAGATCGCCTAATTATGTTCTATTGTTTCAAGAACTATTTTGAAATAAATGCTTGAAGTTTGAAGTTTATTGTATTGTATTGCTTGTTCATCCGTATACTAGAACCTTCTAAGCACTCAATCCGCTATGAAATCACAATCAAAGATGAAACTCGCCTAATACTGAAACCCGTATTTGGAAAGGGCGTCGCATGTATCCATAAAAATATATATAATTTTTAAATCATCTAATAGGTACATAGGGATATCTTCGAAGAGCTGTACAAAGTAACACTACCCCTTATCTCGGGATCTTCGACTCCAGGGTGAACAGGTATAATTTACTGGGATCGTGTGCTTCATTTTCATCTAAAGATCGTTGTAAGATTGTGGTCAAATGCGACTTTAGTTCTATAATAAAAAATTCTAATCTTACAACGTATGTCCATTGAGATTCAAAAATCTTTCATGCTTTACTTATTTCTATTTTTATCTATCTCCACTATAGTTTTTGACATACGATATGATATGTACCTATATCAGATCATAAGTGAAATGGTGTCTCAAATGGCGTCCATTCAGCTTATGCTTCAGCAAGGAGTGCAATACTAAAGCGTTGATATTCTATGGGGTCAGTGCGGTATGTTTTAATACATTGCTACGGAACCTTCACTGTGCGATTTAGAGTCATAATAAAATTAAAAAAAAAAAAGTTTTTATTTCTTTTTCAAAGTTTGCTTACAGGTAGTTAGTAACTGGAGACTCCTTTTAAGCATAATGATGTCTGTGCTAGGAGACTCCGCTCTTATGACAATTTTTTACGTATCTGTACACAATGTATTAAATGATCATCAGTGAAATAAACCTAAGATACAAAATGAAATAAGTCATACTTGGCTGTTTTTGTATCAAAGTTTAAAAAGAAAGTCTTTAAGTGTATGCTTTTAATGTAAATTAAATTGGAAACGTACGTAAAGCTGATGAGTTTCTGAAAAAATACTTATATCTACGTAGTGTCATTATAAGGATGGGTGATTAGAAACAACATCGGAGTAGATCCGTATATTGTCGCCCATTACGCCCCTGATTCCATTATATTAGGTCCTTACCTATGAAATTGGCGTTTTGTATGAAGAATTTCATTAAGACTGTTTTCTCCATACACACATTTTTGATTTTTTTTTTGGGAACGGCAAATCCAAATTTAGCTAAACTTTGTGTGTATTATCGGATAACATTAAGTTATGTATAGGCAGCGTTAATTTTTAAAAGTAACCGCTTTATAAAAGTTTCAGCGAATCTAAGAAATGATTATGGGAAGCACATGAAAAGAGCTCTGTTCAATTTTTTTTTATTATGTGATTTAGCCCAGAAATAAAAAATATTTCATGTGAAACCTTGAAATAATATTCCATTTTCCAAATAAAAACGCTTTGAAAATCGCAGGAATTGGTACATATGATTAACAAAGAAAAAAACTCCAATTTCACAGGTATTTACCCAATATTATTCTTATTATAGTTAGACATATCGTAACTAAACTTCCCTAAAATTCTTTGACGAAATTTATGTGTAACATTACCTAGGTTACAGAGGAGGACGGATCACGTTCCGTCTCACTCAAAACAAAATGAAGCGACCAGTTCCCAAGTAAGTTAGCAAGTGAGTCGTTTTTGCGCAACACTTTGACCAACTAATCGGTGAGGTAAAAAGTTGCTCTAGCTCAAGGGGTGTCTTCAATCAGGGCTGCCACTTTCATCTATTTGACTTACTGTGAGTACATTTACGTCCCCGAAGAATATGTCATAAAACGGAAGTTAGCCTGCAACAAAGAAGATATAAGAACGGTTTTTCGGTGAAGAGGAGATTTTTTGTCGGTGAATTTGGGGGACTGGCTTTCTTAAGTTTGACAACCGGATGACAACAATGCTATTAACATTGCTGTTTGTTGGCAGATTTAGATAAGATGGTGGTAGCTAGCCAATCGAACATTTAAAATGCCCTACCACCAACCAAGCCGAGTACTAAATATATGCCCCGCTGGGGATCGAACCGCTACCTCAGATTTGTAAACCCTATCTTGTTTCCATTGAGCCACTGATACTAGTAGAAAGGTGCCCAACAAAGAAAGTTGAGGGTTTGAGAAACTTAAGTATCATGTATCTCGTAGCCTAGTAAAATAATAATTATTTTTGTAAATATGACTGTAACTGTCATATTTATAACTGTTATATTGACGACCTGGTGTAGTGGTTAGAAACTCTGACTGCTATACCAAAAGGTCGTGGGTTCGAACCCCGCTAGGGGCATATGTTTGTATATTTATATGTGTATTTATTTACAAAAAAATATGTATTTGTGTAGTTTATCAACCATCTGGTATCCATAATACAAGCCTAGTTGCTTAGTGTGGAACTAGATGGTGCTGTGTGTATGTGCAAAGTTATTTATTTATTATGATTTATTTATATTTAGCACGCAAATGCCATCTCTACTGTCTCTATGTAATGTATGTAAATTTATTAGAGTATATATAATAACTAGCTTTTCGCCCGCGGCTTCGCCTGCGTAGAATTACTTTATCGCGGAAATTTATTTATCCCGGGAATATATTTACTATATCGGGATGAAAAATATCATATGTTTCAATCCAGTGTTTGTTCTACCTATATACCAATTTCATCCAAATTCGTTCATCCGTTTCGCCGTGATTGGGCAACAAACAAACATCCAAACTTTCGCATTTATAATCTTAGTTAGATTATATAACAGCGGAAGGTAACCGTTTATGGTTAACCCTGCAGCAACGCGTTGGTCGCCACGACCCGCCCGCGCCGCCGGCGACTGGCCGTGTGCCAAGCGCGGCCGCGTGCCAGTCGCGTGCCAACGCCCTGTCACTGCCGCTGTAAAACGCTTTTTGCCAATCACTTGAACTCTGTCAGTCGGATTTAGGTTACCGTCGAAATTAGGACAAGTTGAATATTATCCACTGTTTTAATGGCAGACCAAATGTGTTGAATCAGTCGTAAATATCTGAGCTGTGTAGTTCACTCTAGTTATTCTAAAAGTGGTCTAACAAATGATCATCTTCTTGCCCTGGACCCAATATATATGTGGTCGGCGCATTACGTATTTTTCTTCCCATCTCTTAAATATCCGCCTGGCTAGCTACCACCATCTTATCTAAATCTGCCGCCAAACAGCAAAATTAACAGCACTGTTGTGTTCTGGTTGTAAGAGATAAGATAGCCAGTCCCCCAAATAAGATTGGGTTTCCGGGTCAGTACGCTACCACGTACGGCCTCATCTTTAAGTAACATCAGGTGTGATTGAGATCAAATGGTAACCCGTTGTGCATAAAAAAACAGTCGCAAAAGCTGCAGCATTACGGCAGAGATGTCACTACACGTCTTTAATTCAGCGATTTTAACGAACAATCGATGGATTTGATTGGTCGATACACATCGAAAACATCAATAAAATATGGCGTTCTAATTATATGACTCCGCTCCACATAAATAATTTGTTTGCCGCCTTTAACTAATTGTAAAATCGCCTAATGTCACCTATATGTTTTGGAACGTGGTCGTAAGTGACTTCAAGTGCATATGTTGCTTGAATTAACCTTTAACATTTACATGTGCATCGAGATTTATCACTCGCTGGTGTTGGTGTAGATAAGCTGAAGGCAGGGTCGTGCTGGATCCTCGGAACTCCTGGATTTGATTGTTTACTCGCTAGGTGAGGTCATTATAGTTGCACAGCTTTGGTGTGGGAATAATTTTTAGGGAAACAAGGTGTTGTCCCAGCTCTGTAACCCATGTAAATGGTTGACTTTGCCGCTGGGTGGTGCTATTTACACGCCCTGCTATATTAAGTGGTTAAAACACTGTGTTTCCATTTATGTCACTATTTATTTTACAGACGCTGCACATTTTCTGTAGGTCAATTTCTGACATGGATACATTGTAGTTACATTTTCAAAGTTGGAAACACTAGTTGTATCCTAATTGTCAATTGCTGTAATCACTTGTTACTGTATTTACATCTACTTAGATATTTATTGTTAATATATCCTTAAATATTTATTGTTTATAATATATTTAATAACTTGTATAATATCAATATAATCATGTGTATTTCATATCCATTTGCGTTCTCATACCGCTCACTAGTTCCAAACTGGTCCCAACAGAATACCAGCGCTCCATCCGTCCGCGGGCGGAGCGCCATTTTTTTTTTTTTTTTTTTATATGAGAGGGCGGCATGCTGAGTTGGAACCATTTTGTCCCTACAGCACATAATAACTGACAATTTAGAATTTTTATTTCTTAAATACTACTATACTATTCTGTTCTGTATTACTAATTGTTATCATTGTGCAATGTGCTTAGATGCAAATAAACAAATTATCTATCTAATTGTAATTATCATCCGAACCAAAGCGCCAAATCTAAGTACGGGAAATACACGGCCATATACACAATGTTATCAACTCACTGTATATACTATTCTGGACAGAGTGTATACTGAATATCAGAGCTGATAATTGTCCATTTGTTGCAACATTCGCACATAATGCGGCGTCCATATTATCGCTCGCAGTGGACACACAATATCTATAATTGCGTTATCGGCTACCGAGCGGCGGCGGGGCGGCGGCGGGGCATCGGCGGCGCCTATCGACGATATTGTGTAATTAAAGCGCAATGGATAAACACGTGATTGTTCGTGTGTTTGCTTTCCATTATCATCGTGCCCCACCACCACGAGAGGGCTCTCTTAAGAAAAATGAGATGAAAATTACATAATTCGTTGCTTTTGACATTGTTGTTTGGTGTAGAAACTTTGGTCGCTATACTTAAAGGTCGCGGGTACGAATCCCGCCAGAGGCATACTTTTTTTTTATATGTGGAAGACCAACAGCATTTGCAATAACTTAAAAATATATGTAAGAACAGTAAGCCAATTACAGGTCCTCACTGATAACAACAAATGTATATATGATGATGATGATGTCTTGTATGATGAATACGGACATGTGTGCCAGAGTTATGGATTTTTTCATTTTGTAATGAATTTATTTATCAACCATCACGTATGCATAATACAAGCCTAATAAATAAATAAATATCCTTAGACATACACACAGCGCCATCTAGTTCCACAGTAAGCAACAATAGGCTTGTGTTGTGGCCAAAATTATCCAATATTGTTTACATTGACCCACGGAGGCGGTTAGATGCGGCGGTTAGAGGACTTATATCTGTTGATGTGTGATTGGTTGAGGATTTTATAATCGGCCACAGGATCATCTTTATTCTTGGAAACGCAAGAAACGTTTGAAAGACGAGGGTGCTTGAAAAACAACTGCAAGAGGACCTGCAGAGCTAAAGCTAAAAACTGACCATTTTAAATGTATCCTGTGTACCTATAACATAAAGTATTTATTTGCATTACTTTAACCATGTTTGATGAAAATCGGGTCAGTCATTTCATTTGCTTATTGTACTTGGACTATATCATACTCTATTGGGAGTTTTCTAAATTTTCTATTTATAATTATAGGTATAGGTACTTGTAAACCACTTTCTCCTCCACACAGACAGAAAGACAGTGCCTACTCTAATAAATTATAAGCTTTCCTCGATGTGAAAATGAAATGAAATGAAAATGAAGTGAAAATGAAATGAAAATGAAATGAAAATGAAAATGAAAATGAAAATGAAAATGAAAATGAAAATGAAAATGAAAATGAAAATGAAAATGAAAATGAAAATGAAAATGAAAATGAAAATGAAAATGAAAATGAAAATGAAAATGAAAATGAAAATGAAAATGAAAATGAAAATGAAAATGAAAATGAAAATGAAAATGAAAATGAAAATGAAAATGAAAATGAAAATGAAAATGAAAATGAAAATGAAAATGAAAATGAAAATGAAAATGAAAATGAAAATGAAAATGAAAATGAAAATGAAAATGAAATGAAAATGAAATGAAAATGAAATGAAAATGAAAATGAAAATGAAAATGAAAATGAAAATGAAAATGAAAATGAAAATGAAAATGAAAATGAAAATGAAATGAAAATCATTTATTCATGTAGGCAATGAATGCACTTATGAAAGTCATTTGTTTTTTAAACTACCACTAGCTCGGAACGCGACCACTACTAAGAAGAGCTAGCGAGAAACTCAGAGGATTTGTCTCTCTTCAATCAGTCATTTAAAATCTAGAAAGGTTACAACAATTTTTATATATCGTGTAGAGGAGCCGTTTAATCCCATGGATTACTATCATTGTCAAGACAGCTGATCTATACTGATGTGAACAGAAATATTCTTAACGTTACGAAGATTGCTATAACAGTAAGTTATTATTTCATAGTTGTCTTTTTTCTCAATGAATAGCAAATTTTATCATTCTGCCTTCTCTGTGACAAAACGTTGTGCACGCCACTGAACTTTCTACTTATGATTTTGAATTAATAAATAAATGATAAATATTTCGGACACTTACACCAATCATCTAGTCCCAAACTAAGCAAGCTTGTGCTATGGATACTAGACAACGGATAAACATACATAAATATTTATATAAACATCCATGACTCGGGAATAAATGTTCGTATTCATCATACAAACATTTATCCGTCGCGGGATTCGAACCCGCAACCGTTGGTTTCGCTGATAGGGTCACTATCCACTACACTAATCGGTCATCAAATAATTTATGTAATTTATGTATTTATAAATTACGAACGGTTTTTCATGTTGAGTATAACAGTCAGTAGATGAGAATCTATTTTTCTTATAGTTAGTGGCTTACAATGAAAATATTGGATACTGTAGATAAATATTGGAGCCTGACGTAATGTACTCTCAACATGCGAATGTACACTCAGCATGTTAATTTTACTGACGTTACAATATTTCTCATGCAAATGAATGTTAACAATCTAGCACTACTACTAATTTTGAAAAACAGGAGTAACAAGAAACCTAACTTAAATGACCAACCGAGAGAGATTGTGTTACCTAATCACTTAGTTTAGAAGGTGGCCCAGGTTCGACCCGTGTGCCCGAGATTCTGAGTGTTTCATTCGATGGATGGTAGTGCTTAATCTTTGAACGAGATAGACGCCATCTCTTGTACCAGCCAGGTCGCCAGCTCATTATAAAAGCATAGATCTCCGCTTGAGGACAGTTAAAAAGGGACAGCTTTATGTAAATTGTATATTAGCATCTCTTTCTAACTATGCTCAAGCGCAGATCTATGCTTGAGCATCATTCTGAAATGCAGGCCCTACACCAATCATCTAGTCCCAAATTAAGCGAAGCTTTTACTATGGATACTAGGTAACGGATAAACATATTTTTTTATGATTGACTGGATTCGCGTTTGACCACAATCTCACCTGATGGAAAGTGACGATGTGGTCGAAGATGAAGCACGCGATCCCAGTAAATGCCTATTCACTCTGCTCTTGAAGATCTCAAGGTTGTAGGATTCAGGAAAGACTGACACCGGTAGAAAGTTCCATGCCTTGACTGTTCGGATGATGAATGAAGATTCGAACTTCTTAGTGCGAATGTTCGGTATATTAACTACATACGGGTGGAATCCCTCCCCACGCCTAGTGGTCCGAAGATGGAACGGCGACGGTGGAATAAGATTATGTAATTCCAACGCACACTCCCCGAAATGCATCCTGTGAAAAACTGAGAGACAGGCGACTTTGCGACGGTGTTCAAGGCTCTGCAATTTATCAGTCATCGAATTATCACCTATATGAATCTCATGGCACGTCGTTCTACAGAATCGAATGCAGCTAGTAGTATATAAATATTTATGTTCATATTCTTCACACAAGCTAGCGGGATTCGAACCCGCAACAGTGGATTTCGCAGACAGGTGATCCACTACTATATTAGTTTACAATATTAGTTAGAAATTGGATCGATATTAAAGTTTGGCCATCGACCTAAGATTAGAATGTAGCGTACGCATGCGCTTTCGAAGACGTAGCGCCTTTGTCGAAAGGTGAACGCTAATAGCGATGAAGAAGGTTGATAGTTAAGGCATAGTTTTATTTATAGAAATAATAATCTTTAAATCCAAACCTAATTTCGTGATTACAGAGTTAGGTATGTTATTATTTTTGGAGTAGGGTCACGTGTCGCGTCTTTCTACAGATAACAACATAATTTCCGCGACAGTATCTCCCCGTAATTACCCTCGTCGAGTCTGTGGGAGTTTCACTATGTAATAAACGATTTCGAATAAACAAATCAGTAAGTACATGAAAACTGATTTCAGTTCCATTATAACTTGCGTAATACCATTTATGGATTGGAATGCTCATTAATTCTTTACAATATAACACATTAAAGTAATATTTATGCATAACGGGTTAGCACTTGACCTCAATCACAGCTGATGTTAAGTGAAGATGAGGCCGAAGGTGGAAGCGTACCTACTGACCCGGAAACCCAAATAATTTGGGGAACTGATTATCTTATCTCTGACAACCGGAACACAACAATGCTATTATTATTGCTGTTTGGCAGCAGATTTAGATAAGATGGTGGTATAAAATGCCCTACCACCAACCAAACCGAGTACTAAACATGTACCCCACTGGGGATCGAACTCGCGACCCCCGATTCGTAAACCCTATGTTGTTTACATAGAGCCACAGAGGCGGTTAAAAACAAGAAGAAGAAGGTGGCCGGGGAAGCACTGGCCCTTAGAAGGAACAATTTACGCATTCTCGCAAGGGCACTTACTGGGCACTGCTGTCTGAGCAAACACATGCTCAACATAGGGCTCCGAGGAACGGGAATGTGCAGACTTTGCCTCCTTGCAGAGGAAACACCTGTACATCTGCTGTGTGAATGTTAGCGGGGCACATTCAAACGCAATATCCACCTGGGTGGCCACTTACTGCACCCGGATAAGATAAAAATCATCAGCGCCAGGAAAGAAGCCAATTCCTCAGAGAGGCAAACCTGAACAACGAACTATAGATTAGTGGCGAACACAATAGACCGACAACGGTCGCAGTGATACAGGTCTCCGACGACCTGTACCAGCCACACAAGAAAGCAATACCAATACCAAATGGTATACATGTTTGTACCTACTTATATAAATTAAACAAGAAACTGTGTTAATTAAAAACTATAGCTAACAAAAGATTAAGCCTGATTTAAGAGGAAACTTCACGATCTGTTGGTCCAAAAATGTTATTACAGCTTACACGAACTCTGAGATGACAAGTCCATATAATTGTATTGTAACCAATTGTAACGTACCTATTAATCATATATGCAATGAATTTTATTTGACATAAAGAATTGTATTAGTAAATTAAGTTAATTTTTGTAAATTGTAATTGCTAAAATGTTATCATATTGTATGCCTTTACGGCGGAACATAGCGCTCTAAGGATTTTGTAAGACCAAATACTACCTGTGATTGACAATAAATGTGCTTTGACTTTGACTAACCTAAATAAAATACTGAATATATTATTTAAAATATATATAAATAAAAAAAATTGTCCCAGATCTTGCACAAGTAAGCTGGCGGCATTGCCTCGTTGAATAGCAAGGATCACCCTTTGTGCTAAATAGTGACCAGCCTTCAGATTGTGCGAGGCTATGAGCACCTGGTCCCCACGGCCCTGGGGTCTCTACCCCATACGGTGCAATAATGTAATCTCCACTTAGGCCTACATACGTCGTTTGAGGTTCTTAGCTAAAGCTGCTGCGGAACCGGCTCCTTACCCCTAGGAGATGAGACGGAGCAAGTGTCGCATCCCAGACGACGGCGCGCCCCAATCTCCAGGGAACGAGCGTCATCCCGTCGGGTCTTTTGCCATTCTAAAGTGATATTTGTAGAGGGTCAGTCAATATGCCCGAACATTCGCATAAAGCGTCTCGCTTCTTTATTCATAATCATCATCACATCAGCCACATTACGTCTACTGCTGATGGACTGCTAAAATATGGAACTCCCTGCCGGTGTCGGCATCCCCGAATCTTACAATATTGGGATATTGAAGTCTATCTAAGATCGAGGGCTTCATCTTCGACTACGTCGTCACTTTCTACCACTAGAGATTCTTGTGGAACGATCTCCAATCCTTCAGGAAACAAATAATAAATATAATTGGAATTATGCGTAAAATGGATCGCAATAGAGATTTTTTGTTAAGATGATTTATTCCGTCCAGTTTTTTTTTGTGCACAACGGGTTAGCACTTGACCTCAATTACACCTGATGTTAAGTGAATATGAGGCCGAAGGTAAAAGCGTACTGACCCAGAAACCCCATCTTATTTGAGTAAATAAAGCTTTCTACCTTACCTTAAAACCCTACCTTACCTTTAAAACTTACCTATTTTTTTTAATGCACGACTATTTATTGTCCTCAATCACACCAGATGTTAAGTGAAGATGAGGTCGAAGGTGGAAGCGTACTGACCCGGAAACTTGGTTGCTTGGCGTCAGATTTAAATGAGATGGTGGTAGCTAGCCAGGGGGACATTTAAAATGCCCTACCATCAACCAAACCGAGACTTAAACATGTACCCCGCTGGGGATCGAACCCGCGACCTCCGAATCGTAAACCCAATGTTGTTTACATTAAACCAAGGAGGCGGTTTATTCCATTATGTCAGATTTTTTCGAGTGGTTATAACATCATAGCCGGTATAGTTCAATATCAATATCATCAACAAGTACGGCCACCACAGAATTTGCAGAACAAAGCGCCTTACCAACAATAGCCTCTCCGCTGGTGTAATCTAATATCCAGTCAATTCGAGTCGGTAACAATAAGATAAACCCTGCGGCTGCAGCGGCAGTGTAATAGTGAGCAATCTAACTTGGCGGGACTTAGCTAGTGTGTCGTGCGACTTGCGGCCGGTGATGGCTTTAAGGGTTAGAGCAGGCGTGCGACGTTCCAGCTGCACAATATCGACACGCTACCAAGTTTCTTCCAGCAGAATGTTGTCTTCTTTTTAGATTTGTGTTTTTCTATAAATAAATAATAAATAAATCTGCCTCCACACTAAGCAACAGGCTTATATTATGGGTACCAGATGGTTGATATACTATACAAATACCAACGGTTGCGGGAATACGAACATTTATTCCTGTGTCATGGATGTTTATATAAATATTTATGTTGTGGATAGTGACCCTGACTGCAAAACCAACGGTTGCGGGTTCGAACCCCGTGAGGGGTAAATACTTGTGTGATGAATACAATAAATAAAATAATTATATAAATAAATATTTCGGACACTTACACCAATCATCTAGTCCTATACTAAGCAAAGCTTGTACTATGGATACTAGATAACGAATAAACATACATAGATATTTATTTATACATCCATGTCATGGGAATAATTGTTCGTATTCATCACACAAACATTTACCTATCGCGGGATTCGAACCAGCAACAGTTGGTTTTGTTGACAGGGTCAATATCCACTGCGCCAATCTATCAAAATATATAGTTATTTAATGATTTATCAAAAAAAACATTAATAATTTACCGTCTAGTTCGCATTTATTGTATTTTTTTTTATGCACAACGGTTTGGTATTTCACCTCAATCACACCTGATGTTAAGTGAAGATGTGGTCGAAGGTGGACGCGTATTTGATTCCAAGTAAGCGTCCTAGAGGTAAGAACTTATTACTTACGTGGCGCTTACGTGGTACCAAATTTAGCAACTGAACGCAAAAATTTTAACGTAATGCGGCTGCAGGATTCGGTCTTGATTATTGCTTTTGTTATGAATGATAGATAGATAATGCGACGTAGTTTTAAATTTTCCAATTTCATTTTGTATTAATTTTTCATGTTTTTAGGTTTTTAAACTTTAATGTTTCACAACTTACGTTTACGCACAAGAAGGTTTCAGGAAAACTTTACAATGGTTTTGCAAAACTTTTCTTGCGCGTTTGATCTATAAATTTGAGAAATTATTTTGAGAAATTCCCCACAGGGAGTCAAAGTCAACGTCAAAGTCAAAAAAATATTTATTTCGTAGGATAAAGATTATCACTTGAAAACGTCACATTTTTATTTACTTATTATTGACATTATTGCTCATTCGCAAAGCAGATTCCCCAGAGAAGAACGAGCAAGAAACTCAAGGGTTGCTCTTTTAAATATGTAGTTTAACTAAGTAGTAAGATATGATGATCTGATATGGAACTGTATCGGTGGTACTTATACAAAATCTGTGCAGAATGGTATTGCGTTACTGGATGGCGAATATTGCGCAGCAAAAGTCAGGAAGGGTAGCAATGTATCACTGAGTTCTCGCAAGAAGCCATCAAACTCTTTTGTTAATCATTGTCATGTCGCTTTATTCAATGTTAAAATTATAATTAAATCTGTGGACAAATTATCCCACTCGACACTGGTACACATTTTGTCTAAAAGTGGCTGACGAGATAGAAGAGGAATGTGGCTTGTCTGTTAGAACCCTAACCTCGTCGCACTGGCACTGGACGGTTAAGGCCACATAGACGGCGGAATGCTAATACCCACAGAATTACATTAAGTAGAATGGCCATAGACAATTGTTTACTCAAGGATACGTGTTAACTTAGTTGGACTTGATTGCAGCTTGTTCTATTTCTACGTTGATAAGGTATTTAGGATCGTAGTTTAATGGTTATGGATTTTGCTTGCCACTCAGGTGGCCCAAGTTCGTATCAGTGTTGTGCTAAGTATTATTGGCTATTCATAGTCTAAGCTTCTTTGTGACTGACTGGATACACTCATACTCATAATTCTTTATTTCCGTAAACTTCAATAAGAGCGCTCGGACATGTCAACATTCATAAATAGTACAATTGGTGATAACGAAATATGTAAAATAAATAAAAAAAAAATCCTTAGACACACACACAGCGCCATCTAGTTCCACAGTAAGCAACTACAGGCTTGTGTTGTGGATACCATATGGTTGATATACTACATAAATACATTTTTTTTTAAATAAATACTTATTATAAATGAAAACATCCATAACTCGCGTACAAATGTCCGTATTCATCATACAAACATATGTCCCTAGCGGGATTCGAACCCGCAACCTTTCGGTATAGTGGCCAGAGTTTAACAATGTTTACCACTACACCAAACAATGCTATTAACATTGCTGTTAGGCGGCAGATTTAGATATGATGGTGGTAGCTAGCCAGGCGGACATTTAAAATGCCCTACCACAAACCAAACCGAGTATAAACATGTCCCCGCTGGGGATCGAACCCGCGACCTCCGATTCGTAAACCCTGTGTTGCTTACATTGAGCCACGGAGGCGGTCGTACATAGGATCAATAAATCATTAAATTATGTGACTCTACAAGGTTACTCGGATATTTATTTATTATTTAGAACCACGGAGGCGATCAAAACTAGAGCTTTTTATAACTCGTACCCGAGTTATGTATATTTTTCATTTATATATGTATGTATTTATTTACAAAAATAAATGTATTTGTGTAGTGTATCAACCATCTGGTATCCACAAGCCTAGTTGCTTAGTGTGGAACTAGATGGCGCTGTCTGTATATATCCAAGGATATTATTATTATTAGGTATATATCGTTAAATAATATTACCTAGAAATTTGAAACAAAATTTTCCACCAAAATTAGGCAAATAACTATAGTTCTTTAAAACATTGTTGTGTTCCGGTTGTCAGAGATAAGATAGCCAGTTCCCCAAATAAGCTAGGGTTTCCGGGTCAGCTTCCACCTTCGGTCTCATCTTCACTTAACCTCATGTGTGATTGAGGTCAAGTGCTAACCCGTGGTGCATAAAAAAATTGTTATTCAGAAAACGTATAGGATGTTAGAAACACCTAGAGCGGGAATAATTATTCCTGCCACTTCTTTCAATCTTCTAAAGACACATCTGCGTTCCAATCTAAACATGTATTAAGGGTGTCTGTATTACTGCATCACCGTACGTTCTGCTGGTAAGTTGTAGTATGATGAGGTAAGATAATACATCGCCCCACAGCGCTGAGCACTCGCTATTCAATTTCCGCGACGTTCAGAGCGCCGTGTTCCTCGTCACCGTGTTATAATATAAAGAACATTGCGGCGACATGGGACGCTCTCTGGAACTGCCTTACAACGGGCAATTTCATGCATGATATGAATTTACGTACGACATCCTGTCTAGTAGCCGTGTTAGAGCAAGATGTTCATATGCCGTGACATTTTCAATAGAGGAAAGATTAGATTGAATTCGCCTTTCACGTAAGGAAGTGCGCATTAGTGGAAGTGTGTCAGACAGCGGTTTTAAGCCGTGTAGGCCACCGACTTTATAAACCGCCTCCGTGGCTCAATGTAAACAACATTGGGTTTACGATTCTGAGGTCGCGGGTTCGATCCCTAGCGGTTAGCATTAGTACGGTTTGGTTTGTGGTAGGGCATTTTAAATGTCCGCCTGGCTAGCTACCACCATCTTATCTAAATCTACCGCTAAACATCTAAATAGCATTGTTGTGTTCCGGTTGTCAGAGAAAGATAACCAGTTCCCCAAATATGATCGGGTTTCCGGGTCAGTACGCTTCCACCTTTGGCTTCATCTTCACTTAACATCAGGTATGATTGATGTCAAGTGCTAACCCGTAGTGCATAAAAAAAAATGTTCGGCAGTGAACATCCTGTGGCTGATATGACATCTGTGTTGTGTTGAAATATCTCGAAATTCACATAAATTCACGCATTTCTATTTACCGTCAGAAGTTATGTAGAAACGGGCTTTTGTACACAAGAAAGACACCAATAACATCTTTTTCTCTTGTACGCAAAGTAATTCGGGCCGAGAAAATGTACAGTACATTTTCGGAGCCATCACCGCAGATTATCTCCGCTTGTGCGATTGAATATAATATTACTTTTATGTTACACAGCCGCAATTTGGCGGCGTGTCGGCCGGCAGCGTGATTACTGTGCCCCAAGTCGCTGTCACGTCCGGTTATACATTATTTGGTCGGATTCCACGTATCAGCGGGCGGTGGTCGACCGCTGGTGGAGTCTAAGTAACTTTTAATCGCGGACTTAGGAAACGGCGGACAGGGCTTAAACTGTGAAGCTATGGTCGAAGTTCCAACGGTCGATAATGGGCATGGAACGGACAGAGTTACCTTCGATTGGTGTATTTATTTTGGGCAATTTGTTTAGACACGCTCACTGGCTCACTCTCTACTTGAACTATATGCGACGGATAAAGCTCCTCAGTAAAGATTAGGCACTCAAGTCTTTTATTTTTAACCGATTTCAAAAAGGAGTTTTTCAATTCGATATTTTTTGTATGTACATCGATTGCTTCGAGGTTCGGCGGTGGATTCGCGTAAATATTCTATCTTTTTGTAAATGAAAGGGGATATCGTCAAATTGGTCCCATTGCAATTTCAGCGCAATCGGTTCGTTAGTTTTTTTGTAATCATGGACAGCAGACTAGTATTACATAGACCATTGTGTAGTTTTTGCACGGGGAAACTACGAGTAGATGCAATCCGTCCAGCCGTGAAGAGGTAAAAGACAAACATGCACACACACAAACTATCGCATTTATAATATTAGTTGGCATTCAGAATATTAGGTCCTTACCTGTGAAATTGGAGTTTTGTAGGAAGAATTTCATTAAGACTGTTTTCTCCATACAAACATTTTTGTTTTATTTTTGGGAACGGCAAATCAAAATTTAGCTAAACTTTGTGTGTATTATCGGATAACATTAAGTTAAGTAATCGTTACGTTTTAAAAGTAACGGCTTATTAAAAGTTTTAGCGAATCTAAGAAATGATTATGGGAAGCACATGAAAAGAGCTCTGTTCAAATTTCTTTTATTATGTGATTTAGCCCAGAAATTAAAAAATATTTCATTTGAAACCTTGAAATAACTTGAAAAAAAATGAACTCCATTTTCCAAATAAAACAAATTTGGATATAGCTTTGAAAATCGCAGGAATTGGTACATAATATGTTTAACGAAGAAAAAAACTCCAATTTCATAGGTAAAGACCCAATACCTACTTTGTCTATAAAAATGAATACCATTATAATAAGAATGTTATACAAGGATTGCCCAGTGACGGTATTAATCTCTATTCCTTGCTTCCAACAACTACCGGCTATATGTCTCTTTTATTCTTAATGTAAATAAAAGAGACCTATACAAACATACTAAATCATCATCAACAGCATTAGAAGTCCACACTCTATTATAGCAATTACAAATAACAGGAGAACACAACGACTAGAGTTTGCAGACCAATTGCCAAAAGGTTTACTCGGAGTGGGAATTAAACTTGCTTTTTCATTAAATTGTTTATGTTTTTTTTGGGGACAAAACAATTTCCCTTACTGGTTACAGAAAACCTGTATCCTCCTATCTACGGGGCAGGTCCATTCATCCATATATTTGACAGAACAATAATAATGCAATACAATACAAATACTCTTCATTGCGCAAAATGATTTACAAAAAATTTGATGATGACAATAGACCACAATTAGGCAGTCTTATTACTAAAAGCGATCTCTTCCAGATAACCCACAGCTATGGGAAATTTGTAGATAGGAAATATAGCTATTAAAGTGTCACTTATACCGAGTGAAATTTAATTCGTGTAATTCCTGTTCACTGAGAGACTCCACTCCTGACAACAACTTTCCACTATTCGATTTTTTATTTATTAAACAACAAGTATAAATTGAAACTTTGGAAACAGCACTCCAACTGGACCGCTTATTGCTTGCGGACAGAGACTGGACATACATAAACACATAACGCCAACAAACACATAACACCCGTAGTTTTTCGTCGGGGTTTAAAAACAATGCACAACACTACAACTCCGCTCCAAAAACCAGGTCTTATGTTTCGTGATTTCCTTCTCGTTTGTTTCTTTCCTTAAGTGTTTCTTCCCCAATCACCATATCTCTGCTCTAGTACACTATGTCCATAGCTGGGGGGCCTGGCGACCTGTAATTCTGGTTCTTCCTTTTCAGGCACCAGTCTTCCCACAAATGTGTTCTATGTATTACCTAGTCCTAAAATCACTTTATAGAGCGTCATTTGTGGTGAGAAAATAAACATTTTTTATTTATTTTATTTTATTTATCAAAAAAATTTTCGGTACAAATATAGTAAACCATTCTGAAACCACCTTTCAGTATGGAAGTCCAACAATTTTAGGCTGAATTCGGCTATGGTTCCTGGTGGATAGTTGTAATTAATCAGATGTGGAGACACAAGCCGAAAATTGTTGGTTTCCCATAATAAAGGTAGTTTCAGAATGGTTTACTTTGTATGGCTAATCGAACATTTTTGGATCGAATTGCGGCTATGATTCCTTGGGGAAAATGGCGTGACCAGTTAATGGGAATTACACGAATGTAAATTTACCCTGCATTGAACAGATAAGAAATGAAATGAAATGAAATGAAATGAAATGAAATGAAATGAAATGAAATGAAATGTTTATTCGTGCATAGAACCAGGTTAAAAAAAGATATACATAATTTTGGGATGATCTCTGGATCTGGCCTCTTCAGGCTTATACACTACACACTATAACTACAATAAAAATGAATCTATGAAAAGGGCTTTTAGATGCGCTGCCAATAATTGATGATGCTCAAATGTTGCTTATTAAAAATAAAGGTTTAGAGTATTAGTAATTTAACAGTAACAATAATAATTTCCAATTGACTCATAATAAGCTATAAGCTCCCATCTGAGGGATCAGACGAAGAACTTCCAGGATAAAACCTGACGCGAATTTAGAATTCTGTCCATCACGGGTGCCTCGTTGTCTTGCCCAGCCCCGGTACACAACTACCCGTTAAGGCGCTAACTCACCGGGCAGCTAAAATAAAGTATGCACCTCAGGTAACCTCGTAACTTTTGCCATCAAGTGTTGAAAATCTAACTTGTTAAGATCAGCAACTTTGTCATAACATTACTAGCTTTAAACATAGTGCATAGTTATGTACCTACTTCGTAAAAGATTTATTACGAGTGGAGTAGCTGGTGAGTTGAAAACTAGTATTTTCGTAATGCCTATGCAACTTTGTGGACCGTTCTAGGGATAGATACAGAAGCGATATAGATTATTATCAAACCAGTGTAAAATAGTGTGACGACCGATTGGTGTACTGGATCCTGTTCGAGAATCCAACGGTTACGAGTTCAAATCCCGCGAGGGGTAAATATTTGTGTGATGAATACGAACATTTATTCCCGAGTCATATAAGTTAATATAAATATTTATATACGTTATCTAGTATCTATGCTAGCTTTGCTTACTGGTATGATTGCTGTAAGTGGTATTTATTTGTAGTCAAATATATCTATCATCATCTTTCCTCCCGCGGCTTCGCTCGCGTATAATCACTTTATCACATTTTTTTTAAGGCGACTATTGAAGGTAGACTGCGCTCTATGTCACTCTACAGTTACTATGGACTCCAGACTTTTTTTTAATGCACATCGGGTTAGCACTTGACCTCAATCACACCTGATGTTAAGTGAAGATGAGGCCGAAGGTGGCAGCGTACTGACCCAGAAACCCCATCCTATTTGGGGAACGGCTATCTTATCTTTGACAACTGGAACACAATAATGCTATTAAGATTGCTATTTGGCAGCAGATTTATATAAGATGGTGGTAGCTAGCCAACCAAACCGAGTACTAAAAAAGTAAATAAGAGGTAGGGTATGTAAGTTAGAACTGCAATGCCTACACACTCAGTATGATTTAAAATATCATTATTTAAATCACGAAACAATGGGTAGAGAACATAAAGGTTGACCTTGCAGCTGTCTGTCCAGAGTTCAGCGACTTGTCTTTCCACCCGTAGGTCTATGGGTTTAATCAAGAGCATTAATTACGAGGATAGTCGCGGGGGGACGGGGCGCGGAGGGGCGGGGGGACCAACTTTCACACTCGGTTAATTGAAACGAGGATCAAGTCGCGATCTCCGGCGCCCGGTGAGTGGTACGGTTATAGAGCTAAGATATTAGTCCACATTTACGACTGCTGCAAAAAGATAGATGTTATGTGGCATTGTACCGAGAAAACGATTGAATCTTTTTTTTTATGATTGACTGGATTCGCGTTTGACCTCAATTTCACCTCATGGAAAGTGACGATGTGTTCGAAGATGAAGCACGCGATCCCAGTAAATGCCTATTCACTTTGCTCTTGAAGATCCCAAGGTTGTAGGATTCAGGAAAGACTGACGCCGGAAGGGAGTTCCATGCCTTGGCTGTTCGGATGATGAATGAATTCTTAGTGCGAATGTTCGGTATATTAACTATATACGTATGGAATCCCTCCCCACACCTAGTGGTCCGAAGATGGAAGGGTGACGGTGGAATAAGATTATGTAATTCCAAAGCACTCTCCCCGCAATCTATTTGAAAACGGATTTTATTTTCGATAGCTGGACTTTGCGATGGGTTATAACTATTCCCAGTTATGTTTGATGGATAAGAGAGTTTGAAAAGTAGCCATAATAGTGGCGATGAAGATGGGATTCCGCGTTGTTTAAAATAAAAAAATGTCTACAAGCCTCACATCAATGGAACTTTATACACGGTGAATTTTAATTTGTGGTGACGCTACTCTTGATTACGAAGAACTTTCCAGAAGGAACCATAGTACAATTCAATCAAAAATTTTCGATTACCCATGCAAAGTTCGATCCATTCCCAAACCACACACACACACATACACTCACACACACAAAACACGACATTGCGAAATTCATACATACGACGATTATTTGACATTGATTGAATTATTTGACCAATTTTTTATTTGTAATATTACTTATTGACTGAATTATTTATTATTACTTAGTTTGTCTCACTATTTACTTTTACCTCTAGATTGTATAATGATTATTATTTAATACTGATTTTCCACCTAATTATTCTTTTAAAAGAATTTTAATGAAAAATGAGAATCTGTAATTGGCATGACTTTGGCTTGTAAATTTTGTGTAATATTTTTTATAATGATGCTGTTGATTCTGTATTATCAATAAAATAAAATAAAAATAAAGTTAACCTGAAATCAGCTTTAGTATGGGCATACTAACAATGTTCGGCTGAATTCGGCTGTGGTTCCTAATGTAATGTTTGTAATCAGGTGTGGAGTCACCAGTGAGCAGGAATTATATGAATTAAATTTCACTCTGTATACTTTTGACCACCAAAGGCAAAATTTAAATATTTACAAAGTCGATTTGCAACAATGCTTCAACGCAAATAGCCACGAGTTCCACGCCCCACAGTTTTCTACAATGCAGAAAATGGCCGCCAACGATCCGTCTAGGCACTCCAGTAAATGACCAATTCAAACATATACCTGTGACATATTATATACAAAATAATTTGTTTTACACGTTTAGTCGTAGTGATAGGCTTTTTTTATATAAGAGGGCGGCAAAGGGGCATGCGGGTCACCTGATGGAAAGCAATCACCGCCGCCCATGGACACCCGCAACACCAAAAGGGTCACGCGTTGCCGGCCTTTAGGTGTAGGCTCGTTTCTTGAAGGTTCCAATGCCGTACTCGTTCGGGAATACCGCTGCAGGAAGTCCGTTCCACAGGGTGGTTGTACGTGGTTAGGAAGATTCTTGAGAAACGTACAGTAGCTCTAGGCGTTGACGTCAATCGTCTATTATATATGTACTAGGTATAGTTTTATTTATTTATTTGGATTAACAAATAGTGAATACAATAAGTACTTATAAAATAATTATTATTACGACCAACACCGTTAACCACATATTAGTGTTGAAGCTTGGAAATGCACTATATCACACCTTCTCTCACTAGTAGAGGGTATGGGCCATAATTCACATGCGGACCCAGTGCAGTGTGACACATATGTGTCACACTAATGGCAACCTGCCTGCGTAGCATGACATCGTATGTCGCTCGCGACGTAGAGTGAGAGTGGGATAATTGTACATTTCGTCCAAGCGAATGAGCAGGATAAATATTATCTCTTGCGTCAATTTATCGCCCCTATCATGCTACGGGGGCTGATTTTATATTCGTGTTTGTCGTTCTGTACATATTTGTACCAGCTGTGGCGCTGTACTCGATCTCAAGAGAACTCCACTTGTAGGGCTAAACAGGGAGACACTCATACAATCATTCACACACACACACACACACATCCTCAGGGGCTTAGTTATTTACATAAGACTCTATTTTTTATTCGTTCCTTATTAGCGACACTATCGATTGATGTAATAATAATTTGTTTTTTTTTTTCAAAATCAAGGGGTTACAATATTCTACCTATATACCAAATTTCATCCAAATCCGTTCATCCGTTTCGCCTTAATTGAGCAACAAACAAATATAAAAACTTTCGCATTTATAATATTAGTTAGAGTCTTTTTTTATGCACACCGAGTTAGCACTTGACCTCAATCTCACCTGATGTTAAGTGAAGATGAGGCCGAAGGTGGTAGCGTACTGACCCGGAAACCGGATTTTGAGCTGGATCGTTTGCTGTTAGTCAAGTGACTTTTACAGCTTCCCCGGCGGGAAGGCGAGCGCGGGAGCACTCTGCACGTCTTTTGCATACAGTCAGAGCTCGCGTATGCGTAGTTGCAACCGATGCCTAAGGGTGCCCTCGGGGGCTCGAGCCTCGGCTTAGGGCGTTGCGTGGGAGGTTTATAGACAGACTACCATCGCTTTGTAATGTGTATAGTTAGAGAGAAGAAACGACGCAAGAAACTCCCTGACACACAATTTTGAATTTGGAAAAAGCTGTAGATTGCGTAAGTATACATATATGTGTAGATTTAGTTCCTCAACAAATCGCTGGCGGCAGCACTGTCCATTTATGCTGATTTAAGTACGGGGATGCCCCCCTTTCATGGGTAAATTAAGTTACTTTGGGGCCTAGGCACTAGGGTGCCATGTTACATATCATTGGCTATACTCCCATTTATCAAAGAAGAAGTGGGAAATCTATTTTCTTACTTACACACACTAATTATTTCTTTAATTAGTCTGGGGTCTAAGGTAGCAATAGAGTCACGTAGAGCACCATCTACGTTCAGTAGGCGCCGTGTCGAGTACCACTGTTGATCCTGGCTTATAGGAGTTACAGTGAGAGGAGTGTGGAGATGGGATTATCCGAGTGCACTATATAATTTTGTTTTCAGATAGATCACCAGGATTACACTAAGTGCTGTTAAAATAAATTTGTAAAATACATCTGTACTAATTGGTCCGGATTTGGTGATGGTATTTTACAGGTCGGTGGCTCAGCGGTTAAGACGTGGACCAATGAGTTTTAAATTTTAAATTTTTTAAATTAATTAATAAGATTTTTAAATTTGAGTTTTAATGTTCACCTCAATCACACTTGATGTTGAGTGAAGATGAGACCGTAGGTGGAAGCGTGCTCAGCCTGAACCCCCAATCTTATTTTGTGGGACTGGCTATCTTATCTATAACAACCGGAACACAAGAATGTGCTTGGCGGCAGACTTAGACAAGATGGTGACGTACATGCAGATGCGCTTAACTTCGCCGAGTAGAGTAATAACAGTAAGGTGATCTTCGGTTTATTAGTCGTTCCAGTACTTATCTAGAATATATCTAATTCTATGACCTATTATTGATTGCTTATCTCATCTAGTATCCGTAGTACAAGCTTTGCTTAGTTTGGGACTAGATGATTGGTGTAAGTGTCCGAAATATTTATTATTAGTATTATTGCTGAGCTCCATCTGTAAATACCACATAAACACAAACCTATAAATATATTAGAGACAGACATTAGTCAGGACATAACCCACCTCTCGATATTATTACAATTATCATAAAAAGCCCACTGCTGGGCAGATACCTCCATCCTCTCTATCCAGTGTTTCCTCTAACGATTTCTGACTGTATGGATGATAAGCAAGCATGGGCATAGACCGCTCGGCGATATTCAGTCTAATTATACAATATAATATAATTGTAACCCAAACCTATTTAATAGAGCAACCCAAGAGTTTCTTGCTCGTTCTTCTCTGGGAAATCAGCTTTGTGAAGCTTTTGTGAGCAATAATGTCAAAAACTTTAATAATAAGATAAAATATGTGACATTTTCAAGTAATAATTTTTATCCTACTAAATAAATATTTTTTGATTTGATTCGATGAGAAATTTTTAAGAATCACGCCAATATGATCAATTAGCAAACCAAAGCAAATTACTTTAAAACAAATTATTTCGCTACCTTCAATTCATATTTAGAATAAGAACAATTTGTTATGAACGCTACAACGCGATACAAAAACAAAAAAAATGGTTAATTACAGCTAAAACAGATATATAATTATAAATAATATATAGATTACTTCTTAAATATATATTTTCTTGATTTTATCTAACTTATTTATGTTCACAATGGTAACGTTCTTAATGAAAATGCGTATTTAACACTGTGACATCAGTTAACCTCAAAGCGAAATAACTGAAAAGAATTAAGAACAGAAGTTAATATTGACAAAGAAAAAGGATTTAAAAATTAATTTAATAAGATTAAATAGTAATTTCCGTGACTCCGAAGACTCCCCAAAAAACAACAGGCCGAGCGCTCTAATCCGGGTGTACTTAATTGCCTGTACTTAGGAGCAAAAAATTCAATCCACCGATGGCGGCCGATTCCATAAAGTTGGTTAATCTCTTAATCTGGCGAATATGCGAGCCAAGCTGGGCGTAATGTGCTGGGGTGGGAGGTAACGTCTTCCCTCACGGCCCGGCCTTTGCATAATACCTTATCGGAGCGGCTCAGTGGAATTTACGCGCGATCTCGGAGGTCACGGACACCAGGGGCGCGAACAGAATTTTGGAAATTGACAGCTTTATATCTGAACTAGCTTTCCTCCCGCGACTTCGTCCGCGTGGAAGATTTTATCAAAATAAAAACAACAAACTTTCATCCCCTATTTTATCCCCTTGGGGGTAGAATTTATCAAAATCCTTTCTTAGCGGATGCCTACGTCATAACATCTACCTGCATGCCAAATTTCAGCCCGATCCGTCCAGTGGTTTGGGCTGGGCGTTGATAGATCACTATGTCAGTCACCTTTGACTTATAATATTTAGATTTACCAGAGCTTCGGCGTGTTATTTCAGAATTTGTAACCAAAAGCATTTACTAGTTGTTATCAGAAACATCAATGAAAACCGAGCGTAAGTAACCGTGTTGGAAAAGTCTTAAGTATGTTGATAACGATGAAAGAGGATTAATGATACTCCATTTGTCCAAGTTGTATTTGCACAATCCCATGCTCGGTGTTTTGTTTATGTTGTGATAGAGATAACAAGTAGGCAGTACCTGATACTGTTGTATATACAAGGCAGAGTATAGCGTGAGTGCACTCGGCTCGTCCGTTCTCCATTTAGAGTCTATACAGACGGACAGCTGTAACAATCAGTTCTAAATATGTATATTGTCTATACACTAGCTGCATATGAGATAACATCGCTGTTTGAACTCGAGTTCAAAGTGTTGCTGTAATGCTCAGGATCTCCAATTTGCATTAGTGTTCCACAGGGCCTCGGTCCGTTCCTATTTCTCGTTTATTTATACATATGTGTAGATGGCAAATAAACAAGAAATAATAATATTTACTGGCAATATTGCCTTGCTATTTAAAGTTATGAGTCACCAAAAATATAATGACGAACAATGCCGTCCGTCTGTACAGACACGCAGGGCAGAGAGGCTCACGCTCTCTATTATGCTAATTAGCAGGCGCTCGTAGCACAAACACCCGCCACGGACTCAATCAATTAATTGCCGCACGCCTGTGTAGTGGCCTCACCTTGTCGGCTCTACACTACATCTATCGGGGCGTGCTGATTGAAATAGCCACCTCTCGCATCGTTATAGAAGCCTGGTTCTTTTCGGTAGAATTGAGTCAAGTTTGAATGTTTATTTGTTTGTCTTACAGCTGTTTATAGTTAGTCCACCCTACATAGGTGAAGGCCTATGAAGATAGATGATAGATTAACCTCCTACGTGGCCTTACAACATTGGGTTTACGATTCAGAGGTCGCGGGTTCGATCCCCAGCGGGGTACATGTTTAAGTACTCGGTTTGGTTGTTGGTAGGGCATTTTAAACCATCTTATCTAAATCTGCCGCCAAGCAGCAATATTAATAGCATTGTTGTGTTCCGGTTGTCACACATAAGATAGCCAGTCCCCCAAATGTGTTGGGGTTTCCGGGTTAGTACGCTTCCACTTTCGACCTCATCTTCACTTAACATCAGGTGTGATTGAGGTCAAGTACCAATCCGTTGCGCATAAAAAAAAATTAGATAATTTTCCGTAGCGATACGCTATGCATACATATATGGCTTTCATTTTTATTTTTGGAGCTCCATACGATATGTCAAGTTTCATCGACTGTAAACTGCGTATGAATCAAATGAATTTATTAGTCACCTTTTACGTCCCTCGTGGAATGGGGGGATTTTAGGCTTTTTTCTGGAAATGTTATGTTTATTTATTTCCAACGTATTAACTCGTTTTTTGTAAAACTAGAATTATAGGTGCTGTATAGTTTCAGCACTCAGTGCTATGTGGTTTCGGCACTCAAATAGAATAGGACCAACCAGTCTCTTCCCGTGGGTGTCGTAAAAGGCGACTAAGGGACTTTCCACCAAAAATATCTATGGATTTGCACGTTTCAACGGCGATGGGCTTACTATGCACGTGGATTTCTGTATATTTCACAAGGTGAACCGTGGATGTTGTTTCAATCATTAAACTCTTAATGTTTCAAACACCCAAACACTATTGTTTGGGATATCTCTGACCACCCCATTTAGGATAAAAGTCATGACGTTATGTATGTATGTATAATAGTACCATATATCCTTTCAAACTTCAAACTTCAAGCATTTATTTCAACGTAAGATACATGATATCATTTGTTGAATGTCAATTTATATCTACTGGAAATAAAAAAAGTTGATTGCATTAATCTGTCAGTCGGTATGTCCAAGCTACTTTTCATCTCATAACTAGCGGGTGAACAAGCGACATGGGTCAGTGCGAAGAAATCTGGAATTATGAGAGGCTAAGGAATCACAACATCGATTGTAAAGATAAGAAAGACTGTATTCATGGAATTTTTAGTAGTAGCTTGCCCGAGTCAACAATTGAATTGACAAGAATTTTCCAAGAAATTCATCTTGAGTATTAATGGATAGGAATTTATTTATTTATTTATTTTATTTATTTATTTATTTACATAGAATCAACAGCATTATTGCAGAAATTATATTATAGTAAACTAATAGGTACCAAACTTATGCCAATTAGTGTTTCTCATTATGTTACCGACAGTGGTTATCGTTATAATTGAGTGGGTAACGTTTTAATTATAAAAGAATTAAGTAATACTTATAAGCCAAGTAAAAATGTCAAAACTATAGATCTATGTAACAATTAACTAATAAAAATAATGATGAAATACAATAAGTTGTCGCATGTGTACAAATTAACGACTTCGATTGTAGTGTCTGTGAGTATATGTGTGTGTGTGTGTACGTGTTTATTTGGTATGTACGGTAGTTGAGTACTTTTGTTAACCTGCCACCGAGCGGTGCGGAATAATAATAGGATAATATATATATATATATATATATATATATATATATATAATAGGATAGGAATAATAATAAATAAATAAATATCTTTGCACATACACACAGCGCCATCTAGTTTCACACTAAGCAACTAGGCTTGTTTTATAGATACCAGATGGTTTATAAACTATACAAATATTTTTTTTTTGTAAATAAATAGACATATAAATGAAAAACATCCATAACTCGGGAACACATGTTATTCATCATACAAACAAATGCCCCTAGCGGGATTCGAACCCGCGACCTTTTGGTATAGCATCAGAGTTTCTAACCACTACACCAAACAGGTCGTAATAATAAGGATATAATATGAGAGAATTTAATAAATTATTATACTTTAAATTAAAACAATACACAGAATTTTTACTTTGTAATTTCGTTAACTTCGTATCTGAAATTCTAATTGCCAGAGTTTACATACCTCCAAATGCGATGATGTATTAGGTGAACCTATGAAATTGGCGTTTTGTATGAAAATTTCATTAAGACTGTTTTCTCCATACAAACATTTTTGTTTTTGGGAACGGCAAATCCTAATTTAGCTAAACTTTGTGTGTATTATCGGATAACATTAAGTTAAGTATAGGCAGCGTTAATTTTTAAAAGTATCCGCTTTATAAAAGTTTCGGCGAATCTAAAAAAGGATTATGGGAAGCACATGAAAAGAGCTCTGTTCAAATTTTTTTTTATTATGTGATTTAGCCCAGAAATTATAAAAATATTTCATGTGAAAACTTGAAATAATATTTCCATTTTCCAAATAAAAAACAATATTGGATATAGCTTTGAAAATCGCAGGAATTGGTACATATGATTAACGAAGAAACAAAACTCCAATTTCATAGGTAAGGACCCAATATTTCCTCTGAACAAACTCTACCTTTCATAATATCAGACATGGCCACACTAACTCATTTCGATTGCTTTCTCCTATATAAACTTTTATTGTATAGAAATCCCAATTATATGTGATTGCATTGCATTTACATTCGGTAAGTGCGTCACTAATCGCAATCACTATCACGCGAGCGCACGTGTTTATCAATTAGCACTCTGTGTGTGGGAGCGAAGTGAATAATGCAGCTAATCATTCCACACTGGCCGCCATTGGTGTCGCTTAGCATAATGTCTGTGAGTTCTGCGCCCCTGGTACTGGCAATGACTAATATAGTACATTTCGTAGCCTAATGAAATCAAATTAATTAATTGGGTCTTTTACCTATGAAATTGGAGTTTTTTTTCTTCGTTAAACACAGTCATAGTCATATCATTTGTTGCTCATGTGGTAAATATATGATGTCAACGACACAAATTACATTGAACACACACGAACCCTGTGAGGGCACTGCAATGTCTTAGGTATCTATTACATAATTACATAGAAAGAAAGAAAGAAAGAAAATAATTTTTTTCTTTGATTTTGGGTATACAGATAAAGGTCATATTTTGTAGATAGGTAAGTAGCCCAACAAAATCTGCCTGTTGGGGCGTACAAATATTTAAAATATAAAAATAGAATTAAAAATTCATGCAATGATTATAAACAGACACGATAAACGACAACATTGTGTTAACCCTGAATAACTTTAAATATTACAATGTTACATTTAAAACTGAATTAATATTGTGACGTTTAGCGTCGCACAAGGTAGGTGTAATGAGTAAATAAAGCACGAATATATTAACTAACTACTTTAATATATTCGTGAGGCCAGTATCAATACAATCGCAGAGCACGGGTAGTGGGGTTCGCAGAACACTGTATAGGTAGCACCCTTTAGCCGCCTGAAATAGCACTTCCCTGAGCTTGATGGGTCGACGGGTGCGCAGTTCACTTCCGCAGCAGGGAAATTTCTCAGCAGGGCAGCGTACTGGACTAGTAGGCAGACCGGAGCGGAGAGGGGTAGCCGCCTCCACTCGAAGCCGAAGGTAAGAAGAAGAAGAACCCTGGAATAGCACGATTGGGCATTTCAGAAAATGACCGAATTCATGCTACTGACTGCTACATCCGTTTTCGTTAGGACAAAATGGAAGTGATATTTCAGTAAAGCATGAATCTAAGATGTGGCAGTCTAGGTAGCAATAAAAAGCATAGGTATAGGCATAGAATAGCATAAGTCTAAAGCGAATTTTAGACAAGGTAGGTACAAATAATTTAACGGTTACAATTTAGTTTTAATAATATTTCTATAGTGTAAAAGCTTAGCGTAAGGCTTGTGATATATATTTTAACAATTTACAAGAATTAGAAACATCAGTTTACATTATTTTTACATGTATAATGCATTGACGACCGGTCAATGTCATGGAAGGTCAAGGACGAATCATGATATTCTATTACACGGATTATCAGTGCATTAAGCTAATGATGAATAGCTACGCTAGTTTACAATGTATGATTCATGACAATGATCAGTTTTAAATATTTAGGTAAAGGTGAAAAATGTATCCCCATGCAATAGTTACGATGACAAAGCAGAATGATTTTGCATGATAGGTACTCACTTAATATAAAACTTGCAACACTTACCCAAATCGGGGTTTCAACACTAAATATCAATAACTTTTATTCCAAACGTAGAAAATTAGGATGTATTAAATTTAGAATTAAGCAATATTCGTATAACGACTTGCACAGTCAGTTACGGTAGCCGGTGTGAAGTTGTCGAGTTCCCTCCGTACGCGTTTCACTCGCTATCGTTTAGAAACGTGTCGGTAGTTAATATTAGTTCCGAAATAATTGTAAATATTAATGTTAAGATTTAAGTATAAAACTATTTTATTGTAATTAGGTTAATGTAAATAATTATTTTAATATGTATTGTTAATATTCCTTTTAGTTTGTAAGAATAGCTTTATTTAATTTGATCTGTAGATTGTTGCTATTAAAAAACGCAAGGCGTTACAATATGAATGAATAATATAATGAAAAAAAATAAAAAAAATATATATATATGTATCATCTTACCTCATATATGTCAAATACAATTAAATAACAATACATAACAATATGTCAATTTAACTAATTATTAATAATGTCAGATTCTCATATTAAATTACAATTTATAACAATAAATTACAAAACAGATACTCTCTATTGCGCAAAATAATTTACAATAATTTTTGATCGGTCGGTCCTATCACTAAAAGCGATTTCTTCCAGACAGCCCACAATTATAGGAAATTTGTAGATTGAAAAAAACAATGTTATTTCCTATAATTATTAATATATAGTTTTCAGTTTCTGTGTTTAAGATATTCGCCTGTGGATAAATCTCGATTACAACCCAAATTATTTACTAGTAATATAAAATAACATTCAATTGTTTCAATAAAATAATCTCTATTATGCGAAAGAACAAAATAATTATTCCTTATACTCAAAAAACCACTACAATAACATATGTACCAATTCCTGCGATTTTCAAAGCTATATCTATTTTTCTTTATTTGGAAAATGGAATATTATTTCAAGGTTTCACATGAAATATTTTTTAATTTCTGAGATAAATCACATAATAAAAAAAAATTAACAGAGCTCTTTTCATGTGTTTCCCATAATCATTTCTTAGATTCGCTGAAACTTTTATAAAGCGGATACTTTTAAAAATTAACGCTGCCTATACTTAACTTAATGTTATCTGATAATACACACAAAGTTTAGCTAAATTTAGATTTGCCGTTCCCAAAAACAAATCAAAAATGTTTGTATGGAGAAAACAGTCTTAATGAAATTCTTTATACAAAACGCCAATTTCATAGGTAACCTACTAATAAACAAATTAGGTTTCGCGTGTAAATAATAATTTAAATATATTAATTTTCCTGCCCTGTTCACTCTCAAGGTGGGGTCGGCACAACATGCCTTCTCTTCCACTCTCCTCTATCAGCTGTAGTGTGTGAGTCGCAACCCCCATACGTAGCTCTTAATTAGGTTATAAGTTAGTATTAATATATTGATTATTGTGCCGTCAAAGGCAGTCAATATACTGTTGTCAAGGAAGATAGTTTGTTTCATTCGTCTCTCCAAGCTCCCACATCGCAAGCCGTCATCTCCGTACGCACCCCTTTTATACACACATTATTCCTTACGCAGTCTACCCACCCCTTCTTCTGTCTTCCTCTACCTCTGCATCCCTCTACATATTTAACACTCATCTCGTTACGTGTCTTTTATCCCTCCTCATAATGTGCCCAAACCATGCTAACCTATTACTACGAGCGGGTAGTGTTATTCCTCTATGCTACGAGTATTTAATAACTAAAATTTATTAACATGAAATATTTACCAAATAGACAAATTTTAATGGACACATTACATTTACACGTAAGTCATTCAATTATTATAAATTCTACATATGGAATTATCTATAATAACATTATTACATGCAAATTCACAGTCGACAATATTGTTTGCTCTGGTTAAAATGTCTGTCGATTTTGCCATTACGTCGTGTCATGTTTATAAAATTTGTGTTCATGTTTTCGTAATTGTTTGTTTGGGTAAGTGATCATAGAAGTTAAATCAATAGATGATAGTTAAATTCGATTCCTGATCGGTTTTGAACTCCCGACGATAAACGACAGCTGATATATGTGTTTGACGGTGTTATGTGTGTGTGTCTAGTGTTTGATCGGATGTATCTCAATTATATGTGATCCGATTTGAGTCCGATTTTTTTAGGTGTACTACACAATAGCGAAAGACGATAGCTCGAATGACAACAGTGCGAAGACGATATTGCGAAAGTACTATTGCTCGAAAGTTTAATTGCGCGATGGTTCATTTGCGAGAAAATTGAATTTCGCGACACACAAAAGCGCGAACGTTCATTTATTATAATAGTTTCACTGACATGACGGAAGAATGAATTTATACCTCCTAGTTAATTGCACAACAAATCTTGACCTTTGCTAATCTATCTAGCAACTGCAGCCACTTGAACAGGGGGCCGATTGCGCTAAACTCGTGGTTACCTCTGAACATTTTGGGTTTGGTTTTACTTTGGTAGCGTCTACGATATAATCGTTCACAAAAAATAGCGCGATTCCATTTTTTACATCGCCTAAACTAAAGCTAAACCAAAACCAAAAACGTTCCGTTCGAACGGTAAAACCATTGTAAAATAGCGCGATTGGTTCCCTGCTCTGAACCCCTAAAACGTAATCGCCAGTAGTGTTTACGACTAGACGTAAACGTTTCATCCATAGAACTGCTTAAAACCACTAGCGTCATATCGAATATCGGCGTTGCAGTGCGGCCGTTGGTGGAGAGTTGATTCGTTAATCTTACTAAACATTGTATGAAGTCGTAACAGTGCTCGATTTAGGTCCGTAACAATAGGTCACGTTTTGAAGCGAACACTTAAAATTATGAGTACTCCGCGTTTTTACTAAATATTGTAAACTAGTTTCAGCTTGCGGCTCCACGCACGCGTGAATTTCTTTTATCCTCCGACCCTACAACTGGATATCCTTGTAAATATAAAATGGCCGACACTTTGCTTATCACGACTCAAACGGTACCTCATTAGTTTCACTGAGGTTATATGCAAGAAATCGCTATCAGCGATAAGACCGCCTTTGTACACTTTTACTATTTATGTTAAATATTTCTTTGTATTTTACTGTTGTGGGCAACAAAGGATTTAATAATAATAATAAAATAAATAATAATATATATAATAATAAAAATAATAAGAAAAGAAGGCTACATACATACAAACATTAGGACCGGTAGATATCCTTTGCAGCCGCTAAAAAGTAAGTCTTAATAAACAAACAACCCAATATAAATTCGCATTTCGTTAAAAAATTTGAAAATCCCCGAACGCTAATGTTTGGGAGATCTCTGATGACCCCATAAATGTGATAAAGGTCATGATGTTATGTACTAGGTACAGGAAGTTAGGAATGTTTCTACTTTATTAAAAATTTTATATAATTACAAATGTTATTTTTTAATATTGCCTGCGATGCCGGAGATCAATCGGGGAGATTAAACAGACGCAGCCTTCTTTATAATTAATCCGGAATAAATTGAGAGCTTCTTTTTTTGGCATTTCCCATGAGCGGACGGACGGACGCAAACAGCCCTAGCTACGTACAGTCGGGAAGATAATCACACAATAACGTCTCACGACATCCTCATCTACCATATCCGCTAATTATATTCCTTAGTCCTTCCTTAGTCAGGTAATATTTATCATTGATTTTAGCAGTCTTTTTAAATTTTATTTAGCTTGCAATGTTCGAGTATGTAAGTTGCCGGTTCAAAATTTGCAAACCATTTTTCACTTGCTGGTTACTAATTGAGCTGAAATTTGGTGTTTATGTTAGTTCGGTGACAATGCAATAGTATGGTACCATCGAGGTGATCTGATGATGGAGCCGGGAAGTAGGGACAAGAACTCCCTGATGGCAATTTTTTTAAGCTACTACTTGTTCAAAAGGCAATTTTCTCCTGAGAAGAACAAGCAAGAAACTCGCAGGGTTGCTCTTTTAAAAACAAAAAGGCACAATAGTAATTGTGAAATAGCCTGGCATGCGAACGAGCTGTTCATGCCCATTGTAGATTATCATCCAGATAGTCTATTTTATAAATCCTTTCTTAATAAGTTTTTATTTTATAGAATCTTTAAAATTATTGAAAGGAAGGTTTTGTACATCGATGGGGACCTTATTGAAAAAACATTGTGACATTGGTGTCCTATACCCTGTGGTACCCGGTGGTACCATGATCAAATCGGGGACGTCTTAAAGAAAGGCCATGTCAAGAGTACCCTAAACCGATGAACATGTATGAACAACATTATGAGAGTGAATGAAGCAGAAGAGGTGTGTCTGGATCGTAGCAAGTAGATGTGATGCCATATTGAATTTATCATGACGACGTAAGATACATCCTATGACACTCCCGGAACTGTTACCAATTTAAGAACACCTCATTTGCCCAAATCGGCTGAGGCGTTTAGACTGTAAGGGTAACATACATACAGACGCGTTGAATATATTACCCTCCTCATACTTCGTCGTAGTCGGGTAAAAACAATTAACTAGAGTGTATAACTCTTATGCTCCAAAAGTTATATTTAATTCAGAGCGTTCAAAGCCATCAGCTCATACTCATTACGAAGTTTGTTTGTGAGCGAAAAATTGATAATGTTGTAATGTAAGCGAAAAGTCTGTAATTAACGCTCAGTTAATTAATATCGTTGGAAAGTTGTTTGGGCTCCCCACTCGGGGTCATGTGCGGTGTGTACTCCATGGCTCCACGGGAGAGACTTCAGAGAGAGTTGAGTAACCTTTTATTTGTCGCTGGGAAAATGCATTACGCACACCACACAGCTCCTCGTGGGGACACCGACGCGGTTAGGCTGCCCGCCCACTTCATGCTTATTGTAGGTACGACAATCGGGCCGATTTTTTTCCCCCTACTTCTATCATCGTTTCTTTGACGGACTTTTTCTAGGACGTGTGCGTTTCAATATTGCAATCTGTAGCTTTCATTTTTTGCCGACGAAAAATCGGTCACCGATTATCGGTCGTAGGCGGGCAGCCTTAGCCAGCCGGGCCAAGGCGGTACCCTAAAAACTTAGCGATGAACTTTTTGCGTCTATGTGGGGCGGTGCAGGATCCCTTACGGACACACACTCGTACTGTACAGCTCAGTTCAAAAGCGGTTACGGGTCGAATACTGCTGTATGTAAATATTTTCAGTATTAATGTGAACATTTATTTTCGAGTCATTAATATTTATATAAATACTAGCTTTCCACCCGCGGAATAACTGTTTAATTTGTTTATCCCACGGAAACTAAGTACTTACTTTATCGGTATAAAAATATCCTGTCTTAAGGCCATAGCTCATTAGAGCCACCCGGTATTCACTCCGCACCGCCTCACCTCGTGCGGTTAGTATTCTTTATATGGACTTATATGGGTATGGGCTCACTACATCAACTCCGTAGCGTCACCGGATCGCCTTAGTCGTAAGCCCTCCACGCGCGGACGGCGAGTGGACCACTCGGTGACGACTCGTTGCTCGCATGCTTACCTTGCGTTGACTGCGCATTGCCAACGCGCGGGTCTCGAGTGGACCGAGCGCTGCCCGCGAATGATCACGCAAGGACCTAGTGCCAATTGTTAACAGACTACTCTAAAGTTCGTAGACCAAGCCACGTCCACTCGTTGACCACGCGGGGTCCACTGTTTGACGACACTAGGTCCGTTGGTTGACCGCGCGACGTTTATTGGTGATAACGCGGCGTCCACCCGTGGATCACCTGTATACAACGAGTGGACGCCGTGCGACGAGGCGGTGCGGAGTGGCTGCCGGGTGGGTCTCATGAGCTATGACCTTTAATCCAGGGTATGTTTTACCTCTAATATTAACGTATTGGAATATGTTTCCAATAATTTAAATTAGATAATAAGACAACAGAGACCTCCTCTGGCCAAGTTAAGGTTACAAGTAATAATATTTTAATTGGAAATAATATGTCAAATAATTTAAAAAGTACCAATAAAAATAAAAATTCACGCGAAAAAAATATCTGTAAAATAAACCTGGTGCACCAAAATATTCAGGGCGGCATGTATAACAAAGAGTTTGAACTTGAACTGTTTTTGATCTCCAACGAAATTGATATACTATGTATCACTGAGCACTGGATTACGTCAGAACAGTTCATGTTTAGTTTCAAAAATCACCAGGTTGGTAGTTCATTTAACAGACAAACAGCGAATCATGGGGGTTCTTTGATAATTGTTCGTAACAATTTAAAATACAAAGAACGTACCGACATCGTCAATTTGTCTGTTGAAAAAACTATCGAACTCGCTTGTGTAGAATTGGAGCAGCTTGTTGTAGTAAGCGTATACAGACGTGGGAAGTCATTATTTACTACTTTTGAAAAAGTTATGGATGAAGTTTTAAATAAAATCTGTAATAATAATAAATGTGTCATTGTCTGTGGCGACTTTAATATAGATCTCTTAGATAGTTCATCTCCATTTAGTAATTTGCTATTATCGTTATTCAATTGTCATAACCTCAAAAACTTATTTCTAGAGCCTACTAGAATTACTTCTTCGACAGCAACTTGTATCGACAATATATTCACAAATGTTGAACCAACTTACAAGAACATAATTAATAAATTAAAATCGGATCATAGTGGTCAGTTGGCTACTTTTGCATTTAATGGAAAATATAACACAAGACTTATAATATGTAATCCTATAAATGAAGGTCGGCTAAAAACCTTTAGTAATAATGTTAAAGTTAAATTACCCACCTTATCCTACTGTAAGGATCCGAATAAACTATATAATACTTTATTTAATTTAACGAAGAATGAATTCGACTCTGTTTTTAAAACAAAATTAATAAAAATTAATGATGGCTTGAAGTTTAGTGACTGGGCCACAGTGGGCATACATCGAAGTAGAGAAAAACTTTACGAGCTATATGAAGAAAAAACAATAAATCAGAATGAGCTTTTTGTAAACTATGTCAGGAACTACTCAAAGCTATTTAAGCAAGTATGTACGATAGCCAAATCTATGTTCGTTCGTAACAAGATTATAAGTAGCTCAAACCTGATTAAGACGACCTGGCAAGTAATCAACTCTGAAACTGGGAAAGTCAAAACTCGTAGTTTCGATTACCAAATTAACGTAGAAGGTCAAACATTAACTAATGCTCCTGAAATCGCGGACGCGTTTGAAAGTTTTTTCACTAACATTCCAGTATCGATAACTAGGTCTCTTAATTCTTCCCCCACTCTCGCTGAATTATTACTAAAACAAAATGTAACCGAATGTACCGATGTATTTAAATTTCATCACGTTACACCATTGTGTATTATTAAGACATTTAAATCTTTAAATATGAAAAGGACAGCGGATCTTCATGGTCTATCAGTTAAAATAATTAGTTTTATTATAGAGGATATTGCTCCTCATTTAGCTATTATCTTCAACCAGTGTACTAATAATGGTGTGTTTCCTGATATGATGAAGCATAGTAAAGTAATTCCGTTATTTAAGTCTGGTGATACTCAAGTTCGTACAAACTTCCGACCGATCTCAATTTTACCGACTTTAAGTAAAATATTTGAAAGCTTAATTTTAAATCAATTGCTCTCACATTTCAATTTGAATAATTTGATTACAACCAAACAATTTGGTTTCACTAAGGGACGTTCGACAACAGATGCCGGTATTGAGTTGTTACAACATATTTTTGATGCCTGGGAGGGTTCACAGGACGCCCTTGGCATCTTTTGTGATCTGTCCAAGGCTTTCGATTGCGTCCACCATGACATCTTAATTATGAAACTACACCATTATGGCGTCCAGGGCCAAGCACTCAGCCTAATGAAATCATATCTACGTGATCGAATTCAGAGGGTTGATATCAATGGAGAGAGATCATCAGGATCTGCAGTTAGCATGGGCGTACCGCAGGGTTCAATACTGGGACCATTCCTATTTTTAGTTTATATCAACGATTTACCTCACCTCGCTAAGGAAAGACACGAGATCGTATTGTTTGCTGATGACACTTCTTTAATATTTAAAGTTGACAGATATCAATTAGCATATGACGAAGTGAATAATGCTGTCTCAAAAATAGTCGAATGGTTCACAGTCAATAACTTGCTCCTTAATGAGAACAAAACGAAATGTCTTAGATTTTCATTACCTAATGTTGAACAGGTTGCCACCAAAATAAGAATTAAACATGAACAGTTGGAACTTGTGGACACAACTGTATTCCTTGGTATGACTTTAGATTCTCGGTTACAGTGGGGACCCCATATTAAAAAACTAATGAAAAGACTCAGTTCTGCCGCATATGCTGTTAAGAAAATTCGAAATATCTGTGATATTGAAACAGCGCGCTTAGTCTACTTCAGCTACTTTCACAGCTTGATGTCATATGGTATCTTGCTGTGGGGAAACGCTGCTGATACAGATAGCATATTTCTCTTACAGAAACGAGCTATTCGTGCAATTTATAAATTAAGGTCAAGAGATACATTAAGACAAATATTTAAAGAAATTAATATTTTAACATTTTCGTCACAATATATATATGAAAATCTTGTATATGTTAAGAGAAATATATATTCATTCGAGAAACATTGTGACCGACATAATGTCAATACAAGGAGCAAAAATCAATTAGCTGTACCTTTTAGTAGACTTAGTAAAGTTAATAAGTCATTCAGAGGTCAATGTGTGCGCTTCTACAACAAGGTTCCCATGGATATACGGAATCTTCCGCTTAATAAATTTAAACTTATTATAAAACAAAAATTATGTAAAAAGGGATATTACAAAATTTCAGACTATATTAATGAAAGTAATCCATGGGATTAAACGGCTCCTCTACTCGATATATAAAATTGTTGTAACCTTTCTTGATTGTACATGATTTATTGAAAAGAGACAAACCCTCTGAGTTTCTCGCTAGCTCTTCTCAGTAGTGGTCGCGTTCCGAGCTAGTGGTAGTTTAAAAAACAAATGACGTTCATAAGTGCATATTGTATTGCCTACATGAATAAATGATTTTCATTTTCATTTCATTTCATTTCATTTCTATACCTAATTTCATCCAAATCCGTTCATTCGTTTCGCCGTGATTGAGCAATAAACAAACATTCAAACTTTCGCATTTATAACATTAGTTACATTAGAAGTTGGATATCCCGCTAGGGGCATATATTTGTATGATGAATACGGACATGTGTACTCGAGTTATGGATGTTTTTCATTTCTTTTCTTTTCACTTTTTATACCTATATTTTGTGTGTACTTTTATATATTCTGTTTTTATTGCAACTGTGCTGTAGTCTAAATTATGGGTATTAACTACTTATAAATATTATTTAATGTATGTGTGTGGCTGGAGAAACAAATAAACGTTTATCTATCTATCTATTTCTATATGTATTTATTTACAAAAAAAAAAAGTATTTGTGTAGTGCATCAATCATCTGGTATCCACAACACAAGCCTAGTTGATTAGCGTGGAACTAGATGGCGCTGTCTGTATACTACTCTGTGTAAAAAGTATCGGGAATATGTCAATAAAAAGACCCGCGTAAAAGAGGTCGTTCTAATTTTTTTACTGCATGTTGGTAGCACTGTACTGATTTAGCGCGCAAAATTTGAGCGGGATCTGTCATTTAATTTGTTTTAAACTACACTTTTTGTTGGTCATAGTTTTGAGTCCTCGGCGATTTTTACAATGGAAAATATTGTTGAACAAAGAGTGTGCCTTAATTTTTGTGTTTCAAATGATATTTCATGTGGTGAATCACTAAAAATGTTGCGAAATACCTACGGCGAATCGTGTATATCGAAAACAAGGGCTTATGAATGGTATAAGGCTTTTAAAGAAGGCCGAGAAGTAGTAGTAGACTTGCCTCGTTCTGGTAGACCTTCAACCGCTACGACCAAAGAAAACATCGACAGAATCAAGAAGCTAGTGCTCGAAAATCGACGTATGAGTCTGAGAGAGTTGGCTAGTGAGGTGAACATATCTTTTAAGTCCGTCCACAACATTCTCATTGACATTTTAGGCATGAAACGCGTCGCCGCTCGACTAGTTCCAAAAGAGCTCAATTTTGTTCAAAAAGCGCAGCGAAAGCATGTCGCTGAAGACATGGTTTCCCGAGCTTCTACGGATCCGACCTTTATGAAACGTATAATAACTGGCGACGAGACATGGGTTTATGAGTACGACATGCAAACAAGCCAACAGTCTTCAGAATGGCGTCTCGAAAACGAGCCGAAACCCAAAAAACCGCGGCAAAGTCGCTCCAAAATCAAGGTGATGCTGACAGTTTTTTTTGACTACCGTGGTGTGGTTCACTCCGAATTCCTTCCAGAGGGAGAAACAGTGAATAAAGAATATTATTTAGGCGTCATGAAGCGTTTGCGTGAGAGTATCCGCCGAAAACGTCCAGATTTGTGGCAACACAACTCATGGATGCTGCACCATGATAATGCACCATCACACACAGCCATTATAGTGAAAGAGTTTTTAGCGAAAAATTCAACAAAAGTTCTCGACCAAGCACCGTATTCACCTGATATGGCTCCGTCTGACTTTTTTTTATTTCCCAAGTTAAAATTACCACTTCGAGGAAAACGTTTTGAGTCGATAGAAGCCATAAAAGAAAATTCGCTGAATGAGCTAAAGGCCATACCGCAAATAGCCTATGAAAAATGTATGGAAGACTGGGTGAAGCGGTGGAGATGTTGTATTGCAAGCGATGGGGCCTACTTTGAAGGCGATAAAATAAATTTAGATGAATAATTTGTATTTTTTGTTTTATTGACAAATTCCCGATACTTAGTACACTGAATGTATGTCCAAGGCTATAATATAATAATAATATAGATTTATATGTTAATGTGCTATCTAGTATCCATCCATCCATAGTACAGTATTAGCTTAGTTTGTGATAAGATATTTAGTGTAGGTGTCCGAAATATTTATATTATTTAAGTCTGTCGTCAAGCATCAATGAGGCTGATTCAGATACATGAGATATCAAGTTTCTTGACACGACGTTGAAATGAAATAAAATGAAATAATTTATTTGCTTGATTTTGGGTACAAGATAGGATGACACATAACAGAAGTCCCATTCAAAATCTACTTAAAATCTAGCGTGCAAATATTTAATAAATTAGGAAAGCATTAGTTAGATTATTACTTAAATATAATATAATGATGTAAGTTGTCACAATATAAAACTAATTAATTGTCAATTATGTGTTGATGTCAGAAAAGCGATATTGTCCGTTATATAAGTATTTTAAAATAGTGGTAGGTATTCCTTAATTGAATAATAACATTTGTTGATAAGTCATTCATGTAACTTAATTTTAAATTGTCGTCCAGTGAATAATTTTAATTCGTTCTACAAATTTTGTTCGCAAAACAGCATACCAAAACCCTCGGTCTTTATACCAACCAACTCATCACTGCCCATTCTTTCTATTACGCATCTTGAGGAGACATTTTCTCGTCCTCTCAACACGTCCCTTACACCTGTATTCTATTACAATTGGAATAATTTATCTTTGCCCGATGTAGGGCGGGCCGAGCGAACAATAATGGTGAGAGATACAGCATAAATCATGTTCGGGAATTGAACGGTGACCGTGAAACTGGTCCGCAGGGCGACACAAAGGAACCAACCTCGAGGGCCCGAGCGCCAACGAGCTGAGAAACTGTGGACACGCTGTTTAATTGCAGGAAGTGAATTTATTAAACAGTAACAAATGAAAACTTGAAAGTTAAAAGCAAACTAGAGCAAGTGTAAAATTGATCCCGCAAGGCAAGGTATCCAAATCGCTGGCAGCGTTTCCTCGCTGAATGCAGATACTTAAGCGTTGAGCGACGACGGCTGATTGATTTTACAGGTTGTAACATGACCCTTCAAGGGGATTATAAGTGCTCACGAAGGCAAGCAGCTTTTATTCACCTTTAGAAAAAAAAATTAAGACTTCTAATAACTATTAACTTGACCAGAATATGAAGCAGTTGACTTTATATTTTTTTGTTATTCCAAACATCGTAGAACAAAAATAGTTTTCGCCATCAATAGAATATGTCCTATAACTAAGCAATTTGAGCGTTTAGGGCGCGTTATGTTACGGTCTATATTTTTAACGGATTTTAAGTGCGTGTGTATGATTGGATTTTAAGGGGTGTGTGCGTGGGTGTGTGCGTGGGTGTGTGCGTGGGTGTGTGCGTGGGTGTATGCCTGTGCGTTTGTGTGTGTGCCCAGTCTTTACATCTCAGTAATCTGTGGTCTGATTTGAGTGCGGGTTTTTCATACTAAACGAAGGGGCAGGTTATTCGCTTCTTACTCAGTTTTTGGTGTATTTGGATTAAGCTTTCGAGGGTTTCCTAAATTTAAATTTGTTTTATAGCTATTTAAGATTATATTTAAGATTCCTGCACTGAGGGATACGTTCTTAATCATGTTTCGTTGAAATCGGTTAGCCGTTTAGCTTATAACACAATTGGTTTAGTTTATTTGGATGATAATAATTATTTTTCCATTTTCCAATTTATCTAAATATATAAAGGAAGAAACTGACTGACTGACTGACTGACTGACTGACATATCAACGCACAGGCCAAACCGCTGGGTCTAGAGTTTCCAAATTTGGCACGTAGGTTCCTTACGAGGTCTAGGGGAGCACTAAGAAAGGATTTTTCAAAATTCACCCTTTAAGGGGGTGAAACAGGGGTGGGAAGTTTGTATGAAGAAACAGTATAACTTGGACATTTCGACTATTTTCGACTCGAAACTTCGCAAGAGTACTCCTAGGAACAAATAAGCTAATACGTGTTTTGAGATTTTTCGAAAAACAACCCCCTGGGTTGTGAAATGGGGGTTAAAACCATAAAATCGATATTGGTGTCGTTATTTAGGTTTTATGGGATGTTGATTTTGAAAATGACATTTATTTTAAGCCAAACCTCTAGGGGTGAGATAGGGGTGGGGGATGATACCAAAAAAGTCTATATTGGTGTCGTTATTTAGGTTTTTTGGGACGTTGATTGCGAAAATGACATTTATTTTGAAGCTAACCCCTTGGGGTTAGAGAATGCGATAAGGGTGAGTTGAGATTTTTCGAAAAACAGCCCCCTGGGGTGTGAAATGGGGGTTGAAACCATAAAATCGATATTGGTGTCGTTATTTAGGTTTTTTGGGATGTTGATTATGAAAATGACATTTATTTTAAGCCAACCCTCTAGGCGTGAGATAGAGGTGGGGGATGATACCAAAAAAGTCTATATTGGTGTCGTTATTTAGGTTTTTTGGGACGTTGATTGCGAAAATGACATTTATTTTGAAGCCAACCCCTTACGGGTTGCGATAGTGGTAGGGGTTAAAATCACAAATTCAAATTGGTGTCGAAGTCGAAGAGTCAAAGTCGAAGGCTCAAAGTCGAAGACTCAAAGTCGAAGGCTCAAAGTCAAAGGCTCAAAGACGAAGGCTCAAATTCGAAGGCTCAAAGTCGAAGGCTGAAAGTCGAAGACTCAAAGTCGAAGACTCAAAGTCGAAGACTCAAAGTCGAAAGCTCAAAGTCGAAGGCTCAAAGTCGAAGGCTTAAAATCGAAGGCTCAAAGACGAAGGCTCAAAGTCGAAGGCTCAAAGTCGAAGACTCAAAGTCGAAGACTCAAAGTCGAAAAGTAAAATTCATAGTCAAAGTCATGTCAAAGTCATAGTCAAAGTCATAGTCAAAGTAATAGTCAAAGTCATAGTCATAGGCAAAGTCATATTCAAAGTCATAGTCAATGTCAAAGTCACAGTCAAAGTCATAGTCATAGTCATAGTCAAAGTCAAAGTCGTAGTCAATGTCATAGTCGAAGTCATAGTCAAAGTCATAGTTAAAGTTTTAGTCAAAGTCATAGTCATAGTCAAAGGGGTGAATAGAATTTCCAAATTTGGCACGTAGGTTCCTTACGAGGTCTAGGGGAGCACTAAGAAAGGATTTTTCAAAATTCACCCTTTAAGGGGGTGAAAAAGGAGTGGGAAGTTTTTATGAAGAAACAGTATAACTTGGACATTTCGACTATTTTCGACTCGAAACTTCGCAAGAGTACTCCTAGAAACAAATAAGCTAATACGTGTTTTGAGATTTTTCGAAAAACAACCCCCTGGGTTGTGAAATGGGGGTTAAAACCGTAAAATCGATATTGGTGTCGTTATTTAGGTTTTATGGGATGTTGATTTTGAAAATGACATTTATTTTAAGTTAACCCTCTAGGGTTGAGATAGGGGTGGGGGTTTATACCAAAAAAGTCAATATTGGTGTCATTATTTAGGTTTTTTGGGACGTTGATTACGAAAATGCCATTTGTTTTGAAGCTAACCCCTTGGGGTTAGAGAATGCGATAAGGGTGAGTTGAGATTTTTCGAAAAACAGCCTCCTGGGGTGTGAAATGGGGGTTGAAACCATAAAATCGATATTGGTGTCGTTATTTAGGTTTTTTGGGATGTTGATTATGAAAATGACATTTATTTTAAGCCAACCCTCTAGGGGTGAGATAGGGGTGGGGGATGATACCAAAAAAGTCTATATTGGTGTCGTTATTTAGGTTTTTTGGGACGTTGATTGCGAAAATGACATTTATTTTGAAGCTAACCCCTTACGGGTTGCGATAGTGGTAGGGGTTAAAATCATAAATTCAAATTGGTGTCGAAGTCGAAGAGTCAAAGTCTCAAATTCGAAGGCTCAAAGTCGAAGGCTGAAAGTCGAAGGCTCAAAGTCGAAGGCTAAAAGTCGAAGACTCAAAGTCGAAGACTCAAAGTCGAAGACTCAAAGTCGAAAGCTCAAAGTCGAAGGCTCAAAGTCGAAGGCTTAAAATCGAAGGCTCAAAGACGAAGGCTCAAAGTCGAAGGCTCAAAGTCGAAGACTCAAAGTCGAAGACTCAAAGTCGAAAAGTAAAATTCATAGTCAAAGTCATGTCAAAGTCATAGTCAAAGTCATAGTCAAAGTCATAGTCAAAGTCATAGTCATAGGCAAAGTCATAGTCAAAGTCATAGTCAAAGTCATAGTCAATGTCAAAGTCATAGTCAAAGTCATAGTCATAGTCAAAGTCAAAGTCGTAGTCAATGTCATAGTCGAAGTCATAGTCAAAGTCATAGTTAAAGTTTTAGTCAAAGTCATAGTCATAGTCAAAGGGGTGAATAGAATTTCCAAATTTGGCACGTAGGTTCCTTACGAGGTCTAGGGGAGCACTAAGAAAGGATTTTTCAAAATTCACCCTTTAAGGGGGTGAAACAGGAGTGGGAAGTTTGTATGAAGAAACAGTATAACTTGGACATTTCGACTATTTTCGACTCGAAACTTCGCAAGAGAACTCCTAGGAACAAATAAGCTAATACGTGTTTTGAGATTTTTCGAATTCAACCCCCTGGGTTGTGAAATGGGGGTTAAAACCATAAAATCGATATTGGTGTCGTTATTTAGGTTTTATGGGATGTTGATTATGAAAATGACATTTATTTTAAGTTAACCCTCTAGGGTTGAGATAGGGGTGGGGGTTGATACCAAAAAAGTCAATATTGGTGTCATTATTTAGGTTTTTTGGGACGTTGATTACGAAAATGCCATTTGTTTTGAAGCTAGCCCCTTGGGGTTAGAGAATGAGATAAGGGTGAGTTGAACACTTTGAACCCACCGGGTATGCCATATCACAGACTTTTACTACGTGTGGGTGCACCTGTTATGTTATTGAGAAATTTAAAGCCACCCAAACTTTGTAACGGTACTAGGTTGCAAGTCAAGGCTTTGCACCGGAACGTAGTAGAGGCCACTATTTTAACAGGACCTGCTCAGGGAGAAACAGTGTTTGTACCGCGTATTCCATTAATACCAAATGATCTTCCCTTTGAATTCAAAAGGCTTCAGTTTCCACTAAAGGTCTGTTTTGCCATGACAATAAATAAGTCGCAGGGGCAAACTCTCAAATTCGCCGGAGTAGACCTACGACAGGACTGTTTCTCTCACGGTCAGTTCTATGTGGCAGGCTCACGTGTAAGTTCACCTCAAAGTTTGGTTCTATTGCTACCACCTTCAAACATGGCAAAAAATGTTGTTTATAAGGAAGTACTTTAATAAATATAAACCAGAATTTTTCAGAAAGGTCTTTTAATGGATCCCTGTCTTAATTCATTTACCTGGCAAAACATCAACATGGTTCCACATACTTGTTATCTGCCCAGGGTCTTTTCCTGTTTGAGATAAACTCTACATGGTAATTTTTCTGCTGAATGTATTCCCGTGGGAAAGTAATAAAGTGTTGATTCATGTAGTCTACGCGGACGAAGTCGCGGGCAGCTGCTAGTAGTTATATAAAAGGTTTGGCTTTTCCTCTAGTCTTAACTACATAGGTCTATTAAAGACTAAACTGCAGCTCTCATATTGTACACCCCTGAAACAGGCTAACATGCGCATTCCATCAAAAGTCCGATCTTGAAAGTAAACTCTACTAAATAGACCCCTATTTACATGGCATTCTATAAAATCTTACCAGTTGAAATTTTCCGAAAAAAATCAAAAGATCGCATGCCAGAGGACATGTGGGACAAAATTGCCACCACCTGCAGCCCACCATTATAAAGGCGTCGCGGTAGACCGAAAGGGAGATGGCGGGATGAGTTGGATAAGTTCCTAACCAACTGGTCGGAGGAGGCCCGGGATAGAGAGCCGTGGAGAGAGAGGAGGGAGGCCTTTGCCCAGCAGTGGGACAGTATAGGCTCCTAATACTTATAATATAATAAAAATAAACCGATTCTAATGAAACTTTATATGTATAAGCAGGATACATAGATCTAAAAAGATTCTTTATTGGTATTACAAAGTATCGAATTTTGGTTAACAGAATATATTGTATTTTTTCTGTTTCATTGGAAAACTTAAAATTACTCTTTTTTGAAAATGTTCTCTACTAATTTCTTTAGATCTTTGTACATACGTGCGTATAAAGTTTCATTAGAATCGGTTTATACATTTCGAAAAATTTGGCCATCAAAGTTTAAATGGAAAACCGTGCATGATAAACCCTCTCAAATTAAAGTCTCTTTTCATATCGTAGGTTTTACTAAAATGTATTTGGCTCGCAATATACTCTCTCATTTACTGGTATGTGTAGAGCAGAGATCCGTTTCGTCACTCCCCGTTCGGGACGGGTGGACAAAAAATAAATTGCCAAGGAGCGTTCGTCGGCCTAGCGTACCGGACTGATTTACGCACCGCAGTGCGCCGGGCCTAGGTTTTTGTCACCTTGCGTTAAGTTGGAGACACACAGTCGCCGAATTATCACAACAGGGTGAATTTTAATGCGTGCAATTCGCATTAAATGGTGACGTCACTCTTGATTAAGAACATCTTTCACCAAGTAACCATAGCCGAATTCGATGAAAAAAATTTCAATTACCTACCTCATACAAAGTAAAAAAAATCATTGAAACTCCTCTTATCTTCTCCGTGGTTGTCAATATGATTTCTAAGTTATTTCTGAGCAAACAAATGGCATGTATTTTTATTTAATTATTATTATTTTTTAAATATATATTTAATATTATATATTTATATATTTAATATATATATGTATATATATAAATTTGTGTGTGTTATGTAGTCAATAATATATTATATGTTTAAGTGCAGTTAAATTATCTAGTTATAGTTTGTAGGCTTAGTTTATGTATTTTTATCTTTACGTTATATTTTTTACCAACTATAAAATACAACCGTATTGCTACTATTAGTGCAAACCTCACCTACTGGTAGCTTGTATCTTTACCCTAAGGGTTGCCTGGAAGAGATCGCTGTTAGCGATAAGGCCGCCTTTTTGTGCGATTAATGATGTACACTGTATTCTTCATGTAACTTTTGTTAATTGTGCAATAAAGAGTATTTGAGTATTTGAGTAAACCTTCTGAAACCACTTTTAGTATGGAAGTTTAACAATTTTTGGCTGGCGGACCACTCCTGATTACCAACAACTTTTTCCAAACTATAGTCGAATTCAGCCGAAAATTTCAATAATAAAGGTTATTTCAATAAAAATTTTTTGGATCGAATTCGACTATGCTCCCTTGGGGAAAGTTCTTTGTAATCAAGACTGGAGTCACCAGTAGACAGGAATTACACGAACGTAATTTCATCCTGTATACAGGTGATAGAAATTGAAAAACAAATTGCCGTTTGTATACAGGGCGTCCCAAAGTTATGGGACATGAAGGGGAAGTACCTTAAATATCGTAGATAGTGAATTTTGCTCAAAGAAGACTTTATGTTATTTTTAAAAGTTAGTAATTCTGCATTCATAGATTTTCTAAAAATTATTTGCTTCGGCTGGGAATCGAACCGACTCAAATGTGAAAAAAAAAACACCCTACTTTTATGATGCCAATCGAAAGAATAGCTAAAAAATAATAACTCTGCCTAAGTAACATAGTATTTTAAAAGAAAGGAACAACGTGAAATTAATCATTTTAATCAAATAAAAAACATACATGAAACTGCCGTAGTCAATTAAGTAGGTATTTTTTTGTAAATTAATTAATTAAATGCTCAAAATGTGATCCCTCTTGTCTTACGCAAATCGCCAATCTTTTAATGAGCCCGCTGCCTGTTGATTTTCTAATCATTTTATGGTGAACACTCGATGTGATATGGCACAATTCTGTTTGCAACTCGCCTACGTTCTCGTATCGCTTTTTGTATAGCATATCTTTCACGTATCCCCAAAAGAAGAAATCTAATGGTGTGAGGTCCGGGGTGTAAGTTTTATCATTTCATCTACACGTGCACTTATAATAAGGAAAACTATGTTAGTACCTATTTTATGAAGTGGGTACTTATTTACGAATAATCAATGCTATCTTTGGAATGATAATATCGCTACTTTTCGAACGTCGTCGGCAATAAATAACTTTCTTGAAATTTGACTCAATCATTTTATGTTGTTCCTTTCTTTTAAAATACTATGTTACTTAGGCAGAGTTATTATTTTTTTGGCTATTCTTTCGATTGGCATCATAAAAGTAGGGTGTTTTTTTTTTCACATTTAAGTCGGTTCGATTCCCAGCCGAAGCAAGTAATTTTTAGAAAATCTATGAATGCAGAATTACTAACTTTTAAAAATAACATAAAGTCTTCTTTGAGCAAAATTCACTATCTACAATATTTAAGGTACTTCCCCTTCATGTCCCATAACTTTGGGACGCCCTGTATACACGTATATCATCTTAAAATATCTGATATATGATTATGTGGCCAGAAATATTAACGACTTTTAATGGTCTTTTTATCGATAATTTGAGATAAATATTCAGAATATCCCGTCTGTGGTGTTGTCAACGGTTGGCATTGCATATCATTAGTTTGGATTATTTTCGCATATCAAATGCAAGACGCTCAGCTTCGTTCTACATTTTTTTTTTAATTTTTTTTTTATTCACAACGGGTTTGTACTTGACCTCAATCACACCTGATGATAAGTGAAGATGAGGTCGAAGGTGGAAGCGTATTGACCCGGAAACCCCAATACATTTGGAGGACTGGCTATCTTATCTATGACAACCGGAACACAACAATGCTATTAACATTGCTGCTTGGCGGCAGATTTAGATAAGATGGTGGTAGCTAGCCAGGCGGACATTTAAAATGCCCTACCACCAACCAAACCGAGTACTTAAACATGTACCCCGCTGGGGATCGAACCCGCGACCTCCGAATCGTAAACCCAATGTTGTTTACATTGAGCCACGGAGGCGGTTACTTGAGATTCGATTTCCAGTTGAATTAATTCAAATTTACCTCGTACATAATGCTTGGATGAATTAGGAGCACAATACCACATTCGTATAATATCTTTTCCCAAAATGTCACATTCTCAAATGGTCACATTCGCAAAATGACACATTCGTATAATGTCTTTTCTCAAAATGTCACATTCTCCAATTCCAATTTAGTGTTATGGCTGCATCGTTGTGTACGATGATTCTGCCAATGTCAGGGTTGAAGTTCACAATGCTAAAGTTGACGATTGTGCGGTAAGTTAAGCTTCTCTAGTTTGTGTAGCTGGAATGTCACATTCTCAAATGATGGCATTCGCAAAATGACACATTTGTATAATGTCTTTCCTCAAACCGACTTATTCATAAAAATTTACAACCGCGTTATAAGCCTGTTTTAGTTAAATTATGTTTTGTCTCTGTCGTTCATAAGGAAATGTTGCAATGAAAGAAAGTGACAACATACTTTAACTAAAATAGGCTAATGAAGCGATTGTAAATTTTTATGAATAAGAGGGAAAATGTTTTCAAATAGTCACATTCGCAAAATGTGTTTTCTCAAAATGTCACATTATCAACACACCAATACCGTTTGTGAATACTAATTTATAACTTCAGCTATTGAATCACATTTCAATGACATTGTTTTTATTCATCTCCATTTGTTTTAACATAAGTTACACCTTACAATAAACAATATTAAACTTGACATAATAAAATAAATATTTTCTTCTCAGGTACGCACGATTCTTCATGTAAATCAAATCGACTGTTGTCAACGAGTATGTGGCGACCTTTACACCTATCTTGTATAACTTGTATACAGCCTATCGCCATTATACCCGACCGACCATTAAGGGGTAATCCGACGATCTTACCGACACCTAACGGTTTCTATTTAGTTCTACATTTATATATGTGAGATAAGGAGTGTTCTGAAAATTGTTATTTGTAGGTATATTTAAGTGTCGTGTACGGTTTTAACCGCTTCACTGGCTCAATGTAAATAACCTTAGGTGTACGAATCGAAGGTCGCGGGTTCGACCTCGAAAATACAGGGTTTGGTTGGTGGTAGGGCATTTTAAATGTCCACCACCATCTTATCCAAATCTGCCGTCAAGCAGCAATGTTAATAAGATTGTTGTTACGGTTATCAGAGATAAGATAGCCACTCCCCCAAATATGTTGGGGTTTCTGGGTCAGTAGTACCTTCGACATCATCTTCACTTACCATCAGGTGTGATTGAGGTCAAATACTAACCAGTTATGCATAAAAAATAATGTGATCCCGAGTTATGGATGGTCTTCCCTTTTATTTATGAATTTATTTACAAAAAAATAATGTATTTGTTTATTATATTACCAACCATCTCGTACTCATAATACAAGCCTAGTTGCTTACTTTAGAACTAGATGACGCTGTGTGGTTTACACGGAAATATTTATTATTATTTCATAGACATGAAGTAGTAAGAGTGAGACCTTGTTAAAGTATTTTCTTCTTTACCTACTTTTATTTTCGACTATTCTTACGTAAAGGTTTGCTGGAAGAGATCTCTTATAGAGATAAGCTCGCCTTTTGTATATTTTAATATTCTCCTGTTTTTTGTTTTGTTTGACGTGTATGCTTATATACAATAAAGTGTTAAATAAATAAATAAATAAATAAAGTTAATATTTTTAACGTTTAAAGTCGTACAATATCGTTTTGTTGAAATAAAATATATGTCACTCAATTGGATGTAAAATCATATACCGAATTACACTAACCCGAAAAACGTTTGGCCGAAGAACGTCTGATCGAAAACCGAGTACATTGCGGAGTTTATTCATCATTAAAACTTTTAATTGAAACGCAATTCCTCTATGCACTCGTATTTCGATCGAACGTTCATCGGTCAAACGCTTTTCTTGGTAGTGTAATTCGTTATACCATTATACACTCCATTCAATTGCAGAGAGCGTTGCAGCAAAAATGTAACCGCTGCTATATCCGTGGGATTTTAGTGTTCGGCAGGTATTCCATGTGACGAGTATTATTGGGATTTAGTCCGTAATCCTCTTTGTGCAGAGTTTTTTCCACTTTAATCCGACAGTCCGGTGCCTCATGCTAGGGCGGCTCCAACATGCGAGTCATGGGGGGTCACATGTTTGCCAGCCATCATATCAATCGAGTGAACTAGGTAATATTAAGTCCTTACATATGAAATTGGCGTTTTGTCGTACTGGCCACTTTGATCTCAAATATCTCCTCTTTGGTTAGGAATTCCAATTTCAAATTTATACAGCTATTTACGGCTTTTTGGCGGGAACTCGGCGAGTGAAGTAGCATTTTTCTTTATAATTCTTATAATTTGTGCATTCTGACTTTTGAAGCTTAATAATGGCAGAATATTGTACAGCAAACGTTAGTGATGGTGTACAAGTGAAGTGAAGTGTAAATTAAAGTGCGTAACGGAGCTTTCGGGTTCCCACAAGAAGCCGCCAAAATCTTTTGTAAAGCATTTTGCCACTTTACTGAAGAATGACTTGACCGTGACTAGACTCTGCATACGCCAAGTATACGACGAATTACTTGTTTTGACTGAGACTGACTTACAAACTGAAGAAATAAGAGAAATAAGACATGGCTGTTATGGGCTAGATCCCTTTGCCTTCTCCTAGAGGAGGAAAAAAACTTAAAAAAAAAACAGCTAGCTATTTACTCATGCATTTGTTTTTCGAAAACCGTAATCCACATGTTTTTTCCATCTTTGGTTTTTTCTTTGCGTCACTCAGTTTACAAAATGGAAAACTTAACAGATAAATGCGAAAGTTTGGATGTTTTGTTTGTTTGTTCGTTGCTCAATCACGGCGAAACGGATTTCGATGTAAGTTGGTACATAGGTAGAACATAACTGAACGTACAGTCCAGGAGATATCTTCTTATTTTTCTTTGTCGAATCATAAATTGTATAGGTATTTAATAAGAGCAACCCCTGATTTTCTTGCTCGTTCTTCTATGGGGAGACTGTGAATGAGCGATAATTGAATATCATGACGATTTCAAATAACTTATATGAAATAAAACTTTTTTTTTGAATTTGAATTTATATAAATCTTAGGGTATTTTTGTGAGTAGTTCCCACGGGATTAACAAACTAAAATTCCACTCAGGCGAAACCGCGGGCGAAAAGCTAGTTTTGGATATCAGCAGGAAAGTTATTATAAAAGCGTACATAGATAGATAGATAGATAAGCATTTATTTGCATCCATGTACACACACATAATAAATTTTACATATGAAAAATACAACTAAAACAATAAAAACACAAGTATAGAAACAAACAAATATTATGTGTGTGCCGCAGTATACAAAAAGGCTACAGCTCAGTGTATGGATTTGCCCGAGGCGGGCAAAACACTGGTATTCTGCTGAAACCTGAGGGTTGGTCGTGGGACAAATGGAATGTTGAAATGTGTTTGGTGTTATCAAATTAAAACTAACGTTATTGGTAAAAGAATATTGTGTAAGATTATTCCCGTAACATATTGGATTCAATTAATAAAATATATGTACCTAATTAAGTTATTGAACCAAATTTATTATTATTATATTATAGAATAATTAATGAAAAATTAAGAAATTATTGCAATTTTCGATTTCATATTCTATAGACGTTAAAATTATAATATTTCGATTTGTGATGCCCAAGCTATGGATCCAATCTACAGCCCCCCACTGCTTCATATATTATTGTCATGATAGGAAGACAGTGGAAAGGTAGCGGTCTGGAATACCAATCTTCTGCTTTTCCATGAAAAAACATCTACATTTGGATTTAAATGTTGGTTTAGATCTCAGTATTCTTATAGGAGGAGGTATGTTATTCCAACATTTTGTGGCTTGGTAACGAAAACTTCCTGTAAATGCCACGGTCTTATGACAATAGCCCGCCAATAGAAAGCGACTTGGCCTAGTACTATACCTGTCATGAAAAGGTGAGAACCTTAACTTAGAATATAAATATTCTGGTTCTTTAAACTTTAGAACGTCGAACACCAGGCAAGCAAGGTGTAATTGCCTCCGTGATGCTATATTAAGGGTCGATGTGTCGTTTAAGTATGGTGAGATATGTGTACGCGGTGGGATGTTATAACAGAAACGACAACACGCATTTTGCACTCGCTGTAACAAACGATGAGTTTTTGACTACAGACGCGGCCCATAAACAAGATCCCCATAATTAAGCCTTGACAAAATCAGAGATTCACACAGAGTAACACGAACCTCTTCACTCAAAAAATTCCTTACCTTATAAAGAATTTTCAAACGAAAAAAGCAACTTCGTACTAAATTCAGTATATGTGTCTCAAAACGCAAATCACTGTCCATTATTACACCAAGGTTCCTGGCTTCATTAACGCGATCAATGCCTTTCCCAGATATATTAATTACGGGGTTCAGATCTAAAATATGTGAGGTTTGCTTTTTTGAGCCTAGTACCATAAATTTTGATTTAGTGGGGTTAAGTTCTAAAGCATTTCTCTTTGACCAATACGAAACCCTATTCAAATCATCATTGATATTCTGAAGGGCCTCAGAACCTCTCCCACGAGGCACAGATATATAAATCTGAACATCATCAGCGTACAGATGGTATCTGGAATGAACAATCTGCCTGGCAAGGTCAGCACTATAAATGATAAACAGCAAAGGGCCAAGTATCGAACCCTGAGGCACACCACGATTAACAGGCGACGGCGGCATACATTATTGCCCTTTGAGGATTTTCTAAATTAATATTTCGGACACTTAGGTACACCAATCACCTAGTCCCAAACTAAGCAAAGCTTGTACTATGGATACTAGTTAACGGATAAACATACATAAATATTTATATAAACATCCATGATTCGGGAATAAAGGTTTATAGTCGTCACATAAACATTCACCTCTCGCGGGATTCGAATCCGCAGCCGTTGGTTTCGCAGACAGGGTCACTATCCACTACACCAATCGGTCGTCAGTTTGTTGATAAATTGAGTAGAAAACTGAAAAAAAATTGTGGTCTACTTGGGCCCCCCAATGGTCCCCCCCTGGATTCGTCCTTAGTCTCGTGTGATTCGTTGACAGGGTCCCGGATACCGAGCCATGGCACCGTTCTTTATTCACCTAACACTTTTTCGATCACTTTTTATTCGCACAGGGTTAGCGCTTGACCTGAATTACACTTGCGGGGTTTGAATGACCTGTACTCTCTTTGCAATGTCTGAAGATAGCAGCATGTCGTTCCTTTCATGCCTTTTTTTTATGCACGACAGGTTCGTACTTGACCTCAATCACACCTGATGTTAAGTAAAGATGAGGTCGAAGGTGGAAGCGTACTTTTGTGCAACCCCAACACATTTATTAAGAAAGCATATTATAAAATATCAGATTATTTAGATGATAGACATTCATGGACATGAACAGCCCGTTCGCGTAACCAGGCTATTTCATAATTAATAATGAAATATTATAATATAAAATAATAATTAATAATTTTGTAACATAAAAACCTTTTTAAAAAAAAGAGCAACCTCTCGAGTTTCTTGCTTGTTCTTCTCAGGGGAAAATTGGCTTTTGAACAAGCAGTAGCTTAAAAAAATATAAAACTTTAAACCGCGTTCTTACACATATAATTACATGTTCTTGTGTTCTTCTGTCAAGCTTCTGTAGCGCATCAGGGATGTATGTAGAAGCGAGAGTGGACAGCTTTGTAGCAATAATACGCAAGCATAAAGGATGGACACATGCTGTCCTGTAATGGCACTGGACAAGGATGCACATGGTTAAATAAATAAATAAATATACAACGTTTATTGACTCAAACTTAGGCTAAGTTACAAGTAGTGAAATAGCGAATTAGGAGATACATAATAAATACACTGAAGCACATTTAATGGGTCCTGCTCCTTAAACTAAGATTGCTCTTGTATTTTAAGAAGCAGTGTTCGATCCCGGCATTGTTATTATTATAATTTAACCATCCATCCAGATTGACAACATTATAGATACTTAATAGGTTAATTTTTAATTAATTGTATATAGGCAATGAAGAAAAAAAGGAAATATTATTAAATAAGTTGCGTATGAGTCAAAAACTTCATTCTTGATTAGTGCTCCTAGAACAGTGTGTAGTGTGTTTTAGTATTTGTAGTGCTAGGTAGTGCTATAATTGACGACAGATTGGTGTTGCGGATAGTGACCCTATCAGCGAAACCAACGGTTGCGGGTTCGAATTCCGCGACGGGCAAATGTTTGTATGATGAATACGAACATTTATTCCTGAGTCATGGATGTTTATATAAATATTTATGTATGTTTATCCGTTATCTAGTATCCATAGTACAAGCTTTGCTTAGTTTGGGACTAAATGATTGGTGTAAGGGTCCGAAATATTTATATAAAAAAAAGTTTTATTTTTTTAATGCACAACGGGTTGGTGCTTGACCTCAATCACACCTGAAGTTAAGTGAAGATGAGGTCGAAGGTGGAAGCGTACTGGCCCGGAAACCCCAACACATTTTACATACAACACACGTTTAATAATATAAAGTATTTTTAATGCGGATATATTGTAAATTGTAATTGTTATTTAATTTTTTAAGTTTTTCATTCGCGTTTTGCAACTTAGATTAGCAAGTAACTTATTATTAGATATTATATTCCCAATCGACATGTATGCTCGTAGTTAATGGAATATTTATTTGGCGGAGTTACAATTGTCGTGTCGTACCAAGGGGTTAAATCGAGGGCGGCAGAGAGATGTCTTCATTACTCCACCGACAAGAGCTTTTAAATTGAAGACGACATTTTTTTCGTTCCGTGAAATAGTACCGGTTTGTTTTCAATTGAAGGCCAAGTTGGTGGCTCATAGGGGCGGCTTGAGAACAATGACTGTCAGGTGACCACGAGTCTGACTTCAAACCACCACCCCGCACTAGGCCATGTGGTGAATTACGGATCATATACTCGCTCCCCGATAGAGGTGACTGTACACCAACAGAGAGGCCGTAAGAATGTGCTGAATACTTCGAAAACTGAAGAAAATGGTCATCATCTTCTTGCCCTGGTCAAGAGATTTATTAATTCTGAAATGTGAAATTTTGACTAACAGTTCAATTAAGCAATCAACACGCATTAATGCACAATATAAACTACATAAATGATTGCAGCGTCAATCATTAGTTTGCCTTTAAATAAATTTAAAACAACCATTAAACGGAAACTATGGGCCAAAGGCTATTATAAAATTTCTGACTATCTGGATAAGAATGCGTGGACATGAACCGCTCGGCAATATCCAGTATATTTTATTCTTATTTTTCTTTGTCGAATCATAAATGTTACAATTATTTCAAATTATATTTGTATTAACTTATTTAAAAAGAGCAACCCCGGGGTTTCTTGCTCGTTCTTCTCTGGGGAGACTGCCAAGTGAATGAGCGAAAACTGTATGTCATGACGATTTCAAATGTTATTCTTATAACTTACGAAATAAAACATTTTTGATTTTGATTTTACTTAAATGTAACACAGATATGTACTTCTATTTAAACGTTGTTACTTTAAAAGCTCTATTATTACAAACTTCTGTAACCTGACATGGAAAGACGCTAAACTATAGCAAACTCCGGGTTTGCGCGGGGCTTGAGAGCGGAGCAACTAACTTCCCTCACCTAGGGTTACCGCTCAAAATAATAAATATAGTAACAACTTCATTTAATTATTAGTAAGACTATTTACTACTATAAAATTTCTTTATATACCACACATTTGTCAAAAATATTATTTACAACAAATGCCGCAATTCCTTTATAATTAATTGAAATGTATCCAATTCTAATAATTCTAATTCGCTTTTCAGACCGAATTTATTTGCAATAAAATACTATTACTTTCTAAATTCAACTGATTTAAACGGACAAATTGAAAACAACTCTGATGTTAAGAACTGTTAAGTAATTAGGTACAATATATAATAGAAAATACATTTTATATCAAAATTATGATGTCATAAAAATGTATAATAATTGCGCAATAAAGAGTATTTGTATTGTATTGTATAAGTCGGTAACCGTCTAAGGAAATTATATGATGGAGTGTGCCAAGAACAGTAGAGAGAGACATGTTTATTAGAAAATTTAATGTGAACAGACTCGATGTAGGCATTATTCAAAGTATACTAGTTGTTCCTACTTCTGACGCAACTTTGTCCTTGTGTAGTCTGATGAACGTTTGTCACCGATAATTCTCTCTGTCGCTATTTAGCTTAGGTACAATGGGATTGACATATCCAAAAGGATAAAAATCCCAAAATAAAGTAAGATTAAAAAAAAAGGAAATTATAATAATGTGTACGTACAGTATTTATTTTCTTTCTTTTGTATAAAAAAACATAAGCATTGTGCGGACTGATTATGTTCACACACGGTAGCGAATGTTAGATATCAACGTGAGAGAATATCAAATGATAGTTGACATAACTCAACTTGTGTCTTTATTGCACTAACATAGTTGTTAGTGCATTGTTGTACATTAGTATGTACAAAATGCCGAATTATTCACGCATGCTGGTGCTATGAAAACGTCTTCTTTTCTTGTCGATGGCGGGAACCGGCAAACGCATTAATTTTTTTAAATGTGGACAGTGGACGTCTTTCGGCTGATATGATGATGGCAATACATCTGAAGCAGTCTTAGGGACAGAAAATATTTCTTTGCTTGATGTATACATTCCTATTTAACACTTTATTACATATATAAGTATACAAACATACATTGAACAAACGCAGGACGGAAATTACAATACACAAAAGGCGAGCTTATCTCTGTATGAGATTTCTTCCAACCCTCGGAAGGAAAAACCAATTTAAAGCAGACAAAGAGCGATACTTAAAACATAGAACAATGCATTAACCGCCTCCGTGGCTCAATGTAAACAACATAAGGCTTACGAATCGGAGGTCGTGGCTCGATCCCCAGGTATATGTTTAGTACTCGGTTTGGTTGGCGGTAGGGCATTTTAAATATCCAGCTAGCTAGCCCACCGTCTTATCTAAATCTGCGGTAGAACAGCAATGTTAATAGCATAGTTGTGTTGCAGTTGTCAGTGACAAGATAGCCACCTTTGACTTCATCCTTACTTAACACCAGGTGTGATTGAAATCAACTGCTAACCCGTTGTGCTTAAAAAACAATTGAATTTCATTCCCTTCTTTGTTGTCACAATTGTGATTAAACGCCAGGCAGCCCTACGCCCGCCTCACAAATTATAATAGATGCGCAATACATTATGTATGAGATTTCGGCTCTAACGGAGTATTCTTTCTCGTTAGGGAGCTTGTTGTAATGTGTGTAATGTGGAGCGAAAGGTTCAGGATCATCATCATTATCAGGACACATCAATTCATAGCTGATGCCTATACCCCTTCTTTTAAGCACGCCATTGTTTGAAAAAACATTGAAACTTCAAGTTCAAAGATGCCTCTGTGACTAAGTAACCTGGTAATTGAAATGAACATAGCTTCACCTTGACGATAATTCAAACATCAGACAGAAAACCAATTTGTAAATTCAAATTGCAAATGTAAACCAGTGTACAACAATGTTGTATCCCTAATTTTGTAAAATTCTCACAACAATAAAACTCTCTCGGCAGCAGTTACGCCGTTGTGGCATTAGCCCATCACGTGTTACATCCGGGCATAAAAGGAAATGGTTAATTCAATTACCGGGCGAAAGGGCAATCTGCCTTCTCATAAGGGATAATTATCCCAACCTTAGCCTTTGAGCGGGTAATAACGGCCCCCGGCGCCGCGGTGTTGAATAAAACCTCTTTGCTCCAGTCGACTCTTTTTGGAGGCTTACGCCTTATTCAGCCAAGACAAATTTATTAAATTCAATGCCTTGTAATGTTCTCCGAAACAAACAAGGTCAGGTTTGTTTGAAAACATAAAATTAACTCGAAACAAGTGAATATATCGCTGAAAACGTTTCCAAACACAATGTGAACAAGAACACCATTATCCCTGTTTCTTATTAGACAGCAATGTACTCGTAAAGAGGAACAATCTCTTCAGAAAAGTGTAATTGAAGCCCTAAACAAACGAAAAAAGAGCGGAATTCCGCATTCATAACTTGGGTGCGAGGACCTTTTCAGCCAATGTTGGAATTTTTACATGCAGCGACGGGAAAGGGTCGAAATAGCGCATCAAATTTAAATGGCACCCGCACCCCGCCCGCAGGGGTCCGCGATATTATGCCAAGGCACGGCTTGCTGCAAAGTAATATCTTAGTGATTTAATTTCCTTCTACCGACTTCTGCGAGCATCTTTACAAATCTCAACTTTAGTAAACCGCTATAGGAGTTGCGGACGCCGAAAATCCCAAGTTGTTGGACGTCAGGGATCTCCTAAGATTCGTTATTGACAGTTTTAGTTTGGATGAGAAATGCCGGGGCTGGTTATTCATCGAATTATGTTCTCTTGACACCCCGGCCGGCGAAACCGGCGATACTGCGGCCACAGTATCTATAACTCGCAGAAGAACAAAATTAAGCTAAACTTATAAATGCATGTTGCATTGTATGCAAGGGAGTGTTACAATTCTTAAGTGTCTAAAGACATACCTATTGAAGATTATGGTAACATGTTTTATTTTTATCTTATGTTATTCATTTTGAGATTCCACAATATTTTAACATTATATTTATATTAAATAATCCTATAATTCTACAAATTTTTGAGATGTATGCATAAAGTTATTGTTTTATATTTGACAATCACTTTTATTTTAGAAATCATTAATTTACGGAACTGTATGTATGACATGATGTTGTAAAAGTGAACTAAATAAATCTAATCTAATCTGTTATAAGCTTGGAACCTATATTTTTTCGGTGAGAATCTAGAGCCAAAACGGCTCACCGATTTGAAAACCGGTTTTACCGGTAACGTGATTCGAACACGCGACCTTTCAGTTTTAAAGATAGGGTTTCTAACCACTACACAAAACCGGTCGTCAAAATTAGATTCCTTTATGTGTACTCATACCATGAATAATAAATAATAATAAATAAATTAATATCCTTAGACATACACACAGCGCCATCTAGTTCCACAGTAAGCAACTATAGCCTTGTGTTGTGAATACCAGATGATTGATATACTACATAAATACATTTTTTTTTGTAAATAAATACTTATTATAAATGAAAACATCCATAACTCGGCTACACATATCCGTATTCATCACACGAACATATGCCCCTAGCGGGATTCGAATCCGCAACCTTTTGGTATAGTAGTGGTCAGAGGTGCTAACCACTACACCTATCAGGTCGTCAAACAATATAAACATAATATAAATAGAATAAACAATGTGTTAGGGAATACAGTTCAATTTAATGATGATTATCATGTCGACAATTGACCAAAGTTACATGTTTCTAATATGTAGGTAATGTGAAATATTACTCGGCTTGTAAGGTGCCACAAAAGCCCAAGTTTTCACCTTTAACCAACATTGAGGAAGTTGAATAACAATGTTATGACCAACTAGAGTGGTTCTGCTCCACCACGGCAAAGAACCAGGTATTTTTAACCTGAGTTACTTAGTGATATTTTACTCTGTGACACTGACCGTTCTCTCGAGATGAAAGGCCCTGTGAGGACGTGTCTTTGTTTTTGACTGATGAAGATTTGAACAGAATATCAAGGCTTAATTAGGGCTATTTTAAAGCATTGCGCACGAGTACGTCAAATCAGAATTTAAACTTATAAACATAACTAGTCTTAATTATAGTTTAGTATTCCTTACACACAACCTAAATTTCCATCCATTACCCAACAAGGGCACGTTCTCACGGGGCCTTTCATCTCAAGAAAACTGTCAGAGTCACATAACAAAGAGTAACTAAATTCTAAAATTTAAAGTTGGCAAGAGTTTAATTTGTTGGTGCGAAGGTTTGATCAACACTTTAAAAGTCTGTCCCTCGAGTTACAATAAGAATAAGAACAATGTTTATTCAGAAAATATTACATAGTTAAAACTAAATACGTTAGGCTATACTTAGTACCACTAATACAAAAGCCATAGCTGCCGAACTAGGTTTATGCAACCTGTTTTTCAGCATATAATGCCCTTCCCCTGGATATTAAACAGGTGTGGCGTCACCGCACTACATATTACTGGCAACACAGAGCGCGAATAGTCTGTGCTTCCCGCTCTTGACCGGTCGGCGTTTATTCTTCTATCACTGTTTATCACTGTAATAATTATTGTATTCATAATTGTGCACGAATTACAGTTATTGAGATCATACTGTGCGTCCCTAATTTAATAGTCTGCTTCCTTACGTACCCACTACCTAGTACTCTGGTCGGGAGACCAAACAGGATTACAATACAGACAATTTGTCTGCGATAATTTTATTATCACGTTTCAGTGACATAAGTTATCACACACATGATTAAAGACTTTCGTCTTCAAGCACTGAGGTATTTTGGACGTGAAACGTGGTATTTCACTATGGGCCTCATAAGAATGCTCAAGGTCACGCAACGATCCATAGAGGAATCAGGAATGAAGAAATCCGTAAGCGAAGGAAAGTCACTGACATAGCCCAGCGGTTTAGTAAGGTGAAGTAGCAGTGGGCAGGTCAGCTCTGCAGCGTACGCAGTCAAAAAAATTCGACAAATGTCAGACGTAAATACTGCTAGATTAGTATATTTTAGTTATTTCCACAGCTTGATGTCTTATGGTATCTTACTGTGGGGAAATGCCGCGGATATAAATACAATCTTTGTTTTACAAAAACGAGCCGTTCGCGCAATTTATCAATTGAAACCTGCAGTGTCACTTAGAGATAGGTTTAAAGTGTATAACATTCTAACCTTTTCGTCACAGTACATTTTTGAAAATCTAATGTATGTCAAAAAAAATATAGCATCATTTAGGAAAAATAGTGATAAACATGATGTCAATACAAGAAATAAAGATAAACTTGCAGGTCACATAAGTCGCCTCCGCAAAGTCAGTAATTCATTCAAAGGGTTATGTATACGCTTTTTCAATAAGGTCCCAGTTGATATACAAAATCTTCCACTTGATAAATTTAAAGATACTATAAAACAGAAACTTATTAACAAAGCATATTATAAAATATCAGACTATTTAGATGATAATCATCCCTGGACATAATGAGATTGTTCGCATGCCAGGCTATTTCACGATTAATAATGATTTATAAAAACCTTTTTGTAATATAAAAACCTTTATGTAAAATCAAAACCTGATTTTAAAAGAGCAACCCTTCGAGTTTCTTGCTTGTTCTTCTCAGGGGAAAATTGCATTTTGAACAAGCAGTAGCTTAAAAAATGTAAAATTGACTATTTTAAGTGTACTCTGTGTACCTACAAAATAAAGCAACTTTGACTTTGACTTTGACTTTGAATATAGCTCGAAGTACTGATGGCCGGTGAGGCATTAAAGTTCTCGAGTGGAAATCACGCACCGGCAAGTATAGCGTAGGATGTCCACTCGCAAGGTGGACAGACAGATAAAGGTACCGGGAAATCTCTAGAATTCTATAGGGGAGACCTATGTTCACCAGTGGACGTCATGTGGCTGATATGATGATGGTGAATTTTATTACATTCGTTTTGAGAAGGTTCTCTAGAAAGTTTTTAGACTAATGTATCCTGCCTCTTTAAATGGTCTGCTCTTTAGATCAGACTATTTAGATGATAATCATCCCTGGACATAATGAGATTGTTCGCATGCCAGGCTATTTCACGATTAATAATGATTTATAAAAACCTTTTTGTAATATAAAAACCTTTATGTAAAATCAAAACCTGATTTTAAAAGAGCAACCCTTCGAGTTTCTTGCTTGTTCTTCTCAGGGGAAAATTGCATTTTGAACAAGCAGTAGCTTAAAAAATGTAAAATTGACTATTTTAAGTGTACTCTGTGTACCTACAAAATAAAGCAACTTTGACTTTGACTTTGACTTTGAATATAGCTCGAAGTACTGATGGCCGGTGAGGCATTAAAGTTCTCGAGTGGAAATCACGCACCGGCAAGTATAGCGTAGGATGTCCACTCGCAAGGTGGACAGACAGATAAAGGTACCGGGAAATCTCTAGAATTCTATAGGGGAGACCTATGTTCACCAGTGGACGTCATGTGGCTGATATGATGATGGTGAATTTTATTACATTCGTTTTGAGAAGGTTCTCTAGAAAGTTTTTAGACTAATGTATCCTGCCTCTTTAAATGGTCTGCTCTTTAGATCAGACTATTTAGATGATAATCATCCCTGGACATAATCAGATCGTTCACATGCCAGGCTATTTCACAATTAATAATGAAATATAAAAACCTTTATGTAAAACCAAAGCCTGATTTAAAAGAGCAACCCTTCAAGTTTCTTGCTTGTCCTTCTCAGGGGAAAATTGCATTTTGAACAAGCAGTAGCTAAAAAAGTGTACTCTGTGTACCTACAAAATAAAGCATTTTTGACTTTGAGTTTGACTTTGCCCATACGTATAGTTTCATTGGAATCGGGCTTAATCATTACGAAGGTGTTGTGTTTAATACTTCTACCCGACTGCCCAAATAAGGAGGGTAATGTTTTTCGAGCGTATGTATGTATGTAGATTTACCTCCTGTAACCTAAACCGCTTGACTGACTTCGAAGTGCAAGGTGTCGTTAGCTTCGTCTTGATCCCAGGAGTGTCATAGGATACATTTTATGTTATATAATCCAACATGGCGCCCGTGAAATGCAAAATATGCCGTCGAGCTTTTTTGGTTTTTAAAAACATGTTGTTATTATAAAATACCGTGCAGCCGTGCAGCAACATCGGCATTACACGTCCCACTACTGGGGACAGCCTTTTCTTAACACGGTGGCCCTGTGCGGATTGGTGGATTTGTATAAATAAATAAATATCCTTAGACAAACACACAGCGTAATCTAGTTCCACACTAAGCAATTATATAGGCTTGTATTATGGATACTAGATGGTTGATGTAATAATAATAATAAATAATAATAATAAAAAAAAATTCATCACAAAAAACAAAAAAATACAAGCATACATAGAATCGAGAATCACAGTATTGTGATGAATGGGTAGGGACTCAGCAGTGTTGCTGATTTTCAGTCCCCCCCTGTAGAGTAGTTGCTGCCACCAAAGACAGTATGGGCGACTTTCCAATGGCTAACTATTTTTTTTTTACATATATTTTTGTTTTTAAGTTTAGGCGTGGCTCTGGACAATGTAGAAATTAAAATGTAAGAAATAAGAGGCCCCATCTGTTAGCGCCATCTTTCGAGCTACACAAATATCTCTGACCACCCCATTTGGGATAAAGGTCGGTTATGTAGATACATAACCGACCTTTATATGTTATGTTACTTACATAAATATATATTATAGCAGTTATTGGGCGGCCCTCTATTTTAGCTCGTCAAGCTGATCTCACTCTCACTTCTTGAGCGCTATTATTCTATTTTGGGCGCAAATTGAGTTGACAATTCCCCTTTCCGAAGTCGGTTTAAAAATATCAAACTATACAACTAAGTCGTAAGCGCTGCGCTATAAGTCTCGTCTCCTTGTTTGTTAGTTGTTGGCAACTCACCGGCGAGAGGGAGGGGTGGGGGGGTAGTTCGGAACACTAAGTACTTAACCCACGCAGAGTTCTCGACTTGCAAGTTGCATCAGGTGTCGACGCGAGCGCCCCGCTGTGGGACGCTTCTGGATTCAAATAAGCGCCTCAGTTTGTCCTACCTCACGAGGAGAGGTTTAACGAGATACAAAATTCGCAGCCAAATCCACCTTGGAATGAATTAAAATGAATCAGGATCTTAATGCGATTTGCACTTTCTCTGTGTGCAAAATTTATAGAGCGTGATTCACTCAAAATGGGTATATCAGAAAAATTTGAGGAATCACTAACGATTGGTTGAGAATTTGGGTCATGAATTTGTTTCAAGTAAACTATGGCTATATACAATACAAATACTCTTTAATGCGCAAAATAATTTACAATAATTTTTGATGATAACAATAGAACACAATTATTTTGAAATCGGTTAAAACGCGATCTACCTACTCCCACCTATGATTATGATGGACATTTGGTGCACTATTCTATTGATTTACTTACTTGTATCTTATTTACTTTTGTGCACTACCGAGCTGTAGGTATTTGTTTCAGTACTAGCAAAGATATCTTTACCAGATTGAATTTTGCGGATCGTTGATAAACTAACAATCAAATTAGCTGTATTCACATGAGGTTAGTGGGCAGGTAACTCACCTGACCGGAGGCCACGGGGGAGGGAGGTCTCGGGGGCAGGGGGAGGCATTCAGAGAGGATTAACGACCGGCGATAGTGGCCCTTTCGCGCCATTAAAAGTGTTAAAAAGCGAACGCTACGATTTTCAGGTGCGGCCACTGTGGCAGCCCCGTGTAGTGCGGTCAATAGGAATTGATATTTAGAACAGAATCGAAAAGTTTAGAACGTACATCGATTTATTCCCTCAACAACATACTCTAATCTAATCTAATACATACAAATAATAAATACGACGACGACGACCGGTTGGTGTAGTGGATAGTGACTCTGTCAGCGAAACCAACGGTTGCGGGTTCGAATAAAGGTTTGTGTGATGAATACGAACATATATTCCCGAGTCATGTTTATATAAATATTTATGTATGTTTATCCGTTATCTAGTATCCATAACACAAGCTTTGCTTAGTTTGGGACTAGATAATTGGTGTAAGTGTCCAAAATATTTTTTTTTTAATAGATGTAAGATCATATTGTTCTATCTTCTACTTATTTTATCCAATTTTTAATATATGACCTCTGTGACCTCGGCTTACCTCATAAAAGAATTATTCCATTAGCTGATGATACTCGGAGCGTTGTCGGTGGCTCAGCGGTTAAGACGCGGCCTCCCAATTTAGGAGATAAGTGTTTTGCAAAATTTATGCATTTTTTACCTTTTTTACAATTTGAAATAAACACCACTTGATTGGTTCAGGCTCGGTATACGTCTATTTCTGTTATTTCAAGGGGTGAATCGTTGATGCTGTTTCAAGCATCAATGTTTGGGATAACTTTGTCAAACCAAATGGGATAATGGTCGCATGAATATACAATGAATGTACAATGAATGTAAAGTTCGTTTTGTATAATTTAATTGAAAGCCGTTTCAAAATCAAAAAATGCTTTATTTTGTAAGTACACAGGGTACACTTGCAAAATACTACTAACTACACTTGCACAGGGTACTAAGCAATGGCGCGTAGGGACAAGGCAAAGGCTAAATGGAAGAAGGTACCAACGGAGGATCATCTCCTGAAATATAAAACCTTGCGTAATTACTGCAATAGACTATGCAGAGATGCTAAGCGTCATTTCATTCATTCGTCCCTTGACAACATTTCGCCTGGTCAGACGTGGAGGTTTTTGCGGTCTCTGGGAGTGGGTAGAGGTGCTGAGGTGCCAAATGCCAGTTTAGACTTAAACGCCTTGAACGTTCATTTTTCCAACCCTCCTGTTTCTCTTGACGAGGCGATGAAAGTCTCCTCCATCTCCCTTCTATCCAACTCCCCATCTCCTAATTACAAGCCTTTCTATTTTCATGATATTATGGAGAAGGAAGTTAAAAAATGTATCTTGTCCATTTCTACCAAGGCAGTGGGTAGTGATGACGTGAGTCGTGATATGCTTCTTCCTATCCTGGATTTTGTTACGCCAGTAATCACTCACATTTTAAATTTTTCACTAGCGTCTAATGTATTTCCATCTCTGTGGAAAATGGCTCATGTTATCCCTCTGCCTAAAACATCCAATCCAACTTCCTTCTCCCAATATCGACCCATATCCATTCTTCCTCTTTTATCTAAGGTGCTGGAAAGTGCCGTTCATAATCAAATTCTCGATTACCTTTCCAATAATAATATCCTGAGCCCTTTTCAGTCAGGCTTTCGTCCCTGTCATGGAACGACTAGTGCATTGCTGAATGTCACGGATGATATACGGCTTGCAATGGACAATAGGAAATTAACCATTCTCGTCCTACTTGACTTCAGCAATGCATTTAATTCGGTGGACTTTGATATCTTGCTGGCTATCCTTCGGTCTATTAACATCTCTCCTCCTGTGGTGGCCTGGTTTGACTCTTACCTTCGAGGCCGCCAGCAATGTGTCAAAACAGAAGCCTCATCGTCGGACTGGTCGGATTTATCGGCTGGTGTTCCTCAGGGTGGTGTACTTTCCCCTTTACTTTTTTCGATATTTATTAATGAGATTACCAGGATACTCTCGGCTCCCTTTCATTTGTATGCTGATGATCTGCAAATCTACAGACATTTTACTCCTGCTGAAGCTACAGATGCTGTAACGGCCGTAAATGCAGACCTTTCGGCTATAAATGATTGGGCTAAAAATTTTGGACTTCTGGTCAATCCAACTAAATCTAAAGTAATCATGATAGGGAGTAGTCGACTGAGGGCAACGCTGGATTTGGGGGGGCTACCGCACGTAACCTTTAATGGTGTACCCATATCATACAGCGATACGGTAAGGAACTTGGGCCTTATCATGGACTGTAACTTGTCGTGGTATGCGCATGTTAACGAGGTGAGTAGACGAATGCACTACACATTCCATTCTCTCAAACGCCTTCAAAAATTCTTGCCCATTAAAACCAAAATCATGCTGGTGCAAACTCTTCTGCTTCCAATACTGGATTATGCCGATGTGTGCTATCTGGACGCTACAGAAGAACTGTGTGATAAAATGGAGCGGTTGCAAAATCTGGCCATTAGGTTCGTTTTCGGCCTGCGAAAATATGACCACGTGTCTGAGTTTCGCAAGCAACTGAAGTGGCTCCCAATCCGTTTCCGTCGTAATGTGCATATCCTCTCCCTTCTTTACAAGATCCTTAGTAATCCTGTTGCTCCCGAGTACCTCCGCTCCCGTTTCACCCTGTTGCCTCCTCCTTCCCGATCCAGACGTCCTTGCTTAACTAAAACCCTAACCTATCCCTTGTCAAATTCCAATTTCTTTTTTAAATCGTACACAGTACGAGCTGCACAGTTGTGGAACAAGCTTCCTGCACAGATCCGAGAGAGTCCCTCCGTCCAAGTTTTCAAGAAGAGGCTAAAAGAGCACTATCATTCTATCATGATTTAAGATATATATTTATATAATTATGTACTTATATATGTGATATTTATTTATTTATATTATATAGTTTACTAATAATCACGTGTAATTTTATAACTAAGTGTATTTCTGTATTCTAGTAGTGTATGTATGTAAATAACATTTTATATTATATATCTATATGTATAGTATATTTGTCGTTCCGTAACTGCACTTTTCTTCACCGTCCCGCACAATGCTCTAACCACCACTGAGGTTGGCTGGAAGAGATCTCTATTAGAGATAAGCTCACCTTTGTACAATATTTCCGACTGATTGTCAACATGTTTTTATGTGCAATAAAGAATACAATACACTTAAAATAGTCAGATTTTCCATTTTTTAAGTTACTGCTTGTTCAAAAGCCAATTTTCCCCTGAGAAGAATAAGCAAGAAACTCGAGTTCTTGCGTCAATTCAGCTATAAGTGGCCACACTAACTGTTGTGTGGTCACTACCTACCCACCCACCCAGTACCCAGTGGCGAGCTTAGGGTTTCAAAATAGGCAAGTCTGACAATGTTTTTGTGGTTTTTACACAACTAGGGAAATTAGATAGTTACAAAGGTTACAAATTAGATAGGTTACAAAGCACGACGTTTCATTTTAACAAGTGCGAATGTTTAAATAAAAATTTCCTATACTGTTAAGGCGCTGAATAGAGCCAATGACCTTGAGCAATGGATACGCCCACTTAATGTTCGATAAAGCAGCGCTGCGTCTGCGACACGGTCAATATGCGTACCGTCAGACGAGTCGACCTTACGGGAAACCTTCTTGCGAACTGAACTTTGAGTTAGAGCTCTCCTAAATGCAACAGGTGGCGCTGTTCGCGAAATAAAAAACAACACAAAATGGATATAACAAGGATGATTTATTGAAATATAAATGTATAGGTATTCATAGAATGTTTTCAAAAATAAGTTTGGGACCAGAATGTTTCAGACACGGCGAAATAAATAAATAAAAAGTGTTATTTTTAAACAACTTCAAAAAAGGAGTATGTACACCGATATCTCCGAGATTTGGCGGTTGATTCACATGGTTCTTTTTGTAAATGAAAGGGGATACCGTCGAGTTGGTCCCATTGTAATTTCAGCGCAATCGGTCCAGTAGTTTTTGTGTAATCATGGTAAATATCAGAATGGCATTACATATTTAGACGATTGCGTAGTTTTTACACAGGGAAACTAAGTAGATACAGTTTGGGTTTGTATGGAAAAAGTGTAGACTAGATCGGTGTGATTATCAGCAATAAATATGACAAATCGAAGATCATCAGGTCGAGCTGGTACACCCGAACTGCCCATTTAACCTGTAGGAGCGAGAAGGTCGCCATCGCACAAAAATTATCATGGAGATTAGCAACCACGGATAATACTAATAACTTTTTTTAACCGACTTCAAAAAAGGAGGAGGTTCTGTATTATTTATGTATGTACATCGATTAGTCCGAGATTTTTAAGCCGATTTACGTCGGTGTGATTATCAACAATAAATATGACAAATCGAAGATCATCAGGTCGAGCTGGTATACCCCAAGTGCCCACCTAACCTGTAGGAGCGAGAAGGTTCGCCATCGCACAAAAATTATCATGGAGATTAGCAACCACGGATAATACTAATAACTTTTTTTAACCGACTTCAAAAAAGGAGGAGGTTCTGTATTATTTATGTATGTACATCGATTAGTCCGAGATTTTTAAGCCGATTTACGTCGGTGTGATTATCAACAATAAATATGACAAATCGAAGATCATCAGGTCGAGCTGGTATACCCCAAGTGCCCACCTAACCTGTAGGAGCGAGAAGGTTCGCCATCGCACAAAAATTATCATGGAGATTAGCAACCACGGATAAATACTAATAACTTTTTTTAACCAACTTCAAAAAAGGAGGAGGTTCTGTAATCTTTATGTATGTACATCGATTAGTCCGACATTTTTAGGCCGATTTACGTGATTATAAGGCCGTGCCTGCGCTCACGCTGCTCAGCGGACTCCTCGGCAAGCCGATCGTGTATAAAACCGAGTCTATGCTCGTTCTGTTCTGGAGTTTCCTGGCGAATACGTGATTTAACGTAATCTTTCATAGCTACTAGACGTACTCGGCGAGCTTCGGGCGTCTCCTGGGAACGCGAAATTGCGTTCCGTGAGGCATTTTTTTCAAGCCGTAGGTCCCTTTCAGTTTCGGTTTCTTTTGACCGACAGTTCTTTAAACGAGCAGCACCTTTCGTAAGCCTGCCCATATTGGTCAATTAATATATTTTATTATTTTGTAATGTCTGACCAGACACTAAAAAGAATTAAATAAAAAAGGATTTAAAAAAAACGACTTCAAAAAACCCGGAAAAAATAATTTAATTAAACTAGTGCAATATTAATAACTGAAAAGTATGAAATAAAAAACCAGAGCAGAATGTTCTTTAGAGATAAATATACACTATTATATATAATGAGAATACAATACAATTTATATGCTATACAATAATAGTTAGGTATAATGATCATTGAGTTCGTGGGGCACCCATTTGTCAAGCTTTTTTACCTTGCCAATTTGACGCAAATTGACCAATATTGTTTTGACGCTAACGTCGAAAGCTGCTGCTAATTCAGCCGTAAATTGTGTATCATCAGCTTTTTGGAATAGCATCCATCAGCAATCACATCAATTATCGGTATACCGTTTTTCCTAAGGCTTCCTTCTGCTATCGCAAAATTTCTTTCTTTTTCCCCTGCTTTCTTCATAGTTTCTTGAGCAACCCTTTGCCAATTTCTGGACAGAACGTCATGTTGGGTTTGGTATTTTTTATTTGAAATAAGAGGTAGATTTATTGCCGTAGAAAACTCTTTCAAATGTGAATGACCACCACCAATAGATATTATGCCTGCTATGGCACAACTATTGACATCTAAGTAATCATCCTCCGGATAATCATTTTCTATATGAAACTTTAAATTGCACATTCTACACACGAAAGTAAATTTAGAGATGAGCCCATCTTGTTTTTCGTTTATTAAATCGATAGTATTCAGATTACAGCCAAGAGGTCCGTTCAAATTTCTTGCAATTTTTTATAAAAATGCGAGTTGGCTACAAACCGCCGACAGATGCAGATTTCTTATTCCGTATTCTGATCACTTGTAATCTGATAAGTCTGAAACAGAAAACTTTCGTTATTATTTTATTAGTTAATATTATATTTACCGACTACGGCCCATTATTATTATTATTTCGTCTTTGGCCTAAGTGTTTCTCAAAAAACAAGACAATAAGGCGGTCATCACGAACAAAATACTTTTTAGTCATATTTTCCGTAGTCAGGAATTAGTTTTTGTCTTTTATTTCATATATTATATAGCGCATTTGACGTTAGTTTGACATTTAGTTGACCATTCAGGTTACTAAGCCATTAGTTAGTACATACCTCTTCATCTTTTTTTTTTCTAAACACCTTGTGCCTCAATGTCGTACCTGTCATTAAAAGATAATATTATTGAAACACTTCAGGAAAACTTTTTGAATAAAATCTGTTAACTTTAATGTTTTATTTTTTATTTTTTTCGTAATAGGTACATCCTATACATACACTCTGCAACGTTTGTCGGGTTAATTTTGTTAGACCTTATATATTATGATGGCCGAATCTGTGATTTTCGTAAGTCTATGGTAATTCTCAATAGATTATTTTAGCGGTTGAAAGGAATTTATTTGTTTTTTTTTTATATAATTTTTATTATATGTCCCATTGGCAATCATTTTATAAAAATCTCAAAGTTATGCTTTTGTTTTATGATGACCTTTACATATTTCTTTCGACAAGGTTTGTTTTTGGTCAAAAATAACAATATTGCCTATTATCTATTTCAGAAATCCTAGATACTGGTAAAAATAATAATTTTACTCACTCTTGCAAAACAAGTCCGGTTGATGACTCTTCAGGGCCCAAATGATTTTTAGAACTGAAAATCAAAGAATTGTAGTACGTCAGCACCTAGGAATATGTAATGACGAAAAATACACAGCCATGCACAAAAATGAAATTTTTGATAAATATCACTTAGACATGTAAAAAAAGATTACAGGATTTATTTAGACATACAATAAATAAAAGCAAATAAAATAAAAAAGACAAGAAAAGTACTGGGATCGATCCAGCACGACGAAATTCAAGCGACAAGCCCAAGTCGACTGAGCCAAACGTCCTTACATAAGCGGTGACGAAAAAAGGTACCTATACATCCCGTATCAGTAGACGCAACTACAAAATAGTGAAAACATAATTATGGTTGCGTTTTATAAATTTGGTGTTTCATGTACATACTTAATTAATTAAAAAGAGATATAATATTTTATTATACTTACTTTACAACCTCCATCATGTGTTTCTGATTTCTTTTATATTGCCGTTTCTTCGGTTTTGTTTTTTTTTCGAGTCCATTTTCTATTATTAACTTTACCAACTTATTTATTTACAACTGTGATTACCTACCTAATAAATAAAATTATTTACACACATACAAAATTTTACCCTAATTAAATAAACAAAACAAGAAAAAGAAAGTCCTGAATATGAATATGAAAAAAAGTTCGAATATTTGGGAGAGCGTCTCAGCGCACAACACAGGTCCATCCAGCAACGCGCCTAAGCGATCACTGTCGCATTGAGTACGAGTAACAGAGAAAGCGTTACTTAGAATTATAGGGCGTAAGTGCAAATCACAAAATTAATTATTTCAATTAAAATAGACGCATTATTGAAAATCTAAAACATGAATTTGTTTTAGTAACATATACGACACAATATTGTACAAAATATCATTTATGTTAGTGAATGCATATCTGAGAAAAATAAGATTTCATGCATTTTTAGATGCTACTTTGCAATTAAATTCTATCGAGAGAAGATTGTGTAATTATGTTTTGAAAACATGAATCATGTCAGAAATATGATCAATTTTACCTATAACTTTTTTTATAATGATACGAGCTATATGCTTTACAAAAAATGATAATCTTTCAACGCAATTGGCTGCTGTCAGCCTCTTAAGTGGTTAATAGTCTTGGTCGCGTATTTAGTAAGGCTAGCCGGGCTTTTGTGAGTATATGAAGATACTGCCAGTGGTCTGACCTAAGTCCATCAATTTGCTCTGGGCTCGCGTGGTGGATGACTCGTAAAGATCTCACAAAATCTATAAATCGTATGTTCTTTTTTTTTTTATGTTCAACTGGATACGCATTTGACCACAATCTCACCTGATGGGAAGTGACGATGTGGCCGAAGATGAAGCATGCGATCTCAGTAGATGCCTATTCATACTGCTCTTGAAGATCCCAAGGTTGTAGGATTCAGGAAAGACTGACGCCGGAAGGGAGTTCCCGTAAACCCACACATTTACGCTGTTATTGCACTTATGAAATCCAATTCGACAAAAACTTGATATTGCGCGGACCAGACTCGTTATTGTGTTTGGGAAACTGTTTTCTTGTTAATCCAATAAATACATTTTGCAACGAAAAATATTTTAACAAAAATATTCCAAAAATATCACCAGCTTTTTTTTATAGATATATATAGTGGCCTTCCAATACAAAGTGTCCGGTCACGTGACACACCTTAGTATGGGAAATCCAAAAATTTTTTTCACATTTCGACCTACGTTTGTATGGGAAAGTTGTTTGTTATCATATCACGGACACTATTACCAGTTTCTTTTTCAAAGATTGATTACCAAATTAAGAAATACTAAATAGATAATCTTGGAACAATCATCAATAACATTTTTAAATAATTATAAAAATCAAGTAATAAAAGTCATGTAAACTTAAACGGGAAAAGAAAAAGAGGAAGACCGGGAATAAACTACATGCAGCAAACAAAAGAGAAGTTGAACGTCGTGTCGTATCAGGAGGTCAAGAGGAAGGCGGAGAGCAGAGAGATATGGAAAAATCTCCACCGACAAGAGCATGGCTCTTAAATCAGATGATGATGATGAATCTTAAACTAATCTTTGTAGGCTAAATAGATAATCTTAAAATAATCACAAATAATCATAAATAATACTTTGTATTTATTTTGTGGTTATATTGTAGTAATTCTCTAGTCTAGCCAGTATACATAGAAGCTTATTTTTTAGTAAAAAAAATATTTTTAACGTTGAGTATATTTACTTCTTCATAATAATAAAAGTAAAGCAATCTATTATGTTAAAAAAATGATTTATACATTTTTACTTACTACTTTTCTATTTACCTAGGTGAAATATTTTATTATGAGTCCGAAACAGAATCAACTTCCGAATCAAAGGTCATTTACCTTGTGGTGCGAATCGACCCATTCAAAATTTGCAGGTGGCGATTCACACCACTGGTGCGAAAGGGGCTCTTCAAAAATTGAATGGGTCGTTTCACACCGCGGTGCGAACCGTTTGTGGTGTGAATCGCCACCCGACCCCTTAGAGCAGCTATTTGTGCGTTCTTTATTTTCTGTGTCTGGTCAGGAAATTACGACATTATGGTGTTATGGGCCGTGCCCTCGACCTTTTGGAGTTATATTTGCGTAATCAACTTCAATGGGTCGTGGTCAATGATACAAGATCGTCAGGGTTTCTAGTTCTAGAAGTTGCAACAACTTCCGAAATGTTTTGGTTTCTAAATTTAATTCGCATAATAAATCGTCATCAATGTGAACCAGCCGAAATACACACAATACGCCCCACACAAGGTGCGCTGTAATAGTGTGTGAAAGGCTTTAAAGTCGGTGCGCTAAGCCGGCCCTTTGTGCCCCACCTGTAATGACCGAGCTGATATATCGACTCCGAACAATGCATTCGCTGCAGTTATTTTTAAAGTGCCCCGTTTATTGCGGTCCCACTAGTGATGGTCTGTCGGTAATATTACGGATAACTGTACTACAGAAATTGCATAATCCAGCCAATTCTTTAAATATCCTTGATTTTAATTGTCGGGGATAAAGATATCCGTAGGCGAATGAAGGTCACTGACACAGCCCAGCGATTTAGCAAGTTGAATTGGCTGAAACGTAGAGTTTTGCATTCAGCAGAGGGAGCAGCTACACCCTTTCATAAAATTTGGCATAGTTTTAGCCAGCGAGTGCAGGTATAATCTCCCACCACATTATAAGACAACCACTCTCCGAAGTGACTGCTACACATGACTCTAAAATATGTACTAAAATGCAGTTAAACAGGTACGTATTATATTTTTATGCACAACGTGATCTCAATCACACCTGATGTTAAGTGAAGATGAGGCCCAAGGCGAAGGTGCTATTAACATTGGGTGTTTGGTCGCAGACAGATAAGATGGTGGTAGCTAGCGAGGCCGAAATTTAAAACGCCCTACCACTGACTAAATCGAGTAACTAAATTTGCTGAGGATCGAACCCGTGACTCATGATCGTATTCGTAAACCCTATGTTGTTTAGATTGAGCCACGGAGGCCTTGTAAAATAAAACTTATCCGTTTTTACATATTTCAAATATGTTTAATAACAACTGCCTTTTGTAATGGCAACACACGTAAATTAATTCACTGTTATAATGGTGGCAAAATACTTGCCACCAAATATACGTGTACCTAAGTTTATCCGGAAATGGTCCAGTCATCCCATCACTATTTCCTTCTAATACATCGCCCAAAGCTCCCACCGTAAATATTGTATAAGGAATTACACAAAATATATTATCTGGCGATAAACATTTAGATAACAGATGAAATGTCCCCTGGATCCATTTCAGTTGAAAGTTTGCCAACCGTTTGAATCTGAGTCTACCTATGGCACGAGATGTCTGTTGAGTACGGACGTGCGTGAGATTGTTTGCTAGATTTAGGGAGTCGAAACAGCTCCTGTACCATCTTACAAATATGTCGTCGGAATCTTGTATAATTCACGTCAAAAACGTCATAGTCAGTTCACAAAAATACAATAAAAATACACAAATAATTTATTTGACACCCATAAAGTCTTAGAGAATATTACAATGTTTGATATGCATTTGAATCTAACTAATATTATAAATGCGTAAGTTTGGATGTATGTTTAAAAAATGTATTTGTGTAGTTTATCAACCATCTGGTATCCATAACACAAGCCTTGATACTCACTGTGGATCTAGATGGCGCTGTGTGTATGTGCAAAGATATTTATTTATTTATTATTAATCCCGGACACACCCACAACGCCGTCAAACACATAACACCCCTCGTTTATCTTAGGGAGTTAAAAAGGTGTCACGAAAAATTATGGTGATACATACAGTGTCTAAACAAGGTAACATTGTTTTATCTGTATTTTAGACCTTAGTGCCTACCAGGGTAGAGACAGGTCTCTCAATGAAAGAAAGAAAGAAAAACATTTATTCAGCTTACAATGAGCATGTACATGAAAATTTTGAAAAATTAAAACTAAAACATAATAATGCAAGCTGACATAGGTTCCAGCTCTCCCTCAGGAGTCTGGGTATCTTTTAAAGATTTCCCCCCCGTCAAGAAAAAAAAAAAAAAAAAAGGTTCCAGCTCAGCATAATGCTGTGGCAAGAACCATATAGTACTGAGTATATTAATTCTCGTCTCTGTCTAATGTCTCGTCATTTTGTAATCAAATCAAATAATTTATTTGTGATACACAAGTAAAATACAATAGGTACAGTGATGTTACATACAGAAGTGACGGAGCTCTGTGATCCGCACATTGGCATATAAAACAGTTTTTCTGTATACATTTATAAAAATGGAAAGTTGTTTTAAAATCAAATTATGTCATATTAAGTAATATATGTAATCATGTCATGTGTAAGGGGGCTCACGGGCTCTCTTGCGTGAAGAGTGCCGGCCGCGCATATCGCCATGGTGCAATTAATCAGCTAATTAGGCGCGCTCTCGCCACTGCAGCCGTCCCGGCGTCTCTGGAGCCTTGTGGCTTATTCAGGGACGACGGGAAAAGACCTGATGGAGCCACCTTGGTACCCTGGTGCTTGGGGCGCACCTTGGTATGGGACGCAACTTGTGCGGACACTTTGGCACCGTCCCATATACAAGGAACTGCGCAAATACCTGGAACCGCGGCTGAACAAGCTCAAAATAACAAGCGCCGTAAATATGCGTCAATCTCTATAAACTACGAGTTTGCGGCGCTTGCAGTGGAGACTTTGGACCCGTGGTCTTCTGACATGAAACATTTCGTAAAGGATTTATCCATGCATTAGACTGGTCCACGCCTCTGGAGATGTGAGAGCTGGTACCTACTTTGCTCAGCAGCTGAGCTTATGCATTCAGCGGGGCAATAGCGCTAGCGTACTAGGTACTATGCCTCACGGAAGCGAGTTGGACGGCATATTTTTTCTATAACATATAGGTATTTTTAATTGTGTTTTATAAATTTGATGTCATGTTATATTTTTATCAAAATCGGTTCAGCAAAAAAATTTGCCTTGCCATGTTAATCCAGGTCTGTCTACCCACCAAATTTCATCCGAATCCGTCCAGCCGTATAGGCGTGAAGAGGTAACAAACATACATACATACATACAGACATACACACACACAAACTTTCGCAGTTATAATATTATATATATATATATATCGTTGGGATTCTTTATTGCACCAAAAAAATCATATAACAGAGTACAAACAATAGGTCATGTACAAAAGTGGTCTTATCTCTTTAAGAGATTTCTTTCAGACAACCTGAGCATTCCTACTTAAACGGAGTAAATTAGGGGTTTAGCAGCAAATTTTGTGCAAATCCAAAAATACTACAACGAATTATAATTAAGTAGGTATGTATAATATAGTAATATGCCGTAAGAATTAAATACGAAAGTATGTTTGTGTCTTTCTTTAATTACTCTGGGGTCAAAGGTAGCAATAGAGTTACGTAGGGTATCGTCCACCTTCAGTAGGAGTCGTGGAGTACCACTGTTGATCCTCGCTTATAGGAGTTACAGTGGGAATGGTGAGGAGGCTTGTCTGTCTGGTTTTCACAGCTAATTCCAAGTGAAGCCGCGGGTCGAATGCTAGTATAGCATAATACTGCCATCACTTCCTTTAAAAACACAATTCATTCCACGTCACAGGATACGCGCTAAAAATGAAATAAACGCATCTCCACCTCGGAGTCGGTGATCGTCTAACTTGAGCCATATCGCTTATGTCGTTAGGTGTATGTTATTGAGAACGACTCGTATTGACGGTAATGTAAAAATTGTTTCGGATAATTAATGGGCTGAGCTGTAACACGAGGCACCGGGTTAGGGCTCACGTGGAACCACCGCTGACTATAGGGTTTCAATATAATTTGTCATTTGAGAATTTATTAACTTCAAATGCTTTGTCTGTAATTTTGTTTGAAATAAAGGTAACATACGAATATAAACGAGAGTGAGAATAATGTTCGCTGTGGGTTACTCTCGTGTTAATTTTCTCAAGGTGAGAGCGAGAAAGCTATTAGGAACACATTTAAAAGAAATAATGAGAGAAGGAGAATCATTTGAAATGAAATGAAATAATTTATTTGCTTCATTTTGGGTACAAGATAGGATGACACATAACAGAAGTCCCATTCAAAATCTACTTAAAATCTAGCGTGAAAATATTTAATAAATTAGAATAGCATTAGTTAGGTTATTACTTGAATATAATATAATAATGTATGTTGTCACAATATAAAACTAATTAATTGTGCCTGGAAGAGATCGCTTTCAATGATAAGGTCGCCAAATTGTACATTCTATTCTTACCACTTTTCTGAAACTGTATTTTCTTATCTGTTGTGCAATAACGTGTATTTGTATTGTGTCGTGTCGTGTCGTGTCGTGTCGTGTCGTGTCGCGTCGCGTCGCGTCGCGTATTGTATTGTATTGTAATTGTCAAATCTGTGTTGATGTCACAAAAGGGATATTGTCCATTATATAAGTATTTTACAATGGGGTCACTACGCAATTTCGAAACACGTTTTACCTAGTTACCTAGTTTACGTTGTAGTGGTAGAGCCACGATGTAAGCTATTAGCTTGCAGCATGAATGGGCCGGCTCGACCGGGGAAGTACCACCCTCTCGCAGAAGACCGACGTCTGAGTAGTGGCATTTTGCCACTGCGCTTCGTCCGGTGAGCGAGGGCGCCGGAGGCCCACCTTCCAGTCTCTCTCCAGAATGGTAGCGGTATTTAAAGAGTTAGTACCCCAGGAGGGTACCAGCACTGCTGGAGAATCCCTCATCGCTCAGGCTGCCCTACTTATTCTGGGGTGGACACCTTCCTCAAAGGCCGGCAACGCATCTGTGACCCTTTTGGTGCTGCGGGTGTCCATGGGCGGCGGTGATTGCTTTCCATCAGGTGACCCGCATGCTCGTTTGCCGCCCTCTCATATAAAAAAAAAAAAAAAAAATACCTAATAACATTTCATCTATGACGACTCATCGAAAGTCCATTTAATCCAGGCTTCTATTGAACAAAAAATATTACATCGGTGGTTCATTTCATCTAATATCATTACATCGTTGGTTTATTTTAACTAAACACATACAATCTAATGATGTTTGATCGAAATGTCATTTTATCGTAGATCTTTTTTACTGGTGATACATTTAATCTAAACATAATTTTACTTGCTAGATAACTTTAACAAAACGCGTAAAATCAAATGACTAGATCAAAATGTCAGTTGATTCCATAGTGACAATAGTGGTAGATATTCCTTAATTGAATAATAACATTTGTTGATATCCCATTCATGTAACTTAATTTTAAATTGTCGTCCAGTCAATAATTTGAATTCATTTGGGAGGGCGTTGTATACCTTCGCAGCCATATAATTAACGTTTTTTTGCGTAACTGACAACATAATATTTAGGTATAATTACTTTATCGGGCCCTCTAGGTCGTAACTGTTTAATATTGGGCCTAATTTGTATCGGATAGTGTTCTGGTTGTTCCCTTTGATTTATTTGACTTTAGATATAGGATGGTTGCAGATTGTTTTGACAGACACACACGCACGCACACAAACACATATCTGACCAAGTAACCTCTCATATTATATTTACAACTCACATAAGCACTAACCAAACTAATCCAGGTTTTTCAATTTCAATTACGCATAAAGTAAAAATCTTATTTAAAAACTACAAGAAGGGAGAGCAGAGTATCCTAACACAAGTTTTAAGAAGCTTAACAGGATACTCTCACAATTGTGTACAAGATTGTTATGCTTGTATGAAAATAAATATTTGGCATTTTTTTATATTTGGATGCTTGAAAAAACAGCAAAGTGAAATCGGATTCCTGCTGCACAACGTGATAAGATACTGCAGCGCTGGTATTCTGTGGAATACCGTGAATTGTGTGGTGAATTGTTGTCCCATTTTTATCATCAAAAATGGGACAACAAAAAAAAGACCCACCAAATAAATTTACAACTTACTATCTGGCTTTAGAAACGTCCGGTTTGGTGTAGTGGTCAGAAACTGACTGCTATATTGAAAGGTCGCGGGTTCGAATCCCGCTAGGGGCATATGTTTGTATGATGAAACTTGCTATCTTATTATTCATATAATTATCAAATCACAAATTGTAACCTATAATCTGTTTAAAAGAGCAACCCTAGAGTTTCTTGCTCGTTCTTCGCTGGGGAGTCAACTTTATGAATGAGCAGTAAATTTAAATGTAATATTAATAGTGACGTTTTCAAGTGATAATTTTATCCTATGAAATAAAATATTTTGATGTGATTTAAACACGTACGTGTACCCGAGTTATGGATGTTTCTCATTAATAATAATATATATATATATATTTACAAAAAAATAACGTAAATACGTAGTATATCAAACATTTGGTATCAATAATACAAGCCTAGTGGCTTAATGTAGTTTTCCACAGCTTGATGTCTTACGGTATCCTGCTGTGAGGAAATGCTGTAGATAAAATATAATTTTTGTTTTGTAGAAACGAGCCGTTCTTGCGATTTACCAATTGAGACCTGCAGTATCACTTAGAGATAAGTTTAAAGAGTATAATAATGTAACCTTCCCTTCACAATACTTTCTTGAAAATTTAATATAAGTCAAAAAAATGTTGCGGCATTTAAGAAAAATGATGTCAATACAAGAAATAAAGATAAACTTGCAGGTCACATAAGTGGCATCCGCAAAGTCAGTAATTCATTCAAAGGGTTATGTATACGCCTTTTCAATAAGGTTCCTGTTGATATTCAAAATTTTCCTTTGAATTAATTTAAAGATACTATAAAACATAAACTTATTAAGAAAGCGTATTATAAAATATGAGATTATTTAGATGATATGATGACTCCCTGAACCTAATCAGTTCGTTCGCATGTCAGGCTATTTCACAATTAATAATGAAACATAAAAACCTTTTTGTAAAATCAAAGCCTGATTTTAAAAGAGCAACCCCTCGAGTTTCTTGCTTGTTCTTCTCAGGGGAAAATTGCATTTTGAAGTACAAGCAGTAGCTTAAAAAATGTAAAATGGACTATTTTAAGTGTTCTCTGTGTACCCACAAAATAAAGCATTTTTGACTTTGACTTTGAGCGGCCACTTTAATCAATAATTTTAAATTATCGTAAATAATCGTAATTAGAGCTGTCTATGTAAGTATAATTTATATTTTTTAATAAGTTTTTCGAGTGCAGGTCAAAGCATATTTTTGGTGCATGCCGTATGGCGTCACTAAACTGAAAAACCCTCTTAAGAATTCAGTTGTAGATGATAATCATCCCTGGACATAATCAGATCGTTCGCATGTCAGGCTATTTCACAATTAATAGTGAAATATAAAATATTTTAAAAGTAGTATAATTTTATGGCAATCCCGGGAGTCTCTTCCCGGTTTGTTCCATTCGTTTTACATGCCGAAACCACACTATATGGGTAGTCGTAATAAATCGTGAGGGTTGACCAGTGATGGGCAGCAGCACCAACTGATCTACCCAGCGCGGTAATTAGCTCTACTTTTGAAGTCTAAATGGAATTCTGTATGCTGTTGAAGTGAGATAGAGTAAAATATTCAACTAAATTAAGCAATCCATTTGAAAACTTCGAACTTTAGACAGAATAACGACTGGTGTTAGAGAGATAACACTGCCATTTCAATTTGTTGTAATGTTTAGGCAAATAAATATCGCAGTCTGTGTCAGAGCGGACCGGGTCTCCTCTACGTAACCTGCCGTCTGAATTACAAGTTTTGGGATTAGCTGCTGGAGTTGGGTTTGTGTCAGTCAATTTTCCTTTTAGATTTTAAATTGACCTCAAAAAACGTGGAGATTTTCAATACAATACGGCTTCGACATTTGTGAACCAATTGCAACAATATGTTTTTTTAGTTGAATGCAGTGGCGTGCCCTCCATACAGGCAGAAAGGCAGTGCCTATCGGCTGAACGGATTTGGATGAAATTTGGTATACACAGTGAAGCATTCCATGGATTAAGACATATGATATTTTTTATCTCGATAAAGTGAGTAGTTCCCGCGGGATAAACAAATTTCGGCGATAAAGTTAAAGATATCGGCGGGCAAAGCCGCGGGAAGATAGCTAGTACAGAATAAATGAAAAAAATCGCTCTCACCTGCACTCGAGAAGCCTGAATGCTATTTACAAGTAATACTCAATAAGTTTGATGGGGGTTATTTTCCAGAATTCACGATAATAAAATAAAGATTAAATTCTCGTAAATAACCGTAATTAGAGCTGTCTATGTAAGTATTATTTATAATTAGCTTTGAGGCTTTTCGAGTGCAGGTCAGAGCATATTTTTGTTGGGTTTAGGATCCGATTTCGAAAGACATATAAGCTAATTAGATTATTTTAACTGAATTCTAAATAGGGTTTTTCAGTTTAGTGACGCCGCCGACGTAGCTTTAGGACCCGATTTCGAAATACATATAAGCGAAAGCCATTTGTGCGACGCCAGATAATCGAAGTGCCATATGAACGAAACGCCATTTAGCCGATGGATGACAAATACACGAAAGCCATAATATCGAATGTACAGTTGTGCGATGAGTTCGAAAATATTACAAATATGTCAACCTAACATTCTGAACCTAACCAACAGTGTCGGGGTGCCCCGACCCATATTGCTCGCTCGCTACAGATAGCGGTCTGTACATTCGATCTTATGGTTTTCGCATATTTGTCTTTTCGATTAAATGGCCCATCGGCTAAATGGCGTTTCGTTCATATTGTACTTCGATTATCTAGCGTCGCACAAATGGCTTTCGCTTCGAGTCCTAAACCTATTTTTGTTTCATGCCGTATGACGTCACTAAACTAAAAAACCCTCTTAAGAATTCAGTTAAAATAATCTAATTTATTACCAACAAAAAAGGTTTTGTTTCACATCAACACATGAGAATTTCACGTGTCCATTCAGTAGAGTTAATATCATAAGCAATGTAACAAAAAATGTCGAGTGAAGGCATCGAGGGAAGTGAGCAAACGCTCTGAGCCAACAGCGGCTGATGGATGATGACGGATCCTCGCTCCGGCGTGATGACGAGCAAACATCCCTCCCGCGCCCCCGCGCCTCCCCCGCAACCCTCCTCAAATATCCGACTCGGAGTGAGTTTTCGGTCAGTACGTTAAAACTGTACATATGTATTCGTATACATTAGCACTAGTGCTCATGTATAATGCACACATACCACCCTCAATCATAGCATACAAAATAATAATCTTATAATGTAAGTAGGTATAATAAATCTTATGACATTTATGATTGAATTATGCGATCAATTACACAAACGCGAATCTTCTTCGTGATTCCCATACAATATGGGTTCTTTTTTTTATGCACAAAGGGGTTGGTACTTGATCTCAATCACACCTGATGTTAAGTGAAGATGAGGTCGAAGGTGGAAGCGTACTGACCCGGAAACCCCAACACATTTGGGGGATTGGCTATCTTATCTCTGACAACCAGAACACAACAACAACAATAATAATAAATGTCTTTGCATAAACACACACAGCCATCTAGGTTCACAGTAAGCATCTAGGCTTGTGTTATTGATACTACATGGTTGACAAACTACACAAATACATTTTTTTTTGTAAATAAATACATGTATAAATGAAAAACATCCCTAACTCGGGAACACATGTCTGTATTCATCATACAAACATATGCCCCTAGCGGGATTCGAACCCGCGACCATTTGGTATAGCAGCAGAGTTTCAAAACCACTACACCAAACAGGTCGTCAACATTGCTGCTATTAACGTTGAGAGGAATTATACGAAGTAAATTTTACCCTCTTCTTCACTAGTCACCAGTTAATAGGAATAAGAATAAGAAGAATAGTTTATTTGACCCATTTAGCGACACACATATAAACTGAAAATATATACAGTGAGTTGGGACGAGTGAGATAAAGGTTATTGTACACAAAACAGTTTCATATCTCCTATCTCATAATGTAGTTTACAGTAAGTATTCAATAAAAATTTAACCAGTTTCTCTTATAGACTAAGGTTCTTAAAAATTAATTTTCGGTGTCGCAAAGTGGTATCAAAGAAGGTCTCCTTCTCAGCATAAGTTGCAGTCTAGAAGTTAGACTACAACGCTGGTTTTCAGAGGAGCCTAAGGTGAAAACACGGACGCTGATCGGACGTTGACGGTAAGTTAAAACAGTTTTTTTTTTTATATACCAGATTATTTATTTTATACGCTGGTGCTGGTTGATCATAATCGTTACGTTAGGAAATACAAGGAACAAAAATCAATTAGCTGTACCTTTTAGTAGACTTAGTAAAGTTAAGTCATTCAGAGGTCAATGTGTGCGCTTCTACACCAAGGTTCCCATGGACATATAAATTTAAACTATTATAAAACAAAAATTATGTAAAAAGGAATATTACAAAATTTCAGACTACATTAATGAAAGTAGTCCATGGGATTAAACGGCTCCTCTACACGATATATAAAAATTGTTGTAACCTTTCTAGATTGTAAATGATTTATTGAAAAGAGACAAACCCTCTGAGTTTCCCGCTAGCTCTTCTCAGTAGTGGTCGCGTTCCGAGCTAGTGGTAGTTTAAAAAACAAGTGACGTTCATATGTGTATATTGTATTGCCTACATGAAGAAATGATTTTCATTTCATTTTTCATTTCACTTCATTTCTTCTTAGCGAGTCGATGGCAAACCCATCAAATTCATGAGGTCCAGAACACGGCCACGCATACGGCCCTGTCCGTAACATCGTAGAGGTCTTGTAGCGTACAAGTATCGGTCCATGCAGGGCAATATATGCTCCATAGTTTGTGGTGTATCACCGCCCAAGCACCAGTTGTCGTCCGTGTAACCCTTCTATTTGTCACTATATGTTTTTCATTCCCACAGCGCAGCGGTGAGGGCTCGTCACAGCGATGGCGGCGTCTAATGAACTTGCTATATTGACGTCATCAGTCACTAGTATCACTGCACATCGACACCAGTTACACATAGTCTGCAGCTAACGAACGCCCAATTAACCGGCATCGTTGATGTGCTCGTTATACGAACCTGTGAAACAAAAAAATTGAATTTATCCAGTATGTCCGCCCGCTGCTTCGCCCACATGGAACTTCATCGCTAATTCGTAAGTTTGTTTAGGAAACCTTTTATTGGGATAATAATTGAAGCCTCGAACAAGCGCAGAACAACCGACATCAGTGATGTTCTAATCTCTATCTCCGGAGTGCGTCATCAGATCTTACTAAATTTAAGGACTACTCTGATTATATACCCTATGAACAAGAAAATAATCATCAAAATCGGTTACCAATGAATCATAATCATCTTTATTTTTTCTCAGAAGGTAAACAAATAACATACAGTCTAAGGTAAATATAAAAGCTTAATATTATGGTACATTGTTAGAATATTCGCCTCATGAGAGTCTGGTGTCTGTACTAGGAACTATGTGTTTCACAGATCACCAGGTCCCACTCCTCGAAAACCGCGAGATGTAAGCTTATATAAACAATTCGAGATAGAAGATAAAGTCATACAAAACAAAGATTATGAAGGAAGAAAAAATAGTTATAACCAGAACCACGGTAAATGTTTTTTTTAAAATTTTTTTATTTATTTAAAGGAAAGCAAACAGCTATAAATATTACAGCAGTATTTGTTACAGTATGCATCATACATTAGCCAACAAAGCTTCCACGGATAAGGATAATACATTTGCATTGAGTTAACACATTCATTGTATTTAAAGAAATGCTGTGTTATATTAATTACTGGATAACTAAATTCACTTACATTTAACTGTTAAATATGGCAAAAACAAAATAGTTATATGGATTGTTGGTACTTAATGTTATTTAAGCATTTAGGGCCTTGCCAATATAAGCATTCACGCAACGACTATGGTAAGACAGTGCTTTGCCTCCGCGAACGTCATTATTTTACTTTCGTAAGAAGCAATGGAGAAGACAATACAACGTCCACCACAATCGGCGCATAAACGCCTCATGAGATTTTCTTTACACATGTTGAAAATTTATTATATTTGTTATGAAAGATATCGATGTAACCATAAAGCTCATCATACTTTTTACAGGCTCTAATGATAAACCGGTTCTTTGCATAGTTAGTGCGATTGAAAATATTTGCAAATGTGGTAGTAGACCGCATATTGGCTCTCGGACATTTCAGCGCAATATTACCTAACAGATATTACGGTTACGGTGTATATACGGTATATGTTTGATTGTGTCAGTGTGTGATCTTGTCTGGATGTATCTCAGTAATGCATAGTCTGATTTTACTGCGGTTATATTAAAAATTAAACTATAGGACAGATCATTATAGATGTTCGATGAAAATCGGTTAAGCGTTTCAAAAATATTTAGCTTTTAACGCAGTTGTTTGGTGCATTTGGATGATATTATGGTCTTTCATAGTTATTTACATTACAATTCTCATGCAATTCGTTGCTCATCAGCCCGCAGGACTGCTCCTCCAGTCTCCCATCCTGCTGTTCAGATGTGGCAAACGGCTCTTTGCCATAATTCCATGCGCCTTCTATTCACGTGGACAGGAGTATGTGCTCCAATTATCTAATTAATATTTTTAAACGCGAAAGCGTGGATGTTTGTTTGTTTATTTGTTACACAATTACGGCGAAACGGATGAACGGATTTGGCTGAAATTTGGTATATAGGTAGAACATTCGAACAGGAGTAGTTCCCGCGGGATAAACAAATTTCCGCGATAATGTTATTCAACAATAATCAATAATTTATTTGCATGAATACAGTTATATAAGTTCTTAATACAATTAGAGTTCCGTGTATCCAGTCTGCTTGAAGACGTGCAAATATTAAAATCTGCTTATACACTTTAAATCTTATACCATTCACAATTAAAAATAACAATGTCAAGCTTAAGTCATTAAAATAAAAATTATTACTTATACATGTCAATTATGGAAATGTCAATTATAAATATATTATTATTGTCATTGAGTAGGTAGAGAATACAATATATTACGAATCTATGTAGGTACTGTTTCACACTATAAAAACATTTATCATTAAGCCATTTCGTCAATCCCCTTTTAAAACTCTCCTTATTCAGTGTTTTAAGATCGTCAGGCAGTTTATTATATAGTAATATGCACATATTAAATGATTTTTTTTTCATAAATAAATGTATGACAGGGTGGTTGGTATTCCGAGTACAGTTTAAAATAGTGGGGATGTCGTTTTACACAGACGAAGCTGCGTGCGGAAAGCTAGTATTTTTATATAATTACAATACAATAAGTAATTCAATTGTATACATTGCTAAATGTCATCAAACTCTATAATTAGCCGTGTCTGTCATATGTTCGGTCATTTTTAAACGACTTCAAAAAAGGAGGAGGTTCTGTATTCGGGGCGTATTTTTTTTTTTTTTTTGTTTGCTGCTGTTGAACCGAGAGGATTAAAAGTGTATTGATGTTGTTTCTTTTCCTGACGCGCTGTCCGTTTACAAAATGCTTATTAACATGCATTCAGTAGCCACAGTATATCGCTACCTGTTGTGTTCTTCTTCTCCCACCTTCGAACATACCTATACTCTTTGATTCAATGTATATATACACACACATGCACGTGGTTCAAACTTGCAACTAAGTAATTTACCTCGCAATCACGTTACCTAGTTGCGCTGATTGCAGGCATTGGTTCGTGGAATGCGGCTCGATGCGAACAAACTTTATGAATCAAATAATTGATTTAGAATATGGGATTATTTGTCATGATCTCAGCTTGTGGACGACACTTGGAAAAACTCCAGCACAAGATAATCCTGGAGGTGCCGAATAGGTTGGTGGTAGGGCATTTTAAATGTCCGTCTGGCTAGCTACCACCATCTTATCTAAATCTGCCGCCAAGCAGCAATGTTAATAGCATTGTCGTGTTCCGGTTGTCAGAGATAAGATAGCCAGTTCCCCAAATGTACCGTTTTCGGGTCAGTACGTTTCCACCTTCGACCTCATCTTCGCTTAACATCAGGTGTGATTGAGGTCAAGTACCAACCCGTTATGCATAAAAAAAAAGAATAGTCAGAATTGATAACATTTTGTTTGGGCTCGAAAGAAAGAAGCAGTCGTGGTTAAGTCGCAATCGGTATTTGTTAACCCTCGACGAAAAACGACGGGTTTTATGTGTTTGACAGAGTTGTGTGTGTGTCCAGTCTTTGTGTGGACGTATCTCAGTAATGCGTGGTCCGATTTGAGTGCGGTTTCTTTTATATGAAATACTAACAGATAAATTTGATGAAAATCAGTTAAGCCATTTCGAAGATATTTAGCTTTTAACACAGTTTTGGGTGTACTTCGATGATATCATGGTCTTTCGAAGGTTTCCTATTTTTTTATTTATTTATTTATTATATATATTTTTTTATATTTCGGACACTTACACCAATCATCTAGTCCCAAACTAAGCAAAGCTTGTACTATGGATACTATATACGATATAAACATATATTTATATAAACATCCATGACTCGGTCGGAGTGTTAAAAGTTTAGCTAATGCCTTAGCATTAAATAAAATAAAGAAATATCCTTAGACATACACACAGTGCTATCTAGTTCCACAGTAAGCAACTATATGTGTTGTGGATACCAGATGGTTGATATACTACATAAATACATTTTTTTTGTAAATAAATACTTATTATAAATGAAAACATCCATAACTCGGGTACACATGTCCGTATTCATCACACAAACATATGCACCTAGGGGGATTCGAACCCGCAACCTTTTGGTATAGTGTCCAGAGTTGCTAACCACCACACCAAACAGGTCGTCATTAAATGGAACTGATGTATTAGTAAATGTATCTGATGCTTTAGTACAATTTGTAGTTAACACGTGAGCATAAAATGTAGCTAAGATAGACTATGGAGAGGTTAACGTAGCATGTGACTTCAGAATATAGGGTAATATGTCATACAATTGAGAGGGGCCCACGAGGGGTAGGGGCAGTGCATTACCGTAGCATTAATAAAACAAAGCGCGGCCTAAACGGGAATAAATCCCGACAGCGGCGAGTGCTCATTGCTGATTCGTCAGCCCAAGTCATGAGCGCGATCCAGAAATTACTCGTATTTCCTGCTTTACCCACAAAATCGCCGACAACGTTCCTCGGGTAATTCATATTCACGACGACCTGTATGGTGTAGTGGTTAGCAATTCTGACCACTATACCAAAAGGTTGCAGGTTCGAATCCCGCTAGGGGCATATGTTTGTGTGATGAATACGGTCATGTGTTTACAAAAAAAATGTATTTATGTAATATATCAACCATCTGGTATCCACAACACAAGCGTATAGTTGTTTACTGTGGAACTAGTAGTAAGTAGTAAACTAGGAGTAAGTAAAGTAAAGGAGAAATCTTTAGAGATATTTATTTATTTATTTATTATATAGAAAAAAATAATACATTAATGAAATCAAGTAAAGTTCTAAACAAATGCCTATCAAAATTTGGGCATCAAAATGCAAGTAACAGAGAAGAGGCTTATTCCGAGCAGTGGATGGATGTGGCCTGAGAATTATGATGATACTTTATACGACATAGCGTTTGTGTTGTCGAATTAGCTTATTGTATAGCTATTTATATATTAGTTACATATTTTGTTTGGGGATAATATTTTATTTAATAAAAACAATAGAAAACGTAAACAAGATATAACAAATTGGGGCCAGAATAGGATGATATTGATGAATAGCAATATATGTAGCTTATAATAGAGAGGAGAGATAAGCAACTCATCATCTTTTGTATATGTATGAGCCGTATTGTGACACGGTACAATAACGAACTACCAGTATGAATTATCCCTCGGTAATATTACTTTAAATTGATATTTGGTAATTCGTAGTCCAGTTAGGTAAATCCAACTTAGAAAGAACACGGTCACTCATCGAATTCAACACGTCTTGGCTGCATTTGGGAAGCTACGTAGCATATTCTCGTCCCAAATACCACAATATCTCACGATGAAAGTCTTTGATCAGTGTGTATGGCCAGTGATGACATATGGAACTGAAACGTGGTTGCTCACTATGGGCCTCATAAGAAGGCTCAAAGTCACCCAAATGGCAATGGAGAGAGCTATGCGAGGAGATCCGAGGTGACGAATATAGCTCAAAGAATTGTCAAATTTAAGTAGCAGTAGGTGGGGCACATTGCTCGTAAGAGCGACGGCCGTTGAGGCGGAAAGGTTCTCGAGCGGTGACCACGCACCTAAAGACACAGCGAGGGCAGGCTTCCCACGAGGTGGACTGACGATTTGGTAAAGATCGTGGGAAGCCGCTGGATGCGGGTAGCGCAGGACCGATCGTTGTGGAGATCTTTGGGGGAAGACTTTGTCCAGCTGTGGACGTTTTTCGGCTGATGATAATATTCCTAGTATTGCATTTGCAAGTCTGTGTATTTTCTAAATCGCTGTCGCTTGTACCTCCGACCACGCGTCACCGTCCGCCCGGAATATTAAGTCGCAATTTCAGCCAATAAGAAAAGCAAACAGCTCCGCTGTAAACCAGATTGCAGTTTCGTGTGTCGAGTCCATAATTCGGCGAGTCGCGGGCTAATGCCGAATTACGGCCGACATGTGGCGAGCGCTCTGCCATCACTTCCGCATGCGATATGGAAATGAGAGCCGCTGTTTCAATTTGCTGTTGATTGTCACTGTGGTACTCCGTACATGTCATAACGAGCATAGGACATGGTAGACTAGCAATAGTATTAAAATTATTCGTGTCACGAGTCGGAAGCGTTCCTAGTTAGTGACGGACAGTAAACTATCCATGGTCCGAGTTATCTAAATTGTTACTGGTGTTAACTAGTAATTAGGCGGCAGGTCGTTGGTTGTGGGGCGTTTCCAGGCAGCTGCTCTGGGAATCTATGGTGAGAGGCTTATGCTCAGCAGTGGGCGTGCTATGGCTGATATGATAATGATGATACAAAGTAACTACTTTAAAACTTGAATGGCCTAAAGGGCACGACGGGTTCATACTTGACCGCAATCACACCTGATTCAAGTGAACTGAAGGTGAGATCGAAGGTGGAAGCGTACTGACCCAGAAACCCCAACACATTTGGGGGACTGGCTATCTTATCTCTGACAACCGGAACACAACAATGCTATTAACATTGTTGCTTGGCGGCAGATTTAGATAAGATGGTGGTAGCTAGCTAGGCGGACATTTAAAATGCCCTACCACCAACGAAACCGAGTACTTAAACATGTACCCCGCTGGGGATCGAACCCGCAACCTCCAAATCGTAAACCCAATGTTGTTTATCTTGAGAAAAATTATAGTTGTCAGTACGTACCAAGATAGTTTTCTTTTAATAAGTCTTCCCTAACTCCAGAAATATTAGCCTTAACATCGGTTATGGGCCCAGGAACGCTAGAGGAATAAGTTAGGGAAGTGAAATTGTTATAGTAGTATCTTTTGGTGCGATATTGTGTTGACAGTTGCACAATGGGTACCGTACGTATTGAACTCCTCGTGAAGGATAACTATGAGAGTTGGCGTGTGCAAGCTGAGGCATTGCTTATCAAGAATGATGCCTGGGACTACGTAAATGGGAGTAAGCCGAAGCCGGAGGATGTAAAGGAATCCATAGCTTGGGTGGCTGCTGATGCGAAAGCGAAGGCAGAAATAATACCAGCCATTAGTCCAAGTGAGATACGTCACGTAAGAGGATGTACAACGGCGCGTGAGGTATGGTTGAAGCTAAAGTCTATTTATGCTTCAACGGGGCCTGCCAAAAAGGCGACGTTGCTAAAACAGCTTACCTTACACAGGATGGTCGAGGGTGGCGATGTTCGTGAACATATTTCAAACTTTTTTGAGGCAAGAGATAAATTGGGTGATATGGATGTAGTTATCCATGATGATCTTTTATCGATCATGCTACTTTATAGCCTGCCTGCTGGCTTTGATAATTTTAGGTGTGCAATTGAATCACGTGATGAGCTGCCGAGTCCAGATATCCTAAAAATTAAGATTTTGGAAGAATATAATTCTAGACACCAGAGTACAAGCTCTAATCAGGCTATGTTGGCAAAGCATAAGTCAAGTTCGAATAAATCACATGCAGGTCGGACGAAAAGCTTAGAAAAGGAAACATCTTTTAAGTTTCGATGCTTCAAGTGCCATCAACTTGGTCATAAAGCTCCTGAGTGCCCTAAGAAGAGTCAAGATGTAGCAAAGTATGTTACAAGTGATGCTGTAACTGATAGTTTTGATTCCAGTTTTGTAACATTTAATTGTATTTCAGATAGAACTGTAAACAATGAGAATGGGAGCTGGATCATTGACAGTGGATGTACTTCACACTTGTGCAACAATGCTGATAAATTTGACGACACTTTACAGCCCATGAGTGGCAAATTGAATTTAGCCACGAATACAAGAACAGATGTACGAGGTAAGGGTACGGTAAGATTGTCCACATGTAACGATAGCTCGACTACAATCGTTCAACTGCCAAATACGCTGTATGTTCCGGATTTGCGTAGTAACCTAATTTCAGTAGCAAAGATAACTGATAAAGGGTATAATGTTATGTTTAGCAAAGACATAGCGGTTGTAACCGACTGTTATGGGGAAATTAAGTTAGAAGCAGAACGACAAGGTAATTTATATTACGTTAGGGAACAATCCGTATCGGTTGTCGTTAATAAGGACGTAGATGTAAAAAGTTGGCATGAACGTTTGGGGCATCTAAATGTTAGGGATCTTATTAAACTATTAAATAAATCTGGTTATAATTTCAAATTAGAAGATGTCAACGGGTTGTATGACTGTGAAATTTGTGCGAAAGGAAAGATGACTGCATTACCTTACAACAAATCAAGTGGACCATGTGATGAGAAATTGAAAATAGTTTATTCCGATGTCGTAGGTCCAATGCATCACGAGGCAATAGCTGGTGCGAAATACTTTGTAACTTTTATTGATGACAGCACACGTTGGTGCGAGGTATATTTACTTAGTAAAAAGAGTGAGGTTTTTACTGTTGTCAAAATATACAAAAGTTAATGTAGAAAATTTGACGGGTAAGAAAATTAAATACCTACAAACTGATAACGGTGGAGAATATTGTAACCGTGAGTTTGATGAATTCTTGAAGAATGAAGGTATTGCAAGAAGATTGACTGTTCCCCGAACTCCTCAACAGAACGGCGTTGCTGAGAGGATGAATAGAACACTTGTCGAGATGGCACGATGTATACTGTTATCTTCGAGTCTTTCACCAGGTTTTTGGGCGGATGCTGTAGTTACAGCATGCCATATCAGAAATCGATGTCCAACAAGCAGCCTTGGAGGTGAGATACCGTTTGAAAAATGGTTCGAATCGCCTGTAAACATACATTACTTTCATATTTTTGGGTCGAAGGTATTTGTTTTGGATAAGGAACAGGGAAAAGACAAGTTCGACGCTCGAAGTGTGGAAGGAATTTTCGTTGGTTATCCAAGAAATTTAAAAGGATATAGGGTATGGTTAACGCAACAAAGAAAAATCGTTGTGGCAAGGGACGTAAAGTTTCACCATAATAAACTTCCAATGGATACGGAATCAGGCATTGATCCTTTTGTGGTGAATAGTGAGAAACAGATTATACAGAACAACTCACCGGAAACTATTGAGATAGAAATAATTTCTAAGAATAGAAAAGTTCCTGTGAACGTAAATCCTGTAATGGAGAGTCCTGAGACTAGGGAATACATTCCTGTAGATGAGTCTGCTGGTGATCAGGACGTGAATCCTGATGATGAGGGTTCTCGAACAGAACCAATTCTGAAACGAGCCCCTGGAAGACCACGACTGGAACGAGGTCATGTTGGTCGTCCAAAGAAGATCTACCGTGTAGTGGAGGTAGAATCAAATGAAAAGACCAAAGACGACTCTACCGAATCCCCTGACGAATTTATTGACTGTCAAGGCTTCATCGGTACTGCCGAAGTTACATTGCAGGAAGCTTTGGAAGGCAATGAACGAATAGGATGGGAGGAGGCAATTCTTTCCGAATTGAGAAGTTTGATTAAAAACAATACTTGGGATATAGTAAGAAAACCAGCAAATCGTGCAGTAGTTGGTTGTCGATATGTTTTAACAACCAAGTTAAACATAGATAAGACAGAGAAGAAAATAGCTAGACTAGTGGCAAAGGGGTATACGCAACGATATGGTTTTGATTATCATGATACCTTTGCACCTGTTGTTAGACTTGATACGGTGAGGTTGCTGACAGCTCTTACAGTAGAGTTGGATATGGAGCTGCATCAGCTGGATATAAGTACTGCCTATTTGAATGGGACACTAGATGAAGAGATATATATGCAGGTTCCACAGTTCCTGAGGGATTATTTAGAAAAACTTTGTGACGGAAAAGAGAGTCCTGATATACAGAAAAAGGCAAAAATAATGTTAGATGATCTACAGGCGGGTGGCGAAGTTTGCCGTCTGAAAAGATCACTATATGGTCTAAAGCAATCTGGCCGTCAATGGAACAAAAGACTGGATGAAAAGTTGAAGAAAATGCAGTTGCAATCTTCTGCGAATGAACCATGCCTATATGTCAAGAATATAGACGACAAGGGTACGAAACTTTTTGTAACCGTCTATGCGGATGATATTTTAATTGCGTCACAGAAAAAAGAGTGCATTGAAAGTTTTAAAAAGGAACTGGCCAGTGAATTTGAATTAAGAGATTATGGTTCTGTGAAACATATTTTGGGAATTGACATTGTCAGAAAAGACAATTCGATAACTCTGTCACAACAAAAGTACATTGGAGACATTCTTCCCTGTATGATATCCTCCCCACTGACATTCCGCGTCCCGTTAATCTTAAGTATTTGTTATCCATGGTGTTTACCCCCATTGTCCAAATTTTAGCATACCATATTAGAACTAACAAGATTAAACTGTAGATAGTAATCCGCTGGTGTTGGGCTAACTTATGTTGTGTTGTCCTTTGTTTTAGACTGCTCAGCTGGAAGTAACATCGCGGCTTTCATTTTGACCAAATTTATATACTGTGTCACCTTCATGACTCACTTGACACTGGCAAAATTCATAAGAGTTGCCACTAAACAAACTGGAACTGGAACTGGACATTTTGTGTAAATATGAAATGGAAAAATGTAAAGAAACTGTTTCTACACCAATGGAAGTAGGACAGAAATTCTATAAGATGGAAGACAGTAAAAAGGAGCAGTGGCCATACCGTGAACTGGTCGGTAGCCTAATGTATTTGGCAATGGGGACCAGACCTGATATTGCCAATACAGTGATAAAGTTAGCACAATTTAGCAATTGTCCAAACTCGGTTTGTTGAAAATCTGCTAAGCGAGTTTTAAGATATTTAAAGAGAACTCGTCATTGCGGATTGACTTATAAGAAGACTGGTGAGCATATACGTGGTTATTCAGATGCTGACTGGGGGAATTGTCCCATTGATAGACGCTCATATACAGGGTATGTTTTTATTCTAGGTGGTGCGTGTGTGTCGTGGAAGTCTGTGAAGCAGAAATGTGTAGCAACTTCAACGTGTGAGGCTGAATACGTAAGTTTGTGTACGGCGATGAAAGAGGCTATGTACCCGAATAGTTTACTAAATGAAATTGGGTTAAGTGACTATGGTCGTGTAACTTTGCATGTGGACAATCAGGGGGCGATATCCTTGGCGAATGATCCAGTTCTTCATGCTCTGTCTAAGCATATTGATGTGAAATATCACTTTATAAGACATGAATTACGAAAAAATAAGAGTATTGAATTACGCTACATATCTACTAATTCGATGCTCGCTGATATATTGACTAAAGCGTTACCTAAATGTAGTCATTACAAGTGTATGGATGGTTTAGGTTTAGTTTTTGATTAGTTTTGGTTACATATATTATTATTATTTTTTAGTAAGTTTTGTTCTTATAGTTGATGATATTCCTTTTTAGATTTATGAGCTTATGTTAATACTGTTGTGTTATAGGCACAGAATTAAGAGGGCGTATTAGCTATAAGTACTTTTTAGTAATTATGTGCCTTTTATAATGTAGTTGCCCTAGAGACTAAAGGAAAACAACAGTGACACTCTTGAGAAAAATTATAGTTGTCAGTACGTACCAAGATATCTTTCTTTTAATAAGTCTTCCCTAACTCCAGAAATATTAGCCTTAACATCTTACATTGAGCCACCGAGGCGGTTAATAATATAGAATAGTTGTCAAATTCATTCCTAGAAGCCTGGGCACTATTGGCTACTCTTCATCAAACCCCGCCCCTTTCAGCCAGATCCTAGCTACCACAGGAATAACAACAACCGACAGAATTCCTCGCATTTATCAACCAAGACAGGAAATACGCTGAGACACAAGAAACGAAGCGGAAAAACTATTTGTGACACCTCGATCATGAGGGACCACCTTCGACGCCCCCAATAAAACCGATATCACATCATAACCACGCCACCAATACCATTAGACCCTCACACCTGTGATATGTACCCTTGAGTAACATCTAAAGGTATTGGGAGAAGGCGTCAGGGAGGTCCAACCTAAATTGGCGACTCAAATCTCAACTCGACTCGAGGGAGTTTCCACAACCAATGTGATCCCGGCTTCGAGACTGAGTTACCGCGATTGGATCCCACGGCTGTAATGAGCCGGGGAATAAATACCGTTGGTAATATTCCCGAACAGATTGCCGCAGGAAATTACATTTGGAACACCTCTGACGTCACAGCGAGGTAGCACGAAAACATGTTTTTGGTTATTTATTCACAGCCCCGAAGGAAAAGGATTCGTTTCCTATTTGATGGAGATGTTCTCTTGTTGATTGTGTAACAAATTAGTTTCATATTATAGGCATACATCACAGGTATCGATAGAGTTTGATGTCTTCATTACGATCATAAAAACGATTAGCACGTTCCATCGTTTATGTTATTTATAACTATATTAAAAACAAATGTGTTAAAAGCTAAGCGTTTAAATAATAAAAAAATAATTAATAATAATAAATAAATATCTTTGCACATACACATAGCGCCGCCTAATTCCACACTAAGCAACTAACTAACTAGGAATATAAAGGTAAAAATACATATGATAATATAATAGGTTAAATATCCAGCTTGTAAATAATGTATTAAGAATGTTTTGTAATTATTTAAATTAGTGCATGCTACTCTCTCATGTTGCTGTACCTTCACAATACATTGATTACACAATACAATTATTGAACAGTACACTATAATGCCATTACAACAAAACATAAGGAACGCAATAAATGATTTGAGTTTGAGTTTGAGGCTTGTATTATGGTTACCAGATGGTTTATAAACTACACAAATACATTTTTTTATATACAGGAAAGCAACAAACATACAACACAATATTAACAATTGTGTTAGACAACATTATTCTGTCTATACGTCTGAACAAGGCAAGTTTTGGCTGATCTAATATTTTGAAGACACCAATATTGTAACATACAATACTATACATAAAAATTCTTACAAACAAGAACGAAACATACATACACTAATTACATTACTTATTCATTATAATTGTGGGCATGTGTAATGCAACGAGGTCATTGCTCAGTGCATTAATGCTCAAAGGACAAGGAAGCACTGATTTTCAGCTATATAGGGCGCGGGAGAAATATAAAAATAGAAAATAAAATAAAAATATTTTATTTCAGACAAATACAGTCCATAGGTGTTAGTACAAATTTTACTTACTGACTATGTTAATATTATACTTAATTTTACAAAATTAATTAATTTGAAATAAATTATCTGAGACTTGACTCATCCTCTGCCCGCAAGCTCATCGAGACCTCAGAACATAAGGTTCGACGAACCTGCCGAGCAGAAGAGAGTCAAATCTGTCTCCCACCATCCCTAACACTCTATTAGACCTCCCGCGCACTCTCCGTACCGTTGACGCACTCTTTTTATTTATTTATTTATTTATTTATTTATTTAGGATCACCAACAGTTGTTACACTAGTACATAGTCCATTTAACAATTAATGTAGTTGGTATTAAATTTAAATGTACAACCTTTTATAGGTGAATACATCATGCAAAAACCTTTAAAATCAGATAACAGTAAAACAAGAACTTATTACTCTAAATTTACCTCTATTAAGCTTTGATTGGTTGAGCAGTTCCGTGCCAAGTTGCGGTGTTAAGGTAGTGAAATAGTAACTAGAGAGTATAATATATTATGTATGTTGTTGAGGGAATGTGTAACGTTTAAACAATGATATATTAGCTAAGTATTGAGGCTTCTCCTAATAGTTTTGTAAAACTTAGACACAGTGTCGCAGTGAATGTCGATAAGGTCACTGTTAGCATTCAAAATCCTGCACAGCCTTGGGACTGGAGAGCCAGCACCGAGAACTGTTCTGCGCGTTGGTGGATAAAGAGGCGTGATTGGGTTGCGAGGCATTCTGTTTGGCGCACGAAATCTGAACTGTGCTAGCAGCTGGGGACAGTCAATGAGGTTTCTAAAAAGTTTGTATAAAAACATCATGTCCATTAAGTCCCTACGAGCTGATAGAGAGCACATCTTGAAGTACTGCAATCTACTCTCATAAGATACTCTTTTTTTAAATTTCCCTGCAGAGTATGCTAGGTGCCATACAAATCGTTTCTGAACCCTTTCCAAGCGTAGTGAGTGTGTTGCATAATGTGGTCGCCATACAACACTACAGTACTCCATTACGCTTCGGACAAGGCTGTTGAACAGAAGGATTTTGGTTCTAGGATTGCGAAAAGTCCGCATTGCGCATTAAAGCATGGAAATCATCCACGCTGGCATCGGCAAACATTCCAGATGCGCTACTCCAGCGAGGGAGGCGGAACAGAGCCCTAAACACGTTATTATATTGGATACGTAGAGCATTGTACGCTTTATGTGTAAACTTGGCCCATAGACTGCTCGTGTATAATGTCTGACAGTATGCTTTAAAAGCTTAATTTTGACTTCAGCCGTACACCGAGCAAACCTATGCATAAGAGAAAAAAAAGAGGAAGTATCACGAGATAGTGGATGCCAGTATTAATAATGCAAATAGAGGGTGTACTGACTTGAGCCATCGTGTATGGGTGCAAGGGATTCCACCCATATATAGTTAATATACCGAACATTCGCACTAAGAAGTTTGTCTTCATTCATAATACGAAACGCCAAGGCATATAGACCTCCCTTCCCGCGTCAGTCTTTCCTGAATTCTACAACCTTAAGATCTTCAAGAACAGAGTGAATGTGCATTTTCTGAGATCACGTGCTTCATCTTCAACACATCGTCATTTTCCATCAGGTGAGATTGAAAAAAAGTTAAGTGAAGGTAATTTTTTTTTATTTATTTATTTAGGATCACCAACAATTGTTACATCAGTAGATGGACTATGTAGCAAGCTCATCGAGACCTCAGAACATAAGGTTCGACGAACCTGCCGACCAGAAGAGAGTCAAATCTGTCTCCCACCATCCCTAACACTCTATCGCGTGCTTCATCTTCAACACATCGTCATTTTCCATCAGGTGAGATTGGAAAAGTAAAGTTAAGTAAAGGTATTTTTTTATAAATTTATTTATTTAGGATCACCAACAATAAATTGTTACATCAGTACATAGTCCATCTAACAATTAAGGTAGCTGGTATCAAATTTATATGTACAACCTTTTATAGGTGAACACATCATGCAAAAAACTTTAAAATAAAATAACAGTAAAACAAAAACTAATTTAACCTAAATTTACCTCTACTTTGCTTTGATTGGTTGAGCAGTTTCGTGCCAAGTTGCGGTGTTAAGGTAGTGAAAATAATAACTAGAGTGTAATATATTATGTATGTTGTTGAGGGAATGTTCAACGTATAAACAATGGTATGTTAACTAAGCATTGAGGCTACTGCTAATGGTTTTGTAAAACCTAGACACAGTGTCGCAGTGAATGTCGATAAGGTCACTGTTGGCATTCAAAATCCTACAAAGCCTTGGGACTGTAGAGCCAGCACCGAGAACTGTTCTGCGCGTTGGTGGATAAAGAGGCGTGATTGGGTTGCGAGGCATTCTGTTTGGCGCACGAAATCTGAACTGTGCTAGCAGCTGGGGACAGTCAATGAGGTTTCTAAAGAGTTTGTCTCGTAATGATCTCGTTCTGCTGAAAATGATTCAAAGTATGTTATTAAATGAAATTATAGAGTTGAACGTAAATTAATTTGCGTACCGTGTGAAGTAAGTAAATTTAGAAACAATTGTTCACAATACATACATATATAAATAAGCATAAGTATTTGGGGCACTTACACCAATCATCTAGTCCCAAACTAAGCAAAAAACTATGGATACTAGATAACGGAAACCTACATAAATATTTATATAAACATCCATGACTCCGGAATAAATGGTCGTATTCATCATACAAACATTTACCCCTACATACTAATTTCGCTGACAGGGTTACAATCCACTACACAAATCGGTCGTATTGTCGGACAATAAACGACGTATTTAACTGCTCGTACACTCGGATGCAGATTCCTTTAAAGCAGCCAATATTTCGAGCTCGAGCACGGAGTTAGCGAGTATTAAAACAAAAAAGGGTAAATAATTCAGCAGGTGAGGGCGAAATCGGAAGTAAGGAGAGACGTTGCAAAGTTCGTCGGACGCCAACTTTCGATCTACAACTATTTATTTATTGCGCCTCGGGGCTTTACGACTTACCGGCCGACAACTTGGCCGTTGCACTTCGCCGCACCTTTATGTGGATGTATTAAAGGCTATTATTAGCCTCGCCGTGTGTAAAGGGAAGCGTAAATAGTGTCGGTAAGTTCTCGCGCTTTCAGGAGTTGGTTGAACACAAATAATACATTCTATCTCACCGCAGCCGCTAACGTGCTGATTTGTTAAATATTCAGCATTAATGAATTCCAACTAATATTATAAATGCGAATATTTGTGTGTGTGTGTGTGTGTGTGTGTGTGTGTGTGTGTGTGTGTGTGTGTGTGTGTGTGTGTGTGTGTGCGTGCGTGTGTGTGTGTGTGTGTGTGTGTGTGTTTGGCGGCAGATTTAGATAAGATGGTGGCAGCTACCACCTACCAAACCGAGTACTTAAACATGTACCCCGCTGGGTACCGAAGCCGCGACCTCCGAATCGTAAACCCAATGTTGTTTACATATCTAAATAAATAAATAAATAAATAAGTATTACGGGCACTTACACCAATCATCTAGTCCCAAACTAAGCAAAGCTTGTGCTATGGATACTAGATAACGGATAAACATACATAAATATTTATATAAACATCCATGACTCGGGAATAAATGTTCATATTCATCACACAAACATTTACCCCTCGCGGGATTCGAACCCGCAACCGTTGGTTTCGCTGACAGGGTCACTATCCACTACACCAACCGGTCGTCCGTAAATGCGAGAGTATATTTATTTAACAACAACATCATCAGTCTGTAAACATCCCAATAGGGATATAGACCTTCCCTCATATTGAGGGAGTATGGGCCATAGTTAATATGTGTTTATTCACAACAGCTCTTTCTATATTAAAATAAGATTTCGCAATAGGATAGAACATGAAAAGCAAAAACTTAACGAATTCCTTTAACAAGCTTACAGCTGCATCAAGTTCTAAATAAATGGTGGTGCAAAACATTTGAGAGATAATAGTCACGGAGAGTAAAGCTGCGACATCACCGCGCTGAAAAAGTTCTGAACTTCGCCTGACTCTCACCTGCTTCTTCGAGGCGTGCCTTTGGAACTTATGCAAGTTTTGCCGATGTAAAATTGCGATGCGATGGTTGTTAGATATAGTATTTTTATTCATTTTTCAACTTCTGACTCAAAAAGAGGGTTGTTATAAGTTTGCAGCTTCCTGGCTGTATATCAGCGTATGTGTGTATCTCGCTCTTTAAAAAAATATTAGAAAATACAGGCATGACAAACCGTCAAAGTCAGTTTTTTTTTTCAAAACATTGTTCCGAAGTATTTATTAACCTCCCTTTGACCATTGAACTTTAACCGCCTCCGTGGCTCAATGTAAACAACATAGGGTTTACGAATCGGAGGTCGCGGGTTCGATCCCCAGCGGGGTACATGTTTAGTACTCGGTTTGGTCGGTGGTAGGGCATTTTTAATGTCCACCTGGCTAGCTACCACCATCTGATCTAAATCTGCCGCCAAACAGCAATGTTAATAGCATTGTTGTGTTCCGGTTGTCAGAGATAAGATAGCCAGTCCCCTAAATGTATTGGGGTTTCCGGGTCAGTACGCTTCCATCTTCGACCTCATCTTCACTTAACATCAGGTGTGATTGAGGTCAAGTGCGAACCTGTGGTGCATTAAAAAAAAAAGGTTTACTTTGTATGAGCAATCGAAATTTTTTTTTATCGAATTCAACTACGGTTCCTTGGGTAAAGTTGGGAATTGCACGAATTCAAGTTCACCCTTGCCAATTAATTGGCAAGAACAAAATCGTTAATGCAATAAGTATTTCAAAGTGTAGCTCAAATTAAACTTACCCGTGGTCGTGTAAAAAACCAATTGAAAATAGCACCACGATGCAATCGCTGCAGCGGTTATCAACTGAGTGCGTGCCGCGGCCCGCAAACCGTCGACGTGACCGGCATGGGCCCGCTTCGAACAACAATAAATACGGGAGGTGAAATGCTCCCCTTTCCCGCTTTCTTGTCCATTGCGCTATCTTGGCGCTTCCGCGTGTGAGTTATTGCTCTTGCGGTTTACAATAAATAGTGGAAACGATCAATACAGAGACTAGAAGCTGCAGACCACGTATCGGTGGGTTGTACATAACGGATCATCAATTTTAATCCATTAGGTTTATTGTTTTTTTAAGTTTTTTTTAAGAACATGAATGCGAAAGTTTGAATTTTTCTTTGTGTGTTGCTCAATCACGGTAAAACGAATTTAGATGAAATATAATTTCAGGTAAAATATAGATAGATGATACTCTGAATTAAAGCATAAGATGTATTTTATCCCGATAAATTGAGTAGTAAAAAACATATCCGCGATGAAGTTATTCCACGCAGGCAAAGCCGCGGGCGGAAAGATAGTTTCATATAAATGTGAAAGTAACTCTGTTTATCTGTGTGTTTGTTACCTTTTCACGAGTAAACCTCGGAACTGATTGCTTTAAAATTTGACAGAGATATAGCCGGGCTCCGAAAATAGGACATGGGATATTTTTCTTCTTGAAAAAGTCCGCGCTATTGTACAACACACGTAGAAAACGATTAACTATTTTTTTTTAAATAGACACAGTCCTGGTATTCTATTAATATTATTGGATGTTTGTAGCTTGAGACCACACTATGAATGGATTTAAATGTATGGTACAGGGATTGACTATTGTCAGCTATGTGTCTCTCATTTACTATGCAATTATAAAGGGGTTTTGACCATTAATAAAATAAGGTATGAATACTCACATTTTTTATATATTCTCCGATATATTCACACTCTTTAGAACACTTCCTCTGATGTTCGCACGGCACAAACTTCAAACTTCAAACTTCAAGCATTTATTTATCATTTATGTCCAAGCTACTACCGCTTCGGAAAGGGAATTCATCTCTGGGAAAAGAAGCGGCGCAAGAAACCCACAGGATCATTGTTGTTCTTTTTTTTTTAAATAAAGTATATAACTAATACAATTTTATAATTTTGGGGAGCGGGTCGAAGTACGACGACTGAATAAGGATTGCTACCCCATCACTTGTCACTTTTTTATTTTTCTTCACGAAACTCGAGTTTATTTACCATTTATCCAAATTGACAAATCACCTTAACTCACTGATAAATGATAATTATATTAAATATACATAATTTGGGTGATAACAGTACATTTTCAGCAGTATGTAAAGTATGGTAAATAAATGAAAATTTACAGAAATTGCCCGTTTTGCAACTTGTACATTTATATGAATAATATTGTTTAATTAGATAATTACTATTAATATTGATGACACTATATTCTGATTTAATATAGGGTACTTTTTATTCCGAAATTTACAGATAATTTCCGAGGATAAACTGATTCCACTCGGGCGGAGCTTTTATGTACTACTAACTTCCGCCCGCGAGAAATAACTTTATCGCGGATATTTTCTATGTATATCCCGCGGGAACTACTCACTTTATCGACATTAAAAATATGTCTATGTCTTAATCCAGGGTATTTTCTACCTGTATACCAAATTTCATCCAAATCCGTTTCGCCGTGATTGAGCAACAAAGAAATATCCAAACTTTCGCATTTATAATGTCCAATATCTTCATTCTTTTTTTTATGCACAACGGGTTGGTACTTGACCTCAATCACACCTGATGTTACTGAAGACGAGGGCTTTAAGAAATCGAAACAAATAATATTAGTTAGATTAATGTCAATATCATCCATGATAAATGTAGGTAAGTTAATTTATAAATTTAGTACCATAATTAAGGCTTAGGATTGTAAAACTATATCTATAAAAACAACAAATTACGGAAATTTACATAAGTTCCTGTTGAACTACGATAAAAGTGAAACGCAACAAGATAGCAGGTTAGTTTGAGCACAAAGGTGTACTTTCTGTAAATAACAAGTCCAATTCAAACGTAGTAAGTTGTACGACGGCGCCGCAACTCGGGCAGGGGTGACAACCGGCGGGCCGCGCGTGACTCGCGCTCACCGCACTTGGCAACGTCTGACTTTGCGGACACGTACTGCACTGCCACTATTTAGTTTAATCTGCTTTGCTTACCGCCTGATAAAACTAGTTAACAACTTTATAAGGTGAGAAATTAGATGTTGATAACTATTGAGACTGTTTTGTGTGTTATGAAAATAATTGTATCAGTAACCAATCAGCCATAAGATTACGTACTTAATCAACATCGTTATCGATTACGTTGACCAATGAGAACCCGTCAAATTGCCGAACGAGCGTTTAGCCAACCAATCACATGTGAGAACGTAATCGATGATGATAACGATGTTACTATGTATAGAACCCCTGAAGCTTTTATTTCCAATCAAATATCATCATCATATCCGCTATGGGACGTTCACTGCTGAACCCAAATAATTCTAGAGCGACCGGTGCAAAGCGGCCTGCATCAATCATCTAGTCCCAAACTAAGCAAAGCTTATACTATGGATACTTAAATAACGGATAAACATACATAAATATTTATACTGGATGAGTTTTTTACCGTAAGGAAAAAAATAGGGCATATTAGGTAAGTGAAATACAAGGTATTGGCATAGGTAGTTTTTTTTTCAAAACTACCGTAGAATAAGAGATTTATTTGTGTCATTTGACGGTCGCGTCAACACGCGTTTGTAGCCTCTTCCACATAATTATATCATTAAATTAATTAAGGAAAACTTGGAGCAAATATGAGTTCCAAATAAATTTCGCATGATAGGAGCCCTAAGAATCACTCCAGTCGCATATATCAATCTACAGTCGCATATCAATCTACAGTCGCATGTCAATCTACAGTCGCATATCAATCTACAGTCGCATATCAATCTACAGTCGCATATCAATCTACAGTCGCACATCAATCTACAGTCGCATATCAATCTACAGTCGCATATCAATCTACAGCCGCCGCGAGCGTTTTTGAAAAAAATAATTAAACTGCCGATGCCAATAACTTCTATTTCATTTACCTAATATGCCTATAAAAAAACTCATCCGGTATAAACATCTATGACTCGAGAATAAAACGTTTATACCTATTCACTACACAAGCATTTACCCCTCGCGGGATTTGAACCCGCAACCGTTGGTTTCGCTGACAGAGTGACAGAGAGATCCACGACACCAATCAGCCATCAAAATTCCCTCGATCAAATATAATACAAGAAAATTACCCAAAATTTGACAGTGTGAAGGCATCAATAATGATTAACCCACCACCTCCCACGGCCCCATTGGCCATCTTGGCTTTTTGGGCCATACCAATATAGAAATGGTGTTACTTATTCAGAACGCTAAATACTCTTTCTATGTGCAAACATCTTGACTTTGCAGATAATGTCGTCCGATTATCGCATATTGTATGAGATAGCTGTTAAAGAATCAATTAGAAATAGTGTTCATGCGTTAAGTTGTTTAATTTTTATTTTTTCATTGTTATTTCTCCATATACAAAGTCAAAATCAAAAATCAAAACCAAAAATCCTTTATCTTGTAGGTACATAGGGTACACTTAAAATAGTCAGATTTTACATTTTTTAAGCTACTGCTTGTTCAACAGGCATTTTCCCCTGAGAAGAACAAGCAAGAAACTCGAGATGTTGCTCTTTTTTTAAAAAAGGTTTTTATATTACAAAATTATTAATTATTATGTTATATTATAATATTTCATTATTAATTGTGAAATAGCCTGGTTATGCGAACGGGCTGTTTATGTCCATGAATGTTTATCTCTAAATAATCTGATATTTTATAATATGCTTTCTTAATAAGTTTCTGTTTTATAGTATCTTTAAATTTATTGAAAGGAAGATTTCGTATATCAACAGGAACCTTATTGAAAAAGCGTATACATAACACTTTGAATGAATTACTGACTTTGCGGAGGCGACTTATGTGACCTGCAAAATCTGTATTTCTTGTATTGATATCATGTTTATCACTATTTTTCCTGAATGATGCTATATTTTTTTTAGCAAGCAAAGCAAAGCAAAGCAAGCTATAAATTTCTATTGTCTTAAACTAACACCGGGTGGCCGAGGACCTGGTAACCTGTAGTACAGGGTTTACCTAGTACAGGCACACACATACCTAATTTAGCTTAAGTTTCGATGTTGTGGAGAAAACAATGAATAATTTATTTTATTATTATAGTTATTTATTAGAAAATCTTTTTGTTGTTTTTTGAAAATTAAACTTTCACTTTAAAGAACAAAGTGACTAAAGATTTCTTATGTTTATTCCAACATTGTTTTATTCCGCACCAGATCTCACTGATCACAATTTAGAAATAGCGAAATAGATTGAAATCAAATACTTGTGTTGGATTTGAATATGCTAATAAAAATCAATGACTCGTACGTGAGCTTTGTAGGCCAAAATTCTCTCACCATTAGAATGCGAATCAATTTCATATCGTGGTGTAGCCCTACATTCAGCAATAGTCGGTTAAATTGTGGATGTATAACATTTAGATTCGTCTTCTACATAAGCGCTAGGGTTCATATCGGTGGAATTATCGATCATAAATTATTTGTTATACAACCCAGTGATAAATCTATTTTAAATAAATTAAGTTCAGATCACTGTAGTCAGTTCGCGGTTTTTAACATAGCAATTAATAAAACGCTGAAAAGAGATATATCGTACGTGCCAGTAACTGAGTCACTACTCGATCAATATAAGAGTAAAGTGACTGCGAAATTAGATTATTTACCGTACTGTGACGATCCTAATGTATTATATAAATCAGTTTTTGACATTTTAAAAACTGAAAGTAATAAAGTTTTCTTAGCAAAATCTGTTAAAATCAACAATTCCCTCGTTTTTAGTGATTGGGCGACGGTGGGAATTCATAAAAGTAGGCAAAAGTTATATGAGCTTTATGATGAAAGGACATATAATAAGAGCGAAAGTTTTATTGACTATGTTAGGCAATACTCGAAAATATTCAAGCGAGCTTGTGCCACAGCAAAATCAAATTTTATAAATAATAAAATAAAGAATAGCGCGGACATAGTAAAGACAACTTGGAAAGTTATAAATAGCTAAACTGGTAAATTTAAAACTCTTAACACTGATACGCGATTAAAAATTAATGATCGAATTCTAACTTTACAATTAGAAGTTGCAGAAGCTTTTGAAAAATTCTTTACTGATATCCCAATATTAACTACAAATTCTCTGAATTCATGTCCCACACTCGCTGAATCGCTACTTAAACAAAATGTGGAGATTTGTGACTCCCATTTTAAATTTAATCATGTAAGTCCTATAGACATCTTAAAAGCATTTCGTTCTTTAGACAAGAAAAAAACTGCCGACCTTCACGGTTTATCAGTAAAAATTATTAGTGCCGTAATTGATTGTATTTCACCACACTTAGCTTATATCTTTAATAAATGTACTGATGATGGCATATTTCCTGATCTGATGAAGCACAGTAAAGTCATACCTTTATTTAAATCCGGTAGTACATCAGACCCCTCTAATTTTAGACCTATTTCAATACTACCGACTCTCAGCAAAATCTTTGAAAAAATTATATTAAATCAGATATCGAGTTATTTTTACAGTAACAATCTAATGTCATATAAACAATTCGGTTTTACAAGGGGCCGCTCGACAACCGATGCAGGTGTCGAGCTCTTACAATATATTTTTGAGGCTTGGGAAGATGCGCGGGATGCAATAGGAGTATTTTGCGACTTGTCCAAGGCCTTTCATTGCGTTCATCACGACACTTTAATCAGGAAATTACGTCATTATGGTGTAACCGGCCGAGCTCTCGACCTTCTGAATTCTTATTTGAGTAACCGAGTTCAGAGGGTTGATATCAGTGGCAATACATCGTCAGGGTCGACAGTCTGTATGGGCGTCCCACAAGGCTCCATTCTCGGACCATTTTTGTTTTTGGTTTACATAAATGACTTGCCAAACCTTGTAAACGATAAACATGAAATAGTATTGTTTGCTGACGATACCTCTGTAATGTTTAAAGTAAATAGACTAAAATTAAATTATGACGACGTGAACAACGCTATTTCTCAAATAGTAGAATGGTTTACGGCAAATAATTTGTTACTGAATGAGAAAAAAACTAAATGTGTAAAATTTGTACTGCCTAATGTCAGGGAGGTGCCCACAAATATAATGATAAAAAATGTCACTCTAGACCTTGTTGAGTCCACTGTATTTTTGGGCATTACTTTGGACGCCAAATTACAATGGGGTCCTCATATCCATAAATTGGCGAAGAAGCTCAGCTCTGCAGCGTATGCAGTCAAAAAAATTAGACAAATATCGGACGTAAATACTGCTAGATTAGTATATTTTAGTTATTTCCATAGCCTGATGTCTTACGGTATCTTGCTGTGGGGAAATGCCGCGGATATCAATACAATCTTTGTTTTACAAAAACGAACCGTTCGCGCAATTTATCAATTGAGACCTGCAGTGTCACTTAGAGACAGATTTAAAGAGTATAATATTCTAACCTTTTCGTCACAGTACATTTTTGAAAATCTAATATATGTCAAAAAAAATATAGCATCATTTAGGAAAAATAGTGATAAACATGATGTCAATACAAGAAATAAAGATAAACTTGCAGGTCACATAAGTCGCCTCCACAAAGTCGGTAATTCATTCAAAGGGTTATGTATACGCTTTTTCAATAAAGTTCCTGTTGATATACAAAATCTTCCTTTCAATAAATTTAAAGATACTATAAAACAGAAACTTATTAAGAAAGCATATTATAAAATATCAGATTATTTAGATGATAAACAATCATGGACATAACCAGCCCGTTCGCATAACCAGGCTATTTCACAATTAATAATGAAATATTATAATATAAAATAATAATTTTGTAATATAAAAACCTTTTTTTAAAAGAGCGACCTCTCGAGTTTCTTGCTTGTTCTTCTCAGGGGAAAATTGCCTTTTGAACAAGCAGTAGCTTTAAAAATGTAAAATCTGACTATTTTAAGTGTACCCTGTGTACCTACAAAATAAAGCATTTTTTGATTTTGATTTTGATTTTGATTTTGTTCTCTATTCTTACTTCTATGGACACAGCCTTTAGCATGTCCACATCTTTATCTAGATGCTTTATCTTCCTTTGTCTCTTCTTCTCTTTATTTTCCTTAGAGTTATGCCTATAGATAGTAAACCAGCGCTGAGCTCTTATACTCAGCATAAAGCTGAGTCGTTCCCCTTTCGCTGCAGCGACACATGTGAGTGTTCTGTAACTTTATTAATTGTTGTATATGTGTTGAAATGGCGAATAAACAGTTTCTATCTTCTTTCGGTCATATTTCTATAGACAATTATCACACTAGGGTCGTACTGAGTATCACCCGCCTTATCCTTTTGATAAGGATAATATTTTGGATATACTGACTGGCAGATATATATCCCTGTCTTCTAACGTTGCAACAGTCATTGACATAATATTATGTATTCTATTTTTGTATTATTGTAAATTATTTTGCGCAATAAAGAGTATTTGTATTGTGTTGTATTGTATTGTATTGTATTGTATTGTATTGTATTGTATTGTATTGTATTGTATTGTATTGTATTGTATTGTATTGTATTGTATTGTATTGTATTGTATTGTATTGTATTGTATTGTATTGTATTGTATTGTATTGTATTGTATTGTATTGTATTGTATTGTATTGTATTGTATTGTATTGTATTGTATTGTATTGTATTGTATTGTATTGTATTGTATTGTATTGTATTGTATTGTATTGTATTGTATTGTATTGTATTGTATTGTATTGTATTGTATTGTATTGTATTGTATTGTATTGTATTGTATTGCATTGTATTGTATTGTATTGTATTGCATTCTAACCAAATATTATTGCTATGTCGATTTTACTCAGTCTACGTATATCTAGTGGGAGTTCATCGATTTTCATAAAATTTTCTGGTGTGTAGTACTCAAGAGTCTATCAAGAGTTATATTTCACAATTTCGGGTTAACGTAAAATGATAAATTTACCAGTTATATTCGTACTAGCAGCGTTGCATTCATATATGCTCAGTAGCGAGTAAAATCATTTGTTCGCGCAAAGGTAGGTGTTCGCCGATCGAACAACCCGGAGTTTTATCACTGGGCACTAAACCTCGCACTTTATGAAACGTGAAATGATATTGCACTATAAAGCCTTTGGGGCAATGAAATTGTGGATTGACTACCTTAATATTTGAACTCTGGTAGACAAATTAAAGCCTTTAAAATTCTGGAAAGAGTTATCAGCTGTCGACTTTATTTTGAAATTAAAACTTTACTTTGATTTGACTTTGGCTTTGACATTAAAATGTTGGAAACAGTTGTCAGCTATCGACTTCATTTTGAAATTAAAGTTACTTTGACTTGACTTTGGCTTTGACATTCAAATTCTGGAAAGAGTTATCAGCTGTCAACTTCATTTTGAAATTAAAACTTTACTTTGACTTGACTTTGGCTTTGCCATTAAAGTTCAGGAAAGAGTTATCAGCTGAAATTTAAACTCGTCTGATTTTATGATTAACTGGCTACGTCTTTGACCACAATCTCACCTGATGGAAAGTGACGATGTAGTCGAAGATAAAGCACGCGATCCCAGTAAGTGCCTATTCACTCTGCCCTTCTCAAATATTAGTATAAGATCACAATATTTGAGAAGGTTCCATAACTAACTCGATAATGAGATCAGCACTCGTATTCTCTAACATTAATGGTAATTAATTTTATAGCTGCTTGTTTTGCCTAATAGCGAAGGAGATGGCAATGACTATCTTTACCATTGAAGCTCTGCTGCATTGTAAATTTTCAAATCGATATAAGAACTTAAAAGCGTTTCAAAATCTGCTGCATTGGTTTACAAGTTTCAATACAACTCAGCCTAATTACCCAGCTACCGCAATTTTCCAATAACAAAATAAAAACTCGAAGGTAATTCGAGACAAGTTTGCGGCTGCAGGCGATAAAGTGCAACCAGCGTCCAGTTCGCCCGACAGTGGTCCCGTCGCGGCGCACTGCTAGCGGTGCGACATCGCGTCGTGTCGCGCGACACGATTAATCTAAACAATCTTAACTAAGTTCAGTGACCGCGACTCTTGGGATTCGCTACCGGTTGACCGTGTGGATCGAGTTATGAGTTGTAAGCGGATAATTCGCGCTTATGTTTTTATTTTCCTTTAATAAAGTACATTGAATTTTAATCTAGCCTGTTAGACTAATAAGATGTTCAAGGGCATATCTCAGTCTGTCTAAAGTGTCAAGAGAGAGACTTTGTTCATGTATTCATTCACTAGTACTACCACTATTTCTTATCAATCCATTTCACTAGTTCAAACGGTTTCACTCTTTTGGTCTATGTCTGTGTTAAGTTGGCTTAGTTTTTTTGTAATTTGCGCGTGATTTCAAGCATGCTCGCTGATGGTATTAGGACGCCAAAGAACAGAATGAATGAAGCCCCGCGTAGCATCACATCGTATCGTTTCATATTAAATCAACAATTCTTTGATGGCTTAATTTAATTTATAAATCATTTATTTTCTTTTTTTTGGCGATGATTGAATCTGGTATATGTATCGCGAGGACAAAAAATGTACAAGTGTGATAATGCATGTTATTGAATTATATAATGTATTTCTATTTGTGAGGACCTGTAATTGGCTCTCTGTTTCCTATAATAGTTTCCATTAGTGTTATTGCAGCTGTTGGTTTTCCGAATAAATAAAAAAAAAAAGTATATCGTGCGCGACGTAGAAGTGAGAGTGGGATAATTATAAATTTCGTCAAAGCGAATGAGTAGTACAAATATTATCCTCAGTATTATAGTAATTATTTAATTATTTATCATAATATGAGTATTGATAATGTATACAGAGTGGAAAGCTTCAATGGGGCAGCCAAGGGAGGTACCTTAATCGTTGCAGCTACAAGAAATTGGTCTTAGGAGACTATCCATAATTTTTCAAAAAAATTTCATTCCCATTCACTGATTTTCAAAAAAATGTACGGTTAGCAAGAAAATTACCATTTGTCACAAAAAATTTTTTTGAAAAATTATGGATAGTCTCCTAAGACCAATTTCTTGTAGCTGCAACGATTAAGGTACCTCCCTTGGCTGCCCCATTGAAACTTTCCACCCTGTATACTTGTTTCTACTTCGTGTTATATATATGTATATTGGATAGGTTATGTGGTATATTTATTTATATTTTATTTTTTTATAAAACAATTTTCAATTGTTGTGTACACTGTTTTCTGCCTAATCTAATAAACAATATGTATCTCTAACGTTTTCTGGTAGAAAACTCTATCGGAGTTAAGCTCGCCTTTGTACATTTTATATACAATGCATATTTCTGTAACAATTTTGTGTACAATAAAGATATTAAGATATTATCTCGCGCGACATAAACGTTTATCGCGGCTGCCATTCTACTAGTGCTGGAGTACTAACAGTGAGATATAATCTGTATGACAGCCGCTGACACGATAATTTACCGCTACAAATACCCATTCTACAATAACACCATCCCGAGAAAGAAACTACTGCAATGGTGGTACTATTTTAGTGCATAAGTTACCACGTACGACCACCCTGTGGAACGGACTTCCGGCAGCGGTATTCCCGAACGAGTACGACATTGGAACCTTCCTCAAAGGTCGGCAACGCATCTGTGACCCTTTTGGTGTTGCAGGTGTCCATGGGCGGCGGTGATTGCTTTCCATCAGGTGACCCGCATGATCGTTTGCCGCCCTCTCATATTAAAAAAAAAAAAGATAATATTCTTACCGGTGCAAGTGGTTAAATTCCCCACACTTCTTCACTTACTATTATTTATTTATTTATTTATTGTAACTGCAATATGTACACAATACTTATGCTAATAACAGTAATTATAGTATAGTACTCATGCACATACCCCGCCTGGGTGAAGCAGCGGTCAGAGGACGTCCTGTCTAATTTATTTACCTACTATACAAATTTTGTGTAATCTCGCAATTTATTTATTTTATTCTATTTATTTCCCTTTTGAAGAACCAACAACAAGAATTAAGTATATGTGAGATAATTTAATAATGCCTGTGTTTAATATTGGCCTGTATCTCCCTCGATTCAGACACTAAAAACATTTACTAATTAGAAATCGCTATCTGCTTATGCCTCAAACCGAGTCATTATATCAGTGTTGCGGGCTGCGGGCCGCCGCTTGAGCGCACCTGCCCGGACTCGCAAACTAGTATCAAACAACTATTACGCGGGCCGCGGGGGCGCGCGGGGCTCGAGTGGGACGTAACCGTAAAAATGTTGCCCCAATGCAAATGCGCTCCATCCGAACGACCCCAGGGGTTTGTTCAACATTGCATCGTAAAATAAACGATTGTGTTGAGTCCTATCTAATTTGCTGGCACGATATTTTTGCCTAGATTGCTAATGTAAGATTGTAAGTTTTTTCGACCGCCTCCGTGGCTCAGTGTACAACAGGGTTACGATTCGGAGGTCTCGGGTTCGATCGTCAGCGGGGTACATGTTTCGTACTCGGTTTGGTTGGTGGTCATTCAAATTCAAATGATTATAAAGCACATTACATTCTGCCTTTTGAGCATGCAAAATTTAACGAATATTTAATTATATCTAATTATAATTACCTATTATTCATTAATTACACAATTTTAAATAACCCAACTTGCAAGGAATGTTCAAAAATTGACAACATTATAAAATTAATGTCAAACCTTCAAATGAATGTCAAAATTATAGAGAATTAGAATGTCAAAATCAATAAAAAGAAAGAAAGAAAACTTCTTGACACACTTTACTTTATGTTTTACATTCTTATAGGTAGTTTGAAATCAAAAATCATCATCATATCAGCCGAAGATGTCCACTGCTGGACAAATACCTTCTATTTCACTTACCCAACATGCCCTATTTTTTTCTTTACGGTAAAAAACTCATCCGGTAAAATGTTTATTTACAAAAAAAAAATATATATTTGTATAGTCAACCATCTGGTATCCATAATACAAGCCTAGTTGCTTAGTGTGGAACTAGATGGCGTAGTGTGTACATGCAAAGATATTTATTTATTACCGATTTATGTTGACGACCCATTGCTGTAGTGGATAGTGACCCTGCCAGCGATATCAACAATTGCGGCTTTTTGTCATTCGTCTCTCGCATAGCGTCATAGAAGGACATAGGCTATATTTATCACACGAAAATGATATAAAATTGTGAGGGGGGGCAGGGCGGGGGGGGGCCTGGAGCCGCTTATGCGTTCCCAGGTCCTCCCTACTGCCGAAGAAGGTCGCCGCGGGGTTTTAGTGGGTATCCCTCCCGTTAGGGAGGGGAGTCCCACATAACCGTCTCGCCGTCCCCCAGGCGAGCGGTACGCGTAATGCATTTCCCCGCGAAAAAAAAAAAAAAAAAAAAAAAAAAGGCTATATTTATCACACGAAAATGATATAAAATTCCACGCGAGCGCAAATAATCATAAAATTGTGTAAGTGATGAAACCTAGACGGAGTTATAAAACCGACGCCTTGGGACATGTGTCCCTTTCTCTCAAACTCTAACCCTTTTCTTTTTTTTTTTTTTGACGGGGGAAAACACATTTACGCGTTCGACCCGCCGCTGACGGGGGTCAGCGGCGAGGATATGTGGGACTCACCGCTCCAGAAGGGAGCGGTCCTACCCACTAAAAACCCCCCGGTGTTCCTCCGCGCGCACCGAAACGGCGTGGCCACGGGTACCCCTCGGTAATCGTCCGCAGCCACGCCAGCGCGGCGCCCGCCGCCAGGGCAACGGCGGCGGCGGGCCCTCCTATAGGCTGCAGCAGGGAGGAATCTCCTGGTCCAGCCACCTCAAGAAGGCGCGTGGAAACACCACGCGCGCCTTCTCGCGAGGCTTGCGTGTGGGTGGTGACTCCCCCGAGTCACCACCCAGCCTCGCTAGGTAGGGGGGAGAAGGTGGGCATACGCCCTTCTCCGGGTCCCAGTGCGTCTGCGGCGGATGGGATGTGAGGAGGGATCGGCCTCCCTCTCTCTCTCCGCCACCTCCTTCTGCGAGATCACGCTCTCGCAGAAGGAGAGGACCGCTTTCCACGACCTCTCGTCGCCGACCATAGCCTTGACTATGGCCGGCAAGGAGAGATCGTCCCCTACCAAACTCTAACCCTAGTGTAAGGTAGGTTTATACACGACGGTTTACCTCATTAGCTTGACCTCATTTTAATATATATATTTATATAATTAAGTCAATTAATATGATATTATTATTATATTTATGCATGCACCCTACCTGTTTTTCTACCTACAAATGTCCCATAGCTGTGGGTTGCCTGGATGAGATCGCTTTTAGTGATAAGACCGCCAAATTGTGTTCTATTGTTATCATCAAAAATTATTGTAAATTATTTTGCGCAATAAAGAGTATTTTTATTGTATTGTATTGTATTGTAATTTTGAGAGTTACTGTCAATATTTTTTTTTTATAAGTTTATTTTAGTAAGTGTTTTTTATGTATTCTACTATATCTATTGTATTTTCTATGTATCGTCTATGTACCTACTGATATTTAAAGTTACTCACCTTTTACTTTGCACTATCCAACTACTTATTAAAAAGCTTCTTTAACTGAGGTTGTCTGGAAGAAATCGCTATCGGCGATAAGACCGCCTTTGTACACTTCATCATCTATGTTAAATGTTCTTTGTATTTTATTTCGGTGTGTGCAATAAAGAATTTAATAATGATAATAATGTTGACTATGTAAAGAACCATTATTGCTTAGTTTTTTTTATGCAGAACGGATTAGTAACATCAAATTAGATCAACAATTTCTTTAAATTTGACGAAGAGCTTGAATAAAATCAAAATCAAAAATGTTTTTATTTCGTAAGTTATAAGAATAACATTTGAAATCGTCATGACATCCAGTTATCGCTCATTCACTAGGCAGTCTCCCCAGAGAAGAACGAGCAAGAAACTCCAGGGTTGCTCTTTTTAAATAAGTCCAACACAAATACAATTTAAATACCTAATTGTAAAATTTATGATTCGACAAAGAAAAATAAGAATAAAATATACTGGATAATGCCGAGCGGTTCATGTCCACGCATTCTTATCATCCAGATAGTCAGAAATTTTATAATGGCCTTTGGCACATAGTTTCCGTTTAATGGTTGTTTTAAATTTATTTAAAGGCAAATTTTGAATGTCTACCGGAACCTTATTGTAAAAGCGTATACATTGTCCCTTGAATGACTTAGTGACTTTGTGTAAGCCACTGCTATGGACAGCAAGTTTATTTTTATATCTTGTATTAACATTGTGTATTTCACAATTTTTCCTAAACAAATGCAGATTCTTTCTTACGTACATTAAGTTTTCGTAAATATATTGCGATAGATTCATTCGATGACGCTGAGAGGGGTATTATAAGTTTTTATTAGTCTGTGGCATTGTAGCGATAAAACATCATAGATAGATAGATAAGCATTTATTTGCATCCATGTATGGTGAAGGAACCATATTCTCGGTAAGAAGTCGCGCAGCACCAGTTTTATAATTTTGAAAACAATTCCTTTAACACCGCCAAGTTTCCAGTCCATTATACCGAGTGCGCGAATGAGGAACTTTATGATGGTGTCCAGGATCAGCGCGGGTCAGCGGGGGCGCTGCGCGGGCGGCAGGAGGGCGGCATTATATCACGGGGCGCAATTTAAACGTCCACTCGCCGACTCGCCGGAATAAATTCAACAAAGTGTCAAACAAGCGGCCAACTTTCGCACCTGGGCTCATGGCTTCTCGCCCCGCGGGCGATGCGAGCGATGAGATGACGCGGTAGCCAATTATAAAAATAATAAAAAATATCCTTAGACAAACACACAGCGCCATCTAGTTACACAATTAGCAACGATAGGCTTGTGTCATGGATACCAGATGGTTGATATACTACATAAATATATTTTTTTTGTAAATAAATACTTATTATAAATGAAAACATCCATAACTCGGGTACACATGTCCGTATTCATCACCCAAACAATATGCCCCTAGCGGGATTCGAACCGGCAACCTTTTGGTATAGTGGTCAGAGTTGCTAACCACTACACCGTTTGGTGTAATGGTGGTGGTCGTGAAATTATATCATCATTATCATAGTCACAGGATGACCACGGCTAAATATAGGCCTCTATAACTTCATCCGTCCATCTTGCCCATCGTTCATGCTTCAACGGTTAACTTCAGTCCTTTGCGTATATTCTGTAATATGGCGATGGTCCAAGGAGAACGCTTGGGATCGTATAGTATGATGCTGGCCGTAGTAGACGGCGCGTTGTTTAAAAAAGAAAAGCTATCAAATGTGGAATATAAATTCGTTCGAGAGAGAGCTCGCACCGTCGCTCCAGAGCGGTCTCATATCGACCAATTTTATAATATTACTATGTGATTCGTTTTAAAATAGTGAATAAACAGAGTTAATATGTGTAGCACGGCCTTGTCATGTCGCCCCATCTCATTACTCCATCGACTAGAGCATAAGCTCTTAAGTTGAAGAAGAAGGATCTAACTAATAATCGCGAATGTATGGATGTTTGTGTTTGTTGCTCAATCATAGCGAAACGGATGAACGGATTTACATAAAATTTGGTATATAGATAGAACGTATCGTCGATTAAGACATACTACATTTTTATCCCGATAAAGTGAGTAGTTCCAGACGGATACACAAATTAAAGATATCCACGATAATATTATTCCAAGCAGACGAAGCCGCGGGCGAAAAGCTCAAATCCCGCAAGGGGTAAATGTTTGTGTGATGAATACGAACATTGATTCCCGAGTCTTGGATGTTTATATAAATATTTATGTATGTTTATCCGTTATCTAGTATCCATAGCACAAGCTTTGCTTAGTTTGGGACTAGATGATTGTTGTAAGTGTCCGAAATATTTATTTATTTATTTGACGACCAATTGGTGTAATGGATAATGACCCTGTCTGCGAAACCAACGGTCACGGGTTCGAATTCCGCGAGGGGTGTATGCTTATGTGATGATTACGAACAATGTATTGCCTTTTTGTACAATAAAGTAATGAGTCATGGATATTAATATAAATATTTATATGTGTTTATCCGCTATCTAGTATCCATACTACAAGCTTTGCTTAGTTTGGGACTAGATGATTGGTGTATGTGTCCGAAATATTTATTTTTAATTTTGCATTCAAGAGGATCTCCCCGCTCTCCTCTCATGCCTTGTCTCACAAAGCAGTCGTTTAAAAACGCCTTAACCCGGGTAGACAAAAAGTTGCGTCGCGAGGGACAGCCCCCCGCGCCCCCGCACTCCCCGCTCGACACTCAAATTTGGTTTTAAAATACTCTAAACACAATTTAAATGAGGTCGTTTCAGTTTTTATTGCTTGTGTGTTTTATTTTCATAGACCCTTTTTGTTTCCTCTGCCTCCGGGGAGGGTGTGCGTCATAATCATAAATGAAATTTATTTTGTTTAGTTATAACTAGGAATGTCTATTTAGGACTAGACAGGTCCAACTTGGTAATGTGTTTGTGGATGAATGGAAAAGTATATTATCTATTTCCCGAGTTTCTGCGAGTGAGGGGTATGAATGGAGATATAATTAATTTTAAGAATTTTATTATTGTATTGTTTTTACCCGAAATGTCGTGTGCGCGAAAATCAGGGCCCAGGACACACCCTGTACTTTCCAGAACTATGCAAGGTAGAAAACGTGTAACCATGCCGTGGACGGTGCCCAAAGACTGGCAACACTACCCAGTTGGATGGTAAGACTAATTCGAAAGTTTGAGGTTTAAATCACATTTACATTCCCATCAAGCGTTTAAATAACAAACAATTGCATACTTCAGCAAACGGAAGGATTTAGTTTTCATAAATTCATTCAATGGGAATTCGTCTGCAGCGGCACTTAACCAAGACATATTCTTCTTGTAATTCGACCGGGTTTCCTTGATCCCTGACTATTCAGATCTCTGCAGAATACTGTATGGGGCTGTGGCATGTGTATGGATCGGATAGGTCAGGTTAGTTTTGTCGGTGCCACTTTGTTGCATAGCAGTTTTACAACCGCTAAGTTATAGTTCATTCAAGGTTTATACATTATTGTTTTTGACGACACTCGTTGAATATATTATTTAGTTTGTTGTTCTACAAAAGACTAAATAAGACGTTTGAAGGAAATGGTGCAACGTTTCAGACAATCATTTTTTTATCAATAACGGGTTAGCACTTGACTTCAATGATGAGGTCGAAGGTGGAAGCGTACTGACCCGGAAATCCTATCTTATTTGGGAACTGGCTATCTTATCTCTGATAACCGAAACACAACAATGCTATTAACATTGCTGCTTTGCGGCAGACTTAGCTTGGCGGTATAGCTACCTCATTAACGTAATCATAACGAAGATGTTGTCTTTCTAAAGACTGGGTAGTTTTGTCAAATGTTGTCGGTGAATGATTCGTTTTGGTTGGTGGTTGCATTTTAATATGATTCAGATAATTAGTCCCAACTAATATTACAAATGCGAAAGTTTGTGTGTGTGTATGTCTGTATGTTTGTACAACATATTTAGACGATTGTGTAGTTCTTGCACAGGGAACCTACGGCGGGATACAGTTTGGATTTGTATGGAAAAAGTGTAGAGAAGGGTCGGTGTGATTATCAATAAACATCACAAATCGAAGATCAGGCCGAGCTGGTATACCCTAACTGCCCACTTTACTGAAATGTTCGTATCTCTCAATCAGTTATTTTCTATGTTCACTGTCGTAATTATTATTATCATTCCTTCTGTAGAGTACACACTCTACAGAAGCAGAAGATTATGAGCTCTACCTACCTACATGTTATATCCATGTGTGTGTAGGTAGAGCTCATAATATAATGTATTGATTCGTGCTAATAAAAGTAGTATATTCGTAACCTTTGACCGGCTTTCAATCAGATCAACACCCAACCTCATATGGTGCCCTTGCCGGGATATAAGAAAAAAGATCTTTCGAAACTAAATTATACTAAATACATCCAGTTTGGAATTGAACTAGCGATCGTCGATTTCTAAATCTAATATTATTTACATCGATCACAGGGATTACAAAATCACAGGGCCATCTGACAGGAATCTTCTATTTCGAAATCTGTAATGGTTAATATTTCTTTCAACGCCCTCTAATTTACAATATATTTTGAGCATAACGCTGATTTGGTGAGTTTTCTGCAAACATTCCATTTGTATTGTGTGCCTAATGGATGGAAAGGGTATGGGGGGGGGGAGGGGGTGTTTAAACATTAATAACGTGCACATACCTACAAACGTCATCAATTCCGATCATGCACATAATTGCGACTGTACAATACCATTTAATTTAGTACTCGGTAAGCGTGTTAGATGAACAAACATGTTAAATATTAGAATTAGTTTTTTCTGAAAAGCAGGTTTATTTTCCTAGGTTCAGATGTCAGTGAATTTTGTAATAATGCTGTTATTTAGATATTTTCTTACTATTTACCTTGTGTTTGAAACAATAAAGATTATTATTATATATATATAAAAAAAAACATTTAATTAGATCCATTATCTGCCAACTTTACTGAATCATTATTATCATCGGCCTAGTCTAGTGTCCATTACTGTCAGTATTTTCAAGCCACTGGTCACCTTGGACTGGAGTTGGCTTAACGACTGCCAGCATTTGGACGGAAATACTCGTATTAAAACGTCACTAGTGGTCACCCATCCAAGGAGTGACCGAAAACGGGGACACACGTATTCATCACAAAAAATATGCCCATAGCGGGATTCGAACCCGCGACCTTTTGGTATAGCAGTCAGTTTCTAACCACTACACCAAATAGATCAGCAAACAATAGTTTCCTTGCTTCGATTTTAACCGCCACCGTGGCTCAATGTAAACAACATCGGGTTTACCATTCGGATGTCGCGGGTTCGATCCCCAGCGGTATACATGTTTAAGTACTCAGTTTGGTTAGTGGCAGGGCATTTTAAATGTCCGCTTGGCTAGCTACCACCATCTTATCTAAATCTGCCGCCAAGCAGCAATGTTAATAGCATCGTTATGTTCCGGTTGTCAGAGATAAGATAGCTAGTCCCCCAAATGTGTTGTGGTTGCCGAGTCAGTACGCTTCCAACTTCGACCTTATCTTCACTTAACATCAGGTGTGATTGAGGTCAAGTAGGTACAAACCCGTTGTGCATAAAAAAATTGCTGAGAGACCATTTATGAGATCAAACTGCACTCTGCTTGTTTCAAAATCTCTTTGTTATCTGTATTGTGTTGTAATTTTCTTGTTATTATTAATATTGTTTCTATTGTTGCTGTTATAGTGTGGTGTCCAATAAACATATATGTCTATGTCTTCGTAGAGCATGTTAAATATTAAATAAATAAATAAATATTTGGTGCACTTACACCAATCATCTAGTCCCAAAGTAAGTAAAGCTTGTACTATGGGTACTAGATAACGAATAAACATACATAAATATTTATAAAAACATCCATGTCTCGGGAATAAATGTTCGTATTCATCATACAAACATTTACCCCTCGCGGGATTCCAACCCGCAACCGTTGGTTTCGCTGACAGGGTCACTAACCACTACACCAATCGGTCAATATTGAGTTCTGGGTGCTAAATTGAAAGCAGTCGTGAGCCAAGTCGGTGGCCTAAAGGAGCGGCTTAAAAACACTGACTGTTATAGCTACTAGCCTGACACAAATCCACTAAACCTGAGCCCGCGAGGTGGATTATGACCCATAACCTCTCCCAGTGAGAGGAGGCTGTGACCCAACAGTGGGTACGTGTAAGGTTGTTACTGATTAGCAGAAACAGAAAAAACATTAAAGTCATAACAATGCCATCATTTATATTACGGTACAAAACAAGATACAAAACGTATGATTAATATTATAAGAAAGCCACTTCAAGGCAAAACGACGTCGCGCCGGTCCGACCCGACGGGGCAATTTGCAAAGTATCAGTCAGTCAAACGAAGAGTTTACGTGAAAAAAGGTTGAAGCAACTTGTACATAAAGAGAGCGTTTATTAGTTGTTGCAAATGAGACTAAATGAAAGAGCAACGAGTCTAACGGTAATGGTTTGGGAACTAGTCGATAATATGAAATAATAATAATAAATAAATATTTCGGACACTTACACCAATCATCTAGTCCCAAACTAAACAAAGCTTGTACTATGGATACTAGATAACGGATAAACATACATAAATATTTATAGAAACATCCAAGACTCGGAAATAAATGTTCGTATTCATCACACAAACATTTACCCCTCGCGGGATTCGAACCCGCAACCGTTGGTTTCGCTGATAGGGTCACTATCATCTACTCCAATCGGTCGTCCAAACTATTTTCTTTGTAAGGTATGGCCCCCAAACCACCGGTGTTGAAGATTTCTGAACATATACAAGCAATGTTGGAGCAAATGCATCGAAACGTTTCAATACGATTGCAAACATTCCCCAACGCTACTAAACAATTCTCCACACAATGAAAAATTTTTAAACAACACGTGCATAAAAAAATATTATAAATTAACAAATAAATAAACGTCTTTGCACAAACACACAGCGCCATCTAGGTCCACAGTAAGCATCTGGGTTTGTGTTTTGGATACCAGATAGTTGATAAAGTACACAAATCCATTTTTTTGTAAATAAATACACGTATAAATGAAAAACATGTCTGTATTCATCATACAAACATATGCCCCTAGGGATTTGAACCCGCGACTATTTAGTATAGTAGCAGAGTTTTTAACCACTACACCAAACAGGTCTAACACCAACATTATGAATCGGCTCAGTTTTTGGTATCCGCTTTTTAATATCAAAAACATGCAATAACAATCGTTACCTCTGTGTCAGTAGATAACGCGATTGGTTATTATTTAGGTATATAAACTAAGCTAGCTTTTAACCGCCTCCGTGGCTCAATGTAAACAACATTGGGTTTACGATTCGGAGGTCGCGGGTTCGATCCCCAGCGGGGTACATGTTTAAGTACTCGGTTTAGTTGGTGGTAGGGCATTTTAAATTTCCGCCTGGCTAGCTACCACCATCTTATCTAAATCTGCCGCCAAGCAGCAATGTTAATAGCATTGTTGTGTTCCGGTTGTCATAGATAAGATAGCAAGTCGAGTACGCTTCCACCTTCGGCCTCATCTTCACTTAACATCAGGTGTGATTGAGGTCAAGTAACAACCCGGTGCGCATTAAAAAAAAACACGCTGATTTACTTTAATCCCGATATGTTTAATTTATCCCGCGGAAACTACTCACTTTATGACGATAACAATATCCGAAGTTTTATTTCCGAGTATGTTCTACCTACATTCAAATCCGTTCATCCGTTTCGCTGTGATTGAGCCACACACATCTAAACTTTCGCATTAATAATATTAGTTAGATTGTTATTTGGAATACTTTGGACGTATACAATCACGTGTTCAATGGATCGGATGTAATAAATTAGAACCGTGTATAAAACGTGTTAGTTCTGATGCTACAGCAGCCGTCCCTCGTTAGCTCAATTAAAACACAAAGCACCGAGGTGAGAAGTTTCGTTTGAAAACTGGCGAGAAAATTTCGCTAGCCTCGTCTTATTTTGTAGCTAATTGTTCATTTAGGTGATATTAAATAAAATAAAATAAATAAAATAAAAAGATATTTATTCATCCACTTAAAAAAAATTATACTACATGATCATTAATTACAGTTAAATTTTCTAACGTAGTGGACAAATAGGTTGGAGCCTCAGCAAAATAGCTGTTTTTCAGTCTCCACCTTGTGCATTCTCTGATAACAAAACGCATAACACGTCAGAAGCTGTTGCACACTACAATACTATTGGCTACAAGCTACATGCAAGCAAGCATTATATGACGAAATCTTAGGAGAAAAAAAAATTGAAATAATAATAATTGGCGAAAGGCACCTACAATTCCTAAATAATTAGAAAGTTAATCTCACTAACAAAATCTCAAAAAGTAGAACTGGCTGGCACGTCATACTTCGGTATCACAGAGGCCTAGTTACTGGAAGACTTCTGTTTGCATAAAAGCCAATCCTTACATTTTCTTTTGAATGTGCAAAACGAGTTGGTTTGTTTGATTGGTGGAGGTAAGTCGTTCCAGCACTTGGACGCCGCGAACCGAAAACTACCCCTGAATGCAACCAAGCGCGGTGACGGCGAAATCTGTGATATCGGGAAACGAACCGATTTTAATAGAATAGAATAGAAAAAAATTATTTGACCCAATAAACGACACACAAACTAACATTATATATGTCGTAGATGGGCGTGTGGGGATGGGCGTTGCTAGCGACCGGGACGGTGCCAGTCGCGTGGTAAAGGGTGGCTCGGGCCAAGGCGATATTATTGCAAACTACTATAGGCGAATATACAACGTATTCGATTATGATTATGGAACCTGAGATGCTTTCTGTTGAAGAGAAAACATATAAATTGACATTTCAAATAATTTTAACAGAATAATTTCGAGGTAAACGGAAAACATGCAAAGGAAAATAGGTACCAGACTTCGATTCCTTAGACATATTTTCTTCGGTGTCGCAAAGTGGTCCCAAAACGGTCTCCATCTCAGCATGAGTTGCAATTACCTAATAACTACAACGCTGATTTTCAGAGGAGCCTCACATGACGCACGGACGTCAACCACCACAGACATTAAGTACATTAAATATTCAAAGTTTCATTTTCCATACATTTATAATGAACAAAGATGACAATATACAGATACCTAATTAATGTGAATGTGTTAATAGGTGGGAATAATAAACAATGGTGATTAATAATTTACACTAAAATAATTTATAATTCCATTCTTACCACTTTTATGAAATCGTATTTTCTTTTCTGTTGTGCAATAAAGTATATTTGTGTTGTATTGTATTGTATTGCATTGCATTGCATTGCATCGTATTTTCTTTTCTGTTGCGCAATAAAGTATATTTGTGTTGTATTGTATTGCATTGCATTGTATTGTATAAATATATATTTATAACCTTCATAAGTAATATATAAGTCTATGAACTATCCACATTACTGCCGATTTTCGAGTGATGGAACAAATGCCAGAGCCCCCTAGGTTTTCTATGTATTAAACACATACACATCACAAACACAAGCGAATAAGGTAAGTGTTTTTTAGGGTAAAAAAACCTCATGTCACCAGGCCCAATCCTGAGGTAAGTTTGTATGTATTCAATTAACGTATGTATTTATTTAGGTGATTTATTTATTTTATTAAAATTAGTTTACCGTGCACGCTACCTACATGTCATGTGCATAATGCTTCTTAACCCAAAGGTTGCCTGGTAGAGATCGCTTTTAGTGATAAGGCCGCCAAATTGTACTATCCCCTTTTTCTTACTTTTTTGTATGCTTCTTATTGTTGTACAATAAAGAATATTTTGTTTGTTTGATTTCTATCATGCGAAATTTATTTAGAATTAACATTTTCTCCGAGTTTCCTTTATTTATTTGATTTAATGATGTAATAGGTAAATGCGACCGTCAAATAACACAATTAACGCTTTATTCGATGATAGTTTAAAATTAAACTACCTATGCCATTATGTTCCATTTCACTTACCTAATATGTCCTATTTTTCTTTACGGTAAAAAAACTCGTCCGATAAAAAAAAATCATACATACATAACAACCTCCACCTTTTTGGAGTCGGTTAAAAATCATCAAGTACCAATTGCATTTATTACACTGAGTACTATTCCACATAATAAATTATAAGGTACTAGGCAAACATAACCGAGCAGGGAATTTTGCAGAAAATACGAGTGTATTAAATCCCGATGTGTGTAGAATACAAATTATACTTATTACGTACTTTCCTTGTTATGTGTCGCTCCAATTATTTGCTTAAGGCTCCAGTGTCAATATACTTCGCTCGTATTCATTACACAAATATTATGTTCAGCTTTAATGATGATATATGCGTTATATAATGTGTACATTAAATGTAGAGATTGGAGCCCTATTTGATGTTATGGAATATGTAATATTATGTTGTATGAAGAGTCTGTTGGCTCCAAGTGGGACATTCACTCCGTGTTACTGTTAAAAGGACTCAAGGTATTCCTTGGTATCATTAGTGAAAGAAAATTAATTGATACGTTATCTTTGTAGTCTCTTTATATGAAATACGTCACGTTTTTCATCTCCGACGCAAAGAGGAAGTTATGTCAACAAATCATAAATGATATTTAATAGTACTTTTGGTATTTTGTTGAACTCAGTAAATGCTGTAACTAAATAAATGAAATATCCACAAAGATTCGTGCTATTCTGCGAAACTTAATTTGTACTATGTAATACTGTAAAGGTAGGTATATCTTCTCCTTCTGCGAGAGCGTGATCTCGCAGAAGAGGCGGCAGAGAGAGAGGGAGGCCGATCCCTCCTCTCAGCCCATCCGCCGCAAGAGAACTGGGACCCGGAGAAGGGCGTATGCCCACCTTCTCCCCCCTACTTAGCGAGGCTGGGTGGTGTCTCGGGGGAGTCACACACACACACAAGCCTCGCGAAAAGGCGCGGGTGGTATTCCCACGCGCCTTCTTGAGGTGGCTGGACCAGGACATTCCTCCCTGCTCCAGCCTATAGGAGGGCCCGCCGCCGCCGTTGCCCTGGCGGCGGGCGCCGCGCTGGCGTGGCTGCGGCCCATTACCGAGGGGTACCCGTGGCCACGCCGTTTCGGTGCGCGCGGAGGAACACCGGAGGGTTTTGGGTGGGTAGGACCACTCCCGTTTGGAGCGGTGAGTCCCACATATCCTCACCGCTGACCCCCGTCAGCGGCGGGTCGAACGCGTAAATGCGGTTTCCCCCCGTCAAAAAAGGAAAAAAAAAGGGAATCTTAAGTGGCTGTGGGCGGGGCACAGGACCGCCAGCCGTTGGGGTGGAAAGGTTCTCGAGTGGCGACCATCGCACCGGAAGACGCAGGTGGGAAGACCCCCCACGAGGTGGACCGACGATTTAGTAAAGATCGCGGGAGCTGTTGGATGCGGGTAGAGCAGGACCGATCGTTGTGGAGATCTTTAGAGGAGGCCTTGGTCCAGCAGTGGACATCTTTCAGCTGATGATGATGATGAAGGAAATTTACACGAAGATTGAAGATACAACTGAAATTAAGCCATTCTACTGTACCGGTTCATTAGCAGTCTCCCGTCACATGCTATAGTAACATATTTATAAAGACTACATATTCAGATATCATCCGGTGTAATGCCTCGGAACAAGAAGTCAAAGCCCTAGTTGTTTGTCAAGGCAGAACAAAAAGCACCGTCGCCTCAGAGGTGCAGCTTAATGAGGGAAGTTGGGAGGGAGCTCTTTTTGCGAGGGACAGATCCTCTTGTTACCTCGCTTCTTACAGGTTAAGGTTTTAGTAAGAGTAACATACATTTTGCTATTATTTGAGACTTAATAAATACAAAAATAAACGTGTGTAATGTATTGATAACCTTGCCTTATTTCGATGTTTAACCGTAGCGTAATGGTTTACTGCAACATTAACGCACATCGCTTAGTCAGCGCCGAAACCGATATTATAAATAGGTTTGTTAATAATTAAAAGGCCTTGTTCGTGCAACATCACAATAGACAACTAGTCTTATTTACGGAACCCTCCAACCTCGACTAACCACCATCTTTAATACCACATGGCGACCAACTACTTTATCACACGTGGTTAAATCTCATCTTTTCCAATTCAGCAGAAAACACAGTCTCTATCCGCGTCTCTCTCTATGTACGTGCGCTATTGTTCTAAACTACGCAACTGATTTTGATACGGTTTTCACTGTCTGATAGAGAATTTTTCCGGAAGGTTTTAGGTACAAGTGATAGAATACATTTAATTTCTAGATCCACGCAGACGAAATCGCGGGCGGAAAGCTAGTAATAATACAAATTATATTGCTAAACCTGTATGAATTATAATTAAATTATCTACTGTATCAATGATTATGTATAATGGGCACATCTGCCATTTGTGCCTTTTCTTTCTTTATGTTGTAGGTGTGCTTTTTCAACCTAGTGTTTGGTAAAAATATGTATGAAGTAATAGTCACATGTACGTATTTGTGGCCTTTCAATATAATGGTAAACAAAACATTAGTGTCACTGTGCCCTTAGATTCTACTTATTTCTTTGTATTATGTTGAATTTAAATATAGTAAAACAATTAGTTACCTGTGTAGGTCGGATTCTAAAAAAATTTCATGGTAACTCTGTGTAATAAGTATTCGATTTTGATTTTGAGAAAATGTTGTCAACATCGCATAGCGTATCATTATTGATTTGGTTACACAAAAACGACCATTACATAGAAAAAAAAATAAAGGATTAGCTAGTGTTAGTACAGAATAACTACTTAACCGTGGTAAGAATAAGAATAAGAACACTACCACAAATACATTGTTTTTTAATTATGTTAGGTTAGGTTGGAAACATGAGAAACAACGCACGAGCCGAGCGAGCGAAGCGGGCGTGCCGCGCCAGCGGCCGGCGAAGTGCCAGAACCGAATCGCTCCGTTCTAATGAACCATTGATATAACAGTCCTGTCGCTGTTAAGTCTTTCGCAGTTCAGATCTGTCGCAGTTCGGCACTGTCGCAGTTCCATCTTTCGCAGTTCAGTCTTTCGCAATGGTGTTTGTCGCAGTTAAGTCTTACATTCTTTACTAATGACAATACGTATTGATTGAAAAGCATTACTTTATAATGACATTACTATTCGAATAGTATGTTAAACAAGTGATACTCTTTAATCTGTATTTATAAACATTCAGCTGCCGCAATATCTAAACAGTTCCGTGACAATATTAATACAGGGTATATATAGGTATTGCGTTTTCATGAAGTCCAGTTATCCACTGACTTTTATTCTATCAACAGTCTAAAAGCAGTTTAAAAATGACCAACATCATGAACACATATATGGAAATTGTAATAATTTGTCTTGCCGTGTCTATTCAGTCTGCATTATCATCATCTTACCAAGACTTACAAACAGAACAAATATCGAAAGCAGGTGCACCCCTCGAGCACCCCACGGAATGGGAGATAAGGATGGCCCACCTCCTCGACGATCACCCCACCTACCACCATCCATCACTTGCCGAAATCAGATATGCACACATGCTGGATAATCATGAGACATACAAACATCCGTCGCCGGCAGAAATACGTTATGCCCACATGTTGGACGGTGTGGAAGACAGTTCAAGAGACCCATTAAGACTGGAATAACTAACTAGTTAAGAAGCGCTGCTTCGCGGAGTGACGTGAATTCTTTGAATTTTGAAGATAAATTTCTACAATGAATTGAGCAGATTTTTTTTTATGCACGACGGGATCGTACTTGACCTCAATCACACCTGATGTTAAGGGAAGATAAGGTCGAAGGTGGAACCGTACTGACCCGGAAACCCCAACACATTTGGGGGCTGGCTATCTTATCTCTGACAACCGGAACACAACAATGCTATTAACATTGTGCTTGGCGGCAGATTTAGATAAGATGGTGGTAGCTAGCCAGGCAGACATTTAAAATGCCCTACCACCAACCAAACCGAGTACTTAAACATATACCCCGCTGGGGATCGAACCTGAATTCCGAATCGTAAACCCAATGTTGTTTACATTGAGCCACGGAGACGGTTAAAGATGCGACTTTTGTGCTGATTCCGAATATGTATTCCGAATTTTGATGACACCTCCTTGCTCTGCAAAGTTATCAATCAAATAGAATATATCAAAGAGACAGAAAACTCTTGACGACGTGAATAGTGCTATCCCTGGAATGAATAGTGCTATAGTGGTTGCCTGGAAGAGATCGCTTTTAGTGATAAGGCCGCCTAATTGTACTTTTATCAGTATTGTGTTTTGTAAAATGTATGTTCTCCTTTTGTACAATAAAGTGTATTTGTATTGTATTGTATCCCTAAGGTGGTTGAATGGTTTACGTCAAATAACCTACTTGTTAATGAAAAAAAAAACAAATGCATAAAATTTTCACTACCTAATGTCAAACAGGTAGCTAGTACTATTTCAATAAAAACCGAGGAGTTGGAGCTTGTGGACACTACTCTATTTCTTGGTATTATGTTAGATAAAGGACTACAATGGGGTCCACATATCGAAAGGTTGTCGAAACGTCTCAGTTCTGCAATGTTCGCTATTAAAAATAACCGCTATTTAACCGACGTGGACACCGCGAGGCTGGTATACTTCAGCTATTTCCATAGCACAATAGCTTATGGCATTCTGTTATGGGGAAATGCCGCGGACATAAATTGTATTTTTGTTCTGCAGAAGCGAGTGGTTAACTTTGGCATCGCAATATATTTACGAAAACTTAATGTACGGAAGAAAGAATATGCATTTGTTTATGAAAAATTGTGAAATACACAATGTTAATACAAGACATAAAAATAAACTTGCTGTCCATAGCAGTCGCTTACACAAAGTCACTAAGACATTCAAGGGACAATGTATACGCTTTTATAATAAGGTTCGTGTAAACATTCAAACTTTGCCTTTAAATCATTATTTTATTACCCATAGGTAATATCATTGCGTTGAAATCCATAAAAGATACTAATCACGTAATAAAGTTCTGTATAAAAATTTTCAAAGCAAATCAAAAATGCTTCATTTTGTACGTACACAGGGTACACTTAAAATAGTCAGAGTTTACATTTTTAAAGCTACTGTTTGTTCAAAAGGCAATTTTCCCCTGAGAAGAACAAGCAAGAAATTTGAGAGGAGTAGGTTTACTTCTGTACATTTATCTGTATGCTCTTAAACGGTGAAGGAAAACATCGTGAGCAAACCTGCATGTCTGAGAAGTAAAAATTCAAAGGCATGTGAAGTCCCCAACCTGCATTGGGCCAGCGTGGTGAACTATGGCCCATACCCCTCATATACGAGGGAAGGCCTATACCCCTGCAGTGGGATGTTTACGGGCTGAGATGAAATAAATATTTCGATCATTTACCTACACCATTTAGTCCCAAACTAAGCAAAGCTTGTACTATGGGTACTAATTAAACGTTTCATCTATCATTCACCCCTCTTTTTGTGACTTCTGAGCTATGTAAGGTCAATGTCCTCATGACCTTGAAGATTAATATTAATTTCAGCTTAGCATTCTAGCTGCTCTGATGAAAAATGATCTTGATGGACAGACAGACCAACACCAAAGTGAAGGCGAGTTAAAGGGTTCTGTTTTTACCTTTTGATGTACGAAAATCAAATGGATTGAATAGTGAAAATTGAAATAATTTTTTATCTTTTATTTTTATTTTATATGAGTGGGCGGCAAACGAGCATGCGGGTCATCTTGGAAAGCAATCACCGCCGCCCATGGACACCCGCAACACCAAAAGGGTCACAGATGCGTTGCTATATATCGTATAGTCGGCTATATATACTTTACACACTCCCGACCACATACACTTCACTGATTTACAACATTTCATTATCCTGTCCATTGAATATTTTTCTTTAATTTTCCAGTATTAATAACATATTTCAAATTACCCACATTGCGCACGGGAGTTCACCGCAAAGATCGGCCATGTTAGCTATCAGCGAGTGCGCCAGCGCCAAACCGATTAAGAGTCAAAATGGTCGCCATGGCGGAAATCGGTCGGAAGCATCGTGCTCATCATCAATAACATTTTTTAAAGCACAACGGGTTGGTATTTGACCTCAATCACACCTGATGTTAAGTGAAGATGAGGTCGAAGGTGGGAGAGTACTGACCTGGTAACCCCAACACATTTGGGTGACAGGCTCTCATATCTCTGACAACCGGAACACAACAATGCTATTAACATTGCTGCTTGGCGGCCGATTTAAATAAGATGGTGGTAGCTAGCCAGGCGGACATTTCAAATGCCCTACCAACAACTAAACCGAGTACTTAAAAATGTACCCGCTGGGGATCGAACCCGCGACCTCCGAATCGTAAATCCAATTTTGTTTACATTGAGCGGAGGCGGTTTGACAACCTGTTTGTTGTAAGGGTTAGAAATGACTGCTATACCAAAAGGTCGCGGGTTCGAATCCCGCTAATGGTATATGTTTGTATGATGAATATATGTGTTCCAGATTTATGGAGGTTTTTCATTTATATTTGTATTTATTTACAAAATAAAAAGGTATTTATGTAATTTATCAACCATCTGGTATTAATAAATTCACAAGCCTATTTGCTTAGTGTGGAACTAGATGGCGCTGTGTGTATGTATTTTTTTAAAAGAGCGACCTCTCGAGTTTCTGGCTTGTTCTTCTCAGGGGAAAACTGCCTTTTGAACAAGCAGTAGCTTTAAAAATGTAAAATCTGACTATTTTAAGTGTACCCTGTGTACCTACAAAATAAAGCATTTTTTGATTTTGATTTTGGTTTTGATTTTGATTTTGATTTTAATTCTGATTCTGATTCTGATTCTGATCCTGATCCTGATCCTGATCCTGATCCTGATCCTGAACCTGATCCTGATCCTGATCCTGATCCTGATCCTGATCCTGATCCTGATCCTGATCCTGATCCTGATCCTGATCCTGATCCTGATCCTGATCCTGATTCTGGATTTGATTCTGATTTTGATTTTGATTTTGATATGTGCAAAGATATTATTACCTGCTACTCAGTCTTATGACTAATACGGTTATCAACGTGCAATTCGTGTTATCAATGAAATTATGATGAATTTGTATATTGTTATTATTATTTTGTCTCTATTACAATTTTTAAGTACAAACACTAGGAAATAAGAAGTAACACCTAGGGATTACTGTGTCTGAATTGAACAATTTGAATTGAATTAAATACCGTTCTTGTAAAATATTTTTAATATAAATATATTTTAGTGAACGAAACAACAAATTTATAAAACACAATTAAAAATACCTATATCTTATAGAAAAATACGCCGTCCAACTCGCTTCCGTGAGGCATAGTACCTAGTACGCTAGCGCTATTGTCCTGCTGAATGCATAAGCTCAGCTGACGAGCAAAGTAGGCACATTTTGTAAAATTGTTGCAAATACTTTTTTTAATTAAAACGATGCAAAGTATTCAACAGTCACATTTGGTTCGATCCTGATTTATATTCGACAAACATGTAAAAGCGTTATTAATCCGTTTCGTTACAATACTGAATTCTGGGAAAACATTTCAAAAAATCCTCTTTCACCGAACGTACGAATTACTTCCAACAGTTGCGGCCAATATTGGACTAAATGGACTGGACTATTCTCCACTAAAACCACAAATGTATAGAAGCATAATATACTGCATGAGTTTTTTTACCGCAAGAAAAAAAATAGGGCATATTAAGTATTAACATAGGTAGTTAAAGTCAAAGTCAATGTACATTTATTGTGAATCACAGGTAGCATTTGGTCTTACAAAATCCTTAGAGCGCTATGTTCCGCCGTAAAGGCATACAATGTGACAACATTTTAGCAGTTTATTTTTTCTTTCAAAACCATCATTTTTTTATTTTTTTTTATATGAGAGGGCGGCAAACGAGCATGCGGCTCACCTGATGGAAAGCAATCACCGCCGCCCATGGACACCCGCAACACCAAAAGGGTCACAGATGCGTTGCCGGCCTTTGAGGAAGGTGTAGGCTCGTTTCTTGAAGGTTCCAATGTCGTACTCGTTCGGGAATACCGCTGCCGGAAGTCCGTTCCACAGGGTGGTTGTATGTGGTAAGAAGTTTCATGAGAAACGTACAGTGGTAGACTTCCACTCATCCAGGTGATGTGGATGGAAATTTAATTTTCGGCGAGAAGTGTATCGGTTAAATTGAGCAGCGGGTATTAGCTCGAACAGTTCTTCAGAACACTCCCCATGAAATATGCGATAGAGAATGCAGAGGGACGCGACGTCTCTTCGCAACGCCAGGGGATCCAGTCGGTCAGTGAGACTCTCTTGGCCGACAATTCGGACTGCGCGACGTTAAACGCGGTCAAAAGGAAGAAGAAGAATCATGGAATAAAGCGTTAATTTTGTCATTTAACCGTCGCGTTTGTAGCCTATTCTACATAATTACATAATTAAATTAAATAAAGAAAACTTGAAGAAAATATGAGTTCGAAAATACCTTCCGAATGATAGAAACCCTTCAAATCATGCCAGTCGCTTATCAATTTCAGGCCCCTGCAGGCGTTTTTGTAAAAAAAAAAAACTACCTATGCACATACCTTCTATTTCACTTACTTAACACGCCCTATTTTATTCCTTACTGTAAAAAAAGTCATCCGGTATAGGTAGTCATAAAATAAACTAAATGAGAAGAACAATTTTACCCATCAAACGACTCGCACACGAATAATTGTAAGTTGGGCAAGTGTACTTCGGTGAGTATCTGAGTCGAGAAGCACGATGCCACCACTGCGCGTGCGACCAGGACTCCGCCCAGCACACGCTGGAGGACTGCCCGGCGTAGAGACCTGGGGACCAATCGCGCTATTTTACAATGATTCGAACGGAACGTTTTTGAGTTTGGTTTAGCTTTAGTTTAGCTGAAGTAAAAAATGTTATCGTGCTATTTTTTGTGAAAGTTTATATCGTTGACGTTACAAAAGTAGAACCAAACCCAAAATGTATAGAGCTAACCACGAGTATTAAAAAAAAAAGTTAATTTCTGTTCAAATGATTAGCACGATACGAAATGTGCTTAACGTAACGTTTTTGGTTACGGTTTAGCTTTGGCATTATCGTTCAAACTTAGCGCGATCGGCCCCCAGGACTTCGCTGGGGGACAGCCCGGCATGGCGGTACGAGCATAGAGACCTGGTCGACCGCATCGAACGAGATCTATTCCTGCCAACATTAGTTACGGCTACGCTGGAGAGCGAGGAGGGTTGGAGGGCTGTGGCTTCCTTCTGCGAGGCAGTCTTGCTCCAGAAGAAGACCGCAGAGCGGGATCGGGAAAGGGCCGATCCCGCTCGCAGGAGGCAACGCTTTTTAGCCCCCACGCACGTTGCTCTATGGTCGCGGTCAGTTACATCTTAGGGAGATGTATTCGTTGGGAGAGAATGACACACCAGTACAAATCTATGGATATTTTTGGTGGAAAGTCCCATAGTCGAAGCTACACAGCACTTTACTTTTTATGTATTACGGGATTTTATTATGTATTTAAACGCATATTACTTGAGGACGTTTGCGAGATATTTGTAGTTTAGATAGTGGTATGGCTAAGTCCATGTAGGTTTTGTGGTCTGTTATATGATGTGGAGACAGATGAGGGTGGTTTTCGAAGAGTTTACGGGATTCCAATGTGGGCAAGTATTCTATGCTCGAGTATTAATTAACCAGCCCCCGTAGAATGACAGCGTTAGTCGCGCGCGTCGCGACGTGATCAAATCAAAATGTTTTATTTCGTAGGGTAAAATTATCACTTGAGAACGTCATTATTAATATTAATATTACATTTCAATTTACTGCTCATTCACAAAGCTGACTCTCCAGAGAACAACGAGCAAGAAACTCTAGGGTTGCTCTTTTAAACAGGTTATGGGTTACAATTTGTGATTTGATAATTATATGAATAATAAGACGCTATGTGCATGCTTGCTTATCATTCAAATAGTCAGTGATTTTATAATAGCCTTTTGCTAATAATTTCTGTTTTATGATTGCTTTAAATTTATTTAAAGGCAAATTTTGAATGTCTACTGGAACCTTATTATAAAAGCGTATACATTGCCCTTTGAAGGATTTACTGACTTTGTGAAGTCGGCTAAAATAAACAGATAACTGGTTCTTATTCCTTGTATTATTTTTAGCGAATGAGGTTATATTTTTTTTTGCATATAACAAATTCTCATAAATGTATTGAGATGCCATTGTTAAGATATTAATTTCCTTAAACTTATCTCTAAGAGACATTAGCAATTAACATTAGACATTAGAAAAGAGACTACGAGACATGACATGTGAGAGTGGGATAGTTGTATATTTCGTCCAAACGAATGAGCAGGACAAATATCATCTCGCACGACCTAAACGTGCTCCTAGTGCAGGTCGTACTTATTACGTCATTCTTCATCAATTCAAATACCTAAGTTTTTTGTAAGAAATATATTCTACTTCTACGTTAACAAGCGAAATTCTATTCGAACTTCCTTACTGTTGAAGCCTTAATCTCAGATTCCAGTCAAGTTCTCTTCTTTGCCAGAACAAAACCGAAATACGTTGTTTTGCGTATCAAGTTGGAGTATTATAATTTAGACAGCTTTAAGTTTTGTTTTAAGTTAAACTGTAGCAAGTTTTATGACATTAGTATTTTTCTTTGGTATTGTCTTAGTAAACAGTAGTTAGTATTATTTTTTAGTTCCTTATACGACCGAAAAACGATATTTCATTTTCAAATGCCTGTAAAAGCAATGTATGAACTATTATTTTGTTATCCTTGAATACTTAGTTATTTACTCATGATCTTCATCATATGAGCAGCAGGCCGCCTCCGTGGCTCAATGTAAACAACATTGGGTTTACGATTCGGAGGTCGCGGGTTCGATCCCCAGCGGGATATATGTTTAAGTACTCGGTTTGGTTGGTGGTAGGGCATTTTAAATGTCCGCCTGGCTAGCTACCACCATCTTATCTAAATCTGCCGCCAAGCAGAAATGTTAATAGCATTGTTGTGTTCCGGTTGTCAGAGATAAGACAGCCAGTCCTCCAAATGTGTTGGGGGTTTCCGGGTCAGTACGCTACCACCTTCGACCTCATCTTCACTTAACATCAGGTGTGATTGAGGTCAAGTACCAACCCGTTACGCATAAAAAAAAAAAAAAAACAGGACAGCAGAACATTGTGAGTGGAAGTCCTTCGCTGCGCCGGTGCGTGGTCTCCACTCGAGAACTTCAATGCCCCAACCGGCCATCAGTTCTCCGGGCTATGTGACCTGCCCACTGCCAGGTGCCATGTGAGATTTAACGACGATTTAACGAACTTTTATATTTCTAAATCGGTCAAACCGTTTACGCTACAGAAGGTAACATAGAAACGCATACATACACTTGGAGAACATTACTCTACTTCCTCCTTCCACATTACTCGAAAAGCTTTACTATCCTACCTAAGGCAGTCGTTTAAATTTTTAAACTCCGGGAACAGTGACCTCACAAGCGTTGGCAAATCCGAATAGAGACGTTATTGTAGGGTTTAGTTGAATTAACCATTCGTTAACTATTGCGTCAATAGCCCCGAGGCGTGGTTTAAATTAAAGGGTGCGCCAATGTGGAAGCAATCGCTGAAAGTAAACATGGGGAAAATTAAATGAAACATCCCGTATGTTGATGACTTCCGGGGGCTGTTTGGAGATTACTGTGTCCGTCTCTAGGCTGTGGGGCTTTGTTTACAGTACCAGTTATTATAGTTTCAATCATTGTATTTTTTCGTGTTAGAGCTTGACCTCAATCACGTGATGTAAGTGAAGATGAGGCTAAGGGAACTTACAATATTTACTTATTTTAAGGGGACTGGCTGTCTTATCTCAAACTCATGTTAACAAAACCTGTGAAACTTCAAATTTATATTTCAACATAAAGATACATGATACAATTATTGGAAATAATAATATTGCATTGATCTGTCAGTCAGAATTGGGAATCCGTTGAATTAAGAGTCTGTAAAGTTGGGAATCTGTAGAATTACGAATCTGTAGTGTTGGGAATCTGTTGAGTTGGTAATATGTAGAATTGGGAATCTATAGAATTACGATTCTGTCGGATTGGAAATCTGTAAAATTAAGAGTCTGTAGAATTGGGAATTTGTAGAGACAGGAATCTGTAATGGAAATCTGTAGAATTGGAACAAAACCGGCCAAGCTACTACCGCTTCGGAAAGGGAAATCCTCTATGGTATAAGAAAAAACCCACAGGATGATTGTTGTCCTTTTTCTGGTATGAAAAATATACAAATAATTCAATTTTAAAATTTGGAAGCTAGTCGAAGTACACCAATCGTGCTTGTCACAAGATATTGTTGGATCTTTATAATTGACATTAATGACACATGATTTTGCATTAGCGCCATCTATATTATTCTTTTTTCATCTTTCATTCATCTATCGGCACTATATTATTTCTACCCGATTACGGCGAAGCCAAGAGGGGAGTAATGTTGTCATTGCGCCTGTTTATATACAGGGGTTTTAAAATTTTGATTTAATATAGTTATCATGTAACCTAAACACAATGTTAGTAATGAAAATAATAAAGACATTTATTAATATTTATTTATAATGATGCGTAATGTAACGGTAATGGTGCAGTTCAGTATAATGAACTCAATCTTAGTACAATGCATTTCATATTCATTAGACGACAAGCTTTATTTGCACAAAACAAATGACAAATCCACCCTCAGCGGCCTCCAGGAAGCCGCACTCAGCACGGCTCTGTTACTTTTTATTCATTTATCTAAAGTTGAAATAGCTTCCTTCCCGCCGGAATATAAATGCAATAAGAAGGGCGTCGAAGCAGGAAGATGCCTGAAGACAGATGACGGCACCCTCGAAATTTGATATTTCTCCACTTGTCGGAGAAATTGGTGGCGACTTTAGAGCCAGGAGTTACGAAACTAAATTTGGAAGGCATTATTGTGACAGGCTATAAGTTTTGTTGTACCTACTATAATATACAAGCACGAAGTTTCGAAAACTAATTGACGTGTGAAACTCAATTTTGGCAAGTAGGTAGTTTAAGATAAATGGAGCACTGCATGCCTTTATGAGGAGCCAGAATACCCTAAACCGACGAGCATGTATGAACAACTTTATGAGAGTGAAGGAAGCAGAAGAGGATGTCAGGATCGTAGCAAGTGGAAGTCTGTGGTCTCTGCCTACCCCTACGGCAAAAAAAGGCGTGACATTATGTATGTATGTAGGTAGTGTATAGTTAGAAGAAGTCAGCTAAGAACAGTTTTCCATAAGTTCCTCCGGGAACGGGAAATACCACGGAAATGGATCGCTGAGGGATCGCTGCGGGTAAACACTCGCTAAGATTACAAACTGTAATCGACTACATGTAAAATATTATGAGTTATATATTCTGTATTTTAGTTAAAAAAATTAAAACCGACTAAGTACGTGACTGGCCACACGCAGTTAAAAAGATCTTAAAAAGATATCATGGAATACAAGTGATCACTTGATATCGTCAATTTGTTAAGAGGGTTTATTCCGTCTAATGGCTCCCTCATTGGGTAAGTTGAGATTTCTTTTTAAATACAGCATATGTCAAAAATATTGCTCTGACCTTCACTGGAGAAGCCTCAAATCAAATCAAATTTAAAATGTTTTATTTCGTAAGTTATAAGAATAACATTTAAAATCGTCATGACTTACAGTTATCGCTCATTCACTAGGCAGTCTCCCCAGAGAAGAATGAGCAAGAAACTCAGGGGTTGCTTTTTTATATTTAAAAAAGCAACCCCTTATTTTATTGTCTTTTTATTCATTTATTTATTTATTGACTTATTAGTCAATACAAATACAATTTGAAATAATTGTTAAATTTATGATTCGAGAAAGAAAATAAGAATAAAATATACTGGATATTGCTGAGCGGTTCATGTCCACGACTTCTTGTCATTCAGATAGTCAGAAATTTTATAATAGCCTTTGGCAAATTATAAGTAACTAGCTTTCCGGCCGCGGCTTCGCCTGCGTGGAATAACTTTACCGCGGAAATTTGCTTATCCCGCAGGAACCACTCATTTTATCGGGTTAAAAATTATCCCATGTCTTAATCCAGGGAATGTTCCTATATACCAAATTTCATCAAAATCCGTTCATCCGTTTCGCCGTGATTGACCAACACAAACAAATAAGCAAACATCCAAACTTTCGCATTTTTCACATTAATAATAATAATAATAAATATTTCGGACACTTACACCAATCATCTAGTCCCAAACTAAGCAAAGCTTGTGCTATGGATATTAATAAACATACATAAATATTTATATAAACATCCAAGACTCGGGAACAAATGTTCGTATTCATCACACAAACATTTACCCCTCGCGGGATTCGAACGCGCAACCGTTGGTTTCGCTGACAGGGTCACTATCCACTACACCAACCGGAACATTAGTTAGTACTTAGTTAGTAAATAGCTTTAATTATATTTATTTTCGAGAAATTCATATTATTGATAAAACGGACACTTTTTTAATTTATTTATTTATGTTAAGGAAATCAACAGTCATGTTAAATCACAAATAACATTTGAAATTTTTTACCTGACTATACCGTTAATGAAGCTATTTAGACATTACTTATGCTTTTCGAATGCAGGCCCAATTGATTCTTTTGAGTTATCCTGTATTTAATAATAAATCTAATTTAGGGAGCAAGTGGACGGAATAATCCCTCTTAAGCGAGAGGAGACTCTGTGTTCAAGCTTTGGGTACGATAGATAACAATATTTTCAGAGAAACTCATTCATTTTCATTTACCTATTTTACATTTTATAGCTTCTCTGTAGTAAATTAGGTTACAAAAACCATTAAAATTAATTAAACGCTAAAAAAATTTCAAACTAAATTTTATAGCTGCTCCGTACTGTCGGCGCTCGTAAAAGTATACTGAGCTAGTCTAGCTTTATTTATATGTGATACTTTTTAATATCTGTATCCATGTACAATTTATGTATTTTTTTTTTTTTGGTTCTCTTCTTTCCATTAAATGGAAAAGGCAAGGGTCATAGACCATACAGCCAAGTCTTTTTCCTTTATTCTGTCATAATATTTTTTTTTTTTAAAAAAAAAGGCCGAAGCCAAGTCTGTTATAATCAATTAGTTTTTGGGCCAAAGCCATGTCAGTAGTATTTTCCTTTTCAAAGAGGCCAAAGCCAAGTCTTTATTTATTTGATATGTCCATTTTTTTTCATTGATTTTCTCTTCCGTGTTTTATAGTATATCGATCGTTGATTTAATGTAGACGAATAATGTATGAAAAGTTTCTGTATTCTTCAATAGATCCTTCAGTGCGCGCGGGACAAGCTGGGCATCTTTATAAATACGGATAAGGCTATCAATCATTATGATTCGTTGAAGAGCAAAATTGGTACAATCGAAAAAGATATGATCTAATGTTTGTGGTTGGTGTGAGTTACAAAAGTTGCAATCAGGTGAAGACGTCATATCCATTCTGAATAGATGAGAATTAAATCTTCCATGTCCTATTCTCAATCGGCATAGGGTAGAATAGAATTTTCTGTTATAATATTTTCCTTTAATAAACCAGGGCGAGCCAATATCTTGATTTACCTCTCTGTACCAACTTCCTTTTATCAATAGTGTTTGTTCCCAATGATGTGTCCATATTTGCTTTACCTTTCTTTTAATTTCAACAAGGGAGTCAGATTCGGGCAAGTTGATATTTTTTATCGGAGTACTATCGGGAGAATAGGTTATGCACTTGGCAAGCTTATCGACATTTTCATTGCCAACAACACCAACATGTGACGGAGTCCAAAACAAAATAACGTCTTTTTCTTCTCTAGCCAATGCCAAGTATTTTTCTCTTATCTTATGTATTATATAATTAGTGCCAGCATTATATGTTGGGTTTTTTAGAGCCAGCAGAACACTCATACTATCTGTAATAATTATCCATTTGTTTCTTTCAGACAGTTCAATGAACTCTAAAGCCATTAAGATAGCATTTGCTTCTGCAGTGTAAATGCTTGCATGTTTTGGCAGCTTGAAACCATAACCCAGACGTACCGTAGAATCATAAATTGCCATCGAAACACTTCTTTCGGTCTTTGCTCCGTCAGTGTACAAAGGTCTATAATCTTTCCAGTAAGACAACTTTTCATATACTTCGTATTTATTTTTACTCAGTGTCTCATCAATTATTACTCTTATTTCATTAAATTTGCTGTCATAATTACCAGTATAACATGGCAAAACTGAACTTGTAAAAATATTATGTGTGTCCTTATATTTTAAAATTTCAGAAATATTACTAACAAGAAAATTATTAGAAGATTTGGACAACTTCTGTAGTAATGGATTATTGGTGAAGGATAAAAGTTTAACTATAAATTTAAACTTTAAAAATTCAAACCTAATGAATAGAGGAGGCAGATTACATTCAATCTGCATTGAATTAATGGGAGAAGACATCATTGCACCCAAAATTAAACGTAAGTTTTTATTTTGGATCTTCTCAAGTTTTTCCAGTAGTTTGGAATTTGAAGCATAGCAAAAATAAGCATATTCAAAATGACTCCTCACTAAAGCTTTATATAGCATTATTAATATTTTTGGATCAGCACCCCATTGGGTACTTACAATTGACCTCAAAATATTAGTAGATTTTAGAGCTCTCTGTGTTAAACAATCAACATAGTTTCCCCAAGTTAAATTATTTTGGAATAAAACTCCTAGGAATCTAGCACTTGATTCTACAGGAAGTGTCTGACTATTGTATGCTAAGTGTATAGTGCCAGGTACTTTGGATTTGGTAAAAACTACTACTTTACTTTTGCTCCCACTGACTTCTAAGTTAAGAAAAGAAAAATATGCGAACAACTTTGATAAAGCAAGATTAATTTTGTCTTGTGTAATCTTAATGTTATTGCCATAGCAATATATAGCTAGATCATCGGCGAATTGAAGATTGTTTACTTCTGATCCTAAAATTTCATTTAACCTGTGTATATAAACTATGTATAACAAAGGACTCAAAATTCCTCCTTGACACACTCCCTTGTGCGATAGCCTAGGGCCATATATATTGTTTTTTAATTTAACATAAACTTGTCTACAATTCAAAAATTCATAGATCCATGTTACTAACTTTTCAGGCAAACCCAGGGAAATGAGAGTATCAGAAAGAATGCTGAGGTTAATATTATTGAAGGCACCAACTACATCCAAAAAGACGCATATAAGATGCTTTTTACTTTTAATGGATTCGTGAATATCATGGAATAGGTGTCCAAGACTTTCGCGAGCTGAATGACCACGTCTGAAGCCAAACTGATTATCGGGAAGTATTTTATTACTTTCCACGAAGAACTCCAAGCGTTGTTTAATCAGTTGTTCGAAAATTTTGCCTATGCATGATGTCAATGCAATGGGACGGTAAGAATCAGCTAAATTTTTTTTTTTATCTGGTTTCAGTATTGGTACTAAACAATCCATTTTCCATTCCTTAGGAATTATAGACTGATTCCATAACAGATTTAATACATTTAAGAATTTTGATAAATTGGCTGGATTCAGTTTTCTGATCATTTTATATGATATCGAGTCTAAACCACAAGCAGTGTCCTTTCTTGACTTCAAAGCAGCATTTAATTCACCATAGGTAAATGGGCTAATGATGTAGGAAGAGTTACTATTACTAGGAAACCTGGTTTTAATTTGAATTGGAGGATTAACAAAATCGGGGGTGTACTTTCTCAAGAATTCATTAGCCCAAGATGTATCTGGATCATTATTGGGAGTAAGAAAAGTTTTGTTGAATTTGCGAATGGTATTCCATATTTTAGAAACATGTGACATTCTATTTAAATTAGAACAGAATTCTTTCCAACTGTTACCTTTTTCTTCTTTAATAATTAACTTTTTTTTTGCTTGTACATGTTTAAAATTAATGTAGTTCTCCATGCTAGGATCTTGTTTGAATTTTAAATAAGCATCTTTACTATGTTTAACAGCTGTGGCGCATCTTTCATTCCACCAAGGAACTGATGGGTGCCTTGGTGGTTTGATTATGGAAATTTTGGTGGCTGCTTTATTTATTTTTTTGAATAAGGCCTGTTCTGTGGTTCGAGATATTACCTTGCAAAAAGAATAGTAAGATTGAAGGGGATTGTCTTCGTTTACAACAAAATTATCTAAATTAAGATTTACCAAAGTTGTGAATAGATCCCAGTTCACTAATCGTAAGTTAGGGTGTTCCCCAATTGAATTATCCTGTGGAACATCTATATTGGCGCTACTATACGTTGAATTGTTTATTACCATACTTGTTAATGTTGGCAGGTGATAACTACCCAATGGGTCATCATGGACCCACCAGTTGCAGTTAAGAGCTAGAGAAGCAGTGACCATAGTTAAATCCAAACCATTAGCTCTCCATATATCTGTTCCAGTGGTGGTAACCTGGCCATCATTTAAGAGAACCAAGTTACACACATCTAGAGAATTGAGAATGTCCTTACCACGGACATCAGTAGAGTTACAGCCCCAGAACGTATGGTGTGCATGAAAATCCCCAGCAACCAGAGCTGGTTTTGGTAAGTTGTTAATAAGCTGTATGTAATTCTGAATTTTAAATGTGGGGTTACTATTTTTAGGATAATAAATGCTAACTATTGAGAGAGAGAAATTACCAATGTTGATATTGATTGCTATGTTTTGTAAAGAATTATCATACTGAGTGGATAACCTATTATATGTAATGCTATTATGTATAATTAGGGCAACACCATTATGATCATTACCACAATCATTACGTTCTATGTTATAATTTTTTATTTTGAGAGTCTGATGAGGTTTCAGCCAGGTTTCACTTATTATTGCTATATGAATATAATGTTCATATAAGAACTGGGTAAATATATGTCGATTGCTCATCAGACTTTGAGCATTCCACTGAACTATATTTAAAGAATTTAGATTGAATTTTGAGGTTTATTTTTTTTACTAAATATTTCATTAACTGTTTCAAAAACATTTGTTGAGCTTATTGTTGTTTCATTATTTTTGTGAAGAGTCATTAATTGAACAATAGATTCAACTAGTATTGTTAGGGACTTGTTGTCGTTTTTTAAAAGTGTTATTAGATCCATGGGTTTTTTTGGTTTCTCTCCCAATTGAGGGAAGTTTTTGTCATTAAAAATATCAGAAAATGAAGTCTTTTTATATTTCATTTGATTTTCGCTAATTTTCTTTTTTTTAACTGGACATTCGGAAGATATACTAATGTGATTGCCATCGCAGTGAATACATTTAGCCTTATCGGCAGGTATAAGACATTCTTTGTAATTATGTTGTTCCTTGCAGATGGAGCATCTTACAGAGTTTTTGCAGAACTTTGCCATATGACCGTACCTGAGGCATTGGAAACATTGTTTGACCGGAGGCACATATACTGAAACGTCATGCCGCCAGCCATCGAGGTCCACATAGTCCGGGAGTATAGAAGCTGCAAAAGTGATGGCAACAGTCTGGGTTGGTTGTCGCATTGCTTTACCAAGTTCATCTACTGATTTTCGTAAAAATCTTTTTATGCAAATTATTTTTTTTTGGCTCGACATCATTGTAAAAATTTTCCTATTTGACAATTTCGTAGGTACATTTCTGATGATTCCCGTTGCTTCTGTGGAGGCGGCGGGAATGCTGGCGTTGAACTGATAGTCTTTCAAAAATGTTTTATTATTAAGGAAGGCATTGGCGAAGCCAGGTTTTTCAAAATAAATACCGATTTTGAATTTGTTCATATTTCTTAAATACTTAATGCCCTTATTGAATCGTTTTAAACAACTTGAAATTCCTAGTAAATCCCGTGAACCTAGGGGGTTTTGGATGTTTGACGACTCTACAAATACCACAAATTCTGTTCCAGGAGAGTCTTCTGGGTATCGTCGAGTATAATCGGTAACGAAATATGGAGCATACGTATCTTTCGGTTTTTCGACATTGGGAACGTGGTCCACTTCGGAAGATTCTGTAGAGGAATGGCTGCTCCTGTTATCATCGTCAATTTCGCACACTCCGGTTCCATCTTTTTTTCTTTTTTTTGTTTTGCCCTTACTGGGCATTTTTCTTGATTTTATCTTACACTACTTATGCAATGTATTTTTTATTACTATTTACAATGTATGTACACAATTTATAAAGAGATTAAAAAGTGAAAATTGGAAAAAATTGAAAAGACCGCCTATCCACTTCAATTTCCCGCGCCAATACACACACAATTTATGTATTGCCTTTTTGTACAAAAAAGCGTTTATAAACAAACAAACAATTATCTAGTCTATGGTGTTGCTTTTTAGCGGGAACTCGGCGAGTGATGTTTTGTGTTTGTTTTTATTTCTTGAAATTTGTGCATTCGAAGTTTTGAAGTATGATAACGGCAGACAACTGTACGATTAAATTCAGTGATGGTGTAGAAGTGAAGGAAAGTGTAAATTAAAGTGGCAATTAAAGTGTAAATTAAATTAAAACAAGGCGTTCGGGTTCCCACAAGAAACGCCAAAATCTTCCGTAAAGCATTCTGTCACTTTATTGAAGAACATAAAGGAATACTACCGAAGACTAGACTGCATGGGATCAGGTCCCTTTGCCTTCCAACATTGTTGGAGAATAGACAAAAAAATGGTCTATGATGTTGTAATTACATAAGCGATGTTTTTTTATTCATAACTGGTTAGCACTTGACCTCAATCACACCTGATGTTAAGTGAAGATGAGGCCGAAGGTGGTACCATACTGACCCGGAAACCCCATCTTATTTGGGGGACTGGTTATCTTATCTCTGACAACCGGAACACAACAATGCTATTAACATTGCTGTTTGGCCGCAGACTTAGATAGAGGGTGGTAGCTAGCCAGGCGGACATTTAAAATGCCCTACCACCAACCAAACCGAGTACTAAACCCTATGTTGTGTACATTAGCCACGGAGGCGGTTAAAATTTTATTTTGAATCGTAATAAAATCTGTAAAACAGGTGTGAAACAAACAACCCACCCCGAGAGAGAGAGAGAGAAAAAGTACTCGTCGAAGTGAGAAAGTTTCTCAGAAAACACTTTCGAAGCGATAAAAACCTCGATTCAATTTTAATGTTCGTCGTATATTTTAAATTATTCCAATTTTACAAGCACCATTGTCATTTTATATGATTATTTTAGTTATTTCTCAATTGCTACTTTTCTCTTTTGGAATCGTAAATCTATTCTTGAAATAAAATATTTCAACTTAGAGTTATTGGCATTGACAACTGGAATTATATAACATCATGGACATGAACCGCTCGGCAATATCCAGTATATTTTATTCTTACTTTTCTTTGTCGAATCATAAATTTAATAATTATTTCAAATTGTATTTGTATTGACTTATTTAAAAAGAGCAACCCCTGGGTTTCTTGCTCGTTCTTCTCTGGGGAGACTGCCTAGTGATTAAGCGTAACTGAATGTCATGACTATTTCAAATGTTATTCTTATAACTTACGAAATAAAACATTTTTGTTTTGATTTGATCAGAAGGTGTTAAATGAAATAAAAGTTTATTAAAAGCATTAATTCAAAAGTGTTACCGCTATAAATTGGCAAAATAACCACCAGTTAAACTCTATTCTCTATCTATGGAGTCCATCATCATCATCAATATATATAGGTTTAGTGACGGCCGTTTAGTGTAGTGGTTAGAAACTCTGCTGCTATACCAAAAGGTCGCGGGTTCGAATCCCGCTAGGGGCATATGTTTGTATGATGAATACAGACATGTGTTCCCGAGTTATGGATGTTTTTCATTTATACATGTAATTATTTACAAAAAAAAAAATGTATTTGTGTAGTTTATCAACCATCTGGTATCCATAACACAAGCCTAGACGCTTACTGTGGACCTAGATGGCGCTGTGTGTTTGTGCAAAGACGTTTATTATTTATTATTATTTATTATTATAGGTATATAATTACTTGTATGAATGACTGATTTTTCATTCGTTTATCTTTTTTTTTTCATTTATTTCTTAAGTTAAACGTTGTCTTCTATCATTAACATTGGGTACATTTATAATTGGTAGACATATAAGAACTGTACCACAAAACCATTTCACATCGAATTATAATATATGCACTACTGTTATGTACTCCTTCCTTAGCAAAAGTGCTCACTTAGTACATACTAAGGTTAAGCTACCTTTATCTGGTTTTTATTACTGTACTGTAGTCTAAATTATGTGTACTACTTTTGTATTAACTACTTATAAATATTATTTAATGTATGTGTGTGGCTAGAGAAACAGATAAACGTTTATCTATCTAAACAATTCCACCATCCATGTTCGGGCTCCATCATCAGATCAGCTTCAAGACACCAAATTATAGTATTGTCATCCGAATTACATATACATTGCACGTTTCATTTCGATACGATAATTAGAAGTGATTTAAAGAGTTTCAAGATTTGTTATTTATAAATGAACCTATAAAATATGAACATGAAAGTGTTACGCAAACTGTATAAAAATATTAAGTTCACCATACCTACAGTACTGTCTTAAAACAATAATTGATATTAACATGAAACACAGAGAACAAGTTCGTAGCACGTTTTAATGTTGTATAACGACATCTATGGGCAACATTCAAATTTAGGCTCTACAATTGAGGTAGAATCTTGAAAGATAGGCCAATCATAAGCCAAATTTTTAGAACCTCACCAAATTTCTTAGCTCGTTGCTCAGTCGGCGGACTAAAAGCCTCGGATTAAAACTAGCGGGACGAAGGCGGGAACAGGAAGGGAGGGGGGGATTAACGGGTGGATATTAAATAAGTTGGCCAGGTCTGAGCAGAGCCGGGGTCAAACGGCAGTTCATACGTTGAAAAGTTTGTAGGATATAGTGTCAAAAGGTAGGGAGCAGCTCGACTCGTCTCGAGTCGCGTCTAAGTGAAATTTAACTATGTTGGTAATTCTAGTTTTGAAGTCGCCTGAAATTAGCAAGATGTGTTTTCATTGACACCGCTAACGATCTAACAGTCATCAGCACAAAGTGTTTATTACTGTACAAGGCGTTTATGATACGAGAAACAAACGAACAATTAAAACAAGAATTCCTATTTAAGCAATCAAATAAGTAAAACATCATGATATACAATTACCGCTCATTCCCAAAGCTGACTCCCCAGAGAAGAATGAGCAAGAAACTGAGAAATAGCTCTAATTAGTATTCTTATGATTTAGTTATTTATTATATTTTCTATTTGTGAAACTTTATAAAATACGAGTAACTAAAAACTAAACTTCAATAACATAACATCACGCCTGTCTCCCGTAGGGGTAAGCAAAGATCACAGACTTCCACTTGCTGTACATGTAGCCGCCGGACGCGACCCGGGAGAGGATGACACCCCCCGGAGCGACCGGGGGGGTGTCGTCGCATCGGGCCCTGTCGCGCCTCATACCGCCGGCTGATCGCGGTTTGAGGCTCGACAGCGCCCCCCGTGGAGGGCGGGCGTTTAGCCGCCCTCCGGGAATGGGCCTCCCCTTGTGAGGGGAGGCGGGGCGGGGGGGGGACCTGGAGCCGCTTATGCGTTCCCAGGTCCTCCCTACTGCCGAGGAAGGTCGCCGGGGGGTTTTAGTGGGTAGTCCCGCTCCGATCTGGAGCGGGGAGTCCCACATATCCCCGCCGCCGATCCCCGTTGGCGGCGGGTCGAACGCGTAAATGCGTTTCCCCTCGACAAAAAAAAAAAAAAAAAAAAAAAAAAGACTTCCACTTGCTACGATCCTAACACATCTCTTTCACTCTCATAAGGTTGTTCATACATGCTTATCGATTTAGGGTACTTTAAACTTAGCTTTTCTTTAAGACGTCCCCGATTTGTTCATGGTGTGTTCGCTGTGGTCATCTTGGGGTTAGTCTTCTTTCATTCATTTTTCAATCTTTGTCACTGCGTCTTCTTTCACACTGCTTAACTACTATTACACTATTCCTGATTCTTGATTCTATCTATCAAAGTCACCCTGTCATACTTCTCAATGATCTGATTTCCACTGCATTAATTCTACTTTCATTCTTCTTCTGCTAACTAAATACCTAGTCTTTATCGAATCCCAATGTCAGCTTCTGCTCCTCATGGCGTTCCCGCGCGGTTTAGGGTACTCTTGACCTGGCCCTTCTTTAAGACGTCCCCGATTTGATCATGGTACATTCGCCGTGGTTTTGAACAACTAACCTAACCTAAAGATCCTGTGCCACCTCATCAGTTAGTTTAAATAAAATAAATAAATAAAAAGACATTTATTCATCCCAAAATTCCCAAAAATAATTAATTTCTTAGAACTAGAACAAAGTTGAGATGAAAGGGTAGGGACTCAGCAAAGTTGCTGATTTTCAGTCCCCCCCAGCAGAGTAGTTGCTGCCACAAGAATGTATTTAAAATAATTACAATAATAATATAGATAAATGTTATAATTAAAGTTAATATATAAATTTATTGCAATTAAGGTAAGGATTATTCTAATAGGACGATTTTTACTATGGAGCTGAAGGTGGTAGGTTATTATTTATAACAAGAGAAACGTAAACAAAGAACTATAAACAAAACAAGTAGTAAACAAAGGTGCATGGTAAGAATAATAATGTGTTGGTGTCGGTCGATAAGGGCAAATGTGCGAGTGGATTCTGATATGATTCTAACTTTACAAATTTCAATAAACTCAATACACTGGCAGAGATCTAGTTATTTTTTAATTCTGTTGAAGGACCATATGCACGACGATTTTTGCTTTTGCAAAAACCACCGCTTACATTCATTTTTAAAGGACCGAATTGTATTACACTTTTTTATCGGTGGAGGTAGGTCGTTCCAACATTTCGATGCTGCGAAACGGAAGCTACCCCTAAAGGCCTCAAGCCGTGGCAAGTGTAACTCTAAGCGAACCTCGCGAACGGACGATCTCCTACCCTCCGCATGATCGCTCCATCTTAACTTATCCGCTAAGTACGTGGGTGCGCCAAACAACCTGAGTTTCAGTGTGAGTGTGCTTAATTTAAGTAGTCGTCTATTCTTCATATTTAGTATGTTGTATTCGTTTAGAAGTGGCGTAATATGTGATCTACGTGGCACGTTATAACAGAAGCGAATGCACGAGTTTTGGACTCTTTGCACCTTTTTTTGGGTTTTTTTGAACAAACATGGACCATATACCTCATCACAGTAATCTAAGTGCGAAAGAACAAGGGCATCTGCGAGACGCTGACGCACAGGAACAGTCAGAAATGGCCTAAACCTATATAGTGTTTTGAGAGCTGCGTAACATTTACCAATTTTTGAATTTACGTGTTCTTCAAAGCGAAGGGTACCATCAAAGAGCACCCCTAGATTGCGAGCCAACGAGGATTCGCTTATAGGAACGCCGTCCACCAGCACCGGGATGTTAATCTGATGGACTGCAGCAATTTGATTATTAGTACCGAGAATGATGTAAGTACATTTTTGCGAGTTAAGGAACAGTCCATGCCCGCTCGACCAAGTGCTAATGGAGGCCAAATCCTTGTTAAGGCGGTGTGCAGCCACAGTTAAGCTGTCATTATCCGTATTCATTCGCACTATTATTTGCGTATCGTCCGCATACATCTGCGTGAGGCCAAAGCAGGTACACTCGTGTAAGTCAGCTGTATAAATTGAAAAAATGGTGGGACCCAAAATTGAACCTTGGATTACTCCCCTGTCAACCACTATCGATGAAGATCTTATCGTTTTTCCCGAGCTGTTCCGACATTCCACGAGCTGTTGCCTATTTTGGAAATAGCTATTAAACCACCTACAAACCTGGTCATCGCAGCCATAATACTTTAACTTTGCGAGCATGATCTCCACACGAAGGCAATCAAAGGCCCGGCTGAAATCTAGTAAAACTAGTATGGAAACACAGCCTTCGTTCGACGCAGTAAGAGCTTCATCAACTATGTGAGCTAACGCCGTTGTGGTGCTATGCAACTTCCGAAATCCGGACTGACTTTGCGGAATTATGCAGTTGCATTCGAGGTACCGTTGTAATTGCTTATTTACGGCCTTTTCAAGAACCTTGGACAACGCAGGTAACAAGCCTATAGGTCGCAAATCCTTTACCGTTTCGATACTAGTTTTTTTTGGAATGGGTTTAATAACTGTTGTGGTCCAAGCTGTCGGGAAAGTGCTCGTTGTAAGTGAACTATTAATTATGTTAGTTATGGCATCAAGAGAGTGTGGAAGTGTTAATTTAATCATTTTGAGTGAAACATTGTCATTGCCCATCGCATTCGATGCAATAGAATTAATTAACTTTAAAACCTCGTGTGGAGATAATTCTGAAAAAGTGAAAGATTTGTCGTTGTATTTAGCACTTACATATTTATTATTTAATCTAATATTAGTGTCAGCTATTGGTATTGAATCTATGAATGATTTGTTTATTTCATCCGGATTACAAAGGTGAGGAGGCAATGACTGCGAAGACTTCCCAATGACTTTATTCAATTCGCCCCACATTTTCCGTGGATTTTTACTGTGTCTATTGACCTGCCAAGCAAAGTAAGATTGTTTTTCTATTCGTGACATCGTGGTGACAGAGTTACGCAATTGCTTATATAATTTAATGTCATCGATATTTTTACTTTTCTTTGCTCGGGCACAGGCACAATCTCTATCCGCCATCAGAGCCCTAAGGCTGTCGGTGATCCACGGGGTGGGTGGTTCTCTAAATGTTCTAGTCTGAGTAGGAACAAAGTGGTCGAATAGTCCTAAGATAAGAAAGTTAAAGCATTCGACTTTAGAATCAACCGTCTCACAGTTCAACACCCACTCCCAAGGCGTTACAGATGAAGCCCATAAATAGGTATCATTGTCGAAACGCTGGAAGGGTCTATACGTGATAGTCCTGGGGGCGTGCTTCTCTATTGCAATAGGAAACTTTGCCATTATAAACGCGTGGTCGCTGAGGTCGTCATTGTGTTTGACGGTGACGCTTTTGCATTTCATAGATTTACTGCAACAAATGACATCAAGTAGTGTAGCTGTCGATTCAGTAACACGTGTTGCCTCGACGCCCACATGTCGCAGACCATGCTCACCCAGTACGCTAAGAAATTCGCGTTGTTGAGGTCCATCACGCAACAAATCAACATTGACATCGCCAGCCAGGAATACGAGCTCATACTGAGGTGCAATGCACGACAACGTGTCCTCAAGTGATTCTATGAATAGATTATATGAGAACTTGGGCGGGCGGTAGAAAACTCCTACAGCAAATTTACAACTTTTGACTTTTACCTCCAACCACAGCTGTTCTAGATCACCTGAAGGAAACGCCAACTGACGGACCCGCAGACCCCTACGGATATAGGCGCCAACGCCACCCGCGGCCCTCCTTTCAGTTTTTCGCGGTACGTGTATGAGCTGGTATCCCGCAAAATTATAAGCTTTAGTGTCTGATGATTCAGTGAGCATCGTCTCGGTAATAGCAAGCAAATCAGGACCTTTTGTTTTTAACGTTAAGCCTAGTTCATCCCTGCCAGTGTTCAAAGATTGGGCATTTAAATGAGCAAATTTAAAGTCCGTGGTAAAGCTAGCCATTGTCATAAATAAACATTAAATAAAATGTTGTGATATAAAAAACTATCATCATAGACCAGTCGCACACCCATCCAATATACAATCCGAACAACACCAGAAAATAAATAACAATTATGATCCCGCTATATTTGCCATTACAAAGGTAATTACGTAAAAATATACACCGTACAAAATACTGAACAAAAACACAAAACAGTCACGCTAAGCAAACTAAGTCATTCAGTGACGAAATGCGTATGACAGACGACTTGTCAAACTTTCGCATAAATATGTTACAGTTCCGAACCCACACGTATTTATAATTGTTTTCACGGGCCGCAGTCTTTGCCTTTTGTAGTAAGCGTCTGTTCGCCACCGTGAGATGGTCATTTAGATAAATATTATGCGACGGTCCCGCTATCCCCGCATCGACAGAGGTAAGTCCAACACGCCTTTCCGCACCCACAGCAGTTCGCTCGCGGCGACGCTGCGCGGCGGCCGTCATCAGTGAGACCTTTGACTCGCGGCGCCGCAGCCGCACCACGACACGCGCCGGGCCCGTGCCCCTCGGAGTGCTAGTGATCTCAGCAAAACTGCCAGTGCCCAAACTTTCGTCCTCGGGCCCAGACCCGACCCTCGGATTGCAGTGGATCCCAGTGACACGCGTCTTCAAACGATGCGCATACTCAATATCATCCGGCTGCAACGGCACACCCAGGGAACCTGCCAAGCTTAGCACAACTGCGGAGATGTCTTCGTCGGGCATTTGAGGTAGGCCAGTTATTTCTATATTGTTAAAGCGTTCCCGTTGATCTTTGTTATTAAGTTCTGCCTCCAAATCGCCGTTCCGTTTGATCAGTATGGACATTTGACTTTCTAGCGCATCGATGTGTCCCACCTTATTCTCTAGATCAGCAACCCTGCCCCGTAGGTCCGTAAGTTCCTCCTTTAAGACGGCGAAGCAAGATTCCAATCTTATAAAATATGCATTCTGCTCCGCGAAACCATTGTTCACCTCCCCGCGAAATGCTCTCATTTCAGCTATAAGGGCGTCAGTGATGCCAGTCTGAGAGGGCAGCGATGACAGTGTTTGTTGCAAGGGACTAGGTGGATTAGTAGGCAGAACCTCCCCCACACCTGCGCCCGACGACTCGACACTCACATTGCGTATAACGCCGCAGGCCGACGCTGGTGGCGTACTCTCATAAATCATTATATTTGCATCGGCTGTTACATGTTTGAGTGGTCTACAAGGTGTGTTGCTGTTGTCACCTCCCTTTTTGCGTGCCGTAATGCACACTGGACATAACCACGAAGCCCTCGCCGCCGGTGAATCCGCAGTGAATCGCACACACTCGGAGTGGTATAGATTAGCACATCCAGAGCATTTAACTCTCTTCTGCGTTACGCCAATTGGTTTTGGGCATGCCTTACATGTGTTGACCATCGTGTAAATAGCGTATTTATTGTTTATTAATGCAATTAATTTTTAATCCTCAAACCTTTGTGGGTAGACAGGCAACAACAACAGCTGACACTGCACTACACTGAAGATTTTGCAAATTTAGCACACTAAACTGACCTATCCGTATGGTGGTCTTCAAAACTACAAATAATATCACCACTGGCGTGCAATATTTCGACGCATAAAGCTATAAATTAATTTTAAAATCGATGTAAACAAAAAAGTGCGTCCACTCTAAAATGGCAGCCACTACCCCTATTTAGAAGGTTTAGAAGGTGACACAATTAGTTCGGCCAATGTGGGAGTGTGTGTATTAGCTTGCTGGATGGCAATCTTTTAGCGAGACAAATGCCGGCTCTTGGGTCACCCGAGACGTCGACCAGTCTGGTATTTTACTTCCTATAGTTTAAACGAGAATAGACATTTGCTGGGATCGCGTGCTTCATCTTCGACCACATCGTCACTTTCCATCAGATGAGATTGTGGTCAAGCGCGAATCCAGTCAATCATAAAAAACAAAATAGAAAAATGGCTTGACTGATTTTGAAGTGCTAGGTATTGTTGGATTCGTCTTGATCCCTCGAGTGTTACAGGATACATTTTGTTGTATAGAAATCTAACATGGCGCCGGTAAAATGAAAAATTAGTTGTTGGATTTTTTTAAATTTATATTGTTAACCTATTAGTCACTAGCTGATGCCCGCGACTTCGATCACGTGGAACTTTCATCACAATAGGTTCAGCAAAAAAAAATTGCCAGTTTAACATCCAGGTCTTATACATACATATACATCTGTCTACCAACCAAATTTCATCTAAATCCTTCCAGCCGTTTAGGTAGGCATGAAAAGGTAACAAACATACATAATATGTATACGAAATTTTATGTGTTATTATATTAGTTGGGATTCACGTCGCTACGGACCATAAGAATTACTCAAACATAGAGATAGCCCAATTAGGATGAAGTATCATTCTAAGTAGGCAGAGCCGCGGGCGGAAAGTTGTACAATTATAAAGTCAAGGAACAGTGAAATCCGCGTTGTAAGCTTTTCAATGTTTATTCCCGTTGTAGCTCCATTGTAGGTGGTACACAATGCGAACAAGTCGTACACGTACCGGAACAGGGCGATAAATTAATCAGCGCCCTAAAACCTCTGACATAGTGCTAAGCGGGGCGGTAAGTGAACAGCGCGGTAACGCCATGAGGAGCAGAAGTTGACATTGGCAAACGATAAAGACTAGGTATTTAGTTAGCAGAAGAAGAATGAAAGTAGAATTAATGCAGTGGAAATGAGATCATTGAGAAGTATGGGTATGTATGTAGAAGTATGAGTGGGGTGACTTTGACAGATAGAATCAAGAATCAGGAATAGTGTAATGGGAGTTATGTTGTATGGAAGAAGACGCAGTGATAAAGATTGAAAAATGAATGACAGAAGACTAACAAAAGAGATGTAAGACGCGAATGTGGATGGTACTGTCGAGTGGAAGACCACAGTGAACACACCATGAACAAATCAGGGACGTCTTAATGAAAAGCCAAGTTTAGAGTACCTTAATCGATGAGCATGTATGAACAACATTGTGAAAGTGAATGAAGTAAAGAAGTGTGTCAGGATCGTAGCATGTGGAAGTCTGTGGTCTATGCCTACCCCTACGGGAAACAGGTGTGACTTTATGTATGTAAAAACCGACTGTATATGAACCCAGGACCACATAAAAGTGTGAAAGGTTCACAATCCCCGTGGGTGTCCCGAAATAAAAATAATTAAAATAAATAATATGGTTTCGGGTATTTATTTTTCATAATATGGAACAAAATGATTGTAATAATACTTCGCTGATTTTGACAACTCTAATACCCTTTATGAGACCGAATTCTAGCAAGATTCAGTGCGCCATATAAGGGATAACAAACTAGCTTCACAAGTCGCATGTGGGGCACAAAGAGAAAAGTCATTTAGTCCAAAATTTAACACCTAATTTATTACCCCAGGCCTAAACTAGCTGAAACATATTGAAACGATCACAGACAGATCTTTTCGTAATCTTGAGTTTGTCATGCGCACATGTCAACCAGTATACTAAGTCTCAAAATTGTATATTATTATGTATGTCAGAAGAACATTGGAATATGCTAGTTCATGGTCACCCTGTTACATAAACCACGACAGTCAGATTGAGTGAATTCAAAAAAGTTTTTCACACATAAACTATAAATTCAAGGCTTCTGGCACGTCATACTCTAAAAATTGTGATTTGTATAACCTTTTGCCATTAAGCGATAGGCGTAAAATGATGGATATGGATTTGTTATTTGACATATTGAATGGACGTGTGGATTGTCCAGAGCTGTTATCTTACTTAACATTTAGAACACCTCTTAAGGCACGAGACATATTCCCTTATTTCAAGTTCCATTTCATTCCTCAAACTATGGTGAAAACTGTGTTCTTACACGTTTAATGAGATCCATTTCACTGCTCTAAACCCACATTTAAGAGTAAGATTCGTATGTTGTTGTCCGCTCTCCATCACAAATGACGTTTAGTAGTATCTTTACACGTCTAAAAAGTTCCGGGTTCAATTCCCGCGTCGTATTAATTTGAGGACAGATTATTCTCTGAATAGTCTTTAGGGCGTCCTACTTAAGGGCTAAATAGTCGTGGTATCCGTCATTTGTCCGCTATTCAAGTATTTTTATAAGGCATACTATATATTTTAGTAATTTTGTTTCAAGAGTGCATATCCCATCGCGGCTCGAACAATTAAGTTTGCAAGTAAGCCTCTGAATTTCTATTGCCTTTGAAAATATTTTTAATTCTTGTACAGTCAAACGTACTACATGAAACCAGCAATCGATATTTGCTTTTATTACAAGTGTGTTTGATAAAATCTGAGTTGTTTGAGCTAGGGCAGGGGGGTGCGGATTGTGAACTACTCTCTGTTTTATATAATTTCTGGTTAACTTTTATTAGTCTAAACAACTAGTTGTATATCTGTGTTTTAAGGCTGTTGTTAACTTGAATGAATAAAAAAAAAAAAAAGTAGAAACATTTACGTCCCATTCATTTAAAAGATTTCTTAAGAGGCTCGGAATGCAACTATTATTATTGAATATTTCAAGAGATGGAGTAATTAAAACCTTTTTTATGGAGACTGTCAAGGTGTTAAGTACCCTACAATTGACATTAATCATGCTGTGACATGCATTACATGTAGCGAATCACCAATTTCGTAAACCTCTGTCGCTATCGCCCCGCTCGTCACTAAGCAAGAATAAGCGTCCTAATAGCGCCCCGTTCGGCTGTCGGGGGCGCATAAACACGCGCACTCCTTAATTAAGCGCGACTCCCTGAGACATCGGCTTCTTTGTTTATGTATACTAGTTTTAGCACACGGCTTTGTCGTAGTCCTCGTGGGCCATACTCCACAAGGAGTGTATGTCTGCTTGTAACAAAGTTTTTTTCTTCTTTTGAATACGAATAACTTTCTTCGGTCAATCTTAATATCACCGGGTTACCGTTACAGATGCCACGCCCGGTGCCCGTTTAAAACGAATATGGCACGTATTGCCTCTCAATATGATACACTTTATCATCGATGTTTTTTTTTATGCACACCGGGTTAGCACTTTACCTCAATCACACCATCAGGTGTGATTAATAATAATAATATATATATATATATATAATACTTAACATCAGTTAAGTGAAGATGAGGCCGAAGGTGGAAGCGTACTGACCCGGAAACCCCATCTCATTTGGTGGACTGGCTATCTTATCTCTGACAACCGGAACACAACAATGCTATTAACTTTGTTGTTTGGCGGCAGATTTAGATAAGCGCGTGGTATCTAGCCAGGCGGACATTTAAAATGCCCTACCACCAACCAAACCGAGTACTAAACATGTACCCCGCTGGGGATCGAACCCGCGACCTCCGAATCGTAAATCCAATGTTGTTTACATTGAGCCACGGAGTTGATTAAATGAAATGTGTTATCATCAACATTCTTACACATCCACTTTTGGGGCTCAGCCTTATAATAAAATATACCACCCGAGCCCAGTTGGTGACCTAGAGTGGCCACCTGAGTCAGTATTTGTAAGCCTCCCTATAGGCCTGTAGATAAATATTACTAATTATGCTTATTGATTTGAATTTAATGGGTAGTGCTGATGTTGACTGAGCCAATTGCCCATGAGAGGCTTCCCAGTTATTCTAATGATATCGAAAATCTTCTTCTATTAACTAAGTACATTTCTCTAATCTTGTATTCTTTTGTAGTGTTATTATACTTACATTATTGATTTTTGTTGTATTACTATTAGTTTTATAGAGTGCTTACAATACACTTTTAGGTTCGCTGTCGCTTTGGAGGTGGCAGTATATCTACGGTACGATTTGCAACTACCAGTTGCTGTACCCAATAAAATATTCTTATTCTCATTTCCATTCAACAGTTAAAAGTTGCTCCGCCTTCAACCGCCTCCGTGGCTCAATGTAAACAACATTGGGTTTACGATTCGGTGGTCGCGGGTTCGATCCCGAGCGGGGTGTTTAAATACTCGGTTTGGTTGGTGGTAGGACATTTTAAATATCCGCCTGGCTAGCTACCACCATCTTATCTAAATCTGCCGCGAAGTAGCAATGTTAATAGCATTGTTGTGTTCCGGTTGTCAGAGATTAGATAGCCAGTCCACCAAATGTGGTAGCTAGCCAGGCGGACATTTAAAATGCCCTCATCATCTCAGCCGTTAAACATCCCCTGCAAAGATATAGGCCTTCCCTCGTATATGAGGGAGTATAGGAAATAGTCCACCATGCTGGCCCAATGCGGGTTGGGGACTTCACATGCCTTTGAATTTTTATTTCTCAAGATATTTCCTCACGATCTTTTCCGGTCGGATAAATGCACATAAGGAATTAAATGAAATTTAAAAACTCATTGGTACATGGCCTGCCTGGGAATCTAACCTGGACCTCCCAAATTGGGAGACCGCGTCTTAACCGCTGAGCTACCGACGCTCTTTAAAATGCCCTACGACCAACCAAACTGAGTACTTAAACCGTATGTTATTTACATAGAGCCACAGATGCGATTAAAATTTTTTGGCTCCTACAATTCTATATGTCGCAGATAGCGATAAATTAGCGATAGAATTCATTATTCGAGCGATCAACTGACTATCATAGTACGCGGTTAATGTGAAGTAAACCTGGTGGCGCTGGTATCGCCGGAAATGGCGCGGTGACGATGTTAATATAAGGTCCGCACATCGAAAATGACAGGGACTTTACTACCAGCCTTCAAAGCAGTCGGAGCTCCACTGAACACACCTACGACTGTGAGTGATTCTGATTACCTACTATCACCGACGCGTGGAAGAATCCGGTGAGTCGTTAGTTAATAAGAAGTTGGTCATGGGATTTGAGCAAGGAGGAACTATAGACAAGGTACGGCTGAGTTCCACAGAGTGCACGCGGGGGCCAAGTTGTATGGCACGAGGGGCGTGCACATGTTTTCTCTTCAACAGAAAGCATCTCAGGTTTCATGATCGTAATTGAACTGAATGTTAATACGTTGTCTGTGAGTATATCTGTCTGTAATTGCCCGAGCAACCCTTTACCACGCGACTGGCAGCATCCCGGTCGCTAGCAACGCCCACCACCCTCACCCACTTTGCGACATATATTTATAATGTAGCACACGAAACCAGGGACTAAACTTGTTCTGCAAATTTTATTAAATCCGACCAATAGCAGTTTTCTTGCAACATAGCAGTGATGACGTCGAATCTCTCGACATATTCAAGCGACAAACTTAATAAGTTGCATTTCATCAATCGACTGCAGGTGTCGCCGGCACCCCGTCCCTCACCCCCTGCACCTGACACCTGCATGTTTCGGAAGATACCGTGTCACAGAATTCTGGAATACTGCCCGAGATACTCCAGATACTATAGACAGATAGGATCCATTTAAAAGCGTTTACGCCGTATACGATTTTTTATCTAACTAATATTTTAAATGCGAAAGTTTGGATGTTTGTTTGTTTTTTTATTAGTTTGTTTGTTGCTCAATAACAGCGAAACGGTTGATCGAATTTGGATGAAATTGGGTAAATAATTTTTTTTTTTATGCACTACGTATTGGTACTTGACCTCAATCACACCTGATGTTAAGTGAAGATGAGGTCGAAGGTGGAAGCGTGCTGACCTAGAAACCCCAACACATTTGGGGGACTGGCTATCTTATCTCTGACAACCGGAACACGACAATGCTATTAACATTGTTGCTTGGCGGCAGATTTAGTTAAGGTAGTGGTAGCTAGCCAGGCGGACATTTAAAATGCCCTACCACCAACCAAACCGAGTAATTAAACGCGTACCCCGCTGGGGATCGAACCCGCGACCTCCAAATCTTAAACCCAATGTTGTTTAGATTGAGCCACGGGGGCGGTTAAATATACCCTGGATTAAGACATTGGATACAAATTAAACATCCGCGGTAAGGCTATTCCACGCAGGCGAAGCCGCGTCCGAAAGCTAATATGTTATAAATTATTCAACTATGATAAAGTACATCTGCTGTTCTTGCGCTCCACAACTTAGAAACACTACGTCCCTTTATATTCACTCGCACCTTCTATCACTCATCAATCATTATATCAGCAGTATATTGATAACCTTGCCTTATTTCGGTGTTTCACCGTAGCGTAATGGTTTACTGCAACATAAACGCATATCGCTAAGTCAGCGCCGATACCAATATTATATATAGGCTTGTCATTAATTAAAGTGCCTTGTTCGTGCAACATCACAATAGACAACTAGTCTTATTTACGGAACACTCCCGTCCTCGACCAACCACCATCTTTAATACCACAGGGCGACCAACAACATTATCACAATTTCAAAAGTCTCAAAATTGCAATTTACATGTTTCCTCTTGTTTAGCTTCAACGTTGCTCGGCTGCTTAGGGGATAGCTGAAAATCAGTGTTTTGCTTAATGAGCAATGTAGTACACTGAGCTATGACCCATTTGTACTGCTGCAGCACACTGCGTTAATATTATTGTTGTTGATGTGTTACCTTAGTGTATCAATATGTATAAGCTAAATGTATGTGTGCGACTGTGGAAACAAATACCTTAACTATCTTTCTATGGCATTCAATACAATATTTCAAATTCAATATCAGCGAAATGAATAAACTGATTTATAGAATCAGCGGTCTGTTGGGTCACAGATTACTAATAAGTTACTAAGTTTGGTGTAGTGTTTAGAAACCCTGACTGTTATAACAAAATGTCGCGGGTTCGAATCCCGCTAGGGGAACATGTTTGTATGATGAATACGGGCACATGTTTCCAAGTTATGGATGTATTCATTTATGATAGCTTTACGCCAGCGGCTTCGCTTGCGTGGCATAATTTTATCGCAGAAATTTTTAAGAAATTTTTGTACATCCTACATCCAGCAAATTGTTTTTCTTTTTTAATGTATACTTGTAATTATTATTATAACTTTTATTATCGGTTTCGCTACCATATAGCCACTGAGCTGATATAGCTTAAACGTTAAATAATTTGTATTGTCATTTCAAGTAGTGGCGTCATTTTGTTCTGTGTTGAACATACAGATGGCTGCGCTCAAAGGGAATGCAAATTGCCGTAAGTGGGGTACTCTTCACAAATGTTACAGCAAGTTTTCTTAGCTCTACTGTGGTAAATAGGTAAATTGTTGACGAAACGAATGGGTTGAGATGAAATAAGAATACTTTTTAGGTCCCTTCCGTATCTCAAAGGGTAATAACGTTAAAAAGCAATTATAAAAACCCGACTACGATTATACTTACTATAAAAATACTACGTAGTTACCTACGTACGTATAAATATCAAAATTGACAGCCTTGATTAACATTACTAATGGAATGTAAAAACCTATTTGTAATATATGTACCTGTTTTTTAAAAGAGCAAGCAAAAGTTTCTTGCTTGTCCTTCTCAGGGGAAAATTGCATTTTAAAAAAGTAAAGTAAAAGTAAAATCATTTTTATTGTGTCAAAAGCAGTGTTACAATATAAGCAGTGAGGTAGCCCTGGTCCCCACACTATAGGATTCCCTGTGTTGTGGGTAACCAGTCTCTTCCCCATCCAATTAACAAAGTATCACAAGTGTTGTACCATAAAATATGTCTTTGTATATTACATTTTTTGAGATCTTAATTTCTAGGATGCTTAAAAGGAGGTAAAACAAAAAAAGTAAATACAGTTGTTCACTGGGTCTGTGCTTGTAAACTAATCAACATAACTTGCAATAGGTAAATTAAAGTTGTTGTGACCGCACGCAGCGTTGTCGCTGCTGAGTTACTCGCGTAAATGTCATTGGATTTACCTGACTTGTTTATTGCTAATTTATTAATAATATATGTGTGTGTGCGTGTGTGCGTGTGTGCGTGTGTGTGTGTGTGTGTGTGTGTGTGTGTGTGTGTGTGTGTGTGTGTGTGTTGGGGGGGGGGTGAGGGAGGGGGTGAGGGAGAGGTGTGTGTGTGTAGGGTGGGGTGCGCGTGTGTATGTGTTCGTGTGTGTGTATGTGTTCGTGTGTGTGTATGTGTATGTCTGTTTTGAACAAGCAGTAGCTTAAAAAATTTAAAATTGACTATTTTAAGTGTACCGTATGTACATACAAAATAAATCATTTTGACTTTGATTAAATTGTCGGAGGTCTCTATACATTTCCTAGTAGGTACCTATTATTTTTTTTAACATGATCTATGTACTGAATTGTGCTTCGATCAATTCGTACATAAATACATAATGCCACTCCTGTTTCCCGTAGGGGTAGGTAGAGACCTCAGACTTCCATTTGCTTTGATCCTGACATACCTCCAATCACTCTCATAAAGTTGTTTAATGTACGAGTATTAGTAAGTTAAGTAAATTTTTGTAAATTGTAACTGCTAAAATTTTGTCACATTATATGCCTTTACGGCGGAACATAGCGCTCTAAGGATTTTGTAAGACCAAATGCTACCTGTGATTCACAATAAATGTACTTTGACTTTGACTTTGAATGTGCTGGTCAATTTAGGGTACTCTTGACTTGGCCTTTCTTTAAGACGTCCCCGATTTGATCATTGTACGTTCGTCGTAGACTTCTCCCACCAACATTACCATCCATATTCCCTTCGTATATCTCTTTCGTTAGTCTTGCTTGGCATACCTTTTTCAATCTTTGTCACTGCGTCTTTTTTCACACTGAATAACTCCCATTACACTATAATTAGTGTAATTACACTATAAGATGGAATCAGGAATAATTCCTGATTCCATCTTTCAAAGTCACTCCACTCATACTTCTCAATGATTTCATTTCCACAGTATTAATTCTATTGATTCCTATTCTACCGTACCCAGCATTCACGTCCCTTAAATAAGTGTTAGATAAGATTAATTCGTGACAGGTAATTTAGGGTAAATTTACTTGCACTATCTTTGACTCCTATAGGCTGTTGATATGGGGAAAATCAGCTCAATTCTATTGCTTCTATTAATACATCGTCTCCATATTTGGGTTTGTCAAATTAAAAAATTGTTAATGGTGATATTAGCTGAGGAACCCTCAGGGTACGAGTCTTACTTGCACTCGAGTATCTTTTTTCTGATTCCGTTACAAAATAAATAATAATACACTATATATACACTAACTACAGACTTATATTACAGAATTATATTAGACTGACGTAGGCATTTGGGAGCACTGAAAACCAGCGCTGTAATCCGTCGCAGCATGAGCTATGCACTAACCCATTAGTGCACGCCGCAACACGAGCTCGTTTTAAATTTCTATTTCTTTTTTTTTGCTATAACTTACTACTTTTTGTTTTTGGATCGTGACATAGACGTGAACGTCACAGACATAATCAGTTGTGGCAATCGGAGAAGGACTCAGTAATTTGCTGACAGGTCCCCCGCAGAGTTCAGTGCACGCACAGCGCTGGTTTTCAGCCATATTGTCTTCTCACCTTCACACACTTTCCCATAGCAAGGGCACATTAATAGTAGGTAACCTTTGCGTTCGTCTGTGTATGTTTTGTGTATATGTATGTGTGTGTGTCTGTGTGTCAACAACTACATAAACTAAAACAAAGAATTATAACACATTGAGGTGAGTTCAGTTTTCTTTCGAAGCTCATATAGTTAACTGTGACTATAAAGTAGTAGTTAACTCCTAGTTAAGTCGCTTAGTGGTAGTCCACCGGCGGCCAGTAATTGCATAATGAACTTATCGATCGGAGAACTAAGGCAAGTTTTAATTGGCCTCGTTTTGAGAACTCCCTGTACATAACGCTGTTATAAGTATCGAGAGATCACGTGACTTAACTACAGTTATAGGTGGTAGGGCATTTTAAAAGTCCGCCTGGCTAGCAACCACCATCTTATCTAAATCTGCCGGCAAGCAACAATGATGAATAGCATTGTTGTGTTCCGGTTGTCAGAGAAAGGATAGCCAGTCCCCCAAATGTGTTGGGGTTTCCGGGTCAGTACGCTTTCACCTTCGACCTCATCTTCACTTAACATCAGGTGGGATTGAGGTCAAGTATCAACACGTTGTGCATAAAAAAATACATACTAATACCACAGATTACTAATAAGTTACTAAAGTAATAATACTTTGAATGTGAAAGTATGTCTGTATGTCTGTATGTATGGCTTTCATACCTAAATTGCTGAACCTATCTAACCGACAGATACACACACACTCACCCTCATACACACACACACACACACACACACACACACACACACACACACACACACACACACACACACGCATTCACACATGCACATACCTACATACGACCACGTCCAACTTTCATAACAGTTAATATTAAACTCTCACATTTTCTCATTTAAGTGTTCCCTTTTTTTATTATTATTGTTAAGTTTTTATAACTAAATTTACATTGTTAAAATAATATAACATTGATATGGAAGAGTGAGTTCTTCTTATACAGGTAATGCTATACTTAAAAGGAGAACTCAACAACTCTTTTGTTAAAACTGATATTATACCGAAAATAAAGAATGTTGAATTTAGTGATAAGATAGCCAGCTTCCCAAATGACATGGGTTTTCTGGTTCAGTACACTTTCTCCTTCGGCCTCAAGTTCTAACCTGTTGTGAATAAAATAGAATTGAGACTGCGAGTACACCACGAGTGCATGTTATTTACCTACCACAATATTTTATATAATCTATTGTTACTTTTTTATTGTCAATAACTGCGGGACTCGCTTTGAATATTGGTTTGGGCAGTTATTTTCACTATGCAATAGAGGAAACGGGGAATGCAATGCATACATACATACATTTTGTTTATTTGAAATGCAAACTAACAATATCGCATACGTGATTGTGGAGTGGCCACTGGTCTTTTTGTCAAACACTTACTCTTGGTGTTACCGACAGCGCCCACATGGTATATGTTACTAGGTTGACTGGGTACATCAAGGTGTTGCTGGCTTATTGGTGGAGCCTGGTTGGCAGGAGTGAAGCTCCACTCAATGCAAGATACATGGATAAAGTCACGACTTTTATCCCAAAACGGGTCAAACTCAAACTCAAACTCAAAGCATTTTATTTCAACGTAAGATACATGATATCATTTGTTGAATGTCAATTTAAATCTATTGGAAATAAAAATAGGGCTAAGCATTTTTCGGTCAGTCGGTATGTCCAAGCTACCACCGCTTCGGAAAGGGAAATCATCTGTGGGAAAAGAAGCGGCGCGAGAAACCCACAGGATCATTTTCTTTTCTTTTCTTTTTTTTATATATAAAAGTATACAACTAATACAATTTTATAATTTTTGGGAGCTGGGCGAAGTATACCAAGCGTTTTTGTCTTTGGGGGTGGTCAGAGATATCCCAAACTGAAGCGTTAGGTATTCCAAACGTAAAAGATTTGTGCTTGAAACCACACCCATGATTCAACTTTCGAAAGAAACAGAAATATACAGTGACAGGGGATGCGTCTGTCACCGTTAAGGGTCGTTACACCATCCTAAATTTAGAGACTAATTCGGCATACATTGCTGTTTTTTTTTTTGTAATAATATATGAATTAACAGAACCAAGCCACATCAGGTATCAGGTACAAGCTACCATCAGCTACAAGCTAATACACGCGCCCTTTCTCTTTCACACACACACACGCTCCCTCACATATACACTACAAATGCACACGCATAAACAACACACACACACACACACACACACACACACACACACACACATTTCACCAAAAGTCAAGGACATGACTGTGTCTTTGTAACTAGCTATACCTACGTTTTTGTAATTATTTCTCGTTTAAATTCATATTTAATAAAAGTTTGTTATGGAGGAGCGAGGCTTCCTGCCACAGGTATTATATACTTATTAGGAAGTCGCAACTTTATGAATTTAATGTGTATGTAGAAAAAGAAGTCAACATTTTTATTTTTTTTCTTAATTTAATGCCTTTAGTCTCTAAATTTAGGATAGTGTAATAGGCCGTTTAAAACGTGCAAAATAGGCGCAATTAAAACGTCGCTTTGTGGAATATCGCCCGCCTATATCTTATCTTACGTAACAGACACTTTCAGTTTCATAATAACGATATACTAGAAAAATATACAACGTAGAATTTTAAGAATCCGAGCCACAGAAGAATCGATCACCAATTTCATCGCTACATTTTTCTCCGTCGTAGCACTTCGTAGCTCGTTGCTACTCGGCTACGGCGTAGCCGATAAATGTTCAACACAAAAGACCGGGTCGGCGTAGCTTTGGTGGAAAACACTAATATATTTTTAGACAAAAAGCTACCTGACTTATCTTGACAGGGCTTAGATATTTTTTATTCGGACAAGTAGAGAGTGGTGGGGAGTTTCAATCGGTACGAAAAATTCTTACAAGTACCGTAGTCCGCTGGATTACCAAGTGACACGACTCGTGTGAAGTCACGAAATATAAATAATGTACCTAATATTTACCATACGGGGGTTGCGGGTTCGAATCCCAGCGGGGTACAAGGTTTGGTTAGTGGTCAGGCATTTTTAAATGTCCGCCAAGCTGCAATGTAGATAGCACTGTTCTTTCATTTTGAAATAACCAGTCCCCCAAATAAGTTGGGGATGACCGGATGAACGAGCTTCCACTTTCAGCCTCACCTTCGTTTAAGATCAGGTGTTATTGAGGTCAAGAGTAAACTAAACATTAATGCGTTAAAAAACAGGTATTGGTTAAAACAAAATTAATTAGTTAAAAAATGCTATCAAAAACTTCAGCGAGATTTACCAAAGGTATTATCATTTTATGGGCTTTTCGTGGAAGTTTAATTGCTTTGAACCTGCGTGTTTATCTTATTCGATAAAGTAAAAAATCAAAATCATTCATTGTATCAAAAATAAAGTTACAATATGAGAGATAAGGCAGCCCAGATATGCTCGTGTATGGAGTGCTTACCTGTGATAGTTTTCCTTTTAACGTCATTTTAATATTTGTTTGGTGTAGTGGTTAGCAACTCTGGCCACTATACGAAAAGGTTGTGGGTTCAAATCCCCTTAGTGGCATATGTTTGTGTGATGAATACGGACATTTGTACCCTAGTTATGGATGTTTTCATTTATAATTAGTATTTATTTACAAAAAAAATATATTTATGTAGTATATCAACCATCTGGTATCCACAACACAAGCCTATAGTTGCTTACTGTGGAACTATATGGCGCTATGTGTATGTTTAAGGATATAAAAAAATATATACAACTGCCGTGAACGGATCCCTGAAACGAGAAACTGTTCAAGGAATTTTTGAACGACCTATCCAGCGACATCCCACACGATAGGGTACAATAACTATTTAAGTATTACAGAATCAAAAAAACCCGACATCATATTTTGTAATTTGCGGACGCCATATTAGATTTTTTACCATAAAATATATTCTATGACACTCCGGGTACCAAGACAAATCTAACGACACCATGCACTTCGAAATCGGTCAAGCCGTTTAGTTTACAGGATGCGTTAAAGGAACAGATATACATACATACGAATGACATTTACCCTCCTTCCTTGGGCAGTCAGGTCAAAATAAAAAACAAATTCCTACTTTACGTGTTGTTTAGTGTATGTGAATGATGTCATAGCCTTTCGAGCCTGCTCTAAATATTAAATTTATAGTTATCCCCTTTATACACAGCTCCATTGACGGCAATGCCAAAGGATTTTTTTACACACTCTATCACTAGGATTCCCTGTGTCGGGAGAGTTAGTCTCTTCCCAGTAGTAACAAACAAAACAAGAAACGTATCTAAGGCCCGTTTTAATAAACCGCTCTCAAGATTGAGATGACCTTAAGTTGACGATTGAGAATCTGTTGCATAATAACACTATTAAAAATTTTAAAAATAGTATCGATTCAATCAAGATCGATTCATTAATATGGCCCTACTAGAAGAAATATTGATCACAATATCAATATAACAGTCGCCACTTTATTATGTTAAGTAGAAATATTTCCACCTTTACACGACAAGCGTAATGTACGTATGTATACGTAGATACTTGCCTGTTTAGAAATGGTTCATTAGCCACGTCTCCCGTGTCCATGCCAACGTTATATGTAGGATAACGATCTCTCGAGTTGCGAAGTAAATAAAAGAATACATAGTAATAAGTCTCAAAAAAGGCGAGAGGAGAAAAATAATATATGAATATAAGCAAAAACGTTTTGAACCTCCCTCGTTTGATGTTCTACTTCATACGAAGCACGGAAATGTGGAAAACTCCCCGTTTCCAAGAGCTCTTAACAACTTTAAATGAAACGGCATTTACATAAGCATTCGATTCAGATCCGTTATAAATTAACAGTCGTGTGAACCATTAAGGTACACGATTCTGGCATAACTCAGGGTAACGGCGTCATTAGGGGCTGATAATGGCGGCGATGGCTAATAAGTGAAAGACTAGCACTTAAGTCTTCAGGGGTGGGAAATGTCCATTGAGGCTCGGTGACAGGGAAAGGTTTCTTTCTGATGTGATTTTTTGTGTGCCGAATTGCACCGGGGGTGTGAGGGGTGTGTGAGAGGGGAGGGGGGCGGCCGGGCTCAGGCGTGCGCAGCCGGCAGTGTCGGGCCGGCACCCGCGGCGACCGGACCTCCACGCGCCGTTCCCTCGGTCCTACGTTGGGCGCCACTCATAACCGCGGTTTCTACGACTCGGAGTACTATCGCCGCATAGCGCTAATAATATTCGATTGTAAATACTGTTCGGTAAGTGTTAAGTGAAAGGTCGTAACCAAGTGCTGTGTTTACAGAAGCTAGTGGCTTGTTTGCAAAACGCCGCCAAATCTGAAGTTGACACATCTGATTACAAGACCAATATTGGCGAAAAAATCTATGAAACTAAGTGGCTAAGCATCAGATCTATGAGTGTACTTAGATAAGTTCCGTTAGTTCGTAACAGTAAGTGAAGTGACACGTGACGTAGTGCTTTGTTTCCCCGGGACTCGACTACACTGTAAGTACTTATTGTTTGTAAGTCTACTTTACTGACACTTTGTGAATGATTGATAAAGAAACTCAACACAGTTCAGTGAACCGCGGTATTGTTCTGTGAGAGAAAGGCTAACTTTTGCGTGTCAGAGAAACAATTAATATCTTGGCACAACCACTCAAGGAATACTTGCCAAATGTCTTTCTAATGACGTATGTTGACTGAATGCGTACAATTTTTTTCGGGTAGGTTGCGTAACTTCGCAAATGACGGTATATCTAAAAAACTTATATACAGTCGTGAGGTAAAGTGCTTGTGAAAATTTGGAAGTAGAGAACAACTTCGACATTGTTTTCAAGCACATTGAAAAGACGGCGTTCATTTGAAGGGAAATTATGTGAATGGTCTTGGGAATAAATTAGGAAGTGGAGTGGATTCGACGCCCTCAGGGGACCGGCCGCCGTTATTTGGTTATACCGACGCAGCGAACTTTTTTCGACAAAGAATTAATTTTGTATTACGAATTGAGAAATTCGGTATATTCAAGTTCATTATGATGGTACACCTTCTAATTGGGGGTGGGAATTAGTCGAATTCTAAATCTAAATAGTCCATGGACAACGGATTCATCAGTTCTACAAAACTGGAAAAGACGGTCAAATTATTCGTACTCTAAGAACTTAGTAAAATATGACAAACGGCTTTTGTTAGTGCCAGTTGACTAGTTTACCTAAATCTATACATTACGTTATAACAAGATGAAGTAACAACCTATTTCTCGAACGATAAAATAAAAAACTCCTAATAGGTAACATAAAATATACAACAGAAACGATACAACGACTGTTACGCTTCATTAAAACTTTGTATTTTTACTTTGATACCTCTTACAATAACGTCTTTGGATAAAGATGAAATTGAAAAGTTGACGCTAAAGAGTCTGTTATTTGAGACATTCTCAAAAGGTATAAATAATTTATTCCTGAGTATAGAAGAGCTTATCAGAAGCTTTATAAAGTTGTCAGTGGAAAGTCTTGACAATTAAGGTGTTGACTTAGTTAATGTTACTTAACTCAATTAAGAGTTTAGTTACTACATTTAAATAACTAAAAGGCAATATCAGGACTGACTGACTGACAAAGTGATCATCGCATAGCACAACATGGACAGATGTTGATAAAGGTTGACAGGTGTATTCCTCAGACTACTTAGATCACACTAAAAAAAGATTTTTTGAACGTCTATTCCTAAGAAGTCCACATGCGGTGGAGAAATATTAAACAAATCTATGAAACTCTAGAAAAATTACAATCGGTATGAAGATTCTATTAAAGATATAAATAAACACGTACTTCAGTTTCTCTCACCATTCCTTGTTCCTCGTTGACAATAGGTCTGTAAACAAATGGTAGACGGCGCTGTCAGTATTTAAATACGCTATAATAGTTTTCATTTATTTCACGATCTGAATTGAAATAGTACTATATATATATACATAAACTAGATACGTATCACATTGAAAACAAACATCAAACAGTCAAACCTTCAAATGATCGGGAGGCTGACTTCTATTTCACTCAGAGGATAAATCTCGCTGTTCAAAGAGGAAACGCACTTAGCCTCTTAGGCACCCTTCCGGTTCAACAAGATCTGGGACACGTTTTTTATTGGTAAATGTGTATTTTTTTTTAATTTGTACCAGTAAATGTGTTTTATTTAGTTTTCCAAACAGTTCACCAAATTCTGGTGTCGTTTTAGTGCCTGCTCTGTTCTCACCTGTATCACCTCTGTCAATCTCGTCATTTATCTTTCTAACAATTCACAGCAAAACGATTCTTTGCAGACAATGCATTCGATGAAATGAATTTCGGGTAAAGATAGGTAACTTGGAGGTTATATCTCGGCCACATCTCGAACCCTCTCGGCGTCAACGCTCCTGATCGGATTTCAAACGCGATGAGGAAGTTCCTCGCGGAAGCCGATAAGTCAATAAAACAAAGGAATGTCCCAAGCCACAGGAGCTACGTAAAAGCAGTGACATAGCTGTTTACAGAGAATCGATTCACTGTCACAAATTTATAGTAAAGAAATAAATATATATCAAACCATTACATTTATTTAGTTCACTTTAACAATGTCATATCATACATACAGTTACGTAACTGTAACTTAATGAAGTCTAAAATAAAAGTGATTGTCAAATATAAAATAATAACATTATATTGGGTCTATACCTATGAAATTGGAGTTTTTTTTCTTCGTTAATCGTATGTACCAATTCCTGCAATTTTCAAAGCTATGTCCAAATTTATTTTTTATTTGGAAAATGGAATATTATTTCAAGGTTTCACATGAAATATTTTTTAATTTCTGGGCTAAATCACATAAAAAAAAATTTGAACAGAGCTCTTTTCATGTGTTTCCCATAACCATTTCTTAGATTCGCTGAAACTCTTATAAAGCGGTTACTTTTAAAATTTAACGCTGCCTAACTTAATGTTAATACACACAAGTTTAACTAAACTTGGATTTGCCGTTCCCAAAAAAAAAATCAAAAATGTTTGTATGGAGAAAACAGTCTTAATGAAATTCTTCATACAAAACGCCAATTTCATAGGTAAGGACCTAATACATACATGTCAGTTAAAGTCTTTATTTAATAAGTAGTAATTTATCTAATATTAATATAAACGGTATCAAGCATCTAATCTAAACAAATAATTATGGCAGCATTACCTCTCTATATCATATACCAATGAGTTAAGAGGGGGCTGCGATAATTGCAGAAAATTATTTAATGTAATTCTAATGTTAAAATATTGTGGAAACATAAAATTAACAAAATAAAAACACCTGTCACGATATTTTCAATAGGCATGTTATTATATAGGTAATTAAGAATTGTAACTAAAGTATTAATATATATATTGAACATATAAAAAAGATAACCTTTGAGTTTATTGCGCTTGTTCTCAGAGGAAGATACTTTATTCTCATTAAAGACAATGTCACTTACATGAGAAAAGATGTAACTTACAAAAAGACAGTGTTGTTCACCCGCACAGATCAGACGATTGTAATAATACACTGAGCATCCAGTAATTAGTAGATATTAGATTGTCCGTCCGTAGTGCACTTTAAAAGAGAATCCCTCAAACAAAACCAATATCAAATATATGTTGGGCTAACTTAAGCTTGAAATTATTAAAATTTTAAAAAGTTGCGCTCCCTCGTAGGTGATCATTCGTTTGCCGTAGCTCGTTCGTATCTTTGGTAGTATGACGTAGCTAGCCCGCCTTTAGACGCTTGCCTGTGGTGAGTAAATGATATTGATGTATGGATTGATTTCGTTAGTATTTTCCTAATGAGGATGCAGATGCAATAGCTATATAAATGTTTTATATTCATTAGGTTGGTTGCTTTGTAAACTGTAGTGGATGGTGTTGGGTGGGGATAGTGGAGTAATATTTTAATAATTTTATTTTGGATTGTTTGCAGAGAGTTTACCTAACTACATTTAAGTGTGTACATAATTACATACTTAACGTCACGTCCTTTATCCCAAATGGGGTGGTCAGAGATATCCCAAGTTATAATGTTTAGGTGGTCCAAATATTAAAAATTGAATGATTGAGACAACATCCACAGTTCACCTTATGAAATATACCGAGAAACACACGTGACTTTAATGTACTGACCAAGTCGCTGATTAAGTGGATAGGGTAAACATACTGCCTTGCCATAATGCAGTTCATACTAGAAAGAAAGGCAGGGATTAGCTCGATATATTAAGATCGCAGTAGACAAATATTAGAGCCTTAGCAGATGTTTGTTACCAATACTTTTTCTTTTAATAAGACCTTTCATTATCAAAAAAAAATTAGGGTTCCAGCTTTTAAATGTCTGCCTGGCTAGCTACCACCATCTTATCTAAATCTGCCGCCAAGCAGCAATGTTAATAGCATTGTTGTGTTCCGGTTGTCAGAGATAAGATAGCCAGTCTCCCAAATGTGGTGGGGTTTCCGGGTCGTATGCTTCCACCTTCGACCTCATGATCACTTATCATCAGGTGTGATTGAGGTCAAGTACCAACCCGTTGTGCATAAAAAAAAATCCCGGCAAAACGACTGGTTCTAGAGTGACGTATTTGGTAGTAGAACGAGTTTGTAATGATGTGATGAATTCTAAGGTCAGTCACTCTCCTGCAATGACAGGTATTGATGTGTGACATGAGCTGGTGTCCTTATAGATCACTATCACAAGGTTAATAACAAAGAAGCTTCGGAAATCGGATTGGATCTGTCGCCGCGAGTTATCGAGTTCGGAGAAGCTTTTAAAAATGTTTCGATTCTATTTATTTATGGACGGAAAACAAGATAAGTGGATGCGACAGGATTTGTTCTGTTATGGAAAAATGTAGAATTGATATTATGGTTCATACAAAAAAAGCGTTTCATGTTTGAGCAATAATTTTTTAAGAAATCAATATATTAACATTGGCATCGCAATATATTTACGAAAACTTCATGTACGTTAGAATTTGCAATTATTTAGGTAACATTGTGAAATACGTAATGTAAATACAAGATGTAAAAATAAACTTGCTGTGCATAACAGTAGCTTACACAAAGTCACTAAGTCATTTAAGGGGCAATGTATATGCTTTTATAAAAGGATCCGGTCAACATTTAAAAATTTGCCTTTAAATAATTTTAAACCACCATTAATCAGGAACTATGTGGGTTATTATAACATTTTTGACTATATAGATGATAAGAATGCAAAAACATGAACCGCATGCAGTTTATTACTCTCTTTTTTTTGCGAATCATAACTTTTATTAGGTAAATATATATAGTAAATATTATGTAGGTTCATAAGTAAATTTTTTAAATGCTACTACTTTAAAACAATATACCTAATGTTTTATATGTTTTGATCTTATATAATTAAGTTATAGTATGACTTTTCACAAAACTCTCCAAATATTGTAATTTTGTGGAGAACTTTTTGGCCTATTATTTTTGTAATTATCTTAAGCATAATTTATGTCATGTGATGCTGTTGTTTTCCCGAATAAACTAAAATAAAATAAAATAAAAAAGAAATAAAATTTTATTCCTGAGTCGTGTTGTGTTGACAAGGTTAGTATCTTACTAAAATCCCAAACAACAGTTTTACAACTATATTGGCATTTCGTGTAGTAATTTTATTGCCTAGTAAGAGCCTAGAAGATTAACTGTACGTCCTGTACTGTACGGTACTCAAGACTATCTGTCGATACAGCTATATACCTATTGATAGTGCGGGGTCTGAGAATCATGCGACCGGTCTCCGTGTGAACTTCCTGTCTAATTTTAAGAAAATTAAGAAATTATTTGTGCTAACCCACTTAAATACTCGTATTGAATTCCGTGATGATAGGTTTGCCTGGAAGAGATCGCTGTTAGCGATAAGGCCGCCTAATTTGTAGTTTCTATAAGATATTTAAATGTACCTTCCTTATTCAAACAATAAAGCGTATTTGATTGATTGATTGATTGAAAATGTAGACTTATATTAATTAAAAATTATCTAAATCTGCCGCCAAACAGCAATGTAGCATTGTTGTGTTCCGGTTGTCAGAGATAAGATAGCCAGTCCCCCAATTGTGTTGGGGTGTCCGGGTCAGTACGCTTCCACCTTCGACCTCATTTTTACTTAACATCAGGTGTGATTGAGGTCAAGTACGAACCCGTCGTGCATAAAAAAAAAAGTTATTGTATTGTATCTACTTCACCAATATACATATATATTGTCACGAGCTATATCCCAAATGGGGTGGTCAAAGACATCCCAAACATTAGAGTTTGAGGTATTTTTTCTTTTTAAATAAATAAATATTTCGAACACTTCCAAAAATAAAATTTGAACTCGCAACCGTTGGTTTCGCTGACAGAATCACTATCCACTACACCAATCGATCGTCTTGTTCACTGTGTTTACATATACCTACAAAATATATTCAAATAAAATTATTTACCTGTAATTTGTACGTGTTTGTGGCGAGATCCTGTAGATTTCCGCAAAAGAAAGACCAACAAAGGGAACCTCGGCTCGTCTCGCTCATCCCCAAACTGACGGATAATATATTGGAAGAGAAAGGGATAACCGAGCCGCTTTGAAGTAGCAAATAGAAAGTGAAGTAGGAACACAATGTTTTAGACAAGAAACGAATTTTGATTCAGTACAATTTTTGTTTCTAATGTAGACGTTTGACGTTGCAAGAGAAAAGAACGACAGGCAATAAGCTGACTCGCTTCTACGCGTAAATCAATCATAATACAGATCACGATCTCATTAGACGCTACCTTTTGTTGGATTCCGTACCCAAGGGGTATAACAGAGGCTTGTTCGAATCCCGCGGTGGGTAAATGTTTATGTGATGAATACGGACCTTTCATTCCCGATGTTTTTATGTATGTGTATCCGTTATCAAGTATCCATAATGTTGACTTTGATTATTTTGCGCTAAATAATAATAAATAAATAAATGTCCTTAGACATACACACAGCGCCATCTAGTTCCACAGTAAGCAACTATAGGCTGATACCAGACGGTTCATACTACATTAATACATTTTTTGACGACCTGTTTGGTGTATTGTGCTATGGATACTAGATAACGGATAAACATACATAAATATGGCCACTATACCAAAAGGTTGCGGGTTCGAATCCCGCTAGGGGCATATGTTTGTGTGATGAATACGGACATGTGTACCCGAATTAAGGATGTTTTCATTTATAATAAGTATTTATTTACAAAAAAAAATGTATTTATGTAGTATATCAACCATCTGCAATCGCAATATATTTACGAAAACTTAATGTACGCTGTATTTGTTTAGGAAAAATTGTGAAATACACAATGTTAATACAAGATATAAAAATAAACTTGCTGTCCATAGCAGTCGCTTACACAAAGTCACTAAGTCATTCAAGGGACAATGTATACGCTTTTACAATAAGGTTCCGGTAGACATTCAAAATTTGCCTTTAAATAAATTTAAAACAACCATTAAACGGAAACTATGTGCCAAAGGCTATTATAAAATTTCTGACTATCTGGATGATAAGAATGCGTGGACATGAACCGCTCGCCATTATCCAGTATATTTTATTCTTATTTTCTTTGTCGAATCATAAATTTTACAATTAGGTATCTCAAATTGTATTTGTATTGACTTATTTAAAAAGAGCAACCCTGGAGTTTCTTGCTCGTTCTTCTCTGGGGAGACTGCCTAGTGAATGAGCGATAACTGTATGTCATGACGATTTCAAATGTTATTCTTTTATCTTACGAAATAAAAACATTTTTGATTTTGATTTCTGGTATCCACAACACAAGCCTGTAGTTGCTTACTATGGAACTAGATGGCGCTGTGTGTATGTCTAAGGATATTTATTTATTTATCAAAGTTGTTAACCACTACACCAAACAGGTCGTCTTTAATTGATAATATCATAATTGATTGTTTGTTTGTTTGTAAACGCTTTATTGTACAAAAAGGCAATACATTAATTTTGCATTGATACATAAATTGAGTACAACGGCGGACTTATCCCAAAGAGGGATTTCTTCCAGTCACCCATAGGGTTAGTTAGAAAACAGCAGATTGGGCGTATACAAATTACAGCAAATTCAAACTAAAGCAAATACCTACACTACACACTAATAAATAAATAAGTAATAAGAATAATATATAATAATACATAACTATACGTTAATAAAATATATACCTACATACTAATAATACATATAAATAAATATGTATATAAATAAGGAAAAAATTGATGTTCGTAATTTTCATTTATTTTGATTTAAGTTAATGGTATGATTTATCTATAATTGAAATACTGACCAGCGTTACCAAACATCACAAGTTTGGTGGTGCGTCTCTACTGCATGTTTATTTATTATTATTATTATATTTATTTATTTATAATAATAATATATAAGTACACGCTAATGTTTAAGTAAAGAAAATAAATTATTTTTGAATTTGTATTATTTTCATTTTTCACTTTAAGGAGACAGACAGGTTCGTGAATTTAAAATGGTGTAAATTTTGATTTATAAATAGATTTCGAATATATACAATGAGGGCAGACTTAATATTAGGTCCTTACCCCTTAAATTGGCGTTTTGTATGAATAATTTCATTGAGACCGTTTTCTCCATACAAACATTTTTTTTTTTTGGGAACGGCAAATCCAAATTTACCTAAACTTTGTGTGTATTATCGCATAACACTAAGTTAAGTATAGGCAGCGTTTATTTTTAAAAGTAACCGCTTTGTTAAAGTTTCAGCGAATCTAAGAATTAATGATTATGGGAAGCACATGAAGAGAGTTTTGTTAATTTTTTTTTTATTATGTGATTTTGCCCAGAAATTAAATATTTCATGTGAAACCTTGAATTAATATTCCATTTTCCAAATAAAAAACAAATTTGGATATAGCTTTGGAAATCGCAGGAATTGGTACATATGATTAACGCAGAAAAAAACTACAATTTCATAGGTAAAGAACGAATATTTTTTATTGAATAAACAAACTCTCAAAAACACGTTCTACGAAATCCATGCAAGGTGAAAAACATTCAAGATCACTTATAAAAACTCATACAAAATAATACGAAGGAAATTGTACTAAAATGATCTATCAGCGACATCTATGTACTGTATCAGTATATCTCACTCCTCCATGACGAGGTACTTAGCTGCATGATTAATACAAGCTTTTAGTTTCACGCGAACTAGTTTCGTTTAAGCGTCCTCCACTCTGTATTACCTAACTGGCAAGCTAAACGAGCTACTGAGCTAAATGAGGGATGTGGATATATGAGTTTAGTTGAAAAAGATGCATATCTTTTCTAGTTAGAAATATTATGAGTCGACACGGACGTAGTTTCAATGGTTTGAATGACTAAAAAAATGTGGCACATGGTTTCGGCATGTAAAATGTGTAGAATTAAGCCGTCTCCTCCCGTGGGTATCGTAAAAGGCGACTATGGGCTTCCCACAAAAAAACATTTATAGATTTTTTTTATGCACAACGGGTTGGTACTTGACCTCAATTACACCTGATGTTAAGCGAAGATGAGGTCGAAGGTGGAAGCGTACTGACCCGGAAACCCCAACACATTTGGAGGACTGGCTATCTTATCTCTGACAACCGGAACACAACAATGTTATTAACATTGCTGCTTGGCGGCAGATTTAGATAAGATGGTGGTAGCTAGCTAGGCGAACATTTAAAATGCCCTACCACCAACCAATCCCAGTACTAAATATGTACCCGGCTGGGTTTACCGATGATAAAAATAATTCAATAAAGTTTATTGACTTAGGTTGAATAACAAGTAGATAGGAAGGAACTAAGAGAATTGTGAGGCATATAATAAATATACTCAACTTCAATCATTAAAGACCTGCTCCTTAAACTAAAATTGCTCTTGGATTTTAAGAAAGATCTGGGAATATCCAGCACAATACAATTACCGTTCTGCTCCACTGAGCCGCACTACCTTCAGACAATACGGACAGTCGGCATTTCGTCATTACAGTCGCTTCCAGTTAGTCGTACATTGATGAATAGATCAGAGCCCAAAAGTTTGAAGCTTACAGTTCACGCGTAATGGATCATAAATTGTAATAGATGGTATTTACACTCCACCGGCTCCGAATGTTCAGCCAATTTGAATTTGAAAACAATGCGGTTTTTAATTCCCGATGTTATGTGTTTGACGGTGTTGCGTGCGTGCGTGCGTGCGTGCGTGCGTGCGTGCGTGTGTGCGTGTGTGCGTGCATGCGTGCATGCGTGCGTGTGTGTGTGTGTGTGTGTTTTTCGGACGTATCTCAGTATAACATAGTTGTTTGGGTATTTGGTTGACTTACACTATGTAGACATCACTATTAATTTCCTTAAACTTACCCCTAAGAGATATTCTAGTACCCAGTTTGTGAATTGCACAAAGGAATCTATATATTATGAATACAACTGAAAAATTAGTAAAAGAAAATTATTAAAAAAAAAACCTGACTGAACAAAGAAAAAATGAGCCGTTTTCTATCTAAAAATTACATTGACATTATATTGCTTTAAACTTTCTATGACCTGATTAAATTATTAAATATTATATGTAGTGTGTATTGTAAAGCATGATATTTAGACAGTAAATTGAATATGTTAATTTTTTGTAAAAAAAAAAATTGTCAATGCGTGTACACTTGAAAATGTAGGGTTTGGTGTAACTTAAATATTAAGCAAACACAGCTGCAAATGTATAACCCAAATTCCACTCACAATAAAGTTTTCATTTTCATTTCATTTCATCTAGAATACCTATATTCATCTTTTCAATACTTAGACCATATCTCGAATATGGTTCTTAGATCTGGAAACTCTATAAAAATATATTGGTCAGATTGAGTTAGTGCAAAAAAACTTCCTTCGTACAACCCACTATAGATGCTACCGGTCAAAACTATCAATCAATCAATCAAATACGCTTTATTGTTTAAATAAGGAAGATACATTTAAATATCTTATAGAAACTACAAATTAGGCGGCCTTATCGCTAACAGCGATCTCTTCCAAGCAAACCTATCATCATGGAATTCAATACGAGTAATTAAGTGGGTTAGCACAAATAATTTCTTAATTGTTAAGTACATCTGAAAGTTCTGCATATTGAAATCAAAAAGTGTTATCTTATAGGTATGCAAAACATTAATAAGTACTATATGTGATGAGAAACAATAATAACTAAATAATCTGAACAAATAAAATATATCCATACAATTTATACCAATACATGTTGTTTACATATATATGATATATAATAATAATTATAATTAATAAATAAATACATAAGTTTGGGGGGATTACTATAACTGGTAATATAGTATATCGTATAGTAATTTGCTAAACAGGGATTCACTATTGTCACTCGATGCCAGACGCACGCTAAAAAATTCTATGACTCTTTTCAACATGTAACAGCAGATTAGATTGTTGTAAATTGAATGATCGCTTGGCCTATCGGGTTCCTAGTAAGGGCCAACGCTTATTGAATCTTCACAAAATACTCCTTACTACGATTATGTACGACAAATGCTGGTGTGAGATCTCCTCTAAGACCCTTAGTAAACACGTGTAATTGTCATGACGGTTTCAATCGTTATTTCATATAACTTACGAAATAAAGCTTTTTAGACTTTGTCTGGTTACAAAGTGGATTGTATATATTAAATAATAATAATATATATAATAATATAAATAACCGTAAAATAAACACACCCAAAAAACAATGACTAAATGAATCAAAAATTCAAACCTTAAAAAGCTGTCAGGTCTGGCTGCCAGTACCCAACATCTGCTATAGTACAGAGAAAACCCGCAACCGTTCCAAGGACAGACCGCGCCAGATATTGCTTAACTTCGCTAATCGAAAACGAATGCGACAGCACCACGAGTGATACCTCTAAGAATTACTGTTCATATTGGTGGTAGGACCATTGTGAATTGACAGGACGAGTGCTTAACTTGGTCGAATAATGTGTGACGGACGACACCATGTTCATAATGAGTTAGTGGTTGCCTTGAAAACCCTTCACTCTGTGGTCTGTGGCAACAAACCATGTGCACTCTTCAGTCTAGCAACGTGTTGAGGACTTTGTGGCACGACGACCGATTACTTTAATCTCATCCGGTCCCAATTTCACTGTGTTCATTGATTATTTTCAGATTTGTACATGTATGTGTGTATCGCTAAATGGGTCAAATAAACGATTCTTATTTTTATACTTTTTTTTTTTTTATGCATAACGGGTTGGTACTTGACCTCAATCACACCTGATGTTAAGTGAAGATGAGGTCGAAGATGGAAGCGTACTGACCCGGAAACCCCAACACATTTGGGGGACTGGCTATCTTATCTCTGACAACCGGAACACGACAATGCTATTAACATTGCTGCTTGGCGGCAGATTTAGAATAAGATGGTGGTAGCTAGCCAGGCGGACATTTAAAATGCCCTACCACCAACCAAACCGAGTACATAAACATGTACCCCGCTGGGGATCGAACCCGCGACCTCCGAATCGTACATTGAGCCACGGAGGCGGTTGATACTGATTTTAATAGAATAGAAGTATAGGATACATTTATTCGTGGACCATGACACAAGTCACTTAACCTACATTATACACATATAATATAGAATACTGGGTTGGTATACAGTTAAAATTAATAAAAGGAGACGTGACCCATATCAGGGGCAACGAAATGGTCCAGACTCAGAATGTGCTGTGGGTAGCAACCCGCAGCGCTGTTCATTCTGCCAGAACCATTGAGATACTCGTATGTGCGCATCTCAGGGCACACAAAATTATATGATTTCACAAACATTGTACTCGGCAATTCATAGTCCATGGCAAAATAACAATGGAAATCATAATCGTAAATGTTTTACAAATTTTTCGAGATCAATTATCGATAGTTAGTCCATCGATAGTTCGGCATCACTACATTTCACTTTTCCATTTACTACAAACTACGAAATTAAGTGAGAAGGATAAATTGGAAAGTTCCTTATTACAAACAGCGAACTTGGGAACGAAGAGTGTTTTGTACAATTTGCGAGTTTCCCAGTTTCGCGGGCGAGCTGACGCCTCAGGCCGAGATGCTCTTACAGCTACTTGTTGGGGCGATTCACCAATGCCTCCGTCTTGTTGTTGGTGGTTAGACAACATACATACATAACGTCCCAAATGGGGTGGACACAGATATCCCAAACATTAATGTTTGGCTATTCCAAATATTATGAAGTTAATGATTAAAACGGGTAATATTTATATTGTTCGGTTTGTGTAGCAGCACATTGTAATGATACGGATGTACTTATTGTAAACTTCATAACTTGTAAGTCTTGTGAAATACTGTATTACTTACCTTGTGGATAGTTTCGTGGACTGTGTATATACTTAATACCTACAGAAAATGTTAATAATGTTAATAATGTAACTATGTACACTGTTGTCAACTGTCCCAAATAAATAAAATAAAAAAAATAAAATAAAATAAAACAAAATCCACGGTTCACCTTACGAAATATACAGAAATACACGTGACAGGGGGTGAAATGGGGGGCAAAGCTATAGATCGCCTCCGTGGCTCAATGTAAATAACATTGGGTTTACGCTTCGGAGGTCGCGGATTCGATCCCCAACGGGGTACATGTTTAAGTACTCGATTTGGTTGGTGGTACGGCATTTTAATTGTCCGCCTGGCCTAGCTACCACCGTCATATCTTGCCAAGCAGCAAAGTTAATAGCATTGTTGTGTTCCGGTTGTTAGAGATAAGATAGCCAGTCCCCCAAATAAGATGGGGTTTCCGGGTCAGTAACGCTACCACCTTCGGCATTATCTTCACTTAACATCAGGTGTGATTGAGGTCAAGTACGAACCCGTCGTGCATAAAAAAATTATCTGCTATTACCTCAGCATTCACGCCCTTTTCGTCCATACCATCCATCCATCTTTTCCGAGGTCCTCCTCTTCCTTTCTATCCATCGACATTTATATTCAACACTCTAAAATCATAATTGCAATTGGATTACAATTTTTTTACAAATCGAAGGTCGCAGTTTCAATTCCTGGTAGAAAATTATTGCCGATGAAACGCAAAATTTTTATTTTTGATACAATAAATGATTTTTAGTTTTACTTTAGCCAATTAGATAAACACGCAGGTTCAAAACAATGAAACTTCCACGAAAAACCCTATAATCTACAAGCCCATAAAATGATAAAACCATTGGTCAATCCCGCGGAAGTTTTTGATAGCATTTTTTTAAAAGAGTAATTAATTTTGTTTAACAAACAGAAAACTTATTATCAACTTTCCAAATTTTTTTCCTCCACCGCGCCGGAGACAACAACTCGGGGGGAACTCTTTGATAAATTAAACAAGCCCGGTTGCCGAGTTTTTAGGAGTGGAAATTCAATATTGAGTCTTTATCTTGGATATTATTTCCTATCACGTCGGCTACTTAATATCGTGAAATCCCCCGGGGCGGTGTTAAGGGGCGTACGGTCAACAAAAATGCGTTATTTGATCTTCTTTTGTAACCTTGAGAAGATCTTATGGCTAATGGTTTTCGATTTGCGAAGTTAAGCAATGTTTACCGCCGTTAGTCTGGCGCTTTTGAGTTTAGAAGGCATGTAATAAACTGTAGCGTCAACCGCCGAATTGGACCAATGACGTTAGAGATGGGATCGCAAAGGTTTTTTTTATGCACAACGGGTTAGTACTAGACCTCAATCACACTTGATGTTAAGTGAAGATGAGGCCGAAGGTGGAAGCGTACTGACCCAGAAACCCCAAGACATTTGGGGGACTGGCTATCTTATCTCTGACAACCGGAACACAACAATGCTATTAACATTGTTGCTTAGCGGCAGATTTAGATAAGATGGTGGTAGCTAGCCAGGCGGATATCTAAAATGCCCTACCACCAACCGATTGAAATAATTCTACCATCCCATAGGATTATTATTAATAATAATAATACACTAGCAGTTCTAAGCTGATGCGTGTATAATACACTAATTAAAATGTATTTCTTTTAACATTTTAATTAATTTTTTATAACATTATTTTGGCCAATACCAGCTGAATTACATCACCATAATGTCCACATTGATTGACAACCATAAACATTCCCTCACATAAGCGACAAAGTAGTTTTCGGTTTTGGATTCAAATATTTTTGTCATCGGGGAGGTGAACTGTCAAACTTTGTACAAATTCAACGGAACCTTTCAATTATTAAATAGAGAATCCATTGCTGCCAAAAAGGTAGAAAACTGCCACATACAGTCACACTGTGTCGGTGTAACTCTGACAAACTGCCACATACAGTCACACTGTGTCGGTGTAACTCTAACAAACTGCCACATACAGTCACACTGTGTCGGTGTAACTCTAACAAACTGCCACATACAGTCACACTGTGTCGGTGTAACTCTAACAAACTGCCACATACAGTCACACTGTGTCGGTGTAACTCTAACAAACTGCCACATACAGTCACACTGTGTCGGTGTAACTCTAACAAAGCTACTTTCAAGAAATTATTTTGCTTTACAATACCTACAATATGTGGCTTTCTCCTTGCCTCATATATCAAGACCATAGATATCGTCTCAATTACGTGTAATCAGCTTTAATGCTAAGTATTATTCGATAATTACGATATCATGAGTGCTCTCACGAAGCCTAAACTAACAATCAATTAAGTATAGTTGTGTTTGTGTAAGGCTTGTGTATATTCAACTTAAGCGGATTTAACGCCATCTTGTTGGCCCATTGGAAGTTGACCTGCTTTGATGTTTGAATTCGCGCTTGGAAAAGTAATAAAAAAACATTATTAAACAGAAACTATGTACAAAAGGCTAAATTAATAAATTTCTAATTATTTCAATGATAAGAATGCATGGACATGAACCGATCGGCGATATGCACTCTATTATTTCTTTGTGGAATCATAAATTGTAAAAATGCTTATTTTTCTTGCTCCTTCTCTAGGGAGCGGAATGAGGGGTAATGACGTTTTCAAATGTTTTTTTTTTTGTAACTTATGAAACAAAACTTTTTTTATATCTTTGCACATACACACAGCGCCATCTAGTTCCACACTAAGCAACTAGGCTTGTATTATGGATACCAGGTGGTTGATAAAGTACACAAATACATTTTTTTAATTTGTAAATAAATACATAACTAAATGAAAAACATCCATAATTCGGGAACACATGTCTGTATTCATCATAAAAACATATGCCCCTAGCGGGATTCGACCCGCGACCTTTTGGTATAACAGTCAGAATTTTTAACTACTACACCAAACAGGTTGTCAAATATATGTCATGAGTATATATATCATGAATAAGAATAAGAATCGTTTATTTGACCCATTTAGAGGCACACATATTATTATTACATGAAATGTGAAAATATACACAGTGAAATTGGGACCGAGTGAGATAAAAGTACTACACAAAACAGTTTCATGTGATAGTATAGGTACTACTATCTCATAATGCAGTTTACAAAATACAATAAAAATACCTAAGCAATGTTTCACTTATAGACTAAAGTCCTTAAAAAATAATTTTCGGTGTCGCAAAGTGGTATCAAAGAAGGTCTCCTTCTCAGCATAAGTTATGATATATCATGATAATCTCACTCATGAGTGAGATTATAATGAGTGAGTATATCATGAGTTGTTTTTAGTTCTCTTTTCTGGAAGAAGTTAAATGTCTAAGTATTTTGGTTATTTAAGTATTGTTGTATCGGCCGTTCTGTAGACCTTGGGAGGCAGTATCAAACCCTTGGCAGTGTTGGCCTACTGTAGCTGGAATCTTCCGCACCCAAAAAAACAAAGTTAAGCAAAGCTCACTTACTTGGTACCGCGCGCCTGGTGTTCATGCAAGAACTACGCAGCAGCAACAGATATCCTCACAGCATCCAGAAGCATTCACTGAAGATGCAAAGTGTATCACCGTCCCAACAGCACTTGGTAAAGGACAGCTAGTCACATATACACCAAAGCCACAGTCTAACAGTTAAATTTAACGGCACAAACACGAGCACAGGAATAATTACCAGTTCACGAACTGTTCTGGTTCTTATATACGAATAATAAGAAATCATCGGCGGTCGGCATTGATGTACGACGCGAACACAAAACAGCGCCAGAGAAAATTTAACGGCACAAAGACGGGCAGAGGAATAATTACCAGTTCACGAACTGTTCTGGTTCTTATATACGAATAATAAGAAATTATCGGCGGTCGGCATTGATGTACGACGCGAACACAAAACAGCGCCAGAGTCAGACACTTTTTACAATGCAGCCAACATAATAAAAAATCATCTCGGATGCAGCACAGGTGGCAGCCTTGATCCTTTTCGCTGCGTCCCAATGGCGCGTAATATGAGCTGTATGCCCCTTCTTTGTATTTGGGAAAGAATCATCCAGACTACAGTTTAATTGGCCAAGACAATTGTATTGTATTTATTTATCTAACAGTTATTTTTTCACCGGATTTGGCGCAAAAGCAGCGATACATTTATTTACTTTTGCTGTCCCTTGCCTACAAATGTAGTTTAGTATGAGTTGTTGTTTTTGGATCATAATACAATTGCTTAAAATCTTGATGCTTAGTGGCAGAAATGGGTAAAGGATGATAGCAATGATACTTGCCACTTCAGAGGTGCTTCATCTTATTTACAGCTTAAATTAACAGAGTCTTCGAATGCGCCATGACAGTTGAAACCCGCGATCAAAACGCCAACCGAAGCGCCCGGTCGCGAGCGCCGCGATTTATTGGAGCGACCGAGAACTGACCGGTTTATGAGTTATGACTCTGCGCCGGTGTGCCGCTGATTTATGCCCGATCAAAGTGAAATATCGCCCGCCCTATTGTAAAATAGTGCAACCTAAAAATACGAATAATTCCACCGGTCGGTAACAATTCATTTTTTGGCGCTAGACACCTCGGATATATTTGATGCCTTTCAGCGGGTTGTCGACGATTTAATTTATTTACATAGCCGAAGCTGTTGTTTATGGATATACATGACAAACGCACAATAAGCTCATCTGCTGTTAAGTGATCGATCACACGCTCGATCTATCTTCATGATGATGATTTTTTTTGAAGACCTGTTTGGCGTAGTGGTTACCACTATACCAAAAGGTCGCGGGTTCGAATCCCGCTAGGGACATATGTTTGTGTGACGAACCCGTGTACCCGAGTTATGGAAGTTGTTTGTTGACGGCGGTTTGTTTGTTTCGCATTTCCATATTAAGTATTTTATTTCATTTATTATATTTGAAGTATTATTATTATATTCTTTTGATTTTAAGTTGATTATTAACACTTTTTTTTTCTCGGTGCATTTGCAGGGTCTTGCTGGAAGAAATTTCTTTTTAGAGATAAACTAGTGCCTTTTGTACATCCTGTATCTAGTATGTATTTGACTTTTATGTGTACTCGTGTGCAATAAATTATAAATAATAATAATAATAACTTTGTTCAAAAGTCGCAGGAGTCTGCAATGTTCAGCAAACATGTTTGTTAGCTTGTTTTGTTATTTTTTAGAGCAGAAGTCCCGGCTCAAGAACATAACTGTACACTTTGTAGTTTTCAATACCTGCAACCACAACAAAAACCATTTACTCCCCATTACTATAGCTGATTGTTTCCCCAACATGTAAGTGAATAATCGACGTTCTAAGAGCCCTCATAAGCCCCATTCTCCTTAACAAACATATATCAAACGGGCCGCATGTAAAGCGGGCCGCAAGGAGTCCACGTGGGCTAGAGTGCGGTCACGCCTGCCTGTCGATATTCTATCGAAGGGCCCTCGTAATTTATGGGCTTCCCTGACTGGCGGCCTCTATGAGTTATGGGTAGGAGAGGAACCGACAGCCGCGCAAGTTGTACTACCAATACATATATTTGAATAAATATGGAAAGGCATAAAGATATCTGTGAATAGCGAGGCTAAATCTTCTACGGCATTGTATCTGACATAGATAAAACTAATTTAAACTTATGTACGAGCAGCTATATTGAATTGTTCATGTCGCAGTTGCATTCGCTATTTCATACTGATTTGCGAAGTTAAGCAATAAGCGCAGTTAGTCCTTGGATGGGTGACCGCTAGTGGAATTTTAATACTAGTGTTCCCGTGCTTTGGATGACATTTCAAATAGTCGGTCCCGGTCGTATTCAGTTGAAGGCAGTTGTTCAGCCAAGTCGGTGGATAGGAGCGGCTTAAAAACACTTACTGACAGGTGACCACGTCTGACACAAATCCGCACTGGGCCTGGTGGATTATGGACCATACCGTGTAAGGCTGTTGATGATGATGACGATATACGTGGGTGGCCAATAGTAGCAGTCACTATTAATATTAATATTACCTTTAAATTTCCTGCTCATGCAATAATTGGAGTCTGGAACGTAAACTCATGCTTGACAATCTAAATTCGGATATCCGGCCGGTATATTATGGCAACCTAGTACAAAATCGCCACAACTTCCGAGCGTTCAAGCGCTTTTGCCATACCTACTTTTGGCACTTTTACCTACGGTAGCCTCCTGGCTACCGCACCATCAACGCTCACTGCGATCTGGCGCTGTCCGTGGTGTATTAAATTAGGTAGTCGAGCTTCACTCGACTCTCTCCCCCATAGGGTTAGCCGCTTTGGCTTTTTGCGTCACATTAGCTACACTCCCATTTGCTGGGGGGAGGTAGGACTTTCTTTCTTTCCTACTTTTCACCCTTAAATTCTTTCTTTAATTAGTCTGGGGTCCAAGGTAGGAATAGAGTCACGTAGGGCACCGTCTACCTTCAGTAGGCGCCGTGCAGAGTACCACTGTTGATCCTGGCTTACGGGAGTTACAGTGGGAGGAGAGCGGAGGTGGGATGCTCATTCACAAAGCTGACTCCCCAGAGAAGAACGAGCAAGAAACTCTATAGGGTTGCTGTTTTAAACAGATTATGGGTTACAATTTGTGATTTGATAATTATATGAATAATAAGACAGCTATGTCCATGCTTGCTTATCATTCAAATTGTCAGTGATTTTATAATAGCCTTTTGCTAATAATTTCTGTTTTATGATTGCCAACTTTGAAGGATTTACTAACTTTGTAAAGTCGGCTAACATAAACAGATAACTGGTTCTTATTCCTTGTATTAACATTGTGCTTATCACTATTTTTAGCGAATAAGGTTATATTTTTTTTGCATATAACAAATTCTCATAAATGTATTGAGAAGTCATTGTTAATGTATTAATTTCCTTCAACTTATCTCTAAGAGACACTCTAGGTCCTAATTTAGAAATGGCATGAATAGCACGCTTCTAATACTCTAACTCCCTGTCTGACTGAACATACCCACATTTTCGCCCGCAAACACGAACTATCACTTGTATTATTATATATATGTACACCTTCCGGAAGAAATTCTCTAAATGCTTTGATTTATATGCTTTAAATATGGTTGCGCGAACAAATTGGCGCTTTTCTTAGTAGATAAAACAGCGCCATCTCTTAGAATCCTCAAGAACTAATAGGAGTGCTGAGAATAAAATGCTCAAAACCACCGCGCAAAACCAACATTTTTTTTTAGTTGGTGCTTACAACCTATAAATCGGTCATATTAAAGTGCAAGAAAAAATTACAATATTTATTAAAAATGTTTTTGGTCACTTTCCTGTGGTAAGTGATACATTTTTTACAACAAATCAGCATTTGATACGACAGTTCGCAACCATAAAGTCGGTGTGTGATTGAGTTCCCATTGGTTCCAAACTCCCGTTTTAACACCAATGAAATGATGCCATTTTGATTGTTTGAACAATACGGTCCATACGCAGTAATATATAAGTCTAAATTATAGTGTAAATAATAATGATTATTATTTTATATATTTATATATACACTAACTACAGACTATAATTATGTATTATACTCTTCATAATTATATTGACGTAGCGTCCGTGCGTCACTGGGCATTTGGGGGCACTGAAAACCAGCACGTTGTTGACGTGACACGTGACAGCATTGTGCGCATTTTATTTATAATTGTATTTCTTTTTTAGCTACTACTCAGTTTTTACTACTCAGTTATTTTTGTATCGTGTTGTGGCGTTCATAATAAATTGAATTTACGATTCGGAGGTCGCGGGTTCGATCCCCAGCGGGGTATATGTTTAAGTACTCGGTTTGGTTGGTGGTAGGGTCAAAGATAAGATAGGCAGTCCCCCAAATGCGTTGGGGTTTCCGGGTCAGTACGCTTCCACCTTCGACCTCATCTTCACTTAACATCGGGTGTGATTGAGGTCAAGTACAAACCCGTTGTGCATAAAAAAAAATTCTTTACGTGGTTTAGATCAATTTAGCGCATAAACAGATAGACACGGATATCGACTTCGTTTAATACTATTTAAAGACTAGAGAAGGTATACCAAGAAAGGGGCTAGCGCTAACTAAATTACACACTTCCAATCTAAACATTCATGTATCAACTGTGCCAAGCAACCATTGATCTCGGCACACTGCCTCTGGTGTCGGCCCCGACGTAATCGGATATAATGTAATGAGATAGTAACACATCAAAGGGAAGGCTCCACAATACCAGCTCCCCAATATTGAGCGACGAATTTGGTTGGAGAGTATCATTACTATAACTTTAACCGCCTCCGTGGCTCAATGTAGGTTTACGATTCGGAGGTCGCGGGTTCGATCCCCAGCGGGGTACATGTTTAAGTACTCGGTTTGGTTGGTGGTAGGGCATTTTAAATATTCGCCTGGCTAGCTACCACCATCTTATCTAAATCTGCCGCCAAGAAGCAATGTTAATGGCATTGTTGTGTTCCGGTTGTCAGAGATAAGATAGCCAGTCCCCCAAATGTGTTGGGGTTTCCGGGTCAGTACGCTACCACCTTCGGCCTCATCTGGACTTAACATCAGGTGTGATTGAGGTCAAGTACTAACCCGTTGTGCATTAAAAAAATAAATTAAAAAAATAAAAGAAAAACAAAAACAAAAATTAAAAAATTAGAGACAAGTGATTAAAACTAAACGGCTGAATCGATTAATTTTTTGGATACTTATACCTATCATCTAGTCCTAAATTAAGCAAAGATGATTGTACTATGGATACTAGATAGATAGATAAACATAATATTTATATAAACATCCATGACTCGGGAATAAATTTTACTACTCATCACACAATCATTTACCTCTCGCGGGATTCTAATTCGCAACCGTTGGTTTCGCTGACGGGGTCACTATCCACTACACCAAGCGGTCATCTACTACACAATTTGATAAAACATGTCTAAGAATCACCGCTAGAAAACCTGCTTACAAATAAAATGTTTTTTGTTTTTTTTTTAATATATGTCGCCGTGCGCTTTAAAATAAAATAAAATCCACGTTAAATAGTTTCATAATTTGATTCAACTTTAATTTCCACAATTTTACTTTCTTGAATTAGTTTTGTCTGAAAAAGAAAGTAACCGTTTTGATCACGATACATGATGTTTTCGTTTAATTGCAATTTACCTTTATAATTTTAGTATTCACTTACTTTTCACTTTTCAAAGGCAATATTAATTTAATTTACCATTTTTAGCATTGTTAACTATTTAATTTTAAGCAATTTCGTTTAATTAATGTCTCAAATATTTGTGATTTCAACTGTAAGCAGCCGCTATTGGTTCGTGTGTTGACCAATGAGAACGCGTAATTCATAACGCTAAAATGGCGCTTTGCATGCAGTTGGAATGGATAGAAAAATGGTCGAAGTGCGGCACTTTGCTCCGGACTACCACATCGGACGCTCCAGGTTGTAACCCTCTTGTAGTGATTATAATTGGAAGTTTGAATATTTGATCATTCTCTTATTCGTGTGTCTCTCTCTCCCTAATATTAAAAATATGGACGAACCTGAAGGTGAAACTGCTGATACTCATGGGGACGACAGTCATGCCCCTGGTGTCCCTTTTAATAACACTGAGAGACCCTGACATATGTCATTTTCAATATATAGTTATATCAATATATTAACTTTGGCATCGCAATATATTTACGAAAACTTAATGTACGTAAGAAAGAATCTGCATTTGTTTAGGAAAAATTGTGAAATACACAATATAAATACAAGATATAAAAATAAACTTGCTGCCCATAGCAGGCGCTTACACAAAGTCACTAAGTCATTCAAGGGACAATGTATACGCTTTTACAATAAGGTTCCGGTAGACATTCAAAATTTGCCTTTAAATAACTTTAAAACAACCATTAAACAGAAACTATGTGCCAAAGGCTATTATAAAATTTCTGACTATCTGGATGATAAGAATGCATGGACATGAACCGCTCGGCAATATCCAGTAAATTCTATTCTTATTTTTCTTTGTCGAATCATAAATTTAACAATTATTCCAAATTGTATTTGTATTGACTTATTTAAAAAGAGCAAACACTGAGTTTCTTGCTCGTTCTTCTCTGGGGAGACTGCCTAGTGAATGAGCGATAACTGTATGACATGACAATTTCAAATGTTATTCTTATAACTTGCGAAATAAAACATTTTTGAAATTGAAAAAAAAATTAATTTGAATTTATGGAACTGTTAGTTAATCTGTGGTTATACTGGCAACGTTCAACATCCCTCGCAGCCGACGACGTGGGTCGCATCATCCAATTTCGATCCTTCAATAAATATAACGAGAATAATGGGCATCAGTTCCACACAACGACTATCTATACCCGGGAATCGGGTTTCACAATATCCCCATGGATGATATTCAATGATCGCTTTTGCGTTATATCGAGAGAAAGGCCAGCCATGAATATAACACACACATACATAACGCCAGGGCCTTTTTCCCAAATGGGGTGGTCAGAGATATCCCAAACAAGTGTTTAGGTGTTCCAAACATTAAGAGTTTAATGATTGAATAAACAACCTTTTACCTTATGAAATATACAGAAATGCACACGTGGATAGAAACTGTGAATGCTACACCAAAAGGTCACGGGTTTGAATCCCGCTAGGGCCATATGTTTGCATGATGAATTCGGACATGTGTACCCCAGTTATTGTAGATTTTCATTTATATACTTATTTATTTCCAAAAAAAGGTATTGGTATAGTAAATCAACTATTTGTATAGTTGATTAGTATGGACCTAAATGGCGCTGTGTATATGTGCAAAGATACCTATTTATTTATTATTTATTTATTTGCTATTCATAGCTAATGATCTATGCAAGTTCGCAAACGTTATATTAAATTAATAAGTATAGGTATTAAATGAATCGATTAGAAAGTATATCATGTCCTGTGTATCTCAGCTATCAAGTTAAGGCTGAATGCTTGAAGGCCATAGCCTTCAAACGTTAATTGCTCCAGCCGGGCCCGGCCCCGTCAAAGGGTTCGCATCAAATTAGTCACGTGGCTGAAGCCAACCCGTTCGACTTTATTTAGGATCAGTAACTATGTAAATAACTGCGAGGGATAAAATAGTATGATGTACGGTGAAGTGGGAGATGTGTTAGTTTAGTGTGATTAGATAATCCCGTCTAAGTTTATAACATGATGATTTTTATAACAATTCTCTGTAGATTCAACGCTTCATTTTTTAGCAGCATAACATTAACCCTTAATTGCTCGCGCCTATAACTTGCATTGGTTGGTGGTAGGGCATTTTTTTTTTTTTTTTTTTCTCCACCTCCCGCCGGGTACGGACGTAATTTCTTGTTGTGTGCTAATTTTTCAGATTTAAATTGCTTAACTAAGTTTTTAGTAGTGGAACTATAAATGTGAGATGGGGACAAAGTGCCATGGTTGTAATACTGCGATTTATGATATTTCATATATGGAGTGTACTCAAGAAAAGTGCAAGAAATTGTATCATCACCAGTGTTTGTCGGTAACGGAGGAGCAATTTCGGAATTATACGCAAGAAGAAAAAAGCAAATGGGTATGTCCGGAATGCATACGTAATATTCCTAAGGGAAACAATTCTGATACACCAATCCGAGCTTTCATATTGGATAAAACTTTTACACCAAGCAGTAATATCAACAAAGATCGCGGTGCCCGTCAATACCAAAATGAATCCATATTGGATAACGAGAGTAAGTTTTTAGATGAACTGCGCGATTTTCGTCAGGAGATGATATCATTAATACATAATCAAATGAAGGAATATTCTCTGCTTCAAAATAGATTTACGAACGTAGAAGCTGAATTACGAGAAATGAAAGAAATAATGAAGGTAGTTGAAAAAAAGGCCGATAAAGTCGATGAATTGGAAAACAAAATTCGAGATCTAAATGCGAAAAATGGGCAATTAGAGGCAAGTATGAAAGCAATGGATCCTTCAAAGGAAAAACTACAACGGTCTGAGGGGAATACTCCATCATACGCACAGATAATTAAAAAAAAACAACTAAATGCGGATATTCTTACTAATTCTACGTGTATGGCCACGAAACCAGAGACATTGCCTATTAAAACATCTATGAAAGTAAATAAAGAAACATCTAATTTTGAAAATTCTATTGAAGTACAGAAAAAAGAACAGGAAAAAGAGAATAATTGGATAGTAGTGAAAAGAAAACAAAGCAGATATCCTAATAGTGAAGTAAAAAAAGGAGGAAGCACAAGCTCTGACGATATAAAAGGAACAGAACGAAAGAAATATTTACATGTTTGGCGTCTAAAGAAGGATACAACGGTAGAAAATTTAGAGAAACACACCAAAAACATTTGTGGCACAGAAGTACAGATTAAAATAGAAAAAATCAAACATAAGTCGGAAAGAGACTATGCCTCCTTTATTATAGGAGTTCCAGAAAGCTGTTACGAAAAATTATGTTTACCGGAGAACTGGGATGTAAACATAGAGTTTAGTGATTGGGTTTGGTTTCGTAGACATACCAACAAGCCAAAAACCCCCGAGTAAATCAATCGAGATATATTACCAGAACGTAAGGGGACTTAGAACAAAGTTGGACGAATTCTATACAAGTATTGTTACATCGAGTTCAGATCTGTTTGCAATTACTGAGACGAGCTGTAACGAATCCATACAGGACGCAGAAATAATCCCACCAGGATACACAATTCTGAGAGCGGATCGCGCGGATGGCCGGAAACACGGCGGCGCATTTCTCGTGGCCACACCCCGTGTAGAATTGCGACGAGTACCGGTGCCGGGTGACGTCAACATCGATAGGCATATATTTGAACTGGTATGCGCGAAGGTGTATTTACGTGACAGATTGTTGTTTTTGTTATGCGTTGTATATATACCTCCAAACAGCTGTGAAAATGAGTATTTGTTATTATTTAGGTTAATAGAACAATATTGTAGTGCATATAGTAAGATGATAGTCATAGGAGACTTTAATTTGTATTCGTGTTCGTCAAATGTGCTTAATTATTATGAATATTTTTATACGTATTGCGGATTCACACAGAGTAACAGAGTAGGTAATGTCAATGATCGTCAATTAGATTTAGTGTTGAGTGCGTTCGGGGATGAGGGGGGTCTAAATGTACGTAGGGCAGACACTCCGCTAGTGAAGGTGGACGCCCACCACCCTCCCTTAGAAATCATCTTGCCCTTGCGGCTACAATGGACTGCCGCCGCCGCCCCCGCTACCAGCTCACGTTCCGGCCACTATAATACCGAGGACAGTGCAGGACTAAGTTGGAATTTTAATAAAGCTGATTTCCATTTCTTGTATTCATCGTTAGCAGCGGTGGATTGGACACCGATGTATGAATTGAATTTAGAAATGAGTCTTAGTTTTTTCTATAATAATATAAATAGCATTATACACAGTTGTGTACCAAGAAAAAAGCGTAGTCGTGTAAACCCAAAGTATGTTTACCCTGAGTGGTATACAGTTGAAATTATTCGCGAAATTAAAATTAAAGCTGGTCTTCATAAGACATATAAAGCGAGTAAATCTAAATACGACTACAACTTATTCTCTCAGTATAGGGCTAAAGTTAAGAGTATGTTAGAAATAGCTTACCAGCAATATCAGCAACGAATTCAAAGTCACTTACAGCAGGATCCTAAGGCTTTTTGGAACTATATAAAGGGTAAGAAAGGTAGTAGAAACCCGAAGAAAATTTTGAAAAATGGGGAAGTTCTGAGTGACGAGGAATGTGTGAAAGAATTCGCTAATTATTTTTACTCAGTATTTAGGACGGAAAGAGCAGAGCTGGACGTTAGCGCAGCGGTAACAGCATCGGGAGGCGTCAAGGACGCGGCGAGAGTGCACCTGGATCGGTTGCAGCTGCGGGATGTACAGAACGCGCTACGACAGCTCAAGCCAAAAAGGTCAGCTGGACCGGACGGCATTCCTCCTTATATATTTAGGGATTGTCGCTTTGCCTTATCCGAGCCATTACTTCACATTTTTAATCAGTGTCTAGAAACGGCAGTGTTTCCAGAAACATGGAAAATCACTCGAGTGGTTCCAGTGCCAAAGGGAACTTTGGGATCACAAGTGGAAGGATACAGACCTGTGGCAGTATTGTCGACTCCCGCAAAAGTGTTGGAATCGGCGGTACATAAAAGGATATTGGCACAAGTAAGCGTACAACTTTCGGAGGCGCAGCACGGGTTCCGGCCAGCGAGAAGTACCACCAGTAATCTCCTGAGCTACATGGCGGAAGTAATACCAGCTGTAGATAGTGGGGTGCAGGTTGACGCCGCTTACTTCGACTATAAAAAAGCTTTCGATGTCGTGGACAACGACGTATTGCTTAAAAAGTTAGCCGGCGTTGGTTTCACCCCGCATTTACTAAATTTCTTTGCAAGCTATATGCGAGATAGGCAGCAGTACGTAGATTACGCTGGTTATAAATCGGAGCCTTATTTCACTAGATCTGGTGTGAGTCAGGGTAGCAATTTAGGGCCTCTTCAGTTCATATTACTAATAAATGATTTGCCACAAGTAGTGCGGAACTCAAAATGTCTCCTTTTCGCGGATGACCTTAAGCTGTGTCGCGCTATACGATGCGCAAAGGATTGTGAGATACTTCAGGAGGACATAAATAGAGTGATAGCCTGGAATACAGATAACCTCTTACAATTCAACACCTCGAAGTGTGTCACAATTACTTTTACGAAGGCACATACGCCCATTATTTATAATTATACAGTGGGCGGTGCAGACATGGTTAGGGTGCAGGAAGTTAAGGATCTAGGGGTAATGCTAAATACACAATTGACATTTAGTGACCATATTGTTAACTGCTGCAAAAAAGCATTTCGAAATCTTGGCTTCGTCCTGCGCAGAACACATAACTTTACGAACATGGGGGCGGTTATCGCTTTGTATAATGCTTTGGTGAGAAGTAATCTGGAATGTAACGCTGTTATTTGGGCACCACATGAACAGAAATACAGTGCAATGTTAGAGCGGATCCAGAATAAATTTATAAGATATTTATATTTTAGATATTATGGTGTGTATCCATTTTATCCGTTGATGTATCCAACTTTATTTATTTTAGGTATGGTTGGATACAACGAACTCAGAGTAAGAAGGGACTTATCACTGACATCATATATCTTTAAAATAATGAGAGGTAAAATCCACAATCCAGAAATATTGCCTCTAGTAGGTATGTACGTCCCCGACGGGTATGTGTGGCGGCGGAGGCGGCCGCGGCTGCTGGTGGAGCCGCGCGGCCGGACTAACTTGCTCGCTAAGGCACCACTCACGCGCGCACTCCGCACTCTAAACGTTATTGCGGAGGAGATAGACCTCTTCAGTTGTACTCTGAGTGAATTCACAAATATAGCTCTTGTTATTATTTGTTACAAATTGTAATTTTAAATTGCAATTTGTAACAAATAATAACAATAAATAAATAAAATAAACTACTGTAAGTAGTCTTCACTGCACTATCGCATTAGGGTAAACCTGTAAAGATAGTTGTAAGTTTGGAAATAAATAAATAAATAAATAAATAAATAAATAAATAAATAAATAAATAAATTTTAGATGTCCGCCTGGCTAGCTACCACCATCTTATCTAAATCTGCCGCCAAGCAGAAATGTTAATAGCATTGTTGTGTTCCGGTTGTCAGAGATAAGATAGCCAGTCCCCCAAATGTGTTGGGGTTTCCGGGTCAGTACGCTTCCACCTTCGACCTCATCTTCACTTAACATCAGGTGTGATTGAGGTCAAGTACGAATCCATCGTGTATAAAAAAAAAACATAGATGTTCGCGTGGGGTTCTCACGGACCCCATTTTCAAAATCAAAATGAAGCTACTTGTACTAGTTTTCTATTTTGGAATCTGGAAAATCAACAAAAACATGAACAGTTAGCGTTTGCAGGACTTAATTGATTAATAAGTTAACGTCACACGTTATAATTTTTGGAGACAATCAGCACAAATTTAGAGCATCGTTATTTCATTTTCACGTATATAGATCAAGGATAAACGATATATCTGCAATTGGAAATTGATGGAGAGGATTCGGGTCTCACAATTTGCATACTAGGTACGCTACAAATGTTTTTGCAATGGTTCAACAAAAATCACATATTCAAAAAAGTAACTTGATCCGAACGCCAAACGCACTCTCCAGACACAACAAAGCAACTGTGGTACGTTAATTATGAAGTAAGTGAACTAAGAATGACACAACTTTGAATCTGCACTGGGGTCCAAATGAACCTCGCGCGAGTAATTAAGGGTTAAAAGCCTACCTACATATAGCCAAATTTTGTGAAGTCGGCCAATATAACAGGTAACGGCTGATTTGAACAGCAAGTTTATTTTTGTAGTATGTGACTTATGAATTATATTAAGATTTACTATGCTTATTTCAAGGGAAACAATCAAAAATGTATACATCCTTATATTAAAATTCTTTGTCGAGTATTATTCTCATTTTCCCGGATTTACCTCGTTCCCGTCCCGCGTCTACTTTATTTTTAGAATGATAAAATTATACAACATTTTCAAAGCAGTTTCCACGTCCATTCTTGGAAACTGAGCAAGTTGCTATTTAAAACGTAATTTTACTAAACTAACTAAATATGTCTTCCATTAAGGGTTTTCTGACAGAATTACTTTATTTAACACTAAAGTGTTTTGTCTTTAAAAAATATTGCAACTTACCATCCGCGACTTCGTCTTATTATTTATATACGTAAGTATTTATTAATATCTATTTAAGTGTATAGGCTTATATATTATGTATTTATTGCGTGTAATATTTCTTGTCTTATAAAGTTATTCTACGTTTACTAAGCTCGTCATATAACTGTGCTATTATAATAAATTGTATCTTCACACTCTACATGCACATACACACACGCACAAATGTACACACATAAAAAATCTATTTTCTAAGCTTACAAACATAACATAACAAACAAAAAAAAATTATTTATTGCACAACAATAACATAGATACCACAAGTATAAATAAAAAGGGAACGGTGCAATCTGGCGGCTTTATCATTAAAAGCGATCTCTTTCTGGCAACCTTTGGGTTACGCATTACGCACAAACATATCATAAATTTGTTATTTAATATTAAATTTAGATGATATGGAAGAGCGGAGCGCAGTGTAGTTTAAAAAAACTGACTACGTATTTTCAATTTAAAATTTTATATAAACAATACATAACTCTCTTTATAATATTAGTGGACATGAAGATCGTTTTACAAGAACAAAATGTGACATACAAACGCCGAGTTATCCACTACTACTATTACTTAAATCCGACCCCACTAATTTTAGACCCATATCAATCCTACCGACTTTTAGTAAAATTTTCGAAAAACTAATTTTAAATCAATTGCTGTCTTATTTCAATACCAATAACTTAATGACTTCAAAGCAATTTGGATTCACACGGGGTCTCTCAACAACCGATGCTAGTGTTGAGCTTATTGAACATATCTTTAAAACCTGGAAAGATTCACAAGGTGCGATTGGTATTTTCTGTGACCTGTCAAAGGCTTTTGATTGTGTACATCATGATAATCTGGTCAGGAAGTTACGCCATTATGGTATTGCGGGCCGTGCCCTCGATCTATTACAATCGTACTTGTGTAACCGAGTTCAGAGGGTGGACGTGAATGGTAAGAGTCGCCGGGGTCTGTAGTTTGTATGGGTGATCCACAGGGCTCAATTCTAGGGCCGTTCCTGTTTCTTGTTTATATTAATGACTTACCGAATTGCAAAGACGACAACCATGACATAACAATATTTGCTGATGACACTTCTTTGCTATTCAAAGATAAAAGAAGACAGACATGTTTTGACGACGTAAATAATGCTATCTCTAAGGTGGTAGAGTGGTTCACATCAAATAATCTACTCTTTAATGAGAAAGAAACCAAATGTATAAAGTTTTCACTACCAAATGTCAAACAGGTAGCCACTACTGTGTTAGTAAAAAACGGAAACGGGCTTGTGGACAGTGCTCTATTCCTAGGTATTACATTGGATAAAGGACTGAAGCGGGGTCCACATATCGATAAGTTAGCGAAGCGCCTCAGTTCTGCAGTATTTGCGATAAAAAAATACGTTATTTAACCGATGTGAAAACCGCGAGGCTGGTTTATTTCAGTTATTTCCATAGCATAATGATTTACGGCATTCTGTTGTGGGGAAATGCCGCGAACATAAATTGCATCTTTGTTCTGCAGAAACGAGCGGTTCGCGCGATTTACTAACTGAGCCCCTGAGTGTCTCTTAGGAATAAATTTAAAGAAATTAATATATTAACATTAGCATCGCAATATGTTTACGAAAACTTAATGTATGTAAGAAAAACTCTAGAATCGTTTAAGACAAATAGTGATATACATAATAAATAAATAAATAAATAAACCGTTTCCACTAAGCCACTAGTCATTTAAAGGGCATTGTATACGATTTTATAATAAGGTTCCAGTGGACATTCAAAAATTACCTTTAAATAAATTCAAAACCATCATAAAACAGACATTATTTACCAAAGGCTATTATAAAATTTCCCACTATCTGGATCATAAACAAGCATGGACATAGTTATTCGATATAACGATATTCAGTCTAATTATGCAATATAATAATATTGGTTGTGCTATTATAAATAAATAAATAATATAATTGTAACCCAAACTTATTTAAAATAGCAACCCTTGAGTTTGTTGCTCGTTCTTCTCTGGGGAATCAGCTATGTGAATGAGCAATAATGTCAATAATTTTAATATTAAGATAAAAAATGTGACGATTTCAAGTGATAATTTTTATCCTACGAAATTAATATTTTTTGATTTGATTAAAATTTTTTAAAGTCAGTTGATGTTAAACTCAAACATAATAACGTGAACTGGCCAAAGTTGAAACTAAATGATTAACATAGCCGCATGGAAATAATGGTATTATACGGAATACGACTCGGTTGCAGATTGCAAATGCGGGATTAGAATAAAATCTAGGATAAGACCGACTTACAGGCGGACTAGTGTGAACTAGCTTTAACACCACCTCGTGTTCCTTGCTCCATTTGTTGCAGAATAGCAATATGTTGAAGTGGTTCAGCGAATACGTTAACGCGAACACAATTGCTTTTGTGTGGTGACCTGAGGAAATTTTTAACACAAAGTCGCGACATCTTTTATTTGAAGTACCTCTATTGTATATATGTGTATACACAGTATATATGTATTGTTATTTATGTGTTTATTCTATTTATCGTTCTAATGATGTTTAAAGGAAGGAATGATTCATGTTTTAACCGCCTCCGTGGCTCAATGTAAACAACATTGTGTTTACGATTCCGAGGTCGCGGGTTCGATCCCCAGCGGGGTATATGTTTAAGTACTCGCTTTGGTTGGTGGTAGGGCATTTTAAATGGCTAGCTACCACCTTCTTATCTAAATCTGCCGCCAAGCAGCAATGTTAATAGAATTGTTGTGTTCCGGTTGTCAGAGATAAGGTAGCCAGTCCCCCAAATGTGTTGGGGTTTCCGGGTCAGTACGCTTCCACCTTCGACCTCATCTTCACTTAACATCAGGGGTGATTGAGGTCAAGTACCAACCCCTTATGCATAAAAAAAAAGAAGGAAGTGAGGTAAAATTTATGTTAGTTTTCTTTTTATATGTTTTGTATTTCTGCGTTATGTAAGGGATGATCATTCATTATCATCATCATTATGTCAACCTGATGAACATAGGTCTCTTACATAGACTTCTAGAGGAACCGGTTGGAAGCGGCGTGCATTCAGCGACTCCCCGCCTGAATCAGGTCTATCCACCTTGTAAGTGGACGTACTGTGCTGGATTTGCCGGAGAAATTTACCGCGCCACAGGCCATCAGTTCTTCGAGCTATATGCCCTGCCCACTGCCACTTCAACTTATTGATCCACTGGACTATGTCAGTGACCTTCGTTAGTCTACGGATTTCTTCATTCCTGGTCCAATCACGTAGTGAAACGCCAAGCATCGCCCTCTCCATAGCTCGTTGCCTGAAATTGGGTTTTCTTATGTACATCATTATACTTTGTTAATTACTTCAATAATAGGTAATAGGTTAGCATGGTTTGGGCACATTATGAGGAAAGATGAAAGGCAAGTAACAAGACGAGTGCTAAGTATGATTGTGGAGGGATACAGAGGTAGAGGAAAACCGAAGAAGGTGTGGGTAGACTGCGTGAGGAATGATATGTGTGTGAAAGGTGTGAGTACGGAGATGACGGCTGATAGAGGAGAGTGGAAGAGGATGACATGTTGTGCCGACAACCACCTAGAGTGGGATAAGGGCAGGAAAATGTTGATGATGAATTACTTCAATTTGTTTGTTCGACAAAAAATCAAAAAATTAGATAAAGTATATTTCGCTCATGATGCTCATGTAAATATCCGTATTTGTATATCTTGGTAGCATCCTACATAAGTAATATTTGGAGAAAGCGAACTGGAAATTCGTCAATATTAAGACAAAGTCAAAGTTATTACGTCATATGTTGTAGTTAGACATTTAAGCAATACTAAAATATAAACTAATTCCAGAGCTTCACTAGTACACGCGAATATTTTTAAAGGAGCACTAAAAATGTGATTTGTACACAAAATCACATTGGCACTCATTGAATCCGCAGGGACACAGAAAGGCGATGTTAAAGCTTAACGCCCCGAAAATGACAGGAAACCAGGTGAAATTCCAGAAAGGCGAAATTCCCAGCGAGGAAGTAATACCACATTTGAAGTAATACCGCATTCGAAGACGTCTCGGCCCGTGCCGCGAGTCCATAAATTCAAACTCATGAAATTGGATTTAAAAGTGTAGAAGCTCGAGCACACTCGAGGTCGGCGGAACTTATATTGGGGGAATCTCGGTGTAGCTTTAGTAATGGTTGTGGATATTGACGACATGTTGTTTGGTTTGTATATATTGAAGTTTCAGAACAATAATGGTCTGGTGTAAACTTTGCAAATGAAAATGTATTTGGCTAGTGAACGATCTGTATATGATTCAGTATTACTTTCATAAGAGAAATTATCTAAATCTGCCGCCAAGCAGCAATGTTAATAGTATTGTTGTGTTCCGGTTGTCAGAGATAAGATAGCCAGTCCCCCAAATGTGTTAGGGTTTCTGGGTCAGTACGCTTCCACCTTCGACCTCATCTTCACTTAACATCAGGTGTGATTGAGGTTAAGTACCAACAAGTTATGCATTTAAATAAAATGTGTGTTACCAATCCCAACTCCACACTCCTCCCCTTGTAACTCCTATAAGCCAGGATCGACAGTGGTACTCGACACGGACCCTACTGAAGGTAGACGGTGCCCTACGTGACTCTATTGCTACCTTGGACCCCAGACTAATTAAAGAAAGAAATAGGGTGTGTAAGTAAGAAAAAGGTTTCCCACTCCCCCCCTTGGCAAATAGGAGTGTAGCCAATGAAATGCAACATGGCACTAGGGCCATCCCTATGGGGAAGGAGGGCGAGTGAAGCTCGGCCTCCTGCTTTCGTGTACACCACGGACTGCGCCTAGATGCAGTGAGCGTGGCGGTAGCAGAAGGCTACCGCGAGTAATAGTGCCAGTAATACGAATGGCAAAAATGCTTGAAAGCTCGGAAGTTGTGTCTGTTGAAAACCAGATCGCCGTAGAATACCGGACGGATTTATGAATTTAGTTCGTCAAGTAATGCCATAATTTATCGAATTATGACATTGAAACGTGGTCTCTCACTATGAACCTCATAAGAACCGCCTCCGTGGCTCAATGTATTATGATTCGGAGGTCGCGGTGTCGATCCTCAGCTGGGTACATGTTTAAGTACTCGGTTTGGTTGGTGGTAGGGCATTTTAAATGTCCGCCTGGCTAGCTACCACCATTTTATCTAAATCTTCCGCCAAGCAGCAATGTTAATAGCATTGTAGTGTTCCGGTTGTTAGAGATAAGATAGCCAGTCCAGCCAAATGTGTTGGGGTTTCCGGGTCAGTACGCTTCCACCTTCGACCTCATCTTCACTTAACATTAGGTGTGACTGAGGTCAAGTATCAACCCGATGTGCATAAAAAAAAAGAAAACTCAAGGTCACGCAACGTGACTACGTGATCGATTCAGAAATGAAGAAATCCGTAGGCGAACGAAGGTCATTCATAGCCAAGCGGATTAGCAAATTCACATTAAAGTTAGCACGTCCTTCCTGTAATCCAAAGGGTTGTGGCCTATGTTCAGAAGTGGATGAACTGTGGCTGATATGATGATAATGATGAATCTCAAGCTATCAGTATAATTATACATAATAATAATAATAATAATAAGTTCTAACAACATCCATCATCACTGCTATCAACAATAATCCCTCAACACTTGGCTAAAGCCCGTGCGGAGCGGTATTCACCTTTTTCGGAAGAAAAAGAGATGAAGAACAATTTAAAATAATAATAATAATAAATATCCTTAGACATACACACAGCGCCATCTAGTTCCACAGTAAGCAACTGTAGGCTTGTTTTGTGGATACCAGATGGTTGATATACTACATAAATACATTTTTATTGTAAATAAATACTTATTATAAATGAAAACATCCATAACTCGGGTACACATGTCCGTATTCATCACACAAACATATGCCCCTAGCGGGATTCGAACCCGCAACCTTTTGGTATAGTGATCAGAGTTGCTAACCACTACACCAAACAGGTCGTCAAACAAACAAACATAACATCGCCGTTATCCCAAATGGGGTGGTCAGAGGAATCCCAAACATTAAGTTTAATGCTTGTAACAACACATCTACGATCCTCAACGTTGATTCTATTCGTCTACGTGCCAAAATTAAGTAAATTTTGTTGAAGCTACAATATCAAGAGCAATGTTATTTATTATCAAAGAAATAAATTGTTGTTTGCTGTTATTGGTAAAAATAATTCTGTCGCTACCTTTGTCCTTGTTGACGGTTTCGGCTTGATTTCTGAGAATTTCATTTTTCTAAATGTATACACAATGAAAAATTCGTTTGTGGAAGGAATCCATCATGAGGAAACCAGTCAATGTTATTTTTGAGATTCCATAGGTTTCGAGAAAAGTAAAACTCAAGTCAATATTGTCAAGAAAATCTCTATTTGCATTTCCTCTTCTTGAAAAATCGCCCAAGTTTAATAAAAAAGCATATTATAAAATATCAGACTATTTAGATGATAAACATCCCTGGATATAACCAGCTCGATCGCATGCCTGGCTATTTCACAATTAATAATGAAATATAAAAACCTGTTTTCACCTCGAGTTTTTTGCTTGTTCTTCTCAGGGGAAAATTTCCCTTTGAACAAGCAGTAGCTTTTGAAATGAATCTGACTATTTTAATGGTACCCTGTGTACCTACATGTAAAACCATGAATATCGAGAAATTTTTGACTAAAGTTGAACCTAATTTAGATTGCCAAGATAATAACTAAAGCTGTACTAGTTAAGCCTGTGTATAATACTACGCTTATCTCCCTTTCATCAAACAACTCATTAAATTGTACAACAAACATTAATTACAAGCGAAAACTAAATGAAACTTTGAGCGATTATCTTAAAATCTTCTGCCAGGATGTTTTCCTGGAATCCAGGCCAGGGCAGACTTTCGCAAACATGTTTACACGGGCCATCCATTTCTGTTAATTTCCTTCAAGGACCCTCTTTGTGGGTCGAATTATCTGATAACAATGAAGACTCGGCAAGATAGGTACTGTAGGTAGGTAGGGGTATATTTTTAAAAGGAAAGAGATGTTCTTTTATGTAAGGATAATAGTGTCTATTTCAAACAACAACAGTGGTCATTTGAAAACTAAATACCCATTTGCCGTTAAAAATTTGACGCAATCATTTGCTATTACAAGACCTAAGATAATAACAAGCACTCAATTTATTGACTCGTCAAAAATTGTCAAAACAGCCGACTTCTGAGCTCAGCAACAATAATTATGTCGTCAAAGTATATAACTAATTTGATTTCAATATAAGACCTACATTATATTTATACACATTAAGAAAAGAACTAAATACAAGAATAAAGAAAAAAACTAATAAAATTGAATACAAAAGTACGGAAACAGACTAGACTTCATGATTATGATAAATGGAAAACGAGTTCGAAATCTGTACCATGAGGGAAAGTGCCCAAAAGACTGGCAATGTTACATCGTTGTATAGCAATGCTAATATGCTGCCATAGGTAGCTGTCAGCTCTTTTGTCACCAGAGATCTCATATAAAGGCGACGATAGATCTTTGAAAAATCGTCGCGCTTCCGTACCCCACGGGCCTAAGTTATCCACACCAAGAAGCACAAATAAGTAATTAGCAACAAATTACATAGGCACTATTAGAATCTACGTCCGATCTTAATCAAATGTATAATAACCGCCTCCGTGGGTCAATGTAAACAACATTGGATTTACGATTCGGAGGTCGCGGTTTCGATCCCCAGCGGGGTACATTTTTTAAGTAGGTACTCGGTTTGGTTGGTGGTAGGGTATTTTAAATGTCCGCCTGGCTAGCTACCACCATCTTATCTAAATCTGCCGCCAAACAGCAATGTTAATAGCATTGTTGTGTTCCGGTTGTCAGAGATAAGATAGCCAGTCCCCCAAATGTGTTGGGGTTTCCGGGTCAGTACGCTTCCACCTTCGACCTCATCTTCACTTAACATCAGGCGCAACCCCTCTCTCACTTAGATAGGTTTTCAAAATAAAACAACAAACAATAGAACTTCCACCTTTTTGGAAGTCGGTTAAAATATCAATATGTACCCTTCTGCTTAATTCTTAGCTAAAAATAATGTTTTCTTTTTTATTGTATATTACTAGTTTTTCGTGTGAAATTACTTATCTTCATTTACTTTTTGGAAATCAAGTACCTTATTCTCGTCTCAGGCTACTTTTCTGCGAAATTTCAACACGATCGGTTAAGCAGTTTAGACGTAATAGCATGACAGACCATCAGACAAACAAACAGACTTTCGCGTTTAGAACAGTCTTAGTTTATTTTGCATTCTTGTTATCCAACAATACATTGTTACAACAACAACAGTAACTTCTCTTATGAGGATCTAGGATTGCGATATTTTAAAATAAATAAACATCCGATCCTATCAAGAAGCAAACATTAAAAATTCCTCAATCCACATGCAAAACAAATTACACGACCACTAATCAAAAAGTAACTGGCTGTATTTCGTTGTTTATTCAGAGTCTCTGTTTGTTTTCTTCGTTTGTAAAGTGTTAGTTATTTGTTTTGTGGTATATTACTGTTATTGTGAATAAACGTTTTATCTATCCATCTAATCCTTTATACACATTCCACTTTAATTAATATCGTGTTTTACTCACACCTCGTTTATTGTTAATAGCGTGTATGGAATAATTATTGCGGTGGGTGGAGGCGGTGTGAGCGTTCACTGTGGTACGGCGTTTATTGTGGCTTTAATAGCTTGCTGCGATTAACTCGGCACTTACTCCTTGTATTCCTACATCGAGATACACTTGGTTTTGTTGAGGTGCTTCTACATGATGTATGTTGCTTGAGCGGGTTCTTGCGTAGTTGACTCGCGTCGGCACATGCATGAACACAGGCTTGTGTGCGGCGAGTGCTTCAACATGCGCATATTGCCCACATTTGTACGGTAGAATACGAGATACATATTATGTAGTCCATCGTTATGCAGATTTCAAACTGCCGTGACTCTTTAAGAGATCTGTTTAAAGAAATAAGTATTTTAACGGTTGCATCCCAATATATGGGGTCTAACATAATTAACCCGACAAACATTGCAGAGTGTATGTATAGGATGTACCTATTACGAAAAAAATAAAACATTAAAGTTACAGATTTAATTCAAAAAATAAAATTTAGAAATGTAAATTTAGTGAGTTGGACCTTAATGGCCGCGCGCTCTAAGTACTTTAACACACAAACACGTGTCGCGGTAACTTTGAAGACGCCGAAAGGCGACCACAAGCGATTGGTTGCGCCCTGTGCCCCGCCATCTCCTTTGGCGTGTTCCATATCAACGTTTCCTGTTTTTTCTCATTTATAAAATAAGGTACAATCGAAATGAAGTAAGTCTGTTAATGTGTATTTTCATTTGCTCTTACATTTAATTTTCTTACTCGGAAACAAAATTTATAAGGCTAGTTTTTTTAATGAATATATTATTTTATTGTCATGTACGTGCAATTGCCAAAGTTTGTCGGGTTAATTTTGTTAGACCTTATATATATGACAGTAATGTATGTACGCAAAAATATATGCCTATTTCGTAAACATTCTGATAATCATAATTTGAATACTAGAAACAAAAATAAAATTGAAATTCCACAATTTAGACTTAGCAAGCTTAGCACATGCTTTGTGGGACACAGCATAAGCTTTTATAATAAAATACCAGAACATGTATTGAGTTTAACAGAGCAGAAATTTAAACGCCACATTAACGAAACTCTGTGTAAGAAGAGTTATTACAGGATAGATGATTATTTAGGCGATAAGGAGGTCTGGTGTTAACTGGTCGTTATATTAATTGTTTTGTTTTGTAATATGTAATATAAAATGTAATATTATTGTAAAGATGGAAACCAATTGAAAAGATGTGTTGTTGCAGAGTTTCTTGTCGCTTCTTCTCCCTAACCATAACACCTTGTGAAGCGATGTAGTTTAAAAAAAATTATATGTTGACCTTCAATAAATGCGTGCTTCATCTTCGACCACATCATCACTTTTTCCATCAGGTGAGATTGTGGTCAAATGCGAATCCAGTCAATCATAAAAAAAAATGATATTTTTGTATCCTACATTGAATAAAATATTTTTAGTTTGATTTGATTCAAATTTTAGCTATTTATTTACGGATTTCACAATAACAATAGTACAAAAAATACCTTATCCTTTTGTCGTCGACAGTGTCAATTCTGCGACTACTCAATAAAGTGACATCTTTCATTAGTTATCAAGTACGTGTATTTCAACCATGGAGTGTGCATACTTATAATGGTAAGTTCCCTATTAACCTTTAGACGGACGCGGACACCGATCGGTGCCAAAAAAACTTTTATACCGTCAACACTCGCGGACACCGATCGGTGCCCACGGACACCCGACTTTCAACTCTCAATTGTAATGATTATAGAGTTCCAATTCCTTTGGACTGTGTTTGAACTTGTTCTCTATTAAATTCCGCATCCAATAATGTGCGCCATGTTATATTAGCTATGATATTTAGTCTGTATTTGCGAAAATATTTTTTTTCTCTTTGGGTGGGAGTATAGGCATAGAATTCCAACTACTGTTTTTTATTAGAACGTACTTAAAAACCTGCCATAGAGCTTCAAATTCTCATAACAATTTATTGAATTACCCGTTTCTTAATATACCCATTTGTTGAATGAAATGCTGTTATTGCGTTAAAATAACGACTGCTGCGGAATCACCAATGTAGTAAACTGCAGTTGCGATGGACCCATATTGTTAGAATCACGAATAGGAAGAATTTGTTCTTGTTTTACATAATTTGTCTACATGATACAATTGTAAGCTGTTGTTCCATTTACCAATGTTGACGTGCCCAAGTGCTCCAATGATGCTTATGGAAATAAAGAATTATGATCATGAGTTTATTATAAATATCTTTGCCCATACAAAGAAAATACACATACACTTGCAATGAAAAAAAGTGACAAAACATACTTTAACTAAAACAGGCTTATAAAGTGTTTGTAAATTTTTATGAATAAGAGGGCTAGGCCTGTATTATGGATACCTATGCCAGATGGTTGATAAACTACACAAATACTTTTTTGTACATAAATATATAATGATAAACATCCATAACCCATGTACACATGTCCGTATTCATTATACAAACATATGCCTATGGCGGGATTCGAACCCGCGATCTTTTGGTATAGCAGTCAGAGTTTCCAGTACACCAAACAGGTCGTCGTATGAATGCGTAGTCACATTTGAATGCGGTATTGAAGACTAAACAATGGGACAGGTTATTCGATATCGAAGATAAATATCTTAAAAATAAAAGGTAAATAGCTTTTAACACGGTTGTTGGGTGTATTTGGATGATATCATAGTTTTTTAGATGTGATTTACAACACATTTTCTATTTACAGTCATTATTTTTAGTATGTTTCTCGACTTCGTAATTCCTTACCTGTTTGTTTTATTTGTGTAATTTTTCAAGTCCGACGCACACTTGCCTGATTTTTAAGTAACATCAAGCAGCATTAAAGCACGTAAAGAAATGAATTGAGACAATTTGTGAATGCCCAACTAAAACTTACGGCAGAAAATAATAAACAAAGTGAATTGGCAAATTGAATAGACCCTTGTCGACTCACCATAAGGTCTCGATCCTCTTGTCCCGTGCCCCGAGTCCCGTATTCCCGCGGGACTGCTTGGAATACGAATGAGTGGATTGGGCCACTCCCTGACATGTGACATAGACCAGTGATTTGATTTACTGAGTCCAAACTCACTAGTAAATAAAGGGACGTTTGAAATGTATGTTTTAATGAATAGAAGTTACGTTTAGTTCTTATAAACTATATTTTACAGACAACGGATTATAGTACTAGACTTCCATCAAGCCTGATGTTAAGTCATACACAGAAGACCTGATGAAGGTCGCGGAAAGTCGCTGGTGCGGGCCGCTTCCAACCGATAGCTACGGAAACCTATGGGGAGGCCTATGTTCAGCAGATATAGTCAGCTGTACTGCTAGTTCATTGGGGTGGTCTGGAGTCAAGTTTTACAAAACCTGGCATACGTATCACGAAGTAAGGATTTTATATTCTGTTTATTTCAAGGAGGGTTTCTTCTATGAAGAAGGTGTCACCCTCATAGTGATACAAGATAAACTCTACGTTTAATACCTACATTGTTAGGTACCTACATGTTCTACGTCATTCTCCAATCCCGAGATTGTGTGGTGAATTTAACCATTTGAATAGTGAGATCCCACAGACTGATATCTTTCATGATTCATTAGGTGTGTTTAAGAGAAGAATATTTCTCAATATTTGCGGAAGCAACATTTATAGACCATTGTGCTGTTTCACTTAAATTAATTTAGTTTTTAATTTAGACTTAACTTAATTATGTCTAGAGCTGTGTATATCTCTTGAATGTTGTACACGCCTATTATTGGCACATGTATCAGACCTGTTTATACTTGAAACTGTTGTTATGTGAGTTGTAATATGTGTGCTGTTGGTGTGTCTTATTAAATAAATAAATAAATAAATAAATACATTAACTAAATTAGACAGTGTCCTAGTTGCTCCATACGTACTCGTATTGAAGAGCGGTGTTCTCTCCACAAGTATATGTAATGCCTAAAAGTGTAAACAAACTTGAGAAAGAAATAAATTTCATCTTCGAACCACTAGGCGTGGGGAGGGATTCCACCCGTACGTAGTTAATATACCGAACATTCGCACTAAGCGGTTCGACTCTTCATACATAATACGAACAGCCAAGGCTTGGAACTCCCTTCCGGCGTCAGTCTTTTCTGAATCTGACAACCTTGAGATCTTCAAGAGCAGGGTGAATAGGCATCTATTGAGATCTCGTGCTTCATCTTCGGCCACATCGTCACTTCCCATCAGGTGAGATTGTGGTCAAACGCGTATCCACTTAATCATAACTTTGACGTCCTATTTGGCGTAGTGGTTAGCAACTCTGGCCACTATACCAAAAGATTGCGGGTTCGAATCCCGCTGGGAGCATATGTTTGTGTGATGAATACGGACATGTGTAACCGAGTTTTGGATGTTTTCATTTATAATAAGCATTTATTTACAAAAGAAATGTATTTATGTAGTATATAAACCATCTGGTATCCACAACACAAGCCTATAGTTGCTTAGTGTGGAACTAGATGGCGCTGTGTGTATGTCTAAGGTTAAGGGTATATATTATAAAATAAAACTATTTTTATTATTTTATCATTTTCATTGCTAATAATAGACCGCGCCAGTTGGTAATTCTGCACAAATAGCTGTATCAATATTACACCGACCAACAAACCCGACAAAATAGATTGGAAATAAGGAAAAGGAATTTCCCATATATTTCCTTTTTGTGGCTGAAAGTGATATCGTTAAATGATTTTTATTTTATTTGCTACATTCTTTCGGTATCATATTCGATGCTCAGTAAAACATAGTGGAAATTTAAAATAATTCTATAGGATTCGATAGTAAGAAAGAAACTGTTTATTCGCCACATCGACACATATACAACAATTGTTAGGCAAGTAAAATAACAGAACACTCAGATAAGTGTCGCAGCAGCGAAAGGGAAACGACTCAGCTATATGCTAAGCCTATAAGAGCTCAGCGCTGGTTTACTGTCGCACCCAGAGCAGACGAGTTATATATATATATAACTCGTCTGCTCTGGGTGCATATATATATATATATATAGGCTATAGGCTTAACCATTGAACTATCCATACATTTGCTGAATATAGCTTTGAAAGTACAAAGGAGTTATTATTACTTCAGGATTGCCTATACTTCTGAGATAGTTTCCATCACTCAGTCCCGGCTGTTTTCATTTGAAATCAATCGTCACTAACTCGACATCCACTGCTTCCCTGTAAATTTCCCGAGTGTTTGGAAGCCACTTCCTTGCTTGCCCTGTATAGCTCATATAACCATAACAGCTGAAGTCCCTTATAACATTAATATGTTATAAGCAGTGGTCGGAGTAGGTAGAGCTGTTTTTGCTACTTGCGACATGCGGACATAACATGGATATGCCAAATATTTCCCGGAATCCCGGGAATTCTCGGAATTAAAAAACCATTGTCTAAGTAGTTTTTATAGGAGTAGGTAGAGCTATTTTTGTTATTTAGAGTTGTTTAGCTTTGTTAGAGAAAGACAGAAAACATTTTCTAAATTTTAACTACAAGAAAAATAGTATATGTAGGTAATTAAAAAAAAAAATTCTTTACATCCCTTTTTATTCCGATGATCGACAATTTCAAAATCCCGGGATTTCAGAGGCATATCCATGTTAACATCAATGTTTGCGGTCATTCACCCCAAACAGCTCTACCTACTCCGACCACTGGTTATAAGGCGCTAGTGCTTACCGCCCGCAGATTCGCCTGCGTGATGGAACATGTTTTTCGCGGATATTTATCCCGCCGGAACTACTCACTATATCGAGATAAAAATATCCTATGTCTTAATAACAATGCCGTATATTCTACCTATGTAACCTATGTATGTATTGTATGAGTTACCTAAATACACTAACATTTACGGAGCGAGGACGTGGGAGTACATGTTACCAAACATTTTAAATGATATTCCCAAGGAAATACATACAGATATATTTATAAATATAAAAAAATGTAAACAATCACTTAAAAAGTACTACATGGGTGGTGCTGGTGATACTGTAACTTGTAATAGACAGTAAGTGGTAAGCGATGAGGCTCAGTGTGTTGCGTATAAACCTTGAATAGGTTTCTGTGGTGCACTTTTGTATTGTGTTAAATTGTTTCATATATAATGAATAAATAGAAAAAAAAAAAAAAAAAAAAACCAAATATAATTTAAAGCCGATGGGGTCGTGTACCCCCTATCTGTAGCGAGCGAGCGAAGCGAGCGAGCAATATGGGTCGGAGCACCCCGACACTATTGGTTAGGTTCGTTGTTAGGTTTACATATTTGTAATAAAACAAAAATATTTTTTTTACGGTAAAATTTTTTCTGAAATTTAAATATTCGGTATTTTAATACCTGATAATCTGAATAATTATTAGTATTTCAAATTGCGAAATTGTATAGTAAGGTGTACTGGGTCAAGGTATTATGAATAATAAGGTATTTCGATTTCGGGTATTTTGGGCTCATGCATTTTAAGTAAAGGCACCGACATTATAATATGTAACCGAATAACGACAGTGTCAGATCGAGTGTCAACAATAAAGCATATAGTCCACGCGACGCGTCCGCGAATAAAATACACACGTATAAAATGGTTCCGCGTTATACAAATTGGGTAGACCCATAACGATATGGCTCGCTCGCCCGAGGCAGGGGCCGAATACGAATGCGGCAGAATTGGGTCGCTTGGATAAATGAGACGAGACGAGTATCCATCTCCTGTGGATTAATATGGTATAAGGGATGGCCAGCTTTGTGTGAGCTAGCCTTTTTACAGGGTGTACACGTTAAGTATTTCTTAGTAATTATTTTGTTGTTAGAAGACATTAAAATACATTATACGGATAAGAGAAATTTTATATATTAGGAGATGTTTGTATAAAAAAACCCATTGTACAGACGATCGGGTTCATATGTGATCAATCCCATCCCCAACAATATAGGTTTTGTCAAACACCTCTGTATTTAAAGTATATATTAGTTTCAGTACTAATTAATTGCTATTTTTTTTTAAATATTTATTTTATAATTTACTTACCGAAAAAAAAAAGATATTTTCAGGCAGAAATTTCAAGGAATACATAAAAATGTTAATCGTTTAAGTTGGAACTGGATATGCACTTTTGAACTCTACTGTACAATTAAAAGGAAATAAAATTTATTGCAATTATTCAGAAACTTTGATCAAACGATTTCCTACGTAATGGTATAACGGGGAATTAATATTCAAAATTTTAATTATATTTTTTACCGACTGTTCCAGGAAGACGGGTAATGTTTTTTGGGTACATCATAAGAAGCAGTCGTGGCGTAGTCGCATTCGCTTTTCGTTTTCGATTAGCGAAGTTAAGCAATGATGTCGATTCGGATGTACACCAACTAAACTAAACTAAAACCAGTTTTGGAGTGGTGCCGTCGCATCGTACTGTTCCAGGGAGTAAGAGACAGTACTACTTTAAAACTGGTTGTAGTTTAGTTGGTGTACATCCGAATCGACACCAATATCTGTTAAGCAATGTCTGGCGCGGTTAGTCCTTGGATGGGTGACCACTTATTACGAGTCTTCCGTTACCTTGTATGTACATAAAAGACTCGTGTCTTTTTGTGAAAGCCAATTTTAAATATTTTAATAAGCGTAGTGAGACTATAGTGATAGACATACAAGAGCACAATACTGTAACCTATTGTATAAACCTCCTTGCCGCAAATACGTTTATGAAAATAATGTTTATAATATGTGTATAATATTGTATAACAAACTGCCTGACGAAATAAAATTAGTTACTGACAAAATGTTTAAAATCCGATTGACACAATGGCTCCAGGCAAAGTGTTTCTATGATATTAAGGAATATTTAAATTATCAGAATGCTGTATAAAGTGTCACAAATCATATTTTGCACATCTGCATGCAGATTGAATACATGATTCCTAAATTTCTTATCAGACCTTGTAAACTTTATTCTGGCAAGTAAATAATTTCTTTCTTTCTTTCTTTTCGTGCTTCGGAAGGCACTTAAACTTTGGTCCCGGTTGTTTTCAATTGAAGGCAGTCGTTAGGCAAAGTCGGTGGCAGACGGGGGGATTAAGAATACTGACGGTCAGGAGGCCACTAGTCTGACATAAATTCACCAATCCGCGCTGGCTCCGCGTGGTGGTTCATAGCCCATACTCACTCCCAGTTAGAGGAGGCTGTGCCCCAACAGGGGGACATGAAAGACTGCTGATATTTATGTACATTTACATGTTACCATGTATAGCCTAAACGGCTTGACCGATTTTGAAGTAGCAGGTGTCGTTAGATTCGTTTTGAAACCCAGAGCATCACAATATATTTACGAAAACTTAATGTACGTAAGAAAGAATCTGTATTTGATTAGGAAAAATTGTGAAATACACAATGTTAATACAAGATATAAAAATAAACTTGCTGTCCATAGCAGTCGCTTACCAAAGTCACTAAGTCATTCAAGGGACAATGTATACGCTTTTACAATAAGGTTCCGGTAGACATTCAAAATTTGCCTTTAAATAAATTTAAAACAACCATTAAACGGAAACTATGTGCCAAAGGCTATTATAAAATTTCTGACTATCTGGATGATAAGAATGCGTGGACATGAACCGCTCGCCATTATCCAGTATATTTTATTCTTATTTTCTTTGTCGAATCATAAATTTTACAATTAGGTATCTCAAATTGTATTTGTATTGACTTATTTAAAAAGAGCAACCCTGGAGCTTCTTGCTCGTTCTTCTCTGGGGAGACTGCCTAGTGAATGAGCGATAACTGTATGTCATGACGATTTCAAATGTTATTCTTATAACTTACGAAATAAAAACATTTTTGATTTTGATTTTGATTTAGAGAGTCGTAGGAAATATTTTATGGAAAAAAATCGAACATTCTCTCAGACTTCGGCTGTCAAATACTTAAATAGTTATTTAAAAGTTGTATATCTCAATATGTTCACTTGGTCACGTAGTTTCGAGTTCAGCATAATGTTTATTCATACTATATTATTCATACTAATATTAACCATGTAAACACTTTATATATCCACCCTGTATAGAAAGTGTTTGATTTGGACGATCGAACACATTTAAGGGGTAGTTCACACTATCAAGTGAAACATTTTTTACTATGAAATAAAATCACTGACGTCGCGTAAAAATCCTCTGTTCCATACAAAAGTTTAATACCATGACCATAATGTTATACAGCTGTTACTTTACTTTTGAATCAAAATGAATAGCAACGGATGTGCCGTTGCTCCGTTGTACTCAAATTCTGTATCAATAGAAAATTAAGGCAATATATTAATTTTGTGTAATGTATGTAATATAAATGTAATGTAAATGCAATGTAAATGTAATGTAAATGTAATGTGAATGTAGTGTAAATGTAATGTAAATATAATGTAAATGTAATGTAAATGCAATGTAAATGTAATGTAAATGTAAATGTAAAAAGGCGAAGTAAAAAAAAAGTAATGTACAAAAATACAATAAAGCGTTTACAAACAAACAAGCAAACGGATTTTAGACGTCGCGAATTCGATTCCCATCGCAGTACATTGGATCTTCTAGATCTTCACCAAATTTATATGGGACCACCCTTCAAACAAAACAGAAGTTCTGAAACGTACATAAGAAAATAGCGCTGAATTGGCAATGATAACTGTAAATTGAAAACCTACAAGAAAACAAGCGGTTAAAACAAAACGGCTGAACCGATTTTGATAAAACATGTGTGAGAAACATCGCTAGAAAACCTGCCTTCAAATTAAAAAAAACCTCATCCTAATCGGTTCACTCGTTTAAGAGCTACGGTGCCACAGACAAACAGTGCTCAAACTTATAACACCCCTCTTTTTGCGTCGGGGGTTAAAGAGAGAAATAAAGTGAATTATAGTAATTAAGCCAACTAAAGCAGTATATTTACATACGCATTGACAACAACATGATTTTAATTGGTACAACCCTAATATTAATTCCCGTGGATAGAAATTCTTTGTGGCTATTAAGTGTTATTGTTGTAACACGGTACACGGAAATACATGGTCGTTATTACCTTCGCGCGCCTTATGGGCCAGGAGTCAAGGCGGAGATTAAACCCTGCCCTAACACCCCAAATTACACAGTAATCCGATCCTAAACACCGCCTTACTACACGAGATCCCATACCATTACAACGAACTCCCTACTAATAAACTCTCGAGAACAAACTCCATTTCCGGCTGAACAAGACACATCTACATGAGAATACTAACTTAGCGAGCGTTGTAAAGGGGACATAACAATAGTCGTTGCGAGTACAACTGTTGTTGTACAATGCTATACATTCAATAGGGCTGTCGCTTAGAATTTAGGCCGGCAACTTTGGCTTTAATAAAATTAGACACAATGGGACTCCGTGGACTGAAAGTTAGCTAAAGTGTTCAAATTAATTTGTCATCTTCCTGAACAGAAATTTGCTTGGTAAAATTTAATTTCAATACAATTGCTCATTTGCTATAAGGCAATGCGGCCAGCGTTCTGGGTACGATTCCACTAGTCAGGGGCTTGGGGCTAGTTATTTATTTGTGACTTCTTTCAAAAAAATTCTATAATTATTACTCAGCGTGTTTTTTTAATTAAAACTAAATAGGTATATTGCTCAAAACTGTTTAGTACGTCATGATTTAGTGAGCGTTTTTAAATACAATTTAAAATAGGTATATTGCTGAAAACTGTTTAGTACGTACGTCATAATTTAGTAAACGTTTTTAAACACAATTTAAAATTACTTTCTATTCATCAAGTGTTACTTTCTCTTTATTACCAATTACGAGAAATGAAAATCAAAAAAATCAAAAATGTTACTTATTTCGCAAGTTATAAGAATAACTTTTGAAATCGTCATGACATACAGTTATTGCTCATTCACTAGGCAGTCTCCCCAGAGAAGAACGAGCAAGAAACTCCAGGGTTGCTCTTTTTAAATAAGTGTTTTGAAGTCATTAAATTATTAGTATTGAAGTAAGACAACAATTGATTTAAAATTAGATCTTCGAAAACTTTACTAAAATTTGTTATACTCTATAAATAAATTAATATTTCGGACACTTACACCAATCATCTAGTCCCAAACTAAGCAAAGCTTGTGCTATGGATACTAGATAACGGATAAACATACATAAATAGGGCCACTATACCAAAAGGTTGCGGGTTCGAATCCCGCTAGGGGCATATGTTTGTGTGATGAATACGGACATTTGTACCCGAGTTATGGATGTTTTCACTTATAATAAGTATTACGAAAAAAAAATTATTTATTTAGTATATCAACCATCTGGTATCCACAACACAAGCCTATAGTTGCTTATTGTGGAACTAGATGGCGCTGTGTGTATGTATAAGGATATTTTATTTTTTATTTATTTATTTTTGGACAATAAGGGGCAGGAAAATGATGATTATTTTGTAATCATACCTGCTCTCAGGACGTCCGCTGCTAATGTTCAGAAGCAGATGACTTTGTGGGTGGAAGTCCTACGCTGCGCTTGCTGATTCGTGGTCTCCACTCGTCTTTAATACCCCATCGGCAGATCGATCCCTTCAGGAAATTCTTAGCATCTCCTGCTCTGTCGTTACTATGACCGCTACCAGAGCCAGGTGTAACGATTGATACAGGGAGGAAGTGCAGTAAAACTTATAAAATTTGTACTAGACTACTTACTATGTGTAAGACTAAGATGGGAAATTTTCATAGTCATAGTCATATCATTTATTGCTCATGTGGTAAATATAGGATGTTACAGACACAAATTACATTTTTTATGGTTAACTGGATACGCATTTGACCACAATCTCACCTGAACATTGAACGCACACGAACCCTGTGAGGGCACTGCAATGTCTTAGGTATCTATTACATAATTACATAAATCTCGATTATAACCAAAATTATTATTAGTCATACATATAAAATAACATTCAAATGTCTCAATAATTTTTAACGTTAATTTCTATTATGCGAAAGAAAAAATAATTATTCTATATACTCAAAAAAACTCTTGCAATGTATAAAAGCACTTTGATATTAAAAAATCTTTTAGCCTTCTTTACCTTCAAGAAACGAGCCTACACCTTCCTCAAAGGCCGGCAACGGATCTGTGACCTTTTTGGTGTTGCGGGTGTCTATGGGCGGCGGTGATTGCTTTCCATCAGGTGACCCGCATGCTCGTTTGCCGCCCTCTCATATAATAAAAAAAAAACCTTTTACGAAATAAGGATTCATTCTTTGGATGCGCAATGGTATTTTTAAATGATGACATTACTAAATTCTGCAAGAGAATCCGAGGATTTAGTGCTCACAGCAATATAAACATTATATGTATAAGAACCGCAACTCGGTTCTTATACATATAATTTCTATACCGTTCGCAAAACGCGTTTGTTAGAGTGACCTAGCTCCCATCGAGCTCTTAATTGGACACGACCAGCGTAAATGGCAGGCAGATTAAATTACTACATAAATATAGTGGAAATATGAGCGTTGTTTACAAACATTATGAAATATAACAACTTTTTATATTAGTTCAAATAATAAATAAATATCCTTGGACGTACACACAGCGCCATCTAGTTGCACACTGAGCAATTAGGCTTGTATTGAAGATAATAATACTACACAAAATACGTTTTTCTTTTTGTAAATTTATAACATATAAATGAAAACATCCATAACTCGTGTACCGCGTAAAGAGGCCGCGTATTCGAATCCCGCTACGGGATTATATTTTGTAAGACGAATAATGTCTGTAAAAATATCATTTAGTAAATAAATGAATGTTTTATTTTGTTTTGTAGTTTTTTTTAAACGGTTCACAAAACTGGTTATAATTCAAAATATTTTCAGTCTTACCCAACATTACGACACAATAAACTGAATATATCCTACTGGATGTGAACAAAGCATGCACACAGGTAAACAGTTTCAATACTTAAGAATAAAATAGACTATTAACTAACTAAATCACAAAGACAATACAAAAAGACCTATTTATAATTCAAAATCAAATCAAAATCAAAAATGTTTTTATTTCGTAAGTTATAAGAATAACATTTGAAATCGTCATGACATACAGTTATCGCTCATTCACTAAGCAGTCTCCCCAGAGAAGAACGAGCAAGAAACTCCAGGGTTGCTCTTTATGAATAAGTCAATTTAAATTGACATTCAACAAATGATATCATATATAGATATAAATGCATGAAGTTTGACAACCCTGTGCATGAAAGGCCAGTTCGCTTACTTATATACAACATTAAGTTTGTCCCACTGAGGACCTTCCCGCCCCGGGGGATGCAAGTTTAAGAGCGGGACAGCGGACCGCGACGCATATTACGCACACATGAGACCTTTTTGTTGCCTCACAAAAAGTGTAGTCGAAATTGTGTTTGTAGTCCACACAGAGCCGGGGGCACTAGTCCGGTAAATATACACTTTTAAATTCCCATAATTTTAAAGGTCGTGATTTTTTTCCTGAAGTACCTGTCAGTGATAGAATAAAAAAAATCTCACAAATTGGTAGCTTGCTTTAGTAATTTCATAATAAAACATAGACTATTATGATTAAAATTACCACTGTGAATTTCATGGCGTCGAAGAATATATCTTAATATCTTTTGTTACAGAAATATGCATTGTTTAAAGATATAGGTACGTGGAATCCGTGTAACAATTTTCAAACAAATCGGTCAATAACTTCTTTATATTTAGGAAAAATTTCACCGAGGGCAAACATTATGACTCAATAAACTGTTTTAAAAAAATATAAAGTAGCCATTGATAAATTTTTTAGAAAATTGATTAGGAGATCTTAGCATCTTCTATAACGCAATGTAGATCACAGTTGTAACTTTAATTTAATCAAAATAAAAAAATGCTTTATTTTGTAGGTACACAGGGTACGCTTAAAATAGTCAGATTTTACATTTTTTAAGCTACTGCTTGTTGAAAAGCCAATTTTCCCCTGAGAAGAACAAGCAATAAACTCGAGAGGTTGCTCTTTTAAAAAAAAAAGGTTTTTATGTTACAAAATTATTAATTATTATTTTATATTATAATAATTCATTATTAATTGTGAAGTAGCCTGGTTACGCGAATTGTTCATGTCCATGAATATTTATCATCTAAATAATCTGATATTTTATAATATGCTTTCTTAATAAGTTTCTGTTTTATAGTATCTTTAAATTTTTTGGAAGGAAGATTCTGTATATCAACAGGAACCTTATTAAAAAAGCGTATACATAACCCTTTGAATGAATTACTGACTTTGAGGATTATTAATTGTAGGTTTTATATCTAATAACTATAATACCTATACTATACCTACAGCAAGCTACAGAGTTAGAAAACATTTTTATTTGATTACTGATGGGTACTCTATCCTTCTATAAAAAATCAGGAACTTTAAAATAATTGGAAGTTACACCACAAAAATTGCGTATATTTACTGGACTACACTCATTTTGTGGTTGGACACTCGTATTTCAAGTGACGTTTAAACGTATTTTAACCTCAGATGAAAAACGACAACATTCTTTGTGTATGTGTTTGTGTAAGTCCAGTAGTTGTTGTCTGGACTTGAGTGCGGTTTACGAAATTTTTCTTTTTGTAGCCTCCGTATAGGCCCGATTTTCAGTGTTCTGAGTTTTGGGACTACGTGTCGTTGTCGGTCGATTGGGGTGTCGCGTCTCAACGAGGGTGACGAAATGCAAAAATTTTTTTTTTATATAATTTTTTTTTTGAAAATTGTAAAAATAAGTAAATATTATGGGGCATGATTATGTTTTTGGATGAAGTAATTCTTTATGAATAAATCTCTACGCATTTATACTAATAGATAAAGGTAGTTACAAATAAAAAAAAATTGAAAAATTAAATATAAAACTCTATGAAAAAAAATAATACTTCATGAAAATAAGATGCCATAATTGTTTTGTTAAAAATTGTTTAGTTCATTTTACAGATTCATTTTCAATGTACCCGAAGGTCGTGGCAGACGTGGTATATTAAAACTATACTACTACTACTAACCTGACCCCTTAGGTTCTTAGCCAAGCGGTCTACTCTCTAACGAAAAAAGCTTCGGACGGCCGTAACTTCGGACTTTTTCTTTTGCAGTTTACTAAACGTACTCTCCGTTACTATTGAAAATTATTTGTCAAACAATAAGAAGCCCGCATATTGTGGGGGCAACAACCGGAACCGTACACTGCGCATGGGTATTAATATAAGGGGATAGGTTTAGAACCATGTTTGGTGTAAATCGGTTAAGTTATTTTTTTATTTTTTTTTTATAATAAGTTGTTTATAATTATTGTACATACATATAATGTAAATAATACATCTATATATATCAAAAAAAAAAAAATCGATTAAGCTGTTACGAAAATATTTAGCTGCCAACACAGTTGGTTTGAGTTATATGCATGGCATAAATAAATATATCTGTACATACACACAGCGCCATCTAGCTCCACACTAAAACTAGGCCTGTATTATGGATACCAGATGGTTGATAAACTTCACAAATAATTGTTTTTTTTTTTTTGTAAATAAATACATATATAAATGAAAAACATCCATAACTCGGGAACACATGTCTGTATTCCTCATACAAACTTATGCCCCTAGCGGGATTCGAACCCGCGACCTTTTGGTATAGTAGCAGAGTTTCTAACCACTACATCAAACAGGTCGTCATATATATCATTTTTTAATCATTAATCATTTTTCTCGGGATTGTCTACATTTTCAATTTATAAATTGTTACAGTGTCATTTCATTTGACATTTATCTGTCGACAGTACCAAATGTATGAATTTAGTGGGAAATTTAACTACCTAAATGTAGTTCCCGGTAATTTCCCCTTTAAAAGCATTTTTACCCCAGCTCTTAGCTCCTCTATGCCCCCCCCCATCTCCTGTATAACGTCCCCCTGCGACCTCAAAGTCGACAAAGGCATCATGTGTCGCGGTAATCTGATGTCCGGCCACTGACGACATGCCGCAGGCTTGAGAATCTATTAGAACCGGCTGGTTTATATCTAATTCGGTTAGTACATCGCTGTGAATAGTGAATAGTGCTGGAGAATCCCTCATCGCTCAGGCTGCCCTACTTATTCTGGGGTGGACACCTTCCTCAAAGGCCGGCAACGCATCTGTGACCCTTTTGGTGTTGCGGGTGTCCATGGGCGGCGGTGATTGCTTTCCATCAGGTGACCTGCATGCTCGTTTGCCGCCCTCTCATATAAAAAAAAATAAAAAAAATAGTACATCGCACTTTTCTAATCATTTCGGGTCGGCTCTGTATGTTGTAGGATCACACATTGTTCTGTATACTGTTTCTGTTGTATGTTCATTAACTTACACAATGTTTTTTTGTGTTGGACAGTTCATTTCTGTGAATTTATGTCCATTTAGTGTAAGTATTAGATGTTTAAATTATGACCATTGCTACATTTTCTTAGTACTACATTAATTCTGTGACATAATGAAAGAGAGCTCTATGTGAAATTTTGTTATGCGATTTAGGTATATTTGCTAAAAACCAGACTTAGGTAGAAATAATAACGACTGGTCCAGTAGCTTTCGAAACTAAAACGGTTGGGGGTTCGAAACCCACTTGGAGTATGTTTGTGTGACAAATAGGAACATTTATGTTTAATTTCATGGATGTATAAATAAATATGTTTATCCGTTATCTGGTATTCATAGTGTGACGACCGATTGGTGTAGTGGATAGTGACCCTGTCAGCGAAACCAACGGTTGCGGGTTCGAATCCCGCGACCGGTAAATGTTTATGTGATGAATATGAACATTTATTCCTGAGTCATGGATGTTCATATAAATTTTTATCTATGTTTATCCGTTATCTAGTATCCATAATACAAGTTTGCTTAGTTTTGGACTAGATGATTGGTGTAAGTGTCCAAAATATTTATTTATTTATTTATAGTACAGGTTTTGCCTAGTTTGGACTCGATAATTTGTATTTTTTTACTTTAATGCAATTTACATGTAGAACTGTTACAGTAATTCCGATTCGCACTTGGCCGTTTTTTTATTCATCACGGATACTTGTACCGTCCAAAGTACCAGTAGAGCAGAAGCTGTTAGGAGATTGTATGATGAAATAGTGACACGCGCCGCATGCGTGTACACAATCCTCCGTCCCTTTGATGAACACTGCACACATATTTCTCGCAATTTTCAAGTTATTTATTATCTGTTTATCATTTGTCATGTATGCTCATCCTAGTAGGCAGGGTGCTTTAGAAATGTAAGCCTATCTGTTAAACAATTTTTAAAAACTTAAAAAATCACTAAAATATTAGGTCCTTACCTATGAAATTGGCGTTTTGTATGAAGAATTTCATTAAGACTGTTTTCTCCATACAAACAATTTTGATTTTTTTTTTTTGGTAATGGCAAATCCAAATACAGCTAAACTTTGTGTGTATTATCGGATAACATTAAGTTAAGTATAGGCAGCGTTAATGTTTGAAAGTAACCGCTTTATTAAAATTTCTCCGAATCTAAGAAACCATTATAGGAAGCACATGAAAAGAGCTCTGTTCAATTTTTTATTATTATGTGATTTAGCCCAGATATTAAAAAATATTTCATGTGAAACCTTGAAATAATATTCCATTTTCCAAATAAAAAACAAATTTGGATATAGCTTTGAAAGTCGCAGGAATTGGTACATTATGATTAACGAAGAAAAAAAACTCCAATTTCATAGGTAAAGACCCCATATTAACGATATTAGCAAAAGACAAATAAATAGCGCCGGCATTATAAAACCTTTTTTTAGCTTCAATAGCTGACTATTCAACATGACGAAACAATGTGAACTATTAAATTTGACAAGTTACCATTAGAACAAGAATTTGTTTCGGTCGCTGTCCCTTCTATAAGTTTCTTATACTAGACCCTCTCAACCACTGTGGGTCTTTACTTTAATTTCCGTTCTTTCGAGTCAATTTCGCGAGCTCTTTACTGACGCGTCACAGCATGCAAAGGCGAACGAACACTATAGTCACAGACAGAAAATATAAAGCAATCCTTAAAGAGTATTATATTTTATATGAATATTTGAAGCAGCACTCACCTACTTCTAACATGTTTTTTTTTTGTTTTTTTTTAATTAAAAACTGGTTTCGCGTTTGACTACAATCTCACCTGATGGAAAGTGACGATGTAGCCGAAGATGTATCACGCGCACCCAGTAAATGCTTACTCACTCTAGACTTGAAGATCCCAAGGTTGTAAGTGTCGGGAAAAACCGACGCGGGCAGTGAGTTCCATACCTTAGCAGTCCGCATTATAAATGATGAAGCAAAGCGCTTAGTGCGGATGTTCGGTATGTTGACAACATATGGATGGAAACCCCTTAACCTAATATTAATCATCTGAGTGAAATAAGCCTGTCCTCACCGCATGGGCAGAACTTCCACACAAGGAGAGGGTATGGCTCTTTATTAACCAGGTAAAATCAGCGCGGATTGGTGTCAGATTAGTAACCACCTAACAGTGTTTCCAATCTGCCTTTGCAAGCCATTGACTTGGCTCAACGATTGTCTTCAATTGAAAACAATGGAAAGCAACAGTCTATCATGTAACCGCCTCCGTAGCTTAATGTAAACAACATTGGGTTTACGAATCGGAGGTCGCGGGTTCGATTCCCAGCGGAGCACATAAGTACTCGGTTTGGTTGGTGGTAGGGCTACGTAGGGCTTTTTAAATGTCCGCCCGGCTAGCTACCACCATTTTACTTAAATCTGCCGCCGAGCGGCAATGTTAATAGCATTGTTGTGTTTCGGTTGTCAGAGATGAGATAGCCAGTCCCCCAAATATGTTGGGGTTTCCGGGTCAGTGTGATTGAGGTCAAGTACTGCCACTACATGTCATCCATAAAAGTACTGACCGCGCCAGACTCTCCACACCACACATTTTTGATCTGGTACTACTTATTATAAGTCTGTAGTTCCAAGAAAACAATATAAATCAGCTGTAAAAATCTTTATTTTTGAAAATAAGTTCCAGTGTATTCAAATAAAATAGCTATTTACCTTTACATATTATATGTACCTAGGTACTTAAATTACTCTGAAGACGATGGTAACAGCAAACACCCATGTTCAGGGAAGTGCTAAACGCAGTTCCCGAAGCGGGACCTCCGACCGCAGGACAGGCGGGACAATATGTGTTTTTTTTATGCACAACGGGTTGGTAGGTACTTGACCTTAATCACACCTGATGTTAAGTAAAGATGTGGTCGAAGTTGAAAGCGTACTGACCAGGAAACCCCAAACACATTTGGGGGACTGGCTATCTTATCTCTGACAACCGGAACACAACAATGCTATTAACATTGCTGCTTGGCGACAGATTTAGATAAGATGTTGGTAACTAGCCAGGCGGACATTTAAAATGCCCTAACACCAACCAAACCGAGTACTTAAATATGTACCCCGCTGGGGATTGAACCCGCGACCTCCGAATAGTAAACCGCAATGTTGTTTACATTGAGCCACGGAGGCGGTTGCAACTTTCTATAAAAAAGCATTTAAACTTTCTATAGAAAAGTAAATTATTTAAAATCCAGACGCACTCCTAAACTTTTCACTGCACCACCAAACAAAGCTACTCATACATTAACAACCAAAAAAAAACTAAATTAAATGCAACTCTACATTTTAATGTGCGAGATTAAAATTTTTGCTCACATTACCCTAACAAAAAGTTAAGCACAGTGCACCTCAATTTGCCGGGCCAACTGTTTCCACTCTAATATGCTAACATTAGCAGTGACATTCTGCGCGGAATTTTGAAATTAAATAGCATTGTAGTGGGAGGGGCGTGGTGTTGACACGCATTGTCCCGCCTTGTCCCGCTGTGCTCGGTCCCGCTTCGGGAACTGCGTCATGAATGTGTTTGCTTATACAATGGGTCACTATAACACGTGTCTGTATAAATTAACTATTTCGAATTAAGATGTCTCTGTACACTGGTCGAGTATACTTGTACAGGTAATTTCAGAAGTGCTGAGCGAATTGTTGTATGGTAAAGCGTTAAGTTCTCGTTTTGGTGTTAATAATTGTATCATGAGATCGGTTTCAATATATTAGGTCCTTACCTATGAAATTGGCGTTTTGTATGAAGAATTTCATTAAGACTGTTTTCTCCAAACAAACATTTTTGATTTTTTTTTTTGGGAACGGCAAATCGAAATTTAGCTAAACTTTTTATGTATTATCGGATAACATTAAGTTAAGTATAGGCAGCGTTAATTTTTAAAAGTAACCGCTTTATAAAAGTTTCAGCGAATCTAAGAAATGATTATGGGAAGCACAATGAAAAGAGCTCTGTTCAAATTTCTTTAATTACGTGATTTAGCCCAGACATTAAAAAATATTTAATGTGAAACCTTGAAATAATATTCCATTATCCAAATAAAAAACAAATTTGGATATAGCTTTGAAAATCGCAGGAATTGGTACATATGATTAACGAAGAAAAAAAATTCCAATTTCATAGGTAAAGACCCAATATTTTCCTTTCTTTCATATATAAAAACTAAACTATGGTTAATACGAACATATCGCCTAACTGAGTTACCCGGGAAGCCCTTGACAGTGCAACGAGAAGTTTTGGGAACACGTACATAACATTGGTATTTCTTTTCCTTGTGGCGAACTTTTTCGTAGTCCTTTTCGAGTTCCAGGATAAAGGGCGAGTCAAAGAAACGGGCCCCGAAGGTACAGTCGCGTGAATATTAAAGATAGCAAACACTAAGAGGTAAGGTTTCGTGCCATTTACGTCACGATCTGATTATATTTATGTAATTACTAGGTTTCCGCCCGCGGCTTCGCCTGCGTCGAATAATTTTAACGCGGAAATTTTTTGATCCCGCGGGAACTACTTACTTTATCGGGATATATTGTTTTAGTTGTATTTTTCATATGTAAAATTTGTTATGTGTGTGTACATGGATGCAAATAAATGCTTATCTATCTATCTAATTCACTGGTATTCTGCTGAAAACTATGGGGTTTGGTCTGGGACAAATGGAATTTTGAAATGTGTTTGGTGTTATCAAATTAAAACTAACGTTATTGGTAAATGAATGTTGTGTAAGATTATTCCCGTAACATATTGGATTCATTTAATAAAATATACCTAATTAAGTTATTGAACCAATTATTATTATTATTATAGAATAAATTGATAATTAATGAAAAATTAAGAAATTATTGCAAGTTTCGATTTCATATTCTATACACGTTATAATTATAATAAACTATTTCAATTTGTGATGCCCAAGCTATGGATCCAATCCACTCACACAGATTATGAAACACCGAGCATCGCCCTCTCCACTCGTTGCGCGACCTCATTTTCATATTAATGATTTATAACAATTCCTCGAAATTTCGCTCCAACACTAATTTTACCTAAAATTTCACGAGAACACTGTATCCAAAAGCTCACGCTCCACTGATCGCTAGTGGGTGCTTTATATTTTTTTAATATTCATGAAGCAAGACAATACAACGCGTTGAATATTCAATCGACAAAGGGCGGGTTGGCCTTCAAATAATTTATATACCACTATTCCCATAATTTACTATTTCAACCACAAAATAAACAATATTTTTACGAAAATACATTTGGCTTGTTATTACTAAATGAAAATGGACATTTCACTCTGTGAATCAGTTTTAAAACCAGCTGTTTTGTATTTGACGGAGTTGTGTGTGTGTCCAGTCTTTTATGATTAACTGGATACACTTTTGACCACAATCTCACCTGATGGAAAGTGACGTCGTTGAAGATGAAGTAGATTCAACCGCCTCCGTGGCTCAATGTAAACAACATTGAGTTTACGATTAGGAGGTCGCGGGTTCGATCTCCAGCGGGGTACATGTTTAAGTACTCGGTTTGGTTGGTGGTAGGGCATCTTAAATGTCCGGCTGACTAGCTACCACCATTTTATCTAAATCTGCCGCCAAGCAGCAATGTTAATAGCATTGTTGTGTTCCGGTTGTCAGAGATAAGATAGCCAGTCCCCCAATTGTGTTGGGGTTTCCGGGTCAGTACGCTTCCACCTTCGACCTCATCTTCACTTAACATCAGGTGTGATTGAGGTCAAGTGCAAACCCGTCGTGCATAAAAAAATAAAAAAAGGAAATTCACCCTGCTCTTGAGGATTCGGTAATGCGTGATTCAATTTCAGTTCGTTTTTTTTACATAAGAATCGTTTATTTGATCCATTTAGCGACACACACATACATGTATAAGTGTGTAAATAAGAAATGAACACAGTGAAATTGGGACCGGAGGAGATTAAACTTATCTGTCGTCGTACCACACAGTTCTCAACAACCACGTTGCTAGACGGAAGCGTATAACATATGGTTTGCTGCCTCAGACCACAGAGTGAATGGTTTCAAGACGATAACTCAACTCATTATTAAGACGCTGAATAGATCCAACGACCTTGAGCAATGGATACGCCCACTTAATGTTCGATAAAGCACTCGTACTCTCAGACGGTCGACTTTACGGGAAAGCCTCTTGCGAACTCAACTTTTTTCAAGCATAAATTTAAGTATTTTTAGAGACTACTTTGCAATTATTTTCTATCGGGCGACGTTTATGTATTCATGTTTTGTAAACAGCCATTAGGTCAGAAATACGATCAATAATTTATTTAATGATTACTAATTTATTTAGTAATGATATGAGCAATAGGTTTACACAAAACGAAACTCATTCGGTTCAATTTAGATGTTTCAGCCTCTTAATCTGTGCCTTACATATTTATCCTTCAATCAATCAAGGAATTTAAACAGTTGAAATTGTTTGATTTACTAAGTAACCAATATGTTTATACTCGCTATTTTGATTCCAAGGACAATTGTCGAGCCAGGGAATATTACCACCATACAATTTTGCCCACACTGGACATAAGTTGGCAGCCATAAACGACAACACACAAAACTCCTCCTCCTCCTTCCTCAAAGGCCGGCAACGCATCTGTGACCCTTTTGGTGTTGCGGGTGTCTACGGGCGGCGGTGATTGCTTTCCATCAGGTGACCCGCATGCTCGTTTGCCGCCCTCTCATATAAAAAAAAAAAACCATTTCACATAATAAGGTGCTTCTATCTCCTACATAAATAGGTGCCTGTGCGGTGGTAATGACTAATGACAGGAAATATTTGGTTACAATCTGTGAATATATTATTAATTTAGCTTTGAAACACAATTGTTTGGTGTATTTGGATTCAGGAAAATCTGACTCGATGCGTCGGCTCAGCGGTTAAGACGCGATCTGTCAATTTGGGAGTTCCGGGTTCGATTTTCAGGCAGGCCATGTACCAATGAGTTTTTAAATTTAATTACTTATGTGCATTTATCCGACTGTTCTTAAACAGTGAAGTAAACATCGTGAGGAAACCTGCATGCCTGAGATATATAAATTCAAAGGCATATGAAGTCCCCAACCCGCATTGGGCCAGCGTGGCGGACTATGGCCCATATTCCCTCATTACACGAGGGAAGGCATCGTCATAATGATGATGACGAAATCTTCTGAGTCCGTATACTTCCATGCATCACAGTTTCATGTTAACCTATTATATTGTACTTGTTATATTAACTTTGTGGTGAATAAATACATTTTATTTATTTATTACTTCATTTATCGCATTTCGTGGTTTTTCTAAATTTTCAATTTGACAGTTACACTAGGCTAAAAAGTATTTCATGACTATTATCTTTCCGGCATTTAAATGAAGAGATAAAACCCGACATCTGCTGCACCTGGAGCGAATCATGTCGTCACGTAGCCGTGACGTCACGTCGCGGAGCAATCTTTCCCGTATTTAGCTTTAAATGGCCATTTAACAATTCGGCCGCGCAATCAATCATAGAGGAGATTAAGGGCGAGCGAGGGGGGAGCGGGGCGGGGCGATAACTCGCCGAGCTAATAATTCAGTTCGCTTGCAGCTCGAGATAACGCTTTACCATTAGCTGGGTCTGTTACAACAAATTCCATGACCAACACAGTGATATCCATCCGTGGTCACTGTTGTGATTTCCATGGCACATTATATTCGTTGGAAAGACGTTGCGTTTGAGTAATAAAGAGTAGTTTGCTAAAGGAGTTTAATAAATTCCAGAAAATTAAATTTACCACGGAAGTCACTTTAAATCCCATTCTGAAAATTGATGCAATCGACTTTTTCATAGTATATATCACAAGCATTCCTGGCGTAATCATAATCGCTATCGGAAACGATTACCAAAGACGATATTTAACTCTTAATGAATGAATAAATGCCTATATATTTATTACTAGCTTTCCGCCCGCGACTTTATCCGCGTGGAATATTTTATCAAAACCGGCTCGGCAAAAAAATTTGCCCATATGTTAATTCATCCTATTGTAAGAATGTGCAGATCTTATAATGAAATCTTGTATAGCGTGAATGCACGCAACATAGATGTATTTGACTCCAGGTCAAGTGTATTCCATAAAGCCCTTAAAGATATCCGTAACCGCCTCCGTGGCTCAATGTAAACAACATTGGGTTTACGATTCGGAGGTCGCGGGTTCGATCTCCAGCGAGGTACATGTTTAAGTACTCGGTTTGGTTAGTGGTAGGGCATTTTAAAGGTCCGCCTGGCTAGCTACCACCATCTTATCTAAATCTGCCGCAAAGCAGAATTAGGTGGATTTCCATTCTTCGTGCTATACTATATATAAATGTAATAAGTAATTAAATTAAATTTAAAACTCACTGGTACATGGGCTGCTTGGGAATCAACCCTGGACCTTCCAAATTGGGAGACTGCATATTAATCACTGATCCACGGACGGTTCTTGAAATGTATGGTTAGGTATTACATGTGGACCCATACGCTCTCTCAGAGAGTATTTCGATCGATTTCGCTCTGTTGGAGTGGAAACTTGAGACGGGGCAGTGAGCCAGTGTGTTAGCTGCCTGAACTGTTGTAGTACTGGTAAACGGAGAGCTATTTCCATCTGCATTTACAGGGTTTGAAATATTTGAATATTACAAGAGACGAAGGTGAGTGTAATTTTTTTTTATTCACGACGGGTTCGTACTTGACCTCAATCACACCTGATGTTAAGTGAAGATGAGGTCGAAGGTGGAAGCGTACTGACCCGGAAACCCCAATACACTTGGGGAACTGGCTATCTTATCTCTGACAACCGGAACACAACAATGCTATTAACATTGCTGCTTGCCGGCAGATTTAGATAAGATGGTGGTAGTAAGCCAGGCGGACATTTAAAATGCCCTACCACCAACCAAACCGAGTACTTAAACATGTACCCCGCTGGGGATCGAACCCGCGACCTCCGAATGGTAAACCCAATGTTGTTTACATTGAGCCACGGAGGCGGTTTGTGAGAAACCGACGCTTTTCAACCCCCAACGCAAAAACACTTTTTTTATGCACAAGGGGTTAGCACTCGACCTCAATCACACCTGATGTTAAGTGAAGAAGAAGATTGAAGCTAAAGTGTTCTGTTTTAGTATTTCTTAATTTCCTCTATATACAACGTTACAAAAATACCCCTAATGACTGAATTTGAAAGCATTGTAGTGTTTCGGTTGTCTGAGATAAGATAGCCAGTCCTCCAAATCTGTTGGGGTTTCCGGTCAGCTTCACCTTCGACCTCATCATCATTTAACATCAGGTGTGATTGAGGTCAAGTACCAACCCGTTGTGCATAAAAAAAAATAATAAGTTTTATAGTTGTTTTATATAGTTTTATAACGATATTGTACCTTAAATGTAATTCTATTCACCCCATGTCAAAACACTTCAAAGAATTTTCATTTAGTTGTCACACGTACATTTATCATTTCTTTAATTTCTAACACTTTCATTGTTTGTTGTTCAAACGCTTTTATTTGGGATATCTTTGACCACATCTTTCAAACATCAAAATCAAAATCAAAATCAAAAATATTTTATTCAATGTAGGATACAAAAATATCACTTATTGAAAGTCAACATGTTATTTTTTTTTAAACTACATCGCTTCACAAGGATTTATGGTTAGGGAGAAGAAGCGACAAGAAACTCCGCAACAACACATCTTTGCAATTAGTTTCCATCTTTACAATGATATTACATTTTATATTACATATTACAAAAGCAATTAACATAACGACCAGTTAACACCAGACCTCCTTATCACCTAAATAATCATCTATCCTGTAATAACTCTTCTTACACAGAGTTTCTTTAATGTGGCGTTTAAATTTCTGCTCTGTTAAACTCAATACATGTTCTGGTATTTTATTGTAAAAGCGTATGCTGTGTCCCACAAAGGACATTTGGGATAACGTTTGTGACGTTATATGTATATATAATACATAATTATAATCTAACTGGTCTAACTAACATTATAAATGCGAAAGTATGGATGTTTGTTTGCTTGTTTGTTGCTAAATCACGGCGAAACGGATGAACGGATTTGGATCAAATTTGGTATATAGGTAGAACATACCTTAGATTAAAACATAGGATATTTTTTATCCCGATAAAGTGAGTAGTTCCCGCGGGATATACAAATTTCCGCAATAAAGTTAATCCACGCAGGCGAGACCGCGGGCGGAAAGTTAGTCTCTAATAAATAAACCCACTAGAAACATATTACGTATATGCACAAGGAGATATTCAGAGTAGGTGAGTATAACGTGAATCTCATCCTGAGTGAGACGGCTCACATCGGTTTCAATCCGGTAGAATCGACCGCGACCCTTTTAGGATATTGCGCCGGTAAAATGTGGTAGTCTTAACGTTTCCAATTTAAAGTCAATCCCCCCTGAGGAGCGCTGGAAACTTCTCAGATACGACAAATTTGCAGATAGGACCAAAGTGGGCAAGGAAAGTCAGCGCAAATTAATACTAAAAGTTTGTACACTTGGGCTGGGATGATTTCTATATTACTTATATATTAAAATAAGTAAATATCTATCGTGATATTGTATTTTATGATATGTATGTATATCCCAGTAGGGATTTAATGTATGTTTATTATTTGGTTATCTTTTCTTTTTATTTGTTTTATTATTAATAAATAATAAATATCCTTAAGACATACACACAGCTCCATCTAGTTCCAAAGTAAGTAATAAGCTTGTGTTGTGGATATCAGATGGTTGGTATACTACATAAATACATTTTTTTTTGTAAATAAATACTTATTATAAATAAAAACATCCATAACTCGGGTCTGTCCGTATTCATACCACAAAAGTATGCCCCTAGCGGGATTCGAACCCGCTACCTTTTGGTATAGCAGCAGAGTTTCTAACCACTATACCAAACAGGTCTTCTTTGAAACGGACTACTTTCTTACGTACATACGAACTGGCAAACTAAATAAAAGCTTGTAAAAAGGAAATATTAATATCTATACCTAATTAAGCTACTCGTATTCGATTAGCGAAGTTAAGCAATGTCTGGCGCGCACGTCCTTGGATGGTGAACCGTGGATGTTGTATAATAATTAAACTATTAGGTATTTACCTATAAAATTGGAAAAATTTTTTCTACGTTAATCATAATGCACCAACTCCTACGATTCTATAGCTATTTCCAAATTTGTTTTTTATTTGGAAAATAGAATACATTTTCAATGTTTCACATGAAATATTTTTTAATGTCTGAGCTAAATCACATAATAAAAAAAACTTGAACACAGCTCTTTTCATGAGCTTCCCATATTACTTCTTAGATTCGCAGAAACTTTTATAAAGAGGTTGCTTTTAAAAATTAACACTGCCAATATTTAACTTAATGTTATCCGATAATACACACAAAGTTTAGCTAAATTTGGATTTGCAGTTCCCAAAATAATTTCAAAAATGTTTGTATGGAGTAAACAGTCTTAATGAAATTCTTCATACAAAACGCCAATTTCATAGGTAAGGACCTAATAATTATGTTTAGAACACTCAAACCCTTACGATTGAGATATCTCTTACCACCTCCATTGAGATAAATAAATTATCAATTTTTGCATTGACCTCCTTTACAGGAGTTTGCTCAATACTCGATAATTCCACCAATGTAAACCCAATTCGCTGAACACTGACCTAAAATGAAAGTGCTTCGCCAGAAGCGAGTAAATTCTTATTTCATTTCGCGAATGGCCAAAACTTCTCAACTATGTAGTTGGCCTAAAATGTTTCCTAAAAAACATCTAACATGTTTACGCGGAGGCGACTTCCGTCAAGCGCCAATAAGTCAAAACTTTTTTGTTATTTCCTTGGCGCTGGTGTCGAAAACGCGACATTTACTAAAGTGTTCCCCTAACTTTCTCCATATGAACTGGAGTGTTCCTCTCAACTTTTTATAACCCCTGCCTTTATTTCGGATTTGACATCTTCGAGTGCAATATTTTACACATTCTCATTTTATTGCTCTCATATATTATTGCTGTATTGACTAACGGCTTCTACTGTAATTGCTTCAACTAATTCATCATCATCATCTCAGCCCGAAAACACTGTAGAGATATAGGCTTTCTCTCGTATGAGGGAGTATGGGCTATAGTTCACCACGCTCTGGCACAATGCGGGTTGGGGACTTCACATGCCTTTCAATTTTTATTTCTAAGGCATGCAGGTATCGTCACGCACGATATTTACCTTCACAGTTTAAGAGCAGTCGGATAAATGCACAAAAAAAGCTCATTGGTACATGGCCTGTTTGGGAATCGAACCCGGACCCCCCAAATTGAGAGACCGCTGATAGCCACCGACGCTTCAACTGAGTACTATTACCGTAATTTACTCGCATCTGTGACTCAATGTAAACAACATAAGGATTACGAATCGGAGGTCGCGGGTTCGATTGAATGGTAGGACATTTATGGGTTCCGCCAAAACGGCTGTATTAATAGCATTATTGTGTTACAGTTGTCGGAGATAAGATAGCCAGTCGCTCAAATCAGATGGGGGTTTTCCGGGTCCGTACACACCCACCCTCGGCCTCATCTTCGGCAATTTTACAAAATTTAAAGTCGATTTTTTTTATGATTGACTGGATTCGCGTTTGACCACAATCTCTCCTGATACAGAATACAGAGAATGAAGTCTAAATTTTATTGTGCACAAAATATAGTCTGATTGTAATTTATCCCTGACTAGAAATAAATTACAATGTATATACAGAAACACATACAAATATATTCGACCACAACAATCATTCTCCTTAGTGTTATTCTTAAGAAATGAAGCCCAATTTCACAGTAATAAAAGTAAAAACATAAATAAATTAATAGTAATTGTTATTGGGCTCGTATACTAACAATTATTCTAAAATGTTCAGCGCCGTAAAGTTTAATAAAATATTTATTCTCTCAACAATCATATTATTTCTTTTACGAGTGTTTTGTTTAGGTAACTTAGTGTGAAATCTTACATAGTAACTTCTTATAGCGATCGGTCTATATAAATGTTTCTATTTTCATCGTTTCCTGTTCCATTAATGAACTTTACTCCAATGAGGTGTTTTCGATCTGAAGCTCAAGTCATCGTTGACTTCATTGTAATTTGCGAAATAACTTTCCTGGGGAAAATTAGTTCAGTTATTCTTCGAAATTCCTTCCGATTTATCGCTAAACAATCAAAGCTAGCGGGGACAGGCGCGGGGGGGGGGGGCGGTTACTTCATAAAACACCCCCCCTCCTCTCCAAAACTCCACAAAAGACAGACGCTAATGAAGCTAGAAGTTGTTAATTTTGCTGAACTTTGAATTTACGTGGTTTTTAATCGATTACTTTGGAAATGATGGCGCTGCTCTGCGCAACTTGTATCGACTTCGGAACGAGTTTTATTAAATTTGATTGCAAACGTTTAAGAAAAACAAACGGTTACCAACGGAACTCGTCAATGATTACGAATTTGTTGGTTCGCCGAATTGACTTGGAATAATTTCGAGGAATTACTTTTGCTTGGCTTAGTTGTTGTTTCTCATCCATTGAAATCATTTCAAAGAAAGTTGTATTTCTTGTATTTAATAGGAATGAAGTTTTTAGGGATATTCATTTGTAAAAACCGATTAGATTAAGTGTTTTCTTTGAAAAATTAAATCAAGGTTGAAGTATTAAAAAGTTGCCTACAAGAATTTGTAATAAGATAACCAATTCCGAGTATTGTAACAACTTATAAACGAGACTAATAACAATTTCGTTTAATTGCACAATATTTTGATGCTGTTGCATGAGCCATTGGTGCAGTGAGGTTGGATAGTGCAGTCTTATCAAGGTCAAGTGATAATATTCTTTATCAAAAGTCTTTGTATTTAAAGCAAGTATCATGTACCATCTTGTGTAGTATGCACATGACCTCAACACACCTGATGTTAAGTGACGATGAGGCCGAAGGTGGAAGCGTACTGGCCCGGACACCCCATCCTATTTGGGGGCTATCTTATCTCTGACAACCGGACAGCACACTAACACTATTAATAATAATAAGAAAATTACATCACAATACAGTAAACAGGGAGATTTTGAAATGGGGTGAGTACAGTATGATGTCAATAATGGTCTCCAGCTCAGCATCGTAGCAAGGAAACTGACCTGGAAACCCCATCTTATTTGGCGAACTGGCTATGTTATCTACAACCGGAACACACTAATGCTTTGTCGGCAGATATAGATAAGATGGTGATAGCCAGGCGGACATTCCAAATGCCCTACCACCAACCAAACCGAGTACTAATATAACTCGCTAGGGATCGTACCCGCGACCTCCGAATCGTAAACCCTATGTTTTTTACATTGATCTATGGAGCGGTTATAAAGCATTCTAAACTTCAGCAGTAGACAGACAGACAGGTGATGAAATCGTTCATACCTTAACTTTTCGTAACTAAGATTATACTACTACTACTATATATTAAGTATATATATTTATTTATTTATATCGACGGGTTCCGGGCTATTTGTATTAACCGCCATTTTTGAAACTTCACACCAGAGCAGTTTAAAGTTTCGATTTTCAGAAAAAAAATCATAACTTTAGCAAATCGCATTATTTTTTCAAAGCAAAGGAAATTTCTGTTTCTGTTACACATTATTCATATTTTGATTAATGTTTTTTCCCGATATTCCTATTTTTAACGAAAATAAATGTCGATTAATACAAAATGACCCACATTTTCGTTTTTTTTGTTCCAGGCTAAATGACTTAACCGCCTAGGTTTATTAATATATGTTCCAAGCTACTTGACTTAACCGCCTAAGTTTATTAATACATGTTCCAAGCTACTTGACATAACCGCCTAGGTTTATTAATACATGTTCCAAGCTACTTGACTCAACCGCCTAGGTTTATTAATACATGTTCCAAGCTACTTGACTTAAGTACCTAGGATTGCAAATAATAGCTCTAAGCTAAGTGCTTTAACCAATGAGTTGGTCATATTTCAAACCTAAGCTAATTGATTTAAATACCATATCTCAAACTTATTGATGTATGGCTAATTAGTTTATGTGACTTATTTCTTTTTTTTAAATTGTTTGCAATCATACTAAAATAATAAGGTGTGCAGAAATTGACGGCTAAAACATTGATTAATTAAAAGGTACGTTGAAATAATAGGGGGTTTCACCTATCTTGTTAATTATTATGAAATGAAAAATAAAACATAGATAATAAATTGTTCAAAGATAAGTTTTTTATTTAAACTAACTTGTGTAAAGTGCGCTGATGCACACAAAACAGCAGACTGTCCCAAGAAGGATCGCAACAGCCCAGCAAAATGCGCTTTATGCCTTGGTAACCATCCTGCAAACTACAGGGGTTGTGATCTCTATAAAGAAATAATGAACCGAAAATATAACAAAAGAAACAACACTGACACGGAAAAGTAGTGAGGAGATAAGGCATGCGAATAACACTGAAAATGACAGAACTAAAGAAATAAATACAACCAACCAAGCAACATATGCAGATGTTACCAAAAATAAAAACCAACGCGTAAGTGTTGAGCCAACCCAAGTAGTGCAAGACCTACTTATAAAACAGTCTGAAAAGATTGACCTACTCTTACAGCATATAGGCAACCTAATGGGCCTTATGACTAAACTCATAGACCAACTATTAAAGTGATTGGACTACGGATTGGAACTTGGAACGTAAACGGACTTGCTCCAAATAGAGACGAAGTGGAAGTACTGTTGAGTATGCATAGACTAGATGTGCTTCTGATATCTGAGACACACTTCACTAATAGAAGTGCCATAAGGATACCACAATATAATATCTACACCACAAACCATCCCCATGGAACGGCTCATGGAGGATCTGCGATTATCATTAAATCTAACATGAAGCATCACCAGCTGCCTTGTTATAAAACGGAACATATACAGGCGACAACAATTTTTGTTGAGGACAAAAATGGTGGTTTTAGTGTGTCCGCGGTATACTGTCCTCCAAAACACAACATCAAGGAATACCAATTCACTCACTACTTTGCAACCCTCGGAAGACGTTTTATAGCTGGTGGCGACTGGAATGCAAAGCATACATTCTGGGGATCACGACTCATACATACTAGAGGAAGAGAGATGAAGTTATGTATTGATAAGAATAGATTCGTGACTCTGTCACAAGCTGAACCAACACACTGGCCAAGTGATCCAAAGAGACTACCGGACGTGATTGATTTCTTTGTTGCGGGAGGTCTCCCAAGACTAAACTTTCATGTTGAGACTTGCTTGGATGGCTCATCGGATCGTGTACCAGTGATTCTGACGGCTGGTGCAACTGCACTGCATCATGACAGTCAACACCGACTATGCAATAACCTGACTGACTGGAACTCCTTCCGAGAAATGGTTGAGGAAGGACTGGAGTTGAAGGTGGCTTTAAAGACATCGGATGATATCGATAGAGCCGCAAGAGAATTCATGGAAGCAGTGCAGTGTGCCTGCTGGCATTGTACCCCTGTAAAAAAAACCTGCAAAATCAAGAAACAGCATACCATGGCAGATACGTGAGAAAATTAGGGAAAAACGAAGATTGCGACGGGTTTGGCACATTAGTCGAGAGACGATAAAGCAGCCCTAAACAAGGCCATCAAAGAAGTCAGAGAGGTTATTGCTGCTGCTAATAGTGCAACACTAAAAGCTCAACTGGAATCTTTAACAGCGACTAGAGCTACAGACTATTCATTGTGGAAAAGTACACGGAGCATGAATCGACCTCAAACCACAAAACCTCCAATAAAGATGGAAAACAATGACTGGGCTAGAACAAGTAAGCAAAAAGCTGAAGTGTTTGCGGAACACCTAGCAAAGGTATTTGTGCCTAACTCGGCCGAAACAGACGTGGATGACTCAGATGTGGAACTCATTCTGGATCAGCCATACCAGATGGAACTGCCTATCAAACCGATTACTCCAAGAGAAATAGTAAGGCACATCCAAAACCTCGGTAATGGGAAGGCCCCTGGTTTCGATATCATTACAAAAGAAATACTGAAAGAGCTGCCAGGGAAGGCTGTGACGTATTTGACCCTTCTGTTCAACGGTATACTCAGGGTGGGACATTATCCATCTCTGTGGAAGGTGTCACAAATAGTAATGATACACAAAGAAGGAAAACCAGCGCACGAGGTAACCTCATACAGACCTATAAGCCTGCTTCCCATAGTATCAAAACTCTTTGAAAAACTACTGCTCCATAGAATGTCACCAGCCCTAAGAGACAGGGCAGTAATCCCAGACCACCAGTTCGGCTTTCGACAGAAACACGCAACCGTTGAACAAGTCCACAGAGTTTGCGGTGAGGTGAGGAGGTCCCTAGAGAACAAGGAATACTGTGCCTCTGCTTTCCTGGCATATACAGCAAGCATTCGATAGGGTATGGCACATGGGGCTCCTGTGCAAAATCAAACAATCATTGCCACACACATTTTATGAGATCCTACAGTCGTACCTGACGGACAGAATCTTCCAAGTTAAGGAAAGCGACTCGGCATCCAGGTTCTACGAAATTAGAGCCGGCGTACCCCAGGGTTCAGTGCTGGGACCAGTGTTATATACAATATACACAGCAGACCTACCACAGCCGCTGACTGTAATGACTGCAACATATGCCGACGACACGGCCATTCTGGCGAGCCATAGTGATCCCGAAATAGCATCTAACATACTTCAACTAAGCTTGGATGAAATAGGCAAATGGTTGAAGAAATGGAGAATTAAAGCTAGTGCATCCAAATCTGTCCAGGTGACGTTTACGCTACGGAAGGGCAACTGTCCTCCTGTTAAACTTGACGAACAAGAACTTCCTCATAGAGACTCGGTGAAATATCTGGGAATCCACCTTGACCGAAGACTCACCTGGAAAACTCATATTCAGGCTAAAAGGGATCAGATCAACATAAAATACAGAAACTTGTCAGTACAAGTTTTAATATAAACTTTAATATAAATAAAATAAGCCAGTGCTTATAGGCAGGAATTCAGTTCTTTCCACTGATAACAAATTGTTAGTGTATAGAGCCATACTAAAGCCAGTCTGGACGTATGGCATTCAGTTGTGGGACTCTGCATGCACCTCCAATCTCAACATCCTACAGAGAATGCAAAATAGCATCTTAAAAAACATCTCAGATGCACCGTGGTACACAAGGATCGCAGAGGTGCATGACATACTAAAAATTAACACCGTGCAGCAGGAGATAAAGCTGTCTGCCGAACGCTATAGGATCATACTGGACAGACATCCAAATCCGTTGGCTGTGCCACTGACAAAGCCTAGCCACCAAAGACGGCTTAAGAGACTGGCAATCAGCGACCTATGCGGTTGACTATTGTTCTGAGGAAGAGATTTTCTCACTGGAGAAAACACTCTACAACGCCACTCCCCCCACACATCTGCTTATAGTTTAGCAACTGATCGCAGATTGCCTAAAGAAAAAAAAATAATTGGTAAACAGTCTTTTCCCTGAAATTAAAATTCTAATTATTTGAGATAATATTGCAGTTACTCATTCTTCTTTATTGTTAATCTTTAACATTTAGAACTGTTCCTATCCTAATTCTAAACAAGTTAAAGAAATGTAGCTTTTGTTAATTGTGCAATAAAGAGTATTTGAATTGAATTGAATTGAAAAGTCTCTTCAATGACGCGGCGCGGGGGAGACGCCTCAAGCGCCCGCGCGCCTTGGCCCCCGGTATTCGAACTCGCGCGGTTAATCACGCTGGCGCCAAAATCAATGTTTTAACCAACGTCTTAATAGTCAATCCATACAAAATTTCGATTGTATTAATGTGTATACTATACTTATTCCGTTGAAAATAAACTGTTTGATGTACTAGAACTTTACTTTTGTTATAGCTGAAACGACAGTGCAAATCAAATATAGACTAAGAAAAATAGGTTTAACCATTATCTGTAAATGTTTACTGTTGAAACCATAAATAGTTCATGCGACCGGTATACCATAATCTACTACAAGCTAAATGGTTGAAGTGACAACATCTAGCATTTCAAGTACCAAGCTTAATGTATGAACCGACACTGGACATAAATTTGACAAAGAGGCTAGTTGTATTAAGCGACACTGGATATGAATTTAAATAAGAACCTAATTGTATTAAGCGACAATGGATAAGAATTTAACTAAGAGGCTAATTGCATGAAGCGACATTTCTATATATTTATAAGGTCAGGCTAAATGCTTGAACGTACACTGCCTGTAAATTGTTGCTCCAGGAAAAAAGGTTTAAACGACTATGTAGTATTTGGTAGTGAGCTTAAGTACACAAGTCTTAAATTTGACAATATTTTGTGTCGGTCCATACATTGCAGTGCAAAATAGGCCAAAAAAATGCGGTTGTATTAAGCGACATTTTTATGCTCCGATCGTCACCTAACTGAGCTCAAACGACGCAGAAAAATTCGCTGATTCCAAATATATATAAAAGTCTAATAGCAAAAAAATGGCGGTTAATTCAAATAGCCCGGAACCCGTCGATATATATATATATATATTTATGTAGGTCGCCAAATTGTATATTCTATTCTTACCACTTTTCTGAAACTGTATTTTCTTTTCTGTTGTGCAAAAAGTGTATTTGTATTGTATTGTATTGTATTGTATTGTATTGTATTGTATTGTATTGTATTGTATTGTATTGTATTGTATTGTATTGTATTGTATATTTATATTATTAAGTAAGTCTATTAATATGGCATTATTATTATATTTATCCACCTATACCTATCTATAATTATGTCTTTAGTTGGTAGTAGCGTGCACCCTACCTGTTTTTCTACCTACAAATGTCTGATAGCTGGGGGTTGTCTGGAAGCTTTTACTGATAAGACCGCGTAATTGTGTTCTATTGTTATCATGAAAAAATTATTGAAGATATTTTGCGCAATAAAGAGTATTTGTATTACATTGTATTGTATTATATTACTATTTTGGAAAAAAAAACATGTTCGACTTTTCTTATATTTGGACGAACTGTGGACGAAAAGGTACAAAAGACAATGAAGGAATGTAATTAATAGCTTCACCCAGGACCAATGACGCAACCCGGAGAGAACGGAGCGGCGTCAAACGTCGTGTTGTTTACAGAGAATCATAGAGAACCAGTTTTTATTGTCAAGTGGCAATAAGTCAAAACTTTCCTAATTATCAGGCTCCCCGGGGCTCGGGAACTTTGACACTACACTATGGGATGTAATAAGAGTGCTATTTACGAATTACAGGAATGTTCAGACTTTCATATTCATGTCGGCGAAAATTGTGATGTCGTCGGGATAGAATCTTCTTGTTTTTGATGTGACAATTTTATATACTGTCATTTATTTAATGTTAGTTATTGGTTTATTATTTGTTAACCTGTACTATGCATCGACGACTTCAGTTCCCTTATTTATTTATATATAGTTCAGATTTATTTATTTATATATTACATAAGTACACAAAGAATTTTGTACATATTATTTACAAAAAGAAAATAGCAAATACACATTTACAAATTAAAAAATAATAAATATATAAAAAACACACATTTACAAATTAAAAATTTGTCTTAGATCTTGCTGAAAAATAAAATAAATAGTAACCTTTATAATATTGTATATCAGAGAAATTTATTAATTTGTTTTGATTTTTTTTATGAAGACTGGATTCGCGTTTGACCACAATCTCACCTGATAGAAAGTGACGATGTAGTCGAAGATGATTCCTATTATTATAGTATACCAGTAATTATATACCGTATAATATTTAAACCGCCTCCGTGGCTCAATGTAAACAACATAGGGTTTACGAATCGAAGGTCGCGGATTCTATCCCCGACGGGGTATATGTAAAGTCCTCGATTTGTTTGTGGTAGGGCTTTATAACTTTTCGCCTGGTTAGCTACCACCATCTTAAATCAGTCGCCAAGTACCAATGTTAATAGCATGTTCCGGTTGTCAGAGATAAGATAGCCAGTCCCCCAAATAAGATGGGGTTTCCGGGCCACCACCGTCGAACTCATCTTCACTTAACATCAAGTGTGATTGCGGTCAATGAGCATAAAAAAGAGCAGTAGAGAGAATGTGGGGCATGCTAGCCCTATATATATTATATGATATAAACATTGCTGTTTTGCTGGCAGACTTAGATAAGATGCTGGTAGCTACCCAGGCGGACATTTAAAAAGTCCTACCACCAACCAAACCGAGTATTAAACATGTACCCCGTTGGGGAACCCGCGACTTACGATTAGTAAACTCTATGTTGTTTACATTGAACTACGGTGGCGGTTAATAATGACACGAGATAGATGCTTGGCGTCTATTTTACTCGCATAAAAGGCGAACGTGACAGCGGCTGTATATCTTATGTCACTGTAGAAAGACTTCGAGTATTTGCTAGCCCAACAGGTGAATAAAGGTCATAAGCAAAAAAATAGCAGATTTTAAACAATTTCGCTGATTTTAAGTAAAACGGTCGATATTTAAACGTGAATCATGAGGAACATAATGTCAAAGAAGCAAAACGTCAAAGCAAAAACAAATAAATGCCAGGCATTCGTGTAAATTTACAAATTAATTAGAAACGTGGGACGAATAAGAGAATATTTATGTCGCATTAATTTATTTTTGCAATATTCATTTATTGTTTTGAACAACCAGCTTTATATTTGGTGTTAATATTGGCAGTGAATGAATTTGAAACGTGAAATATATTAGGGCGCTAATATATAATTTATCTGAAGTGGGGTTTTAGACGCTTTTGTCTTGATAAAGGAAATTATCCGGTGTATATGTGGGTGTATCCAGTCTTTCTCCAGATTTATCTTAGTAATGAGTGGTCCGTTTTGAGCGCTATTTTTTATATATTAAAAATTAAGCAAAGGGACAGTTTCTTAGTTATGATTGATTAAAATACTTTAAACTGTTTCGAAGATTAGCTTATTATCTTTTAACACAGTTTTTGGTGTATTTCGATGATATCAATCTTTCGAGGATTTTCTAAATGTTCAATTGTTTTATATTTTGGATAAACTCAACGATAGGTTCTTACTTATGTTTATTGGAAATCGGTTAAGACTTTTCGATGATATTTACCTTTTAACACTATCTTTTGGTTTAGGTCTACGTGAATGATATAATCATTCGTTCAATCAATGTTATCTGGGGTTTACCAAATTTACAATTTATAGTTATTATTGTTAACAATGATCGAACATTTTCCTGCTGCGTGTTGCTACTTCTGCTGGCGACCGATTGCTGTAGTGGATAGTGAACCTATCAGCGAAATCAACGGGTTTGAATCCTGCCAAGGGAATATGTTTGTATGATGAATACGAACATTTATTCCTCAGTCATGGATGTTTATATAAATATTTATGTATGTTTGTCCGTTATCTAGTATCCTATAGTATAAGTTAGTTTAGGACTGGTTGATAGGTGTAAGTGTCCGAAATGTTTATATTCTATATTTATTGACATACTTTTTATCACTCCACTGTCACATTGATATCGCAACGCTATTTATATTTGCGTCTATTATTTGCGCTACATCTATCTCCTCTTTCCCTTCAATTCTCTGTTCACAGTGAATTGCTTTGTTTTATACCCTTTTGCCATCAGCCATTTTACAATATTGCTTTTTATCTACAACTGTGTTTTACGCATGAGATTCCATAAAATTTCAATGTATAATTTTTCTATTTTAACTTTACATTTGTTTTTTATCTCTGTCATCATTCATCAGGTCACTTTTGGAAGTGAGGCCTCTCGACTTTTACGTCACTCACGGGAAGAGAAGGGTTGACCTTATTCCACTCTACCAGGAACCACACAGCAAATTTTTCTCTATTTCTGTCCGAATTCTTATTATTTAAATAGGCAATGTAATTATGAGTGTATAAGTTGTTCAGTATTACCTTGTGAATCCAGAAATCATTACTAAAATCGTTGGGTTCATTTACGCCGACAATAGCTGTATGGTTTCGATTTCCAAATGGAATAATATTCTAAATTTGATTACATATCCGTATAGCATTAGACATTACACACGCCATTAGTCAAAATGATCCAAAGTTTCTTCATTCATAAAGAGAGAAGTCATTTAAGAAGGCGTAATAAAACAAAGCACCTCAATGACTCTGAATTTATAGGCGCGTATAAATTCACGAAACCAGACCAAAGTTACCAGATGCAATTTATCAAGAAGGAAATCTTTTTATACTAAAACAGTCAAGTACAATTCTTTTATAGAAGCATAAAAATGACGAATGTAACTAAATCTTTCTCCTTCACCCACGAGGTCGTTACTTCGCCGAAATCTACAACAAATCCTGATCTAACATCCACTTTCCCAAACAAATGTACTGTTTATGGCCGAATCTTGTTTCTCGGAACACGGTTTTTCCCAATTCAAACCAGTTAGTACGTGTGGAGAAGTTACATCAATTATGTACAGGCATCAATTCTTGCGGCGATGTGACCAGTTTCACACGTGGGGCGAAATTGAGTTCGAACGGAAAAGCTCTTAGTGCTTCATTATTAACGAACTGGAGTGATTAAACGAACATGTCCTGAGGTGTTATTTAAGTGGAGTAAATTGGACGATGACAATGTTAGTTAATATTGTGTCATGATTCTTGAGAACCATAGATTTTAGATTATAGTCAGGTCAGATAAAAGTATTGATTCTAATTGTGGAATGTGCAACCTGTATTTATTCAGTGACGTCATCCACAACACATGTGTTTGTTTGTTTGTTTGTAAACGCTTTATTGTACAAAATAACACATATAATGCATTGAATCAAAGTAGTGTACAAAGGCGAACTTATCACATGAGGGATATCTTCCAGTCGACCAAAATTTGCGATTGACAATGTTGGTTGGGCGACAAGATAAATATTCTCAAATCTAAATATCATGCTTAAAAAAATATATTTCGGTGACTTATACCAATTATAGTCATAATGGATATGATGCGGTGAATAGTAATAATAAATAATATATTTTAATTTAATACTTTTATTATCAAATAGTTGTTGTATCAAAAAGTTGTGGAGTCCCCAACCTGATTGGGCCGGTGTGGTGGGTCTCATTATACGAGGGAAGGTTTATATCCCTGCAGTGGGATGTTTACGGGCTGATAATAATAATAACTATTTGGTTAATGCCCGTAAATGGTATGCTGAGAAAAAGAAACGCAAAAAGCAAATAATAATAATAATTCAATCCCAATGGAAAGTAAAGAAAGTGCATATTGTACATATAATATTGTCTTCGACCGGTATCATACCTAATACGCTCAGCAATAGCCTAAATACATTAAATTGCCTACTTACATCTCTGATATATTACAAAAGGCTACCATTCTCAACACTTGTCGTATCTGCATCAAGGCCCGTGCGGAGTTACCTTTTTCGGAAGAAAAAAGATTAAAAAAGAATTTAAAATAATAATAATAAATAAATATCCTTGGACATACACATAATGCCATCTAGTTCCACACTAAGCAAACTAGGCTTGTGTTGTGGACACCAGATAGTTGATATACTACATAAAAGCAATATTTTTTTTTGTAAATAAATGAAATGAAAACATCCATAACTCGGGAACACATGTCTGTATTCATCATACAAACATATGCCCCCAGCGGGATTCGAACCGGCCACTTTTTGGTATAGCGGTCAGAGTTTCTATCCACTACACCAAACATCTGATGATGATGATTATCAATTTATAAAATTTCTTTAATTGCAATCCAGAGAAAGTCGTCAAATTTGGAATCAATGAAATAGTTTACTAACATATGAGCATTACGATTTAAATAATCCCATTAATTTTCTGTTTTAAAGAATGTTGTTCCAAAGACGATCCAAAGACCGTTCAAGCCAAGTACTGTGCAGATGTCCGGACACAAGGTCCAATTTCAAAGTTCAACCATTTGACTTTGCTACGTCGACGTTCAAAGCAGATCAGATGCGCCCGTCTTTGGCTTTCTGAATGGGCTGCTGTTGCTTGGGTTCTCCTTGCGGCATCGGATAGCAACACACGCCTATCTTCTGCTCGCTTAATAAACGTAAATCCAGCGAAATTCGCTACAAAGTGAACTGTATTTCGGCTGCGGCTTACCGAAGATTTGTAACGGGCTCCTGGTATAAATCCACTGAATCGTAGAGTTAGACCCCGCCCCTCCACGCCCCTCTGGCTTAGAAGTATTTAACGTGGCATGGTTTATCCGAATCGAGAGAACAACTTCGTGGCACTTAATCCTTGCTAAATAAATTGTTCTGTGTGTTTTTCCGTCAATTATTCCGAATCTGAAACGTTTCGTTTGACTTAGACATTACGCAAGGGAGGAGCGCTAATCTGAGTTGTCGCGACGTCACAAAGGAATCCTCTGTATACAACGTTGTAGTTAAAGTGAAATTGCTAGCTGGAATATAAAAGCAAAATGTTGGAAACATGTCATATGAAATCAAAAGATAATATCTCCAAGATAAACATCAAAAAGATACTCCAGAATATCATTCGGGATTATCACGCAATGACTTTTTAAATTCCCTATTTTCTAACGAGATATTATAATTTGGATTTTTTAAGACACATGTCTCCTTGCAAATAACGAGTTCCAACCGTTATTATCATGAGATATTGGTTTAAAGTTATGTGATATGAGTAGCTGTGGTCATCGCTGCGCAGAACCATAATAGTGTGCTTCAAACTTTTTAACACTCGAACGAAATGCTGCCACAAGTACTTCTTCAGTATTGTTTAAAACCCTTAAAATATGTCTTATACGTGTTCATCTAATAAGTTTGTTTCAAATATTGTCTCCTCTCTCTTAATATTGTGTTCTGGGAATAGTGTGTAACAGTAACCTTTCACAGAAGAATGTGTCCTAATCACCATTATGGGGCGAGTCTTTGGAGATCGCAGTTTTTAGGTCGACCTTCGCACCAATAATGCTACTCAATGGTGCGTGGTATTAAAGCTGCTAATAAAAACCTTAGAAGACATTTACGATAACGGTTGCCTTTAGTAAAAGGCAACTAGTAAGTTACTATAGCCTTCTTCACTTTAATATGTGGTTGCATTTTAAACTAAATATAATTTAACACATTGTTGTTCGTTTACTAGTCTGTGGGCTCTGCAGGGAAATAGGCGTGACTTTATGGATATAATGTTCTTTTACCCAAAGAAAGTTTATTAATATTTAATTTTTACGTCTAATAAAATAATTTAGTGTTAAAATTAATCGAAGTCTACTTCTTCTTAATCCACCCTTTATTCTTCTGCCACTGTCCCGGTGAATCATTCAGCTGTATTGTTTGCGACTGTTTCCATCTTGCCATCAAGTACTTCCACGAATAATTAGATATTGTTTATTGTTTATTTATTTTTCAAATAATAATTACAAGTAACAGTCTAATTAAAAAGTGCTTATAAATTCTAATGCTTGGACTCTGATCCTCAAATTAGGTCAACCCTGTATCTTGAGGATCAGTTCCTTCCCTATGCACATAGATACTAAATATTTGAATTAAACACTTAAAACTTACTTATAATGTTTCGTAAATAGTAAGTACCTAAATATTTTGTAATAAGTAAATGTTTTTAAACTATAATACCAGTCACACTCACTTTTACTTCGACACTGGACGTTGACTACATGGCATCCAACTATGTCAATGATTCGTTTGGTTTCACAGCACTTCTAATACCAATTAAATTAACTTTACAATACACATAGATTTACTCTCGTTAGAAATTAGTTTGATATCTAATTGACCAACAATATACACATATAATTTATTTATTATCAATTACCGTCATTATTCGAAGTTAGACCACTACCTATGTATCTCGATAGACAGATATACCAAGAAATTGCTGTGAAATGTTACCTTTTCGCATCTAAAGTACCGCATAACGAGTACATATCGTCCCCTGTCTTTAAAAATGGTCGTAGCATGCTCTACTTGCATCGATCTGTCAGCACGGGTAGAGTTAATGTTCATAATAGTTTCACATCGTTCTTAAACCAAATACCTAGCCTTGCGTATGAGGTCACTGTAACGTGGTATTGTTCTACATCGAATGGACGCTATAAAAAGGTTTTTAGAAAGTAGTTAAAATTAAAGATTTAACGATTGACACAGAAGTTATCTAAGAATGGGACGGAAATATAAATAATGGGTATGTTAGAAAGGGATGGACATACATTTTACCTCAATATAAAATGAAATTCCTACGTATGGTACTGTCAGTGAGGGACTAATTCCATTCAGAAACCGCTCACTTTAAGCTTGATAAAAAATCGAGATAATTCGCCTCAACGTAGCATTGAAAATACCACGTTACATCACCGACATGTGAGATGTGGAGTCGATGATCATAGTCTGTTTGGTGGTTACGGTCAACGGCGTTATAGAAAAGTATCGCGACAAACATCTTAAGAAATTTTCTTGGCAGTTGAGCCAAAGGCCAGTTATAGCAATTTGACGGCCCAAATTGTGAAGAGGTTTCTCTCTCTGGAGCATTAACTATCCTGGGCTTCGTCTGTTTTTATACATTTTAAAATGTTTTTATTTTTGCAATGTACAAAACATTGTCTGTTGTGCTTTCCTCTCCTTGTTTCCTTTTTATTCGTCCGCATAAAGTCTCGCTGATTTCTATATTGAATGAGTCAGCAACTTTCATTGCTATAACACCATATTTTATTGTTTATTTTTCCATTTGCTTTTGATATGTCACCAAATTTTTGAGCTACTGATTATTGTTTCTATAGAATATTTCTGCAATGTACCCATTGTGTCCCAATTGAAAGTTGTTGTAGCAAATGAATGAATACTTTATCCATCTAAATTACTAATAAATTTAAGTAATCCTCAAGGATCAAACTTTAGAAGTAGGCTAATCTCCCTCGGCCAATCATTCACCAACATCACAATACTATCTACAATAAGACCAACTTCGCCAAATCCCAACAGCGCAATACGAAATAGTTGTTTGATTTATACAACATCGTTCACGGTGACACGAACAATAATTACTGCTTCCGACGTATCATTACTCACATCAGATGTAATAGAGGCTTTTATAATCCCGCCGGGATATCGTATTATGTTGTTTTCCACTTTATGTTCCAACTCGCTGCTATCGTAGAAACTCATAAATAAAATACGGAGGTACAAAAGCCATTTGTTTTGTTTAGGAATAAATCCGGGGTGTTCCTTATTTATTTTTCACGGAGATACTTGAATGGTGTTGAAATTAATGGGGTCATCTTTGAATCATGACTATTCGTAATTCAAGAAAGTCTGGAATCAATATTGCTCAGAACCATGGAAAAATATAATATATCATTCATAAATATTTTAGTATTCTAATGGCTAACTACTTTCCTTTAGTCTGTCGTCAATCAAGAGCATGTTCCAGCCGCATAAGTAAAAATAGCAAGTCGTCTATATATGTTGGACGTTCTTAATGAACACGATTCCACTTACATTTGATATGGTCAGAAGACATGCGAAATCGAATCAGGAATGAAGAAATCAGTAGAAGAACAATAGTCACCGACAGCTCAGCGGATTAGTCAGTTGAAGTGGCAGTGACCAGGGCGCATAGTTCAAAGAACTGATGGCCGTTGGGACATTAAAGTGGAGACCATGCAACCGGCAAGCACATTCTCCTACGAAAGAGCAATACAATATAAACATTGAACCGAAATAAATTACACAACTTGTTGAAGCTTTGTTATCTGTGGTAGTTAAAAACTGTGTTGCAGACAACAATGTCTTCCCCATATATTTTGTACAATTGAATTGAAAGAGATATTGCTCCAGCAGAGAATCTATATAGGCATATACGACGAACGACCGATTGGTGTAGTGGATAGTGACCCTATCAGCGAACCAACGGTTGCGGGTTCGAATCCCGCGAGGGGTAAATGTTTGTGTGATGAATACGAACATTTATTCCCGAGTCTTGGATGTTTATATAAATATTTATGCATGTTTATCCGTTATCTAGTATCCATAATACAAGCTTTGCTTAGTTTGGGACTAGATGATTGGTGTAAGTGTCCGAAATATTTATTTATTTATCTATTATTACTACATAAATACAAAATACAAATACATATAGTTGGGCAATGTAGTTATAGGTTGTATTCAAGAATTTCAATGTTACCTAACAATCCGATGCAATGTTCATCAATTAGTCTATTGATCGAACGACCGACGTTTGTCAGTTTGTGTATCGACAATTCAATAAAAGCTTAATGGGCAGGAATAATTTTATAGCACAGTCAGTTTGATCAACGACCACAGTGTCGATTGGATGCGGCATTTGGTGCCTCTGAATCAGACCGCACACATTACACATTTCGTAATAGGTACGTTGCTGATATCTGATTAACCAGTAAATTAAGTTCAAACGTTCATGGCAACATTTTTTTCTTCGCAGATACGTTGATTATCTACAAAGTCAAATGCTTTATTTTGTAGGCATACAGGGTACACTTAAACTAGTCAGATTTTACATTTTTAATGCTATTACTTGTTCAAAAGTCAGTGTTTCCTCGAGAAGAACAAGCAGTAAACTCGAGGGTTTGCTCATTATTAATTGTGAAATAGCCTTGAGCGTCGGTGGCTCAGCGCTTAAGACGCGGTCTCCCAATTTAGGAGGTCCGGGTTCGATTCCCAGGCAGGCCAATGTACCAATGAGTTTTTAAATTCAATTTAATTACTTATGTGCATTTTATCCGACTACTCTTTTATCTTAAACGTTGGAGGAAAACATCGTGAGGAAACCTGCATGCCTGAGAAATACAAATTTAATGGCACGTGAAGTCCCCAACCCGCATTGGGCAAGCGTGGTGGACTATGGCCCATACTCCCTCATATCCCTGCAGTGGGATGTTTAGGTGGGGTGTTGAGCCTGCCATGCGAACGAGCTGGTGACTTCCATGGTTGATTATCGTCCAAATAGTCTAAGTCTGATATTTTATAATATGCTTTAAGTTAATGTTTTATAGAATCTTCAATTTGTTCCTTATGATCATTATGGTTTAATATTCCTCATATATTCAGTGGTTACATTTATTGTTTTTATTTATTTTATTAAGGTGTATACAATGAGTTTATTGTATTTTCCATTTTCCAGTGTGACATAACAGCGCTAAAACGGCTGAACCGATTTTAAAGTGGTTTTTGCTTTTCGAAAACTGATTTTTGCGAGATAGTATCTCACTACTTTTTATAGAAATCGGTTCAACAGTATCCTTGTTATTTAGCTTTTAACACTGTCTCGTCGTTTCCAATATTTTCAAATTCTGTGGAATTATTCATTAATAGCGCATTTTTTAATTCTTTATACCCTGCGCAATGAGGTGGTCCTAGATCCTATAAAGGACTCTCTAGGCTACACACATCCGGACAAGAGTTATTATTTGCTATTAAAAGAATCACTCTTTATTCAAAGAACAATTAATAATAACAGGTATGTATGTCCATTACTAGACAGACAGCTTAAAATTTACAATATATAACGACACAAAATTTAGTTCTTTTTGCAAGTTCCCTCCCACGTAATTTCTTCCCCTTATGTATATGGTACTAGCTTTCTGCCTACGACTTAATCCGCGTGGAAGATCTCATCAAAATTGGTTCAGTAAAAAGGCTATAGATTAATCCAGGTCCTAATCTATCTACAAACCAAATTTCATCCAAATCCGTGTGAAGTGGCGTTTTTTTTTTTTTTTTTTTTTTTTTTTATATGAGAGGGCAGCAAACGAGCATGCGGGTCACCTGATGGAAAGCAATCACCGCCGCCGCGGCGTGAAGAGGTAACAAACATACATACACACAAACTGACGCATTTATATGTATTGTAAGTTGATTTTTTTTAAATTCTATGTAAATATTTTAAAATTTGAAGCGTCAGCCTTGTGCGACATGACGGTAGATAGGAACAGCACCGCATTCGGGATGTGTCGCGCGTGTCTGCGACGCTGTCAGTCGCACGCCGCGCCGTGCGTCACTCGCGCGACGTTTAATTAATTTTACAATCCATAGCACCCTGTATACGCACATACATATGCGTAGTACACTACACCATGTATAATTTGTGTCATCGTTTTCTGGAAGAATTAGAAAAACGTTTAATTTTTACCCGACTGAAGAGGGGGTTAATATTTATTGAGCCTATCTATGTATGTTAGATTTTTTTATTATGAATAACTAGACACGCGTTTGACCACAATCCCACCTTATTGAAAGTGATGATGTGTTCCAAGATGAAGTACGCAATCCCAGCAAATGCCTCTCTGCTCTTGAAAATCCCAAAGTTGTAGGGTACAAGAAAGACTGACACCGGAAGGGAGGTCCATGCCTTGTCTATATAGGATTATACATGTGGAGTTACTCTCTTGCGTCGTTCCTCCCGCTCGAGGAGTCTCTTCCTCCTGAACATGATTTGCCATGGCCAACATGGAAATCTTTAAATCGGCTTCGAACCCAGGTTGGCCGCAGCAAAGATAATCTGTGCAGGTGGGGCTTCTCCGATGGCGGGAGTGATCGATGCGAGTGCGGAGTCTCCCCACAGACAATGGATCACGTATTGTCTTGCCCCGCGTGTCCTGACAGCTGCACCTTTGATGACCTCCTTAACGCCACAGACAGTGGTGTCAGAGTGGCTAAGTTTTGGTCCAATAAAATTTGTAACTTGCCTCGACACGAAAAGAAGAAGATACATGTGGAGTCAAATAGTCGCCCGAAGATTATGCTTGCCCTCGTAGTACCCAAACGGCTGGGTGAATTTTAATTAATGAGGTTACCTCAAATAGTTTGAATCGTGGTGATAGTCTAAGTTACATCACAAAAAAGTAAGAGCTTGTCACAATGAAAAAAAATGTTCTAGGACTACAATAGCTATAATAATACATACATACATAATGTCACGCCTGTTTCCCGTTGGGGTAGGCAGAGACCACAGACTTCCACTTGCTACGATCCTGACACACGTCTTCTGCTTCCTTCACTCTCATAAGGTTGTTCGTACATGCTCGTCGGTTAGAATAGCAATATAAAATACAATAGTCATATACAACGGCTATAATAATAGGACTATAATATAGTTCCTAATAAGCCTTTAGTTCCTTACTGTGGAACTAGATGGCGCTGTGTATTATTTTATTTATTTATTTATTTATAATAGACGTATGGAGAGGTTCAAATCACATAGGTGATTCCATGTCGTTATAGCTGGCTTTTACACAGTCGGGTTAATAATTTTTTTTAATTAGGGCCTCCTCCTTGATTACTTAGTATTATAATTTATAATTTTCGTTACAGTAACTCATTTATAAATATTGGATTTCAATGAAATATTGACTTTAGACGACCTGTTTCGTGTAATAGTGTAGTGGTTAGCAACTCTGACCACTATTCCAAAAGGTTGCGGGTTCGAATCCCGCTAGGGGCATTTGTTTGTGTGATGAATACGGACATGTGTACCCGAGTTATGGATGTTTTCATTTATAATAAGTATTTATTTACAAAAAAAATGTATTTATGTAGTATATCAGCCATCTGGTATCCATAACACAAGCCTATAGTTGCTTACTGTAGAACTAGATGGCGCTGAGTTTATGTCTAAGGATATTTATTTATTATTATTTATTGACTGCTGGACAGTAGACATCCAACATACTCACACAGCATGACCTTCTTGAGAATCAAAAGCCGACACACTTTTATTCGAAACACCGAGCCAGTAAATACAATTCCAATCAAGGCCAGGAGCGAGGTGAGTTCCAAAAATTTTCACCGTTATATCCCCATTGAGGAACCGATCTTCCCTGAGACATCTGCAAATTTCTGAATAAGACTAAGAAAACTTTATTTGATCCATTTTTTTATGCACAACGGGATTGCACTTAACCTCAATCTCACCTGATGTTAAGTGAAGATTAGGGCTAAGGTGGTAGCGTAGGTACTGACACGGAAACCCATCTTATTTGGGGGACTAGCTATCTTATCTCTGACAACCGGAACACAACAATGATATTAAGTTGGCAGCATATTTAGATAAGATGATGGTAGCTAGCCAGGTGGACATTTAGCGACACACATACATTATAAATAATTGATCAGCCTATGTACATAACACAAATATGAAACAGCAATCTAAAAATAAGCTGTAAAGTGGTATCAAATCAGGTTCCTATCTCAGTATAGGTTGTAGTCGAGAGGAAAAACGACTACAACGCTGGTTTTCAGTGGAGCCTAAGGTGAGATCACGGCCGTAGACGTCTGGCGTTAGCAGCTGTGAGGAATCAAGTATGACCACGGCACCCTGGTATCTACTTGTTCTCGTAGTCAACGTCCAAGTCTAACTTCCTAAATGTAATAATGTATATGGCATGAAAATATGGGATTATATTTTACCAGATATTTTAAATAGTATTCCTGGTGAACTATATTCACATAACGTAAAACTATGTAAAAATGCATTAAAGAAGTACTTTATAGATGGAAATATGTAGGAAGTGCCTTTCCAACAAATTTTATTTCGATAGCGAGACACATGTCTACTTGCTTTCGTATATCAATCTTATGTATTATGTATGTAGATATTTTAAGTTGCTTTTGTAATAATTAATAACGTGGCGGGTCAGTGACCTCATTCGCACTACACACAAACCTTTACAGGTTTTCGTAAGCGTCTTATAGTGAAGATTGTTCAAATAATGTTCTATGGATAAATAAATAAAAAAAAAAAAAAAAAAAAAAACAAAAAGTCATCGAAATTGCTCTTTTTAGGCTTAACAACTTTAGGACATCATACATTTATGCCAATAACTCGAAAAGAAGGAGAAGCTATTGAGATTGTTTTGCCCTAGCTTTTCATCCTGGCTAGTTGTCCAGGACCATCCCTCAGGTTTCAGCAGAATACCAGTGTTTTGCCCGCCTCGGGCAAATCCATACACTGAGCTGTAGCCTTATTTGTTGTTTCTGTACTTGTGTTTTATTGTTTTAGTTGTATTTATCATATGTAAAATTTGTTATGTGTGTGTACATGGATGCAAAAAATGCTTATCTCTCTATCTAGTTAGCAAGGTTTTTTGTGTGTTGGTGGCGGTTGTCATCTGTTTCTCTCGGTGAAAACTTATATGTCAATCGTAAATGTTATTTATTCTTCTATTGCTAATTTATACCTAATAGGCGGAGTATACGGCCTTAAGTGATGCTAGTAAAGATGCAGTGTAAATAGTCGTGCGTTGTTGACTGAGCTGCTGGGATGTAGCGACATCGTGGTCATGAATATCGACAACCAATTAGCAGCTAGGTTGGCGACGAAGCCAACGTACCGCAGACGTACCAAACACAATGACGTCAGGTACGAGTATCATTATGTATCACATCATAGAAAATAAAATGGTGGAGCTCAGGTACTTGACGACTGAACATACTCGTATGTTCGCCGACGTCCTGACGAAGCCTTCAGCTAGACCTAAGCATGAACATTTTGTAAAGTTTCTGCTGCAACAAGTCGGGTTTGAGGGGCTGTGATGAGGTTATAAAACCTCAAAAGGTTTTTGTGTTGATGGCGGTAGTCATCTGTCTCTCTCGATGGAAAATTGTATGTGAATCGTAAATGTTGTTGTGTTTTTCTATTGCTAATTTAAACCTACTATAAGCAGACATTAGCTATTTTAGGGTGTGAAAATAATAGTCACTGGACGTGTATGAGATAATATATTAACTAAACAATAAAAGATACCAATGAAACTGTATTCCAAACAATCAAACTGAATAACGTTCCAAATTTCAGCGAAGATTTGTTTCCAATTTTTTACAAGTTTTCCTCTTCGCCCGCCATCAAAGGAGCAAAATCAGGTCTGAATTCAAATTGAAATGAGATGTTAAAAATGAAGTTTAGAAATCCCTCCGGTTCACTAATACGACGTTTGCATGATTAATTCCCTGAGACCGGCACGTGGCGCGAGCGGCGCGCCCGCTGGTGTGCTGGGCGGCTTGTGAACCAGGGCTGGCACTCGTCACGCTTCATTAAATTTAATGTAAGAATATTACTTACATATGAAACGTTATAACAGCATAAAATCACGATTTAGTTAGACGACCGCTTGGTGTAGTGGAAACCAACGGTTGCGGGTTCGAATCCCGCGACGGGTAAATTTTGTGTGATGAATATGAACATTTATTCCCGAGTCTATTATTCGTTATTATAGTATATTAGTCGTTTATTCGTTATCTAGTATCCGTAGTACAAGCTTTGCTTAGTTTGGATAATAAAAAAATACTACCTTTGCCATGCATGTACATAAGACAAATTTGTACATTTGTTCGAGAGCACCCTGCATATTTTGCAAAACATGGCGATGTATTACAAAGGAAAACCAGACACAAAAATAGACTTATTTACCCTTTAGTTAGGTTTGACATCTATAAGAAAAATTCATTCTGTATGGCAATTAAAATATTTAATAATCTACCTGACATTTTTAAAACATTACCATTAAATCAATTTAAACGTAAACTCTTCGAATGGCTTCTGGACAAACGCTATTACAGTGTAAATGAATATCTCAATGATAAATTTAAAATGAAATCATAAAACTTGACATGGATAAATTTAATTATATAAATAAAAAAAAAATAAAAAATAAAAAAAAATTATTACGACATTGCGTATCAATATAGCACGGAAGAATTATGTTTATTATTGAATGTATTTTTTTAGATGTTTTATAGAATAAAGAATGTTTACATGCCGATTTGGTAGAATATAGAAACTTAACTAAGATTATAACACCTGTACCTACATTACTATATTCTTATGTAAATAAATGACTGATTACTGATTACTGATTACTGGACCTAGATGATTGGTGTAAGTGTCCGAAATATTTATTTATTAGTAGACTAATGCCGCTAAGCAGCAATGTTAATAGCATTGTTGTGATCCGGTTGTCATAGATAAGATAGCCTGCCCCCCAAATGTGTTGGGGTTTCCGGGTCAGTACGCTTCCACCTTCGACCTCAGTTTCACTTAACATCAGATGTGATTGAGGTCAAGTATCACCCCGTTGTGTATAAAAAAATAAAAACTAGCTACATTAATATTGAAATGAAAATTTCAAACCAAAATTACGATGACTGGCTATTCAAAATATAAAAAAAATACAATCTTTTTTGTTTTATTTCTGTTTTTGCTAAATTTTTAATAAATGTTTATGAATTATGGTACATCTCGACAGACAAAGTAAATATAGAGCTGCCGTTATTCGTCATGTAGGCGACGAAATCCTAAGGGCTTGGATCTGCTTTTGGTACAAAATTATTGCATTATACAAGCATGCTTGCTCTGGCGCCACTGTCGCGTCAACATTGCTTACTACGAATTAAATTTATATTAATTAATAAACAACAAACATTAACATGAAAATATCAATAATGTGTGTAAATGAGTGTCATTATTAAGTGACAGTATTATCCAAATAAAACGAATACAATAGACCAGGAAAAAAATCATTGCAAGTTTGAGTACCTAATAGTGAACAGTGATTATACTAAAACACCGCTAGATACGCAAATAAACGGATACCACACCTAATTTAATCATTAACAATCAAGGAACAGTGAAAAAGTGTACAATTGCTCGACATCATTATTTTATTTAGTGCCGGTATTTGATTGTCGTCAGATAGTAATGGATGGATGACTCATCGTTTTTGGTGCAATGTAAAACGGTATCGACTTTTTCAACACACTCAAGACTAGGCGATTTGGTCCCGTGGTCACTGCTGCTTGCTTTGCGGCCGCGTGCGCATAGTAGTCGTGGTTCGATCCCATCTCAAAAATTGTTTTTATTTTTTCTTTATTTGGTGATTGAAGACTGACCCTACTCGACACGAGATGGCACTCAGCTGCATAAAATGTAAAAAGAAAATAACAAATAACCAGTATCTGACTTGTTCAAATTGCGGACAGGCATATGATATACATTGTACTACAGTTTCTTCTCCGATGTTCCGTCTAATGAAAGTGAGTAGCAAAGATAATTGGAAATGTAACCCGTGTTGGTCAGAACAAAGAAAGAATAAACCCACAATATCAGGACCATTAAATGCTACTCCAAAAAATAACATCACTGCTCGGAAAAAATTCGTTGTAAACTTGTCAACTAGTAACTCTTTTACTTCATTGTCAGAAGAAGAATTGGGAGATACTCTGCCCTTAAATAGAAGCCTCCCTGACTCCCTTACATTACAATCAGGAGCAAGAAATTAGGGAATTGAAAGATATAGTAACTCAATTACAGGAGAAATTAGAATCAGCCGAAAATGAAATTGAAAATCTAATTTTAGAAAATTCCAAACTACAAAGGGAAATATCTAATCAAAATATAAAAATAAATAGTCTGAACGAAATTTGTAAATCAACACCTAAGATTTCAACGACTAAGAAACGTAAATTACGAAAAGAATTTACCAGAACCACATTGGACTTTTCCAGAACAAATGAAGGCGACAGTATTGACCTGAACACTAACTTAAACTCTATTGCAAAGTCTGACACATATCCGGTGACTAACAAATCCCAAAAATCTACCCATAGTAACAATGATTGTAATAACTTATCTAGCCCGAGTGGCACCAACTTTTCGTTTGTGAACCGAAACAACGAAGTTGCGACGCCGAAGACAAACATATGCCTTATTAGCAATAGCACCTATAATATGCGACACGCGATAGAACGATTATTTGAAGATACAAAGTTATGTCATTATCGTAAGCCGGGTGGAGGTATCCGTCAACTACTCGAAGGACTTCCAACAAAACTTATAAACTACACACTTAAAGATTATTGTGTTATATATATTGGTGAAAATGACTTTTATTGTACAACTGACTATTCCAGTATTGTAACTTACATAAGGGAAAAGTTGTTAAATGTTCAGCATACTAATATCATAATTTGTCTGCCAACGTACAAAGTTAATAATTTTTCAAACATTTTCAATATACGTGTCGAGATATTTAATAACATGCTCTATCATGACAATGTAGCGCATCAATATGCCTATATTTTAGATACAAATTTAAATCTAAGTTACTCTAATATAATGTTCTCATGGACCGGAAAAATAAATAGAACTGGAACAAACAAAATATTTGAGGATCTAAGTTGCCTCATTTATGACATTGAATTTAAAAATATGACTATTGACATGAAACCTGAGAATATTAACGATGTATCTAACAAAAGCATTAATAATGTAGTTTTTTTTCGATAATTATATGAAAGTAAAAACATTAAATATTTTGCATCAAAACATTCGTGGTGTGTTAAATAAATGCGAGGAAATAGATATTGTTCTTGAGGAATTGGCAAAAAATTATGAGCCTATACATATTCTCTGCCTAACAGAACATTTTATAATGGAAGGTCATGAAAAAAATCTTATAATAATGAACTTTAGGCTAGCAACTTCATATTGTAGAAAACAAAAACGAGGTGGAGCTTGTATCCTAACTCGGAATACAATTTTGTTCAAGGAATGTCATGATATCAATAAATTATCAATAAACTCGGTATTTGAGTGTTGTGCAATTGAAATAGTAGCTCATAAACTCATTGTAGTATGTATATACAGAACTCCCAAACCCAGTAACTTCGATATCTTTACAGGTCAGCTAGAACTGTTATTAGAAAAACTGAGCTTTGTACATAATAAAAAAATTGTTATATGTGGCGATTTTAATGTCAATTTAATTTCTCGTGATCGGAAAGCTCTGGATTTTATAAATTTATTATGTAACTACAACTTTAAACTTCAGTTCAACGAAATAACAAGAGTTGAAAGTGGTACGTGCATTGACAATATTGCACACAATTCACGTGGTTGTACCGGAAAAATCTTACATCTGAATCTTTCCGATCACTCAGCGCAATTGCTAAGATATCCAATTAAAAAGCAGCATGATGTAACTCACTGGTATGTCGAGGTACGTGATTATTCGGTCGAAAATCTCACTAAATTCAAATCTTGTCTGGCAAGCTTAACCTTTTGCGAGGTATATGAAAGCATAGACGCCAATGTAGCTTATAACAAATTTTATGAGATATTTAAACAATTTTATGATCTTTGCTTCCCTATAATTACAATAAGAGTTAATTCCGCTAGGAAGGCAAAATGGCTAACTAACAGTATAAAGAGGTCTAGTAAAGTAAAAAGAAAACTGTATTGGGAATATAAATTAGCTAAAGAGAAGATAAATTATGTTAGTAAAAAAATTAAATATGAACAATATGCAAAGATTCTAAAGAAAGCTATAAAAAGATCACGTCGCATACAGAGCAAAAATTACATTGAGACTGCCATAAATAAATCAAAAGCCACATGGCGTATAATAAATAATAATAAATTTACAGTACCACCGAATACTATTACCAATATACATTATCGTAATAAAATATTAACTTCTCCTAAAAAAATTGCAAATGCGTTCAATGATACCTTTATTAAATATGGTTAAAAATAACTACGATAATAAATATACAGATACAACTTCAACAAGGAAACACAACATAGATACAATCGAAAATACAATATACCTAAATAAAACGACACCGAAATATATAAATAAATTAATAGCAGGTCTAAAAAACAAACACAGTGTAGGATACGATGACGTCGCAACAAAAGTAATAAAATATTGTTCTGAAGAACTGTCCGGTATATTGAGCTATATCATAAATCTAAGTCTGGATCAAGGGGTATTCCCTGATCCATTGAAAATAACGGTAGTAAAACCGCTTTTTAAAAAAGGCAATACCACTGCTTGCGAAAACTACCGCCAAATTGCTCTATTATCTGTTATATCAAAAATATGGGAAAGAGTTCTTTTCAACAATTTACAAAATTTTTTTGAAAAATATCAAATATTGTCGAAAGATCAATTTGCGTATAGACGGGGAAGATCAACAAATAGTGCTATCAGTGAACTAATGTATCATATAACACAGTGCATAAATGATCATATTCCTATAACTGCTATATTTATGGACATGTCCAAAGCGTTCGATTTTGTGGATCATAAAATATTATTAGCAAAATTATATGCATATGGCATTCGAGGTCCAGCATTTAAAATACTAAAATCCTACTTAACGGATCGAAAGCAGTTCACTGAAGTGATTTGGGTGAACAATAAAAAAACAGTCACTAAAGTAAAATCTAATTTAGAATATATAGAATACGGCGTACCACAAGGCAGTATTCTCGGACCGCTCTTATTTTTAATTTATATAAATGACATGCCCAAATCTGTTGACGATAAAATGATATTATTTGCAGACGATTCTACAACCCTAATAAAATTTACATTTAATGATGATTACGAAACAAAAATTAACCTAACTCTTAAAAAACTAATAGAATGGCTAAAATCAAATAATCTTATTATTAATTTAGAAAAAACCAAATCTATGCAGTTTCGACTATGGCAATCTAAAGAAATCCCAATTACAGTAGCATATAATGGACATACTATAAAGAACGTCAGAGAGATTAGATTTCTTGGTGTGATTTTAGACTCGAACATGAATTGGAAACCACATATAGATTATGTATGTAGTAGATTGAGTAGTTTTGTTTTCGCATTACGTAAAGTATCTCAACTTGCCTCCCGAAAGGCTGCACTTACTGCATACCATGGGTGTGTGGCTTCAGTGATACGCTACGGGATTATACATTAGGGAAATGCAGCTGCAATACACTTGCTGCCATTGTTTAGACTGCAAAAGAAATGTGTTCGAGCTATTGTGGGTGCAAGTCAGACGGACACTTGTAGGCCATTGTTTAAGCAACTTAAAATATTGTGTCTGCCATCTCTGTACATTTTCGAGGTATGCCTGTTTGTTAAAGGCAATCTACATTATTTTGACTGTAAAGTAAACAAAAAACCGAGAGGACGTAGGAATACGCTTGACATAATACCGATTAACAAACCTAAATTAGAATTTTATCGAAAAACACTTTATGTAAATGGAACAAAGTTGTACAATCACTTACCTGACAATCTTAAAGAGCTAAATATGAAATCATTTAAAACAATACTACATGACATTCTAATTAGTAACTGCTTTTATGATAATGACGAATTTTTAGAATATAAATTTTAAATATTGTAAACCATATGGTAAAATACAGTGATACATTGTTTATTTAAACCATCTTGTACACCCTAGCTGTATTGGACAATAAATGATATTTGTATTTGTATTTGTATTTGTATTTAGGATTATATAATACTTTTTTGTACTATATGAATTGCGAGAAATTCATTGAATTTAATTGTATTACGACTTTCGAAACTTAATTATAAATTGAAATTAAAAAGCAACGCAACCATTCTTTTAACGTAATAAAGATTAATTTCTTTTTAATCAATTAAAAAGAACGTATTTACTAACCGTTTAGGTACTTCATATCTCCCGCATTTATGATCCGATTTGAATAATTTCATTTTAACTTTGAAGGCAAAGGTTGCCTGGAAGAGTTCGCTTTTAGTGATAAGGCAGCCTAAATGTACTCTTTTTAGTATTGTGCTTTGTAAAATGTATGTTCTCCTTTTGTACAATAAAGTGTATTTGTTTTGTATTGTATCTACCTTCGGGGCGATCTCGTTTAATGTATCAAGTTTTAGGCACATATAACGAAAAACTATTGAAGTCGGTTATGTTTTCCTAATTTTTGGCTGTTTACATAATTAGTTACTATGCTTGTAAGTGGCAACCCTACCACGCAGCCTCGCTTACGTGATGTATTTCCCTCACGTGAGTTGGCGGCCGCTCGCATCGAGTGTATGGCTTAACTCCTTACACGCTGTTACGTATGGCTTTTAATATAACTACGGTGCCATTGAGGCTATAATGGCTATGAGAATATTACGTGTTATATTCCTCGTTAAATATTTTTATAGTAATAATAAATGCATAAAAATTTCGGACTTACATCAATTATATTCCAACCTCTAGTTTGAAACTAGTGTAAACGGTAGCGGGGCAGAATCAGAAACTATAGATTGTACTTCCTCTCTTAAATTTAAGAGCTATGCTCTTGCCGGTCGAGTCCTTTCCACACTTTTTTATTTCCAGTAGATCTAAATTGACATTCAACAAATGATATCATGTATCTTACGTTGAAATCAATGCTTGAAGTTTGAAGTTTGACTTCTCTACTTTCCGCCTTTTCTTTGACTTCTTGATACGACACGGCATTTACTTTTTCCTTTACTTGTACCATGTATGTGTTCTTCTAGTAAGTTTTCCTCTCTTCCTCTTTTCCTTCAAATGTTCTGGATGAAATTGTCTTATCGTATTAGATGACCCAACATCTTTCTCCTTCTGTTTTCAATTATCTTCAAAAACATTCTTGTCTAATGAACAATACAATACAATACAAATACTCTTTATTGTGCAAAATAATTTACAATAATTTTTGATGATGATTAAAATCTCTTCCAGACAACCCACAGCTATTATATATGTAGCTATATATATAGTAACACACATTAACCATCTGCAGGATCTCTTCATTGCTCTTACCTCCCTCTTACATACTCCAACCTAGTCAATCCTAGTCTCAACATTCTCATCACTGCTGCACGCAATTTTCTTTCATCCGTCCTCGATCCATAGGTATATTACGACAGGTCTTATTACGGATTTATAAATTTTGCCCTTTAATCTGAGGGTCATCCGTAAGTCACAATTGAATAACAGTTAGTAGCCATATAAATGTGGAATAAAATTATGAATTTTTATTGTTATAACAAATACGAACTGCAACTTTCCAAAGAAAATAAATCGGTGATTTGTAAATTGGCACTGTCAATTTGTGTACTCTAGCTTCACGCACGTTTTCTAAATTTTCAATTTATTTTTAACCACCTTCAAAAAAGGTGGAGGTTCTCAATTCGTCGGAATCATTTTAACACAGACCTTTAACAGTTGATGCGCGACTTTTCGGAAGTGATAGTACGAGTATTACGTAAATATTGCGTTGGTTTCGTGTTTACTTCTGATTCCGTGTTCAACAAACTTCCTTATTAAAAATACTCTTTTTTTTTTTGATCAAATAACAAATAATATTTAAGACCCCGACGTTTACGATTCCTCAAAGTCCGTACACAACTTCAAAGCCGTCACGAAAATAAATTTTAATAAGAACATTTTCTATGTCTATTTTCCGTTATATTCGCCAAATAATAAGGAAACGATAAATATGTACATATATTTATGGCATGCGCGTAAGATTCAGGACGGCTCGTTATCATCAAAGGGAATTCTTGATGCGTGGGCCCCACTTAGCTTATCAGCAGTGTTACATTATGTATGAGACGTTACACACATAAAGTGGTTTCTAGACTTACGCAAATATTTTATTTGTTTGTTGAATTATTGTTTATATAAGATAAATTAGTTGCTTTTTCATTTTAAATACAGCATCGTGGGTCTGAGCAGCTGTTTTGAACTGTTTGAATACAGAGACTATATAACCTCGCTCTGTTGTATGTGTTGTATCAACATATCAGATGAAAGACGTCCACTGCTGGACAAAGGCCTTCCCTAAAGATCTCCACAACGATCGGTCCTGCGCTCCCGCATCCGGATTTCCCATCTTATCAAATTGTGCGCCACTCGAAAACCTATCTTATCTCTGACAACCGAAACACAACAATACTATAAACATTGCTGCTTGGCGGCAGATTTAGTTAAGATGGTGGTAGCCATTCTTACAAAGACAGCCTTTTTAAGGTTCCGTAGTAAACAAGGCACCCTCATAGTTTCGCCATGCCCAAGTCCATCTCTGTCTGCCCGAGGCTTAGCTCAGAGGCTTGAGATGCTGAAAATTATTTTTCTTGGGGGTACCTCCCCTACACGTGGAGTGACCACGCACCAGTAAGCCCACCAGTCACAAGGTGGACAGTCAACCAGGGTGTCGATCGCGCTAATTTTGAACGACAACACCAAAGCTAAACCATAACCAAAAACGTTACGTTAAGCACATTTCGTATCGCGCTAATCATTTGAACCTTTTTTTTAAGACTCGTAGTTGGCTCTTAACATTTTGGGTTTGGTTTTAATTTGGTAACGTCAACGATGCACTTAATCGTTCACAAAAAAGCACATTAGCTAAACTAAAGCTAAACCAAAACCAAAAACGGTCCGTTCGAACGATAAAACCGTTGTAAAATAGCGCGATTAAAGGTCGCGGGAAATCGCTTTATTTAGCGTAGCTCTTACGATAAGAAATTGGAATTGATCATTAAATAAAACAATAAAAAAAACAGCTTCAAGATTTGGAAATAATTTACAAAAGTAAAATTTCGAAACTCTGGCTGATTTTGAACCGCGGTCAAAACTCTGATACCTACTAATAATTTTAGCTATCTACCTAAGTATACAGGGTGTAACGGTTAAGTGTAGTCATATTTTAAGGGCTTGTTCTACCCATCAATACGAACAACTTTTACTATGGGGGCAACTTCGAAATCGCGAAAAAAAAATCAGCTGTTTCATACATTGCATCGGGAGGTTATTGAAATTTTCTATGGAACAGCTCATTTTTTTTTCGCGATTTCGAAGTTGCCCCCATAGTAAAAGTTGTTCGTATTGATGGGTAGAACAAGCCCTTAAAATATGACTACACTTAACCGTTACACGGTGTATAATGGTCATGCCATAATATTAATTCTAGTTGTCCAATTAGATTAGCTAGAGATTAACCTAATAAATCATTTCCAATTTTAATCCAGTGACATTATTCACGGCATTATTAAACAGCCACGGTAACTCAGTTGGAGGTTGATTTGTCTCATCATGGAAGTGTTGGTTCGAGTTTCAATAATCTTTGTGATGTTTTTCATGTTTGGAATTGTCGTTGTTTTTTCGGTAAAAATGAAAAATGAAAAAAAATTAAATTCTTTATTATGCCATTAAACACTATGGAACTCTCAATTTTTTACGATAGTTAATATAATATTTAAACAAATGTTATCCTGGCATCATTATCTGAGAAGTATATTACTTAAACTCTATCTCCTACACTAGTCCTAGAAAATATATCAAAGTTTTTGTATGTCTGAAAAGAAATTCGAAGGTTTATGCTCCGGTCGATGTCCAACCCTACGAAACCGATCGACGACCGATTAGTGTAGTTGATAGAGACCTTGTCAGCGAAACCAACGATTGCGGGTTCGAATGCAGGTGTGATGAATACGAACGTTTATTCCTGAGTCATGGATGTTTATATAAATATTTATGTATGTTTATCCGTTATCTAGTATCCATAGTACAAGCTTTGCTTAGTTTGGGACTAGATAATTGGTGTAAGTATCCGAAAAAATATTAATTTTTTCTTTATTATTATAAAACAGGACTCCAAGAAAATGCCAACAATCGAATTCACTCAATTCAATAATCAAATTAGTTTAGTATTAATGAAAAAAATTTGTAAAATTCATCTTCTAAACTTAAAACTCAGTACTGCCTTCTATGAAAATCTCTTGGAGAAAACAAAGCAATAATCGTTTTTAATCGAAGCAATAACACACGAAGGAAAACATCGTGAGGAAACCTGCATGCCTGAGAAATAAAAAAGTCCCCAACCCGCATTGGGCCCGCGTGGTGGACTGTGGCCCATACTCCCTCATATACGAGGAAAGGCCCTATATCCCTGCAGTAGAATGTTTAAGGGCTGATGATGATGATGAATAGTTTTTTAATAGATGAAAGGAATAATAATAATAATATCTAACTATAGTTTACCGATAGTAGAATCAAGAATGAAAATAATGTACGAATTCATTTTCCCGGAACCTAAAAACGCAGGAGAAATAAGGGCCAGCGAAGTCAATTACTCACGTGTATTCGTGGCAAATTTTTTGCCCGTGATTTTGGGTCCGGCCGTGGCAGATAAGTCAGCGGGGAGTACATTAATCATTGGCGCGGGGGGGCGATGGAACTGGAACGGTATGGACGAAGCGAGAATTATTATTGGCTGAAGCATTTCTTTCGTGTCGATTGATTGGTGTAGATGGGAGGGAAAGTCGAATTTGAATACGTTTCTAAATAAAAAAGAAGAGTATTGACCAACTGGCTAATAAGCACAACGATCTTTGGAACCTTCAAGAAACGAGCCTACACCTTCCTCATAGGCCGGCAACGCATCTGTGACCCATTTGGTGTTGCGGGTGTCCATGGGCGGCGGTGATTGTTTCCATCAGGTGACCCGCATGCCCTCTATTATAAAAAAAAAAAAAAAAAGATCTAGCAACTCAGTTCCTGAATATGGTCCCGTTGCTCACTAAATATGTAGTTCGATAGATAGCACTGACTGAAGTAGACGGTAGAAATACAAAACAAATGGCATTAGTTATTCAGCGGCCAGTGGCTTCGCTTAGTATATTAAAATGCATACTTATAAAGTGTATAACGAAACAAATTATGCAAAAATATTAGGTGTGGAAGCCTAAAACAACCCACATCCCAAGTCCGGTTAGTCCCCTTGCATTATTAACTGGCCCGCTAGTCGCCCACTAGCTGATTCATCAAGAATTTAGTAATCTACTCTCTACGCCTCATAGTTCCGTCTCTATGTGTGTTGAAACTTGAGCATTACTATTAGTTGAGCTCGGGCCAGACCTACGCGATGGTTACTGTTGTAACCACGGACAGTAGACTGTCCTTTTCTTTTGGTTACAGGTGTAACCACGGACGGTTAAGTAAAAGACATTCTGTTAAGTCAGACTGTTTGTTTTGGTAAGGTATTGTTTTTTAACCGCCTCCGTGGCTCAATGTAAACAACATTGGTTTTACGATTCGGAGGTCGCGGATTCGATCCCCAGCGGGGTACATGTTTAAGTACTCGGTTTAGTTGGTCGAAGGGCATTTTAATTGTCCGCCTGGCTAGCTACCACCATCTTATCTAAATCTGCCGCCAAGCAGCAATGTTAATAGCATTGTTATGTTCTGGTTGTCAGAGATAAGGTAGCCAGTCCCCCAAATGTGTTAGGGTTACCGGGTCAGTACGCTTCCACCTTCGACCTCATCTTCGCTTAACATCAGGTGTGACTGAGGTCAAGTATCAACCCGATGTGCATAAAAAAATAACATTGTAACGAAACCCCGAGCTAAAGTAACATTTCATTGTCGATCTCTTTTACAGTTACATGTTGGTGCAAAACTGACAAATCTATTGATGTCTATCTACAGAGAAAATATGTCGAGTGCGCGATAATCGGTGTGCAGACTCATTAGAGATGACAGATTTTATCACGATTATTTCGTACGATGTATAATCTCCAGTGACTGCAAAATGCTTCACTGATACATCACTATATAGATTACACTCTTATTTCGATGACCTGTTTGGTGCAGTGGTTAGAAACTGACCACTATACCAAAAGGTCGCGGGTTCGAATCCCGCTAGGGGCATATGTTTGTATGATGAATACGGACATGTGCACCCGAGTTATGGATGTTTTCATTTATAATAAGTATTTATTTACAAAAAAAATGTATTTATATAGTATATCAACCATCTGGTATCCACAATACAAGCCTATAGTTGCTTAAAGTGGAACTAGATGGCGTTGTGTACATGTCCAAGGATATTTGTTATTATTATATATTATTTATGATATTCGTAAGTTTATTTATGTATTATATAAAACCTTTGTTATATCTTTTCAGGTACATGTTTATGTGCACAGTACATAACAGATTGTCAAGTCCCAAACCAGCGGCGCCTAACACGTCTCTCATGTAGGTAAGCAAACAATTGTTGAAGATTGTTTACGGAAAACGTGAAAGTATAATATTTTATTCCCGCAAACTGCTTTAAATATGTTATTCGATAGTTATCCGATTTACCTGCAAAAAATAATATAATCATCAAAGTCGGTTAACAAGGGATGAAAATATAGATGAACATAGATAAATAGGCCACCATCTTATCACCATCTTAAATCTGCCGCCAAACAGCAATGTTAATAGCATTGTTGTATTCCGGATATCAGAGATAGGATAGCCAGTTCCTCAAATATTTGGTTTTCCGGGTCAGTACGCTTTCACCTGCGGCCTCATCTTCACTTAACATCAGGTGTGATTGAGGTCAATTGCTAACCCGTTGTGCATTAAAAAAAATGCTTACAACTCCGTAACCTCAAAATCGGTCAAGCCGATGAGCCTACAGGAGGTACCATAAAAATCTACATACATAAAGTGACGTCTATTTCCCTTAGGGGTAAATAGATACCACAGACTTCCACTTGCTAAGATCCCCTGTCACACCTCTTCTGCTTCCTTCATTCTCATAATGTTGTTCACACATGCTCGTCGGTTTAGGGTACTCTAGACTTGGCCTTTCTTTAAGACGTCCCCGACTTGGTACGTTCGCCGTGATCTTCTCCTACCAACATCGTAAATCTCTTTCGTTAGTCGACTTTCATTCATCCTCTCCACATGTCCAAAACATCTCAGCATACCTTTTCCAAACATTGTCACGACGCTTCTTACACACTGCATAACTCTATTATTACATACATTATTCCTGATTCTATCTTTCATCATAAAAATCTACTATCTCTATAAAAAATAGTGAGAAGTTGAATATCTGACGAATAAATTTCAAAGAGAGCTGTGTGGTTTCGGCCGACCCGTCTCTTACCGTGGGTGTCGTAAAAGGCGACTATGGGACTTTTCGCCAAAAAACATCAATATATTTGCACGTTTCAACGGCGATGGGCTCACCCCCTGTCACGTGTGCATTCTGTATATTTAATAAGGTGAACCGTGGATGTTGTTTCAATCATTGAACTCTTAATGTTTGGAATACCCAAACACTATTGCTTGGGATATGTCTGACCACCCCATTTGGGATAAAGGTCGTGACATTATTTAAAAGAATCGAAATCGATTATTATTCATTTGCATTTGCCAATGCAACCCCATAAAACAAAAACTCTGGAACTTTAGAATTATTATATTATTATTAAGAGCCCATAGTGTCCCACTGCTGAGCAAAGGCCTCCCTCATCTGCTTCCAGTCGTTTTTGTTCTTGGCGAGCGCAAACCATCCCTTATTAAAACTGTCAAGCTAGTCTCTCCAACGATTTCGCGGTCTGCCACGTTTGCGTCTGGCGGTTGTTGGAGTCCAAATAGTGGACGCATTTGCCCATAATTCGCACGGCATGCGGCCCACGTGACCCGCCCAGTCCCACTTCAATGTTGCCGCTTTTTTCCCTACGTCAGAGATCTGTAGTGTAGCATTTCTGAATTTTCTGAATTCGGAACTTTAGAATATACCAGGAATTTTGTCAGAAAACATAATTTTTAAGTCTGGTAACCCTAGGGCTAATTGAGCCGAAGACGAGTTGCGTACGACCTCAATTTTCCGACCCTTGCCCCCACGGACGCACCACGCGAGTTTCCACCATTGTGCCTGACACACTAATTGTGCTTGATCGTTTTAACATTACGCTTTGTGGTCGACTCGTTGACATGAGGATAGCACTCAGACTGCTAATGGGGGTCGTTTGTTTGCTTGGGTACATCCCTGTATTGGGGACATTTAAAATATGTTTTGTTATGGAATAGATAATGTATGCTTTAGAATTAGCTTGGATTGGACATTCTAAAAGGAAAGGACTCCACCGACAAGAGCATAGCTCCTTAATTGAAGAGAGACATTCTAAGTTTGCCTTTAAATAAATTTCTATGAAGATGACGTCTATGCTAATTTTTGGCTATATTATTTCACAAATTGTTACAGTAACACCTTTTAAATAACTAGACATTAAAAATTTTGAAAACCGCCGACTGAATATGATATCATCCAAATACACACAACAACTATGCCGAAAGCTAATTATGCGAAGCGGCTTAACCGAAATGCTTATACGCTATGTGTTTGGATTAAGGAAATATGACCACATTTCTGGGTTCCGTCTAAAATAAAGTGGCCTACTATCCGTACTCGAAGAAATTCGCACATACTCTTTCTTCTGTATAACATCTTATTTAATCCAGCAGCTCCTAAATACTTACGGGAGAGATTCTATTACATGTGTGACGCGAGTGGAGGGCGGCTGCGTTCGGATAACAACCTGAAACTTGGTTTCCCCAGTCACCTCACTCACTCTTATACCAAGTCCTTTACTGTCCAGGCTGTACGATTGTGGAACCAACTGCCGCTGCATGTGAGAAAGTCTCCATCACTAAATGCTTTTAAAACTAATATCAAAAAGCTCTCTGGTTCTAACGCGTTTTGAGCGGTAGCTACTTTTGATGAATGACAACTCCGTGTTAAATCCTCTCTTTAAGTATTTCCTTATTTATATACATATTTATTTATATGTATTATTAGTATGTAGGTATATATTTTATTAAGGTATAGTTGTATGTATGTATATGTATTATTATATATTATTCTTATTACTTTTATATATATATATAATATATATTTGTTAGTGTGTAGTGTAGGTATTTGCTTTGCTTTAGTTTGAATTTGCTGTAATTTGTATACGCCCAATCCGCTGTTTTCTAACTAACCCTATGGGTGACTGGAAGAAATCCCTCTTTGGGATAAGTCCGCCGTTGTACTCAATTTATGTATCAATGCAAAATTAATGTATTGCCTTTTTGTACAATAAAGCGTTTACAAACAAACAAACCGATTTTCGTCAATATGGCTGATAATCTGTCCCGTCGTTTAGCCTTTAGTATAAAAACCGCACACAAATCGGACCACGCATTAGCGAGACACATCTGGACAAAGACTAGACATAATGCCGTCAAACTGTTTCATTGCATTGCATTGCGCTTTAATATTGGGTTTTTACCTATGAAATTGGAGTATTTTTTCTTCGTCAATCATAAGTACCACTTCCTGCGATTTTCAAAGCTATATCCAAATTTGTTTTTTATTTGGAAAATGGAATATTATTTCAACGTTTCACATGAAATATTTTTTAATTTCTGGGCTAAATCACATAATAAAAAAAAATTGAACAGAGCTCTTTTCATGTTTTATAATGTGATTGAGAATTATTTATTGTTTATTTAATATTATATAATATTTTACTTATGTACGTCATGTTTGGACAAATTTATTTATGCTACAATTTACATAATATATGTAAATTGTAGCATAAATAAATTTGTCCAAACATGACGGTGCTGCGCGTGGTTGCGTTGTCTGGCTCAAGGAGTCCACGGAAGACCAGCGTCGTGGTATCTAACTGGTACCTCGGCATATGCTGAGTGAATGACTTTTCGGTGCCATATGTATATGTATATTTTCTTAGAATTTAAGATTATTGTTTTGTTACGATATGTGACACCGAATAAATACTTTGTCTTCTTCTTCATGTGCTTCCTATAATCGTTTCTTAGATTCGCTGAAAGTATTATAAAGCGATTTCTTTTAAAAATTAACGCTGCCTATACTTAACTTATAATTATCCGATAATACACGAAGTTTAGCTAAATTTGGATTAGCCGTTCCCAAAAAAAAATCAAAAATGTTTGTATGGAGAAAACAGTCTTAATTAAATTATTCAAACAAAACGCCAATTTCATAGGTAATTTCGAAATTATCAAATATATTCAATCTACATTCTCTTAAATACAAACGAGTCTCCACTCTGCTCAACTAAAATCCAGAACGCGTAGGACGTCTCAAAGAGAATAAACTTCAGTTTATTGTGCAAGTTTAGTGGTACTGATGCCTTATGCTAAATCGTAGCCACTTTTATAGTGCATTTGTTAGTGCACTCTCCCTCGCTTTCATCTCCGACGATAGCCGACTAGTTGAGTTATGTGGTACGGAGAAACGTTGCTGTCGTTGCTACAGACTAAAATAGTAATAAAGTAGACCAAACATTAATAAGATTTTGCTAAGGTTGCGCGTACCCCTTGTAGCTTATGTCATTCACGATACTTTTTCATTACACATTATTTAGTATGTCGTAGATATAGCGATAAATTTGCGACGGAATTTGTAATATAGGCTTCAAAAACCGCGCAATGACGTTTACAGTAATAGATCTGCACATCGTTAATGATCATTCATATTGTTACCAGCCGTCGAAGGAGATGGACTAACAGCTCATCACGAATCATGACTTTGATTACTTATTCGGTGAGTCGTTACTTAATAAGAAGTTGGTCATGGAATTTGAGCAGGAGGGTAGACTAGTCTGATTGAATCCCACAGATTGCATACGAGAGCCAAGTTCTATGGCATGGGGTACATGCAAATGTGTGGGTAAAGTGGTCTGTAATTGCCTCCTCATAGAGTTTAAGGTTCTATCGGTTGCAGAGCATTACATCGTCCTATTAAACCCTTAGTGTCATTCTGATATCCTCCTTTTGTATGTTGACATAATATTGCAATTGCCCGAGCCACCCAATACCACGAGACGGCTGGCAACGTCCCAGACGCTCGCAACGCCCTCCTTCCCTACATATAAATATTGTTTCTTTCAAACAAAATAGTTATGACATATTAGTTAAGGTGTTAATAACTTCGTAATCTGATAAACCACATAATTAGAATACATTTCTAGACTTTTGACGTACAAAGCCTAAACGTTAACGTAGCTAATAATTTTGTATGGAAACAGGCTACACTATTTTCTTTTTTCGGTCTGCTGATATTTATACATCTGTGGGTCGAAGAATATACTTCCGAGCCTGGAATAAACTTGGATGTTTATTTAATTAAGGGAGAAAAGATAGCAGGTTGTTTATTATCCAATGATGTGAATAAAGCTAAAAGCTACATTCACGATAATTTGGTGAATCCATCAGGATAGTTCTAGGGACTCAATTCTCACGTACTCGAGATTTCAGTGTCAGTTTCGGGGGGTCTACTCTCTAAAAAAATAGCTTCGGACCGCCGTAACATCGGACTTTTTGTTATGCAGTTTGCTGTGTCAATTATAAACCAATCGTCATTATTTTACTTTTGTTGTATATAGTTGGACATCATAAGTTAGTTCGGGACAACGAACGTCTGAAGTTATGCAAATAAAGGATTCTTAGCAAAAGAAAAAGTCCGAAGTTACGGCCGTCCGAAGCTATTTTCGTTAGAGAGTAGACCCCCAGGTGTAAATTAATAATGATAAAAACAAATGATATCATGTATCTTACGTTGAAAGAAATGCTTGACGTTTGAAGGTATGCTGTAACGCGCTGCTCTACTCTCTGCTGCATGTCTGACCCAGGCTCGAATACGAATAGCGAATACGACTGTTCCTCATATGTACGAGTACACTCGTCTCAGTGGAAACTACTTTTATTTAATGATTATTTAAATGAAACGTTCCACTTCACGTTCGCATGTTTGCCGCCGGCTTTACTGTTATTTGCTTCGCTTCACGTGATTATCTGAGTGTCTTTTCATTCGAGTTCTTTCCATTTCAAATGATGTTCTAGCTGTATTGCTTAGTTTTATGTCAGCTTTGTTAACTAATTTGGTAACAAGGGGAGGTCAAAAGGGGCTTAAAAGGTGGCTAAGAGGAGACTAAGAGGGTCAAAGGTCGAAGAGGGGGAAGATGTTTTTTTGTCATTTTGTGTCGTTATTAATAAGTCATTCTAATCCGCTGAGTCCTAAGTGGCGGTGACTTTCGTCTTTCGTTCGTTGAATGGCCGGTGTGTCATTAAAGTTCTCGAGTGGAGTAGTGGGAGGATCTAAGGTTAAACTTGTAGGTCCCATAAGTCGCCTCCGCAAAGTCAGTAATTCATTCAAAGGGTTATGTATACGCTTTTTTAATAAGGTTCCTGTTGATATACAAAATCTTCCTTTCAATAAATTTAAAGATACTTTAAAACAGAAACTTATTAAGAAAGCATATTATAAAATATCAGATTATTTAGATGATAAACATTCATGGACATGAACAGCCCGTTCGCATAACCAGGCTATTTCACAATTAATAATGAAATATTATAATATAAAATAATAATTAATAATTTGGTAACATAAAAGCCTTTTTTTTTAAAGAGCAACCTCTCGAGTTTCTTGCTTGTTCTTCTCGGGGGAAAATTGGCTTACCTACAAAATAAAGCATTTTTTGATTTTGATTGATTTTGATTTAAGAGAGAAAGTGACGATGTGGCAGAAGATGAAGCGCGCAATCTTAGTAGATGCCTATTCACCCTGCTCTTGAAGATCAAACCAACCAACCATTTGCTGGTATCTGACTGAGCTGAAATTTGGCATATAATGTAAGTTCGGCAACAATGCAATATTATGGTACCATTCGGCTGGTCTGATGATGAAGCCGGGATGTAGAGACTTTAACTCCCTGCTGGCGAATGACAAGACAGTCGAATTTGGGCTAGTTTGTTTTGTTGAGCACTTTCATTACATATGATGACGAGTGCTTGAATATGGAGCCAGAAGGTTGCCCCTGGAACTCCTTAACGAACTTACTTATTATGGAGAATTAAAAGCTTCTTTTTAAAAGTATTTTCAATGTTACAACCGGTTTGTTCGAATCCCGCTAGGGGTATATGTTTGTATGATGACTTCAGACATGTGTTCCCGAGTTATGGATGTTTTTCTTTATATATGTATTTATTTTCCAAAAAAAAATGTATTTGTGTAGTTTATCAATCATCTGGTATCCATAATACAAGCCTAGTTGCTTAGTGTGGAACTAGATGGCGCTGTGTGTATATGCAGAGATATTTATTTATTATACAATATTCATATGATATTTTATGTATTATAGCTGTAAGTACTAAAAGCAAAAAATAAATAATTTCTCGGGGAATTTCTAAATTTTCAATTTTGTTGTTAAATTGAATTGGGACGTTTCGCTCTTAGTCTCCTATTGGCGCAAGCTGTTGTATATTTGATGAGTAGCCTCCCGAAAGGGCGCGATCGCGGGGGATCAGCTGCGCTTACGCCGCGTAAGGGATTACGGGGAGCTGTTGTCTGAACCCATCCGCTAAATGTGCTCCCAAAACTGGAGCGAACCTTTGGAGGGTCGACACAAAGGGAAATTAAAAATATTTTGCCGGAACATTGACCCCGATTTCGTGAGCTCTACTTCAGTAGACATGATTTTGTGAATAAAAATGTGAATACATTTTGAAAATCGACATTAATTTTGTTAGGCATATTATTATTTTGGTTTTTTTACAGATAATGCAAGTTTCATATATTAGGTCTTTACCTATGAAATTGCCGTTCTGCAGTACTGGCCATTTCAAATCAAAATAATTTTTGTTTGGCTAAGAATTCTAATTTCAAATTAATTTTATTTTAAAAACATGGAATTCTTTTTCCAAAAGTAGTCATTTGTTTATTGATTAGTGTTACATTTTCATCGCATTTCAATCTTTTTCGTCATCATGGATACGTTAAAAATTCGAAAAATTATGGAATATGAGTACCGTCGTGGCAGCAACGCGGCACAAGCGGCACGCAACATCAACAACGTTTACGGAGCTAACACTACAAACCAACGCACCACCTGTTATTGGTTTGCTCGCTTCCGTTCTGGAAATTTCGACCTGAAAAATGAACCTCGCGGTCGTCCGAAGACTTTGGTCGACAATGACGAATTAAAGGCGATTGTGGAAGCTGATGATACACAATCTACGGCTGAATTAGCAGCAGCTTTCGACGTTAGCGTCAAAACAATATTGGTCCATTTGCGTCAAATTTGCAAGGTAAAAAAGCTTGACAAATTACCTACTATTTCATTGGAGAATAATGCAATTATATTTATAATTTATTTATTTATCAATTTATATTTCGAACGCTATTTAAGTATTTATCAACTCGCCTTATTGAGGTATCCGGCAATACCTCTGGCTGGCGCTTGCCTTGGCCAACGCATCAGTATTACCCGCATGTTGGACGCTGTGCCCTAACAGTGGTCACTGGTGATAATGATGAAATGAAGGGGGATAATCTCATAATAGACTCATAGACATTTTATACGTTCCTGTGATGCCAACAATTTCTTTTCTAATCAATTTAGACTCTAAGTACTGGCAACAACGGTAGCAGCAAAGCTCACATGGGTGTAGCCCGCGTGCTCGCCCAGTGAAGCGGGTGGCAAGGTCGGACCTCTATTACACGCGGCGTTGCACCGCTCCTGCTAGCTACTTACTCCCTGGTACTTACATAGACAGGAGCACAACTTAGTACAATATAAATGAATAAATAAATAATAAATATTTCATCTAGTCGCAAACTAAGCAAAGCTTGACTATGGATACTAGATAACGGATAAACATACATGTCGGGAAGGCGGGCGTTGCTAGCGACCGTGACGTCGCCTGACAATACTAAAGGTGAACATGATATCGGAATGGCACTAGGATTTCATAGGACGTTATAATGATCTGCCACTGATAGAAGACAGGCCCGATCACCTTAAACTCTGCGAGGAGACAATTACAGACTACTTATCCGTACACAAATAATGACTCAATTATGATCATGAAACCTGAGATGCAAAATAAATAAATCGATTGCGACTGAGTTGACTTACTGCATTATCAACTTACTAGACGAGGACCTTACTACTCCACACACCATTGCGCTGACTCCGCTACTAAACAGTTGTTACAACCCCTTGTCATGGAACATAACTGGGAAAATGTAGGAGGTAGTCGACAGAGGTTTCTTTTCGTGACAGGATCCTTTGGATGCGTGTTTATGATTTTGATTCTTTGTCATGTACTACTCGTGATAAGGCTAAGCAGTTTCTTCTCGGGGCTATTGTAAAAGAACTTTAAAATCATAGGTCTATAATTTTAAGCAATTTATATCTCACACTAGGGCCTATACAGAATGTTACTTAAGCTTAAAAAGGGACAGTTTTGTGGCTCACCGGCTTCCCCGGCAAAGCAAATCACTTCTATTTTTTCCCATGCAGGGTTCATCTAATCAGCTGCATGTGGACCATTCGGTCCACTGCTGTACATAGGCCTCTCCCATAGAATTCGAGAGCGACCAGGTGGAAGGGTCCAGCATCCAGCGATTTTGTCAGGCGACCTTGTGCTTTCTTATGAGGACCGTAGTGAGAGACCACATTTCAGTACCATACTTCATACGTCATCAGTGATTACCGACAGAGAATTAGAATTAATCTTTTTCAATTTGGATGTTCCAGCATTTTTTACGGTTGAATTATTTTCAGAGGAGAGCAAACGTTCTCTGCAAAAGCATTGAATGCCCAAATTATTAAACAGGCGTATTTTTACGATTTCATGCGCAAATAATATCAGCACCAATTAAAAGGAACACTACTAATTAGCTAATCCGATATGATTGGTTATCTATTTAAATGGTCTGGAATCCATTTCCCAACATTGACGTAAGCATAAATGGATTAAGGCTTAACACGCTGGTGCGTAATTGAGGAGGGACGCAGGATACTACGAGATTTTTACAGAGTTTACATTCCATCTTTGGACTACTAGAAGTGGGGAGGAACACTGTTTGCTCCCATTTTTACCTCCTGAACCTAATCAACAGAATCGGGGTGCTCCGACCTTGAGCTGGCTCTGGATATGGACTTAAGAACTCGATATAAACGAATGTCCAAAACTAGATCCCTGGATGATGAGATGTGATAAGATAAGCTTTTGTACACTATTTTGATCTAACGTAATGTATGTTACTTTGTACAATAAAGAGGTTACAAACAAACAAACGAATTCTGGTTCTGATGAATAAATAAATATTTGGGGCATTTACACCAATCATCTAGTCCCAAAATAAGCAAAGCTTGTGCTATGGATTATAGATAACGGATAAACATACAGACAACATTTCTAGAGTTTCTAACCACAACACCAAACAGGTCGTCAGGTAATAAAACTTAAATATATTTATTTGAGTATTTAAACATTTCTCAATTACTTTCCTACAGCTGTCGCGAAGTTTTCATTCTGCAAGGGCTCATAGAAATTCAATGAAATTAAATTCAACTGGCATTTACAACAATGAGACACGAAGTACTTGCTCCGAACTGAGTTACAACTTCTTGTATCGGACGGTATCAAAGGAAACATGCCAATTTAATTTGTGTAAGTGCCTAAAGGAGTCGCCTACCTCTTCCCGTTTCGTCGCCGATCGATGAGCATCTTAATGAAGGTATTCCTGGCGCAAACATACCTCTGACATCCACAATACTGCGGCTTGGCAATCGACGACTTTTGACAAAGGTATGTTCACAAATAGACGTTTTAAATAACAGAGTTATACTCTGTTATTACACTAGCTATATTAGTTACACTAGCTCTCCGCCCGTGGCTTCGCCTGCGTGAGATATATATATATATATATAACTTTATCGCGGATATATTTAATCAGTTTATATCGCGGGTCTTACTCACTTTATCGGGATAAAAAATATCCTATGTGTTAGTCCTCGGTATGTATAATATCTATCTACCAAATTTCATCCAATTCCGTTCATCCCGTTCGGCGTGATTGAGCAATAAACTAATAAACAAACAGACAGACAAACAAACATCCAAACTTATAATACTAGTGAGATTAACGAAAAAAAAAATAGTTTATATGATGAAGCCTGTAAATTGCCTTATTTTTTAAATAATAAAATAAATAGATTAGACAACTATCAAAAATGACTAATGACGTGGATGAATACGTTACGACGTTAAATAAGAAAAATAAAAATACAATAAAAATTTGGGAGAGCCACTTGATTATATAACTATCATCTATAAAACATATCAAATATGTTAAAAACTAAACATTCTAGCTTTATATGGAACTAGTTACCGCCCGCAGCTTCGTCTGCGTGGAATAATTATTTCGGATATGTTTAATTTGCTTATCCCGCAGGAACTAGTTACTTTATCGGGATAAAAAAATTATACCTACATCCCTTTAATCCAAATTCGTTAATCCGTTTCGCCGTGATTAAGCAACTAACAAACGAATATCCATATTAATTAGATCACATCCAATTCTCGAACAAAACAAATCAACATCCAAACTATTTCGATTTATGAAATGTTATGTTAAATTTTCTACAATAAAATGTAATTGATTGATAAAAGCTTATTCCTAATGAGGAATTATAAAACAAGCGAATAAAAAAAACATTGCGACTGATGATGACATATTGTTTTAATAACTATGTATGTATTACTAAGTGAGTGACTACATTACTAAGTGAGCGACTGGATATACAAACAGGGCAACTAAAGCATAACTGCACCCCGACATGGATAGGTTAGGTTCGAAGGGTATGGCGGAAGCGAGCCGAAGGATCACCCGCCATACCCTTCGTGTTAGGTTGACATGTAAGAATTGCATTTGCCAAATATTGAAAAAAATACAGGACGTGACGTTGACACTCAAACAAATATTAGGTCGCTCCAATATTATGAAGCTTCTCATTTTGTTTTTTAAGTAACTCAAATTAATGTTTATAAGTTGCTGTTCTGTTGATTTCTCGTCACTCGCAGTCAGTCGCTCACTTAGTAATACTATAACCTAAATTAATTAATTTTGAAACTTCAAAATGTAATTTACAGTCACTCGTTTTATTGCTACCCATTCCTAATTGCCATAGTAGGAAAAAAATTAATAAAACACCACTACTCTTGTTATTATTCATCGAAAGCACTTCAACCTTCCCAGGCTGTCATTGAAGCGCAAAATCTGTTGTCATATATTGTCATGCAAACTGGCTCGTAAGAGGTCATTACGCATGGATGGGAGCGAGGGTTCCGAGCTACCGCAGCGTGTTTACTGTTGCATTATACCATGGAGATTGATACTACTGGAATGTACTCATATCTCGAATGTCCAAATCCCTCTAGTAACCAATTTTTTTTTTATGAATGACTGGATTAATGTAAACAACATTGGGTTGGGAGGTCGCGGGTTTGGTTGGTGGTAGGGCATTTTAAATGTCCGCCTGGCTAGCTACCACCATTTTATCTAAATCTGCCGCCAAACAGCAATGTTAATAGCATTGTTGTGGTCCGGTTGTCAGAGATAAGATAGTCAGTCCCCCAAATGTGTTGGGGTTTCCGGGTCAGTACGCTTCCACCTTCGACCTCATCTTCACTTTAGATCAGGTGTGATTGAGGTCAAGTACCAATCCGTTGTGCATATAAAAAAAAAATTCACGTTGGACCACAATCTCACCTGATGGAAAGTGATGATGTGGTCGAAGATGAAGCACGCGATCCCAGTAAATGCCTATTCACTCTGCTCTTAAAGATCCCAAGGTTGTAGGATTCAGGAAAGACTGACGCCGGAAGGGAATTCCATGCCTTGGCTGTTCTGATGATGAATGAAGAATCGAACTTCTTAATCAAAAAAAAAAATATTAAAAAAATTAGAATAGCTGGTACATAGCATGGATAAGTAAACAAACTAGTGTATAATGAAGTTAGAAATAAAACTATTACAGATAAGTAGATTTCACAAGTTTTTAAAAATATACTTTCCGTATTATAGGAGCAAGTACGGAAGCCTACACTGCACGTGGCCCAACAATTTGGCCAGTTATTTTATTATTACTCATTTGCTTTTAAATACGTATACAATCTTATAGTGCCTATCTCTTTAGTCTTATAAATATTGTCACAGCTTTCGTCACATTGGACATTTCGAAATTCAAATGATATGATAGGTTAGAGTAAAAATTATTTTTTTAGTCTGTGATGGTATCTAAAAGGGATTGTGGCTTTTTTGGCGGGATCTCGGCGAGTGAAGTTGCATTTTTCTTTATAATTCTTATAATTTGTGCATATGGACTTTTGAAGTTTAATAATGGCAGAATATTGTGCAGCAAAAGTTAGTGATGCTGTACAAGTGAAGGGAAGTGTAAATTAAAGTGCGTAACGAAGCTTTCGGCTTCCCACAAGAAGTCGCCAAAATCTTTTGTAAAGCATTCTGCCACTTTACTGAAGAATGACTTGACCGTGACTAGACTCTGTATACGCGAAGTATACGACGAATTACTTGTTTTGACTGCGACTGACTTATAAACTGAAGATATAAGAGAAATAAGGCATGGGTGTATGGGCTTAGACTTGCCCTCTCCGAGAGGAGAAAATAAAACGAAAAAAAATGGAGTAATATCGATTCCAAATTTAAAATCACTCTATTTTCTTAAGTTCAAGTAACTCTATCTTCTGTTTGGAACAACCCAGGACTTCCAGAAATCATTACCGGGTCATAATACTAGAGTTACTTAGTAGTGCATGTTTAGCGCTAAAAATTTGTCAAAATTTTGCCGGTTTTATCACAATTTCACATTATAGCTGCATATTAGCATGAAATTCTGCAAAATATAGACATCTTGAAACATTAAAGCAAGGATAACTAAATATGAATACGGTGAAAATCTTAAACATGTTACAACAATTAATAATGCAAGGAAATCTAAACTAAGCTGGAAGTTGGACGCTTCTCCGGAGAAGCATTCTGAGCATTTCATTAACATAGCAGCACAGCTATTCGTAACAGACTATAAGTTATATCCCAGATCGTATTCAGCTTATTAATTTACGAGCGGTCCTTGCTGACAGGATGTTATTGCCGGCCAACTCCAGATGCTTGTGCTCGCTAGATATAGCTGTGGGATTTGACAGCTCATTTGTAATTGGAAATGAGTAAGGAAATTAAACAAAGATAACTAGTTTCAATGACAAGTCATATTTTACATGAAATTTCTCAAAACTCTAGTGTATTTTTTTATGCACAAAGGGTTGGTACTTGACCTCAATCACAGCTAATGTTAAGTGAAGATAAGGTCGAAGGGGAAAACGTACTGACCCGGAAACCCCAACACATTTGGGGGACTGACCATCTTATCTCTGACAACCGGAACACAACAATGCTATTGACATTGCTGCTTGGCGGCAGATTTAGATAAGATGATGGTAGCTAACCAGGCGGAAATTTAAAATGCTCTATCACCAACCAAACCCGCGACCTTCGAATCGTAAACCCAATGTTGTTTACATTGAGCCACGGAGGCGGGATCGGAGCACCCCGACACTGTTGATTAGGTTCCGATTGAGCCACGGAGGCGGTATTTACCCGACTGCCCAAAGAAGGAGGGTAATGTTTCTCGAGTGTATGTATGTTTGTTTCTCTGGCGCATCCTGTAGCCTAAACGGTTTGACCTATTTTGAAGTGCATGGTGTCGTTAGATTTGTCTTGGTACCCGGAGTATCGTAGGTGTATCCTATGATAAAAAATGCAACTTGGCGTTCGCAAAATGGAAACTGTCGGGTTTATTTGGTTCTATATTCATTTGAGAAACATTGTGACCGACATAATGTCAATACAAGGAGCAAAAATCAATTAGCTGTACCTTTTAGTAGACTTAGTAAAGTTAGTATGTCATTCAGAGGACAATGTGTGCGCTTCTACAACAAGGTTCCCATGGATATACGGAATCTTCCGCTTAATAAATTTAAACTTATTATAAAACAAAAATTATGTAAAAAGGGATATTACAAAATTTCAGACTACATTAATGAAAGTAATCCATGGGATTAAACGGCTCCTCTACACGATATATAAAATGTTGTAACCTTTCTAGATTGTAAATGATTGGTTGAAAAGAGACAAACCCTCTGAGTTTCTCGCTAGCTCTTCTCAGTAGTGGTCGCGTTCCGAGCTAGTGGTAGTTTAAAAAACAAATGACGTTTATAAGTGCATATTGTATTGCCTACATGAATAAATGATTTTCATTTCATTTCTTAAATACTTAAATGGTTATTTACATACATAAAGTCATCTTTATACTTACAACCCTCTTTGTGTCAGTTAAAATGAGATTTCCTTCAATAAAGTCAAATCATCTTCAATATTTGGACGACATGAAATCATCAAACATTTATTAGAAAATATGTGGTCTCGTTCAGAAATATTTGCATTGAAAGCATTTCGTGACGACAGGGCAACGCCTTCGTGTCTGCTTAGCGTCACTCCACGTGACGCAGGTGGAATGAAGGAGGATATTGAACGACGCGTTTGTTCCCTCAGTTTCCTTTATTCACTCGTTCTCGTTCGTTTTTCATTTGTGACATCACATCGAATGGAATATCTACTGACGTCACTAAAATACTTTTAGCCATATTTCGAGCTTATTACATTCAAATAGCGAAATTGAATGTTGTTTATTTCTGCCTGTTTCAATCCCAACTTAAGACCATGATATCGTAAGGGCATTCAGGGAGGTTGACAACCTCGGACATGCACTTCCACTTACACACACTCTTACAACCAAACACACATAATAAATTTACTATTTTATTTATCTCCCTTTTGGAGAAATAACAATAAGAATTTAGTGTATGTGAGCTAATATAAGATATTTACATGTTAATAAATTAGTTACTTAAACTTAAGTGCGCAATTATTTAAATGAAATTTATTAAGTTTAAGTAGGTTCTATCAGTGGAAACCTCTAATTGGCTTTCAGTTTCTTAGTTTAAATGATAATTTGTAAAACAGCTGTTGGTTTTCCCAAGAAAATAATATAAAATAAAAATATAATGAAATAATTTTGACAGAAAGCCAAGTAGGTTCATCATCATCAGCCCGTAAACATCCCACTGACAGATATAGGCCTACCCTCGTATAATGAGGGTGTGAATGGGCCATAGTCCACCACGCTTTCCGAATGCGGGTTGGGACTTCACACATTTTCTTTTTAGTGGTCTTATATAGTTAAAATTTTTCGCCCTTGCGTCAATTGTGGTTATGTAGCCAAGCAGTGGGGCGTAAGGCTATTGATATACATATACAGATGCTTCATATAATACCTTTGGATTCTTTGATTGTCTCGACGTCGACATTGTTGTGATGTCAACCTGTTTGGTGCAGTGGTTAGCAACTCTGACCAATATACCAAAAGGTTGCGGGTTCGAATCCCACTAGGGGCATATATATGTGTGATGAATACGGACGTGTGTACCCGAGTTATGGATGTTTTCATTTATAATAAGTTTTTATGTAATATATCAACCATCTGGTATCCACAACACAAGCCTATAGTTGCTTACTGTGGAACTAGATGGCGCTGTGTGTATGTCTAAGGATATTTTTTTTATTCTTTATTGTATTCATAATCAAATTAAGATTAACATATGGATGTAAATACGCATACCATGAGTACAAATTTCTCCTTGACAATCGTGTAGGGCCGGACCTCACTGAGACCTTCTTGAAGATTCCTTTTGTTGGTATTATTGAGTGGAAAGCGAAAAGGGAAAATCCCACAGATCTCCCACAACAGCCACTATTCCCTGACCTACCCCCTCCACATCCTTGCTTACATCTCCGAAGCTTGCGGGGTTCCACAATAGTAGCCGGAGGTCAAGTTAAGTGGGTTTGGGTATCGGTACATAAATAGGTTTTGTATGAATCGGGTCGTCTGCGAGTCAAGTACGGTCGTTGTCGTGGCTCCGGCTGTATGATTGTTTGGTGTAGGGATATTGAGGGCTTGGAGAGGTGCAGTACCTATATGTCAGTATAAACTCGGTACTTCAAGGACTTGGGTTCAGTGTAAGGTGGGTTTACATTTGCATACAGGGTGAGTGCACGATCAACCAATTGAAATTTTTGTAAAAAATAATTTCGTACGGGTTCGTACTTGCCTCAATCACACCTGATGTTAAGTGAAGATGAGGTCGAAGGTGGACGCGTACTGACCCGGAAACCCCACCACATTTGGGGGACTGGGTATCTTATCTCTGACAACCGGAACACAACAATGCTATTAACATTGCTGCTTGGCGGCAGATTTAGATAAGATGGTGGTAGTTAAAATGCCCTACCACCAACCAAACCGAGTACTTAAACATGAATCGTAAACCCAATGTTGTTAACATTGGCCACGGACGGTAGTATAGGAGAAGAGGAACTTCAGGTTTCAAGCAAGCAAACTTCAAGCATTATTTTAATTCAGTGTAAAATAGTTGATATCATTTGTTGAATGTCAATTTAAATCTATTGGATATAATAATAGGGTATGTTAGTCAGTATGTCCCAGGCTAATACCGCTTCGGAAAGGGAAATCACCTATGGGAAAAAAGCGGCGAATATAACATTGAAAACCAGATATTGTTTAGTACTAAGCAACATATGTAGTTCTTAGTCGTTACCGCTAGATGGCGTTGACCGTTTTTAAAACGCGGTATAGATATGTTGGCCCCAAACCGTGACCTGCCGTAAGTGTTCTGAAATAAATAATATTCTTTGCCTCGGAAACATTTGTTTCATTTGGAAGAGGGTTTTTGGGAGTTGTACACCTATCAAGGAAATAGCGCAAAGCCTCAGACACCACAACTTATTTTTATTATAAAAGAAATATAATCATTCAATCTAAATTCTCGAAAATAACCGTAATTAAAGCTATTTATGTAGGCTGGCTTTCCGCCCTCGGCTTCGCCTGCGTGGAATTAACTATTATAGTCTATTGTATGTTTCTATCTATACACCAAATTTCATCCAAATCCGTTCATCCGTTTCGCCGTAATTGAGCATCAAACAAACATCCACACTTTCACATTTATAATTATAATATTAGTTATGAGCGTCCGGTAGCTCAGCGGTTAAGACGCGGTCTCCCAATTTGGGAGGTCCGCTTTCGATTCCCAGGCAAGCCATGTACGAACGTGCTTTTAAAATTAATTACTTATGTGCATTTATCCGACTGCTCTTAAACGGTGAAGGAAAACATCGTGAGGAAACCTGCATGCCTGAGAAATTAATTCAAAGGCATGTAAAGTCGCCAACCCGCATTGGGCCAGCGTGGTGGACTATGGCCCCTACTCCCTCATTTACAATGGAAGGCCTATATCCCTGCAGTGGGATGTTTACGGGCTGATGGTGATGATCAGTTAGATTTATCCAATTAGTGCGGTTTTTTATATTAAAGGCTACGAGGGGACAGAATCTTAGCCATGTTTGATGAAAATCGGTTAAGCCGTTTTGAATATATTTAGTTGGTTAGGTTTTGCTTGTTTCCTTGGAGTTATCTAAATTTTCAAAGTATAGTTTATGTACGCATCATCCGAGTATAGTTCATCATCCGAACAGCCAAGGCATGGAACTCCCTTCCGGCGTCAGTCTTTCCTGAATCCTACAACCTTGGGATCTTCAAGAGCAGAGTGAATAGGCATTTACTGAGATCGCGTGCTTCATCTCCGACCACATCGTCACTTTCCATCAGGTGAGATTGTGGTCAAACGCGTATCCAGTCAATCATAAAAAAAAAAAAAAAAAAAAACGCATTTCACTGGCACTCCGTCCTACAAATCGTAACAGTAATACGGGTACGGAATGCTATTTATTGGCAAAAATGGCCACCCATGCGAATTTATCGCACACAAGACAATGTAAACAATATCGCTTCCGTTTGAAAAACACGCGAGGATTCAATAACATGTCGCGACCCAACTGTTAAAGGCGGAAGTCATAATAACAATAAAAAGCACAAAGATCACCCGATACAGACGGGCCCAACGAAGGGCCGCAATAAATCCAGGTGTATTTACGTGCGGCCCGAAATCAATCTCGGCCATAAAACGGGCGAGGATAACTTGCAAAAACATACCGAGTTGGAACAAGCCGGTGATGTGATGAAGGTCACCATACGCTTTGACAGGAAGTGATTTAGTTTTATTATATTGGTGCTGGCGACAGCGGGGCTTTCTTGACAAATATCGACGACCTGTTTGGTGTACTGGAAACTCTGCTACTATACCAAATGGTCGCGGGTTTGATACCCGCTAGGGGCATATGTTTGTATGATGAATACAGACATGTGTTCCTGAGTTATGGATGTTTTTCATATATATACATGTATTTATTTACAAAAAAAATGTATTTGTGTAGTTTATCAACCATCTGGTATCCATAACACAAGCCTAGACGCTTACTGTGGACCTAGATGGCGCTGTGTGTTTGTACAAGACATTTATAATTATTTGTTATATCGTTAGCTTTGAAAATTCTTGCACTAAGCAGTCTCTCCACAGCCTTGCTCCAGGGACTCACGATTACCTATATTACTTTAGTTTATATTTTGTGGCATTCAAATAGAATAGAACCAATACATTTCTTCCCGTGGGTGTCGTAAAAGGCGACTTCCCACCAAAAAACATCTAAAGATTTGCACGTTTCAACGACGATGGGCTCACGTCACCGTCACGTGTGCATTTCTGTATATTTCTTAAGGTGAACCGTGGATGCTGTTTCAATCATTAATCTCTTAATGTTTGGAACACCTAAACGCTATTGCTTGGGATATCTCTGACCACCCCGTTTGGGATAAAGGTCGTGACGTATGTCTTTTGAAAAGCTCTCGTGGCGCAGTCGCATTCATTTTTGCTTTTTGGAATAAGCTCCCAGCGGATGTCTTTCCGAACCGATACGATCTGGGAACCTTGAAGAAGCGAGCATATTCCTTCCTTAAAGGCCGGCAACGCCACTGCGGATCTTCCGTTTCCGTAGATGGTTATGGGCAGCGGTGACACTTACCATCAGGTGCGCCTCTTGCTCGTTTGCCCACCTCTTCAATAAAAAAAAAAAAAATCATTATTCGTTCTCGATTACCGAAGTTAAGCAATGTCACTTAGAGATAAGTTAAAGAGTATAATAATCTAACATTCACAATAGATACATTTTTGAAAATTTTATGTCAAAAAAGTCAGTGCATCATTTAATAAAAATCACACGTTGTCAATACAAGAAATAAAGATAAACTTGTAGGTCACATAAGTCGCCTCCTCAAAGTCAGTAATACATTCAAAGGATTATATATACGCTTTCAATGAGGTTCCTGTTGATACAAAATCTTCCTTTCAATAAATTAAAGATACTGTAAAACAGAAACTTATTAAGAAAGCATATTATAAAATATCTGACTATTTAGATGATTAACATCTTAGATATTGTTCGCATGCCAGGCTATTTCACAATTAATAATACAATACAATACAATACAATACAATACAAATACACTTTATTGTACAAAAGGAGAACATACATTTTACAAAACACAATACTGATAAGAGTACAATTAGGCGGCCTTATCACTAAAAGCGATCTCTTCCATATAATGTAATATAAAAACCTATTTGTTATTTAAGAAACTCTTTTTAAAAGAGCAACCCTTCGAGATTCTTGCTTGTTCTTCTCAGGCGAAAATTGCATTTTGAACAATTGAACAAACAGTAGTGTGTACTCTATGTACCTACAAAATAAAGCATATTTGACTTTGACTTTGAATGTCTGGCGCGGTCACAGTCATTTAATTGGAGTCAATTAATTTTAATACGAGGGTTCACCCGGTGTTTTAATCCTTCAACTTCATAAAAACATAATTGCAAGGAAATGACTAAAGTGTGAATTTCCGCAATTTAAAAAGAAGGACAATAAAATAAACAAGATCAGCAAGCCGCTCCGACATGGAAACCCCAAAAATGGAAATCCATCAATTTTTACACTAGGCACATCAAATTGTATTGCCCAATCAGGGCCGGCCCCGTCTCGGGTCGTAAACTATAAAATCGACGAAACAAAGGGTTGTAATAATTCCCAAACAGGAAACAACGGAACGGATACGATCCCGAACGTTTCCTGATTGTTTACAAAATGACACCGTGCTCCGAATCGGAACTATGAATTACATTTCTATATAGTTATATAGTATCATTTTATTCTAGGGAATGAGACTAGTAACCACCGCTAGCTAAATGCGAAGAACATTGAGTTTCGAATCGGAGGTCGCGGGTTCGATCCCCGCCTGGCTAGCTACCACCATATTATCTAAGTCTGCCGCCAAACAGCAATGCTAGTAGCATTGTGTGTCGTGGCACAGGGCGCCACCAATCACAGCAAGTCGCGGCGGCGGCGCCGGGGCAAGCGCCGGCGGCGAGCAGCGAGTAGTCGCCAGAGGCGTCTTCAAAGATACCGCGGCACATGTTTGTGTGTTGTGGCAAAGTACTTAGAGCGCGCGGCCATTAATGCCAATTACATTTCTAAATTTTATTTTTTGATTAAAATCTGTTAACTTTAATGTTTTATTTTTTTCGTAATAGGTACATTCTATACATACACTCTGCAACGTTTGTCGGGATAATTTTGTTAGACCTTATTTATAAATTGATAAGATGAACCAGCATATAAATTAGTACCTAAGATAAAATCATGACAGGAATTAATAGTTCCTCATTCTTACATCACTTGTAAAGTTATAATCAAATCTACTTACAGTATTTTCAACAACTTGTTCACTATACGTCAGCCGTACGTGCTCTACCGGTCGAATTAATTAATGAAGTGATGAACATTTGAATCAACGGCTCAGTGAATAGATTTTGTCTGTGTTTATAAATCAACATTTTTTATGCCATCAATACAATAATCATTTAATGCTAATTAGCTAACGGTTGGTAAGTCTCCAAAACCAGAAAACATGCCTACTTACATGCCTGGACGCGTTCGCCATAGCTCGTTGCGTGAATTTGAGCTTTAATTTTGGGGGTGACTGAAAAAAAACGCTGACTATGACATCTGACCTGGTACAGCATCGATGACGTCACTCAATTTTGCTTTAGCTAAGGCCTGTATTTCAAAATGTTGCTCAAGCGTATATCTGTGTTTGAGCATAGTTAGAAAGAGATGATGCTATACAAGTTACATAAAGCCGTCCCTTTTTGACCGAAGTAAGTTGACTAACTTAAGTTAAGTCGGAACTGGACAATAAATATTTTTAAATTCTTTATTAACTAATAACATATTTTACCAAAGTTAATAAAGTTTTACTTTTGAATTTTTTAAGCCCTTTATATTCAATTAATCGCATCGTTGCGGAGATCTGTGGAGGAGGCCTTTGGCCAGCAGTGGACGTTTTTCGGCTGATAATAATATGAGCAGGATGATGATGAATCACATCGGGCGTTCTAGAAATAATCATCCAGGTTAAGTTACGCAATCAATCAATCAATTGACGACCTGTTTGGTGTAGTGGTTAGAAACTCTGCTACTATACCAAATGGTCGCGGGTTCGAATCCCGCTAGGGGCATATGTTTGTATGATGAATACAGACATGTGTTCCCGAGTTATAGATGTTTTTCATATATACAAAAAAAATTAAATCAAAAACACTTTATTGCACAAAAATTTTACAATACTCTTCGTAAATATAGGTTTAAAAAAAATACAACCAGGCGGTCTTATCCTTAGTGTAGGATATATGAATGTAACAGCTACTCTACAGCATGATATATGATAGATAATCGTCCTATCTTATGCCGTCGAAAACAGTTCCACTCGGAATCGAATTTAATTACAAGGACCCGTTCAAACAATGACTGGGTTCAGGCGACGCACTCAACTCATATACAATATAATAAGCAGTGACACTACTTTATTATATTTTATTTGGAAAACATTCAACTGTTATATTTGGATTTGATTTGATTAAATAGAGATAGCTTTGGCTAGTGCGACCTTCAAGTAAACGTATTGTCGAACGAATATGCTAGGGTTGTACATACAAAAATAATAAAATAAATAAAGTAGTTATGTGAATATGAAATGAAGTTTTTGAGAATCAGTTATTTATTTGTTAGTTAAGATAATTTTTTTAGGTTTACTAGAATTGGTCTAAAGATTTTGATGATCTCTCAGTGACTGAGTGAGTGACTCAGATAGGGTCCATATCTCAGGATCTGTTAAAGTTGCAGTTTTGAAATTTGAGGTATTTTGTAACGACAACCATCTCATTATCTGGGTGAAATAGTATATATTTATGTCAAATAGTTACTGAGCTGGAGGAGGATAAAAAGTGGCTTGAAATGGTTCTTGTAAATACGGCACAGCACGGAAAATGTGCATTGTAAAAAAAAAAAACAAAAATGTTTGAATGGAGAAAACAGTCTTAATGAAATTCTTCATACAACACGCCAATTTCATAGGTAAGGACCTAATATCAGCTGTTTGTTCTCCGAAATAAATAAAAAACAAATAATATACCGGAATGCAAACATGGTATTTTTAATGCTACGTTGAGGGGAATTTTCTCGAATTTTTAATATTCCATTTTCCAATTAAAATACAAATTTGGATGTAGCTTTGAAAATCGCAGAAATTGGTACATATGATTAACGAAGAAAAAAAACTCCAATTTCATGGGTAAAGACCCAATAAAATATGTTTGTAACATAAATAGAACACAAAGACAAAATAGTTTCCATTAATTAACTGATGAGCAATATCATGGCTCACTTGCACACAACAGGTTGCTTTGTTTATGTACTCAATTATTTATACAAACCTGACAAATAGTTACAAACATGGCGTTACGTGGTAGATTTATTTATAGTTATACGAGTATCTAATACAATACAATACAAATACACTTTATTGCACAACAGAAAAGAAAATACAGTTTCAGAAAAGTGGTAAGAATAGAATGTACAATCATGTAGTCGCTAGGTTCGCGATATCCGAAGCGAATACGTCATGGCATCGTATTCGTTATCTGGGAAAGGGATATCGTGAACCTAGCGACTACATGCTCTTTCCATTAACCTGTAGGTATATGAAGTCTATAAGTTGGCAATAGGGGAGAACGAAGACAGAGGAAGTGCACTAAGGCCCATATTAAATCAAAAATCAAAATCAAAATCAAAAATGTTTTTATTTCGCAAGTTATAAGAATAACATTTGAAATCGTCATGACATACAGTTATCGCTCATTCACTAGGCAGTCACCCCAGAGAAGAACGAGCAAGAAACTCCAGGGTTGCTCTTTTTAAATAAGTCAATACAAATACAATTTGAGATACCTAATTGTAAAATTAATAAACCGTTCTCAAGATTGAGGATAGTTTTGTGACCGGTCTTAAGTAAACGTGTTGATTAATAAACCTTACCTTGAGACATGAAACGCACGTGCATACTCAAGCGGTAGTAGACACAGAAGGTGCTTCATTGATTCCCTTTCTTTGTTGCATGCTCTGCAGGTTGAATTGTTAGTTAGGCCTGTTTTGTATCGGCATGTAGTACATAGGCGCTCAGACGTGCGGCAGCTCACTGCTACCTGCATCCCAAGAGATATATGCGTTAGACATATCGCATGACCTGGAACTAGAGATAAAGAACGGCTTGACATAATTACTTCATATTTTTGAATACTCCACGGACGTTCCATGTTGAGTCAATTCACTGCTTGTCTACAAATATACTGTAGGAAGGGTCTGATTAGGGGCCATTAAATAGGGCCTCGATAGGGATTTTGTGGATACAACATAATCCTCAGAGCCCCGATTAGCGGTACATAGGATATTTATGGTGCGTGATTATGCTTAGAGTTAGGGACGACGTTAGAGATCGCTTGTGGTTTAGCGAGTGTGTTACAAAGTGGTGTGATAAAGAATATAATGTTAGCTTGGCTGCCATTACTCAGGACTAGGTCACGGAGTTGATCTCCAGGAGGCCATTGATTTTTATCCTTCGGTCTCGTCTTGACAACCCGATGTGGTACTTGACCTCAATCACACCTGATGTTAAGTGAACATGATTTTGTGCGTTTTCGAGTGTAATTGAACTTCGATGCAAATTACGTTCAAGATCTAAATTATGTTTTGTGGGAGGTTGATGCAAAACACGTTGTGCACCCTCCTAAGGTTTTACATCGACCTAAAACTCTGTACAAAAGGAGGTAACTATACCTAAAGTAACATTCTATGGAACTTTCCATGTAAATAAACCGCCATATTGAAATTGTCTCTGAATTATAAATTTATAGTGATGGGCAAGACTACTTAATTACTTACTTATGTCAAACCATATCGAATAATAAAATACCGAAAGTAAACCAAGTAGGTACGGGAGCGATCTGAGATCGTCTGCTGTTTACATAGCATGGCACTTTACTTAAAATCTTTACCGTTACTAGATAGTTGGCAACCGAGCGTGTGTGACACGTAATGCATTGCAAAGTGGCGGAAAATGAAGTTACCGAGACCGAGGCGTCGGACGAAGCAGACGGTATGACGTCGCCATCCAACCTCTTAGTAGTTTCTATGAGCCTGGTACTTTTAAACCTGAATTACCACGGATGGGCTAAACCAGTTCCTTCATGGTGGGTCTGGGTGGGATCCCCCCCGCTTCCAGGGACGCACTCAATCAAATCACCTTATAAAAGAATACTTCGTTTCATATATGCCCCGTAGAAAAAACCTGTATCCAATCAACCAACATATACATATGTAAAAGTAGGCTACGGCTATAGCCCCAGGGAGACCCGTGACGCACTCGACACAATATTTCACTCAGCCGACATCGCTGCAACAGAGTGGATTTATGTATCCACTAAAACGCGTGTATCGCCTGCGGGTGCTACGTCACGAACTGTCCACGTTTCACTATTATTTAGATAAAATGAACTAACAGAGGTACTTTTACATTTAAAAAATAATAATGCTTGGACACTGAAGCATGCGTGGTGCAGTCGCATTCGCTATTCGTTTTCGATTAGCGAAGTTAAGCAACGTCTGGCGCGGTCGGTCCTTAGATGCGTGAGTACTGATGGCATTTTAATACGAATGATTTTTTTTACCCCAACACATTAAATAACTAATAAATAAAAGGTATTTATTCATCACAAAAAAGAAAAAAAAACACAAGCATACATAGAATCGAGAACCACAGTATTGTGATGAGTGGGTAGGGGACTCAGCAGTGTTACTGATGTTCAGTCCCCCCCTGCAGAGTAGTTGCTGCCTCCAAAGAAAGTATGGGCGACTTTCCAGTGGCTAACGATTTTTTAATATTTTTGTTTTCAAGCTTAGGCTTAGGATTAGGGGGACTGGCTATCTTATCTCTGACAACCGGAACACAACAATGCTATTAACATTGATGCTTGGCGGCAGATTTAAATAAGATGGATGGATGAGTGGAAGTCTACCACTGTACGTTTCTCAAGAAACTTCTTACCACGTACGACCACCCTGTGGAACGGACTTCCTGCAGCGGTATTCCCGAACGAGTACGACATTGGAACCTTCAAGAAACGAGGCTACACCTTCCTCAAAGGCCGCCAACGCATCTGTGACCCTTTTGGTGTTGCGGGTGTCCATGGGCGGCGGTGATTGCTTTCCATCAGGTGACCCGCATGCTCGTTTGCCGCCCTCTCATATAAAACAAAAAAAAAAAGAAAAGATGGTGGTAGCTACCTACTACCACCAACGAGTGCTTTCCCTACTTCAGAGTGCGCGTTAAATGGGTCCCGGTTTTTTCAATTAAAGGCAATCCTCAAGTCGGTGGCTTACAAGGGCGGCTTAAAAACACTGACTGTCAGGTGATCACTAGTCTGACCCAAATCCACCTGGGTTAATGCCGATACCCTCTCCCAGGGGGAGGAGACTGTGCCCCAACAGTGGGAATGTGTAATGCTGTTGATGATGAATGTTTGGACCTGAAAGTCGAAACCATAGCGGTCGGAACAGTTATTCATTTTCGATAAGCGAAGTTAAGCTGGCGCGATCAGTCATTGGATGTTCAAATTCAAATTCAAATTCAAATTCAAAAATGTTTTATCGTCGTAAGTTATAAGAATAACATTTGAAATCGTCATGTCATACAGTTATCGCTCATTCACTAGGCAGTCTCCCCAGAGAAGAACGAGCAAGAAACTCAGGGGGTGCTCTTTTTAAATAAGCCAATACAAATACAATTTGGAATAATTGTTAAATTTATGATTCGACAAAGAAAAATGACAATAGAATTTACTGGATATTGCCGAGCGGTTCATGTCCACCTATTCTTATCATCCAGATAGTCAGAAATTTTATTTGGCACATAGTTTCTGAGATGGGTACGTCAAACCATCGTTCCCAGTTATTTGTAATTGATGACAGTCCTCAAGCTAAATCAATGGCCTAACAGATGTGTATGACAAACAAATAACTCTCAGGTGACCATTTTTAAAAATTTAAAATGTGCTTGGACATATACAGACAGCGCCATTTAGTTCCACAGTAAGCAACTATAGGCTTGTGTTGTAGATACCAGATGGTTGATATACTACATAAATACATTTTTTTTTGTAAATAAATACTTATTATAAAAATACCTATATCTTATAGAAAAAATACGCCGTCCAACTCGCTTCCGTGAGGCATAGTACCTAGTACGCTAGCGCTATTGCCCCGCTGAATGCATAAGCTCAGCTGCTGAGCAAAGTAGGTACCAGCTCTCACATCTCCAGAGGCGTGGACCAGTCTAATGGATAAATCTTTTACGAAATGTTTCATGTCAGAAGACCACGGGCCCAAAGTCTCCACTGCAAGCGCCGCAAACTCGTGGTTTATAGAGATTGACGCATATTTACGGCGCTTGTTATTTTGAGCTTGTTCAGCCGCGGTTCCAGGTCTTTGCGCAGTTCCTTGTATATGGGACGGTGCCAAAGTGTCCGCACAAGTTGCGTCCCATACCAAGGTGCGCCCCAAGCACCAGGGTACCAAGGTGGCTCCATCAGGTCTTTTCCCGTCGTCTCTGAACGCCGGGACTGCTGCAGTGGCAAGAGCGCGCCTAATTGTGTTTTATAAATTTGTTGTTTCAATAACTTATTATAAATGAAAACATCCATAACTCGCGGGTACACATGTCCGTATTCAACACACAAACATATGCCCCTAGCGGGATTCGAATCCGCGACCATTTGGTATAGTGGTCAGAGTTTCTAACCACTACACCAAACAGGTCGTCATTAATCTGACACAAATCTGCATTGGGCCAGGGTGGTAGATTATAGTTCATGTACATCCTCTCTAGAGAGGTTGCTGTACACCAGCTGTGGAGACAGGCTGTTGATGAGTGTTAATGATCAATTAAGTATCGAAGAGACCTGGTACCCGAGAAATGGGAAAAGACGGAGAGGAAGACAGGTGAAGCGATGGGAAGATGATCTGCCACAAGGATGGAGAATATTTGCCAAGGACCGTCAAAAATGGCGAGATATGGAGGAGGCCTATGTCAAGGGACAACCTGACCAAACTAAAAACGTTACTGACGTCAGTCAATAAATTTAATTTAAAATCTGTACATATGATTTATATATACAGGGCGTCCCAAAGTTATGGGACATGAAGGGGAAGTACCTTAAATATCGTAGATAGTGAATTTTGCTCAAAGAAGACTTTATGTTATTTTTAAAAGTTAGTAATTCTGCATTCATAGATTTTCTAAAAATTATTTGCTTCGGCTGGGAATCGAACCGACTCAAATGTGAAAAAAAAAACACCCTACTTTTATGATGCCAATCGAAAGAATAGCTAAAAAATAATAACTCTGCCTAAGTAACATAGTATTTTAAAAGAAAGGAACAACGTGAAATTAATCTTTTAATCATTTATTTTATTGAAATACAAGTTTTATCATTTCATCTACACGTGCACTTATAATAAGGAAAACTATGTTAGTACCTATTTTATGAAGTGGGTACTTATTTACGAATAATCAATGCTATCTTTGGAATGATAATATCGCTACTTTTCGAACGTCGTCGGCAATAAATAACTTTCTTGAAATTTGACTCAATCATTTTATGTTGTTCCTTTCTTTTAAAATACTATGTTACTTAGGCAGAGTTATTATTTTTTAGCTATTCTTTCGATTGGCATCATAAAAGTAGGGTGTTTTTTTTTTCACATTTAAGTCGGTTCGATTCCCAGCCGAAGCAAGTAATTTTTAGAAAATCTATGAATGCAGAATTACTAACTTTTAAAAATAACATAAAGTCTTCTTTGAGCAAAATTCACTATCTACGATATTTAAGGTACTTCCCCTTCATGTCCCATAACTTTGGGACGCCCTGTATATTACTTACTACCTGATCAGAGAAATAAAGCTATTTTTATTTTTTATTTTTATTTTATATTATTTTTTATGTGGAGGGAAAAGAAGATCTTTCGCCGGACTGTTGGCACCGTCAGCTGTTATATCCTATGTCTTGAGAAAACTTCGTTACGATGCAGGATTCTCGCTACCATTGGTCGGATTAGCTAACGCCTCCACAGTCTAAAAACCATTAATAAAACCTTATCTAAAAACGTTTTAAACGCCAAATAAACTGCGCCACCCACACGACACAGAACAACACATTATAAACAAAATAGAAACTGTCACGATGGCGTCGCTCGACAAACGAGGCCCAATATCGTTGGAATGAGTACGGAGACAAATTCGACGATAAACCTCCCCCGCGCCGATATAACGCAAATAAACCATGGCGATATTGCTTGTATGCTCACTGCGATTGGTTTTTTACAGTTGAGGCTGATCTAACGGATTGAATAGAATCAATCGGATAACAGGTGTCATTTTTTCCATTTATTCTTCGGAACCCCCTTCTACTTACTTCTTTTTCTCGAGTTTTTTTTTATGCACAACGGGTTGGTACTTGACCTCAATCATACCTGATGTTAAGTGAAGATGAGGTCGAAGGTGGAAGCGTACTGACCCGGAAACCCCATCACATTTGGAGGACTGGCTGTCTTATCTCTGACAACCAGAACACAATAATCCTATTAACATTGCTGCTTGGCGGCGGATTTAGATAAGATGGTGGTGGCTAGCCAGGCGGACATTTAAAATGCACTACCACCAACCAAACCGAGTACTTAAACATGTACCCCGCTGGGAATCGAACCCGCGACCTCCCCAGTTCCCCAAATAAGATCTGGTTTCCGAGTCAGTAAGCTTCCACCTTCGGCCTCATCTTCACTTAATATCAGGTGTGATTGAGGCAAACCCGTTGTGCATTAAAAAAAGGTGGACAGACGGCCGGATAAAGTTATACCACGCAAGCGAAGTCGCGGGCGGAGAGCTAGTATGTAACTTAAACAAACATCCAAACTTTCGCATTTATAATATTAGTTAGATTCTGATGCAATAAACAATACCACTAAAGATAATAGCGAGAAGTAAGAAATGATCTTCAAAGATCAATACGCATCCATCAACTGGGTGTCTGTTCCTCCGCGACATTATCAAAATATCCATCTTGTAAGTCTCTCGCACTGACAATTGCTTCTTTCATCTTGTTGATCTTCCCAAGTTCGGATGATCACCACCCTGCCCGAAACTGTGACAGACGTTATCTAAATAACCATCGCTACGACACTTCACGTGGCAGTTTTGCTTTAGTTTCAGATCTGCACCTTATTTTTGTTTTTAGTATATACTTGACGACCTTTATCCCAAATGGATTGGTCAGAGTTAACCCAAACGTAACCGTAACATTAGAAGTTAGTACGCTTCCACTTTCGACCTCATCTTTACTTAACGTCAGGTGTGATTGAGGTCAAGTACCAACCCGTTGTGCAAGAAATTATTTATTTGCCAGAATCTGGGGGCACGGCAGTGCCCCCGCCAAGTCGAGCGCGAAGCAAACACTGCCGTACCATCCTTTACTGGAACCATTTCGCCGCATTTTCAGGCCCCTATTTTAGAACCTCTGGATAAGACTAGAACGCAGAAATTTTCGTCATCCAGTAAGCTATAATCACATACTTAAAATCCAAAATTTCAAGTCTGTAGGTCATTTAGTTCTGAAGTTAAGCGAAAGCAAAGTTTCGCATTTATGACACTCACTCACTCACTCACTCACTCACTCACTCATGATCATCAAAATAGAACTAGTACTTCCCATAAACTCAGAGAGCTGAAATTTGGTACAGAGTTATGGTTCAATGGCCACATAAAGGGAAAACTATAAAAACTAGGATAATCGAAGATCTGGAGTACCTGGTGACCCTGATTAGGAAACACAAGAGCCCAACCAAACTATTAGAGATCGACATATACCGCCTTTACAAAAAATATTCAACTTGGTGGACCGCTTCATTTGATGTCAAAAATCGAAGGTCTGAAGTATCTGATGAAGAACCCTCAGCTGGTCTCAGCTGTATTAGAGATATGGTAATGCCCCCTTCTACTATTGGTACATAGAAAAATCGACTGTCATTGCAAAAATCCAGCGTAGTGGGACACATCTTCTAATTTAATCTAGCCTATAGCATCCCACTGCTGGGCGCATGCTTCCCCTTCTGCTTATAATACGCATATAAATAAAATTAAAGGAAAACTCAGGATAAGACTACACTGGCTTTTATACTTATACTTACAAGTTTACAAGAAGAAATAGTCGAACGATTAACTTTATATCTGACGAAGAACCCTCAGCTGGTCCCAGCTGTATTAGAGATATGGTAATGTCCCCTTCTACTATTGGTACATAAAAAAATCGACTGTCCAGCGTAGTGGGACACATCTTCTAATTTAAGCTAGCCTATAGCGTCCCACTGCTGGGCGAATGCCTCCCCTTCTGCTTTTAAAACGAATATAAATAAAATTAAAGGAAAACTCTGGATAAGACTAGACTGGCTATTATACTTATACTTACTTATACTTATTACAAGTTTACAAGAAGAAGTAGTCAAACGATTAATTTTATTCTACTCGAACATTACACAAATTAAATAAACAAACGAAAATTTGGTCAAAATATAATGCATTGGCTAAGAGTGGCGGTGATACCCGCACGCGTCGCTAGATGGCGTTGACTGTATTTTAAAACGCGCTTACGTTTTGTTTTTCCGATAACCTTATATGGCAAAGTGGCAACCGGCCGCGTTACAGTCGTTTACGACATTCTTCTATTGCGCTTGAAAATGTTTGCTAGGGATTAGGAGGAATTATTTGCATTTCGTTGATTTCGCTGATTATTTCGTGAGGTTTGCTAAAGTTAATTGGCAGGTTGTTATTATATTAATTCAAAGATTTAAACAGGTTAGGAATTATATGGTTAGTGACGGATTACTGATTATTACTTAATTATCAGAATTAAAAGAAGTTTCAATTGAATACTTTATTTAATTGTTAATTATTTAGTACCTACTTTTGGTTTTCTAGGTTTAATTTACAGTTAGGCAGTACTTCGAATCGCGTTCGTGTTTATAAGTACTTTTCTCGTGTTCTAGTTTAGTTTATTTAGTTAGATATTACTTCGTTTCGTTTAAAAATATCATTAATTTAGCTGTATTTCAGTACTAGGTAGGTAGTACCTTTGGTAGAAAGTTCATTGATAATTAATTATATTGACACTTGTCTAATAATTAAGAGTTAACGTTTTGCTTATAGTTTGTATAGATTGAGTAGGCAGAGTAATATTTTCTTTAAGTTTTTTTTATTAAGACAAAAGAAGTCTTAAAGATATAAGTAGGTTTTAGTCTAAATATTATCGGTATTTCTGATTTGTTGTCCATATACTAAAGGTCGTTGAGTTTAATTGTGTTTGATTTCGCAAGATAATAATTATCGTAAAAAATGTCGATAATATTAAAAGACGACGATGAACTTAGTGGCTACCAAGTAGTTGGTATGCCCAAAGACGGGTCTTGTCTCTTCCATTCAATATCTTTCTTGGGGTATGGTAGAACTGACTCAACTTGCAGTATCAAGTATATTTGTAGAAACGTGGGCATATATATAATATGCCCACGTTTCTACAAAAAGAAGTGAAATCCCACCAAAAACATTCTGTAAAAAGCTAGCCAAGTCTCGATGGAGCTGCTTGATTATCTCTAAAAAGTAATGAAATCTATACAAAGTCGTGCCAAGTGTAAGGTTCCTTACTGCGATTTCTTTATTATTATAGTTAATGTTGTGTGACTTGGCCGTTGAAGGGTACACAGGGGTACAAAACCAGGTGCTCCATGACACCATTGCACCAATCTGTCGCCAGAACCGCTATTAATGTTATTAATTATATTATTAAGAATGTTCAACGGCAAACTATTAGCTTCTACAAAAAGATTGGCTATGGGCTTCTAATAAAAAAGTAAAACCATACAAGAATGAGGTATGTAAGAGGTTTCATCTCCAATACTTAACATCATAGAAACACTTTGCCTGAAGCCATTGTAACAATCGAATTTTAAACATTTTGTCATTAACTAATTTTATTTCGTCAGGCAGATTGTTATACAATATTATACACATATTATAAACATTATCTGCATGCAGATTGAATACATGCTCGTTTGCCGCCCTCTCAAATAAAAAAAAAAGAAAGTTTAATGCTTGAAACGACATCCACGGTTCACCTATCAAAATATATAGAAATACATACGTCTTAGGAGGTGAGTCCATCCGTTGAATTGTGCAGGTATATAAATTTTTTCTTACAAAATTTGAACAAGGAACATAAACAAGAAGTCAGGAATTTGTACCAAAGTGAGCCACCAGATCTAACCTGGGAGATTTTTTGTTATGATTAACTGGATACGCGTTTGACCACAATCTCACCTGATGGAAAGGACTTTGTGGTCGAAGAAGAAGCACGCGCTCCCAGTAAATGCCTATTCACTCTGCTTTTGAAGATCTTTAAGGTTGTAGGATTCTTGAGACTGACGCCGGACGGGAGTTCCATAGCTTGTACAGACATACACTAATTGAAATATTATTACTGAAGACCATACTGTATGCGAAGTGTGAGTTTTGTCTCGTTTTTAACTTTACCATCGCGTTCGCGTTTACGAAAAAAGTCCCTATGAAAAACATAGTTTTGCAAACTATCCGCTAGAGGCGCTGCACATTTCTCTATACAAATCGTCACGTAAACGTGAAGGCGGTAGTAAAGTTAAGTCGAAATAAAACTCACACTCCGCCCTCTGTCCCTTTGTCAAGCAAAGGCCTCCCTCCACCCCATGAACATATAATAAAGAAAAATGCAGGTACATGTAAATGACTAAATACGAGAGGTTAACGACCAATCTCATCCGGTCTTAAATGAAGTACCTATACTTAGAATGTTCAAGTTATCTGGGGAATTTGCTATCTTATCTCAATTACCCGGAACACAGCATTGCTACTTGGTAGAAAACGTAGTCACACATTTAACCGCTCAATATAAGTAACACAGGGTTTGCGAATCAGAGGTTCGCGGGTTCGATGTTTAGTACACGGTTTGGTTGGTGGCATTTTAAACTCCGCCTGGCTAGCTACCACCACCTTATCTGAATCTGCCGCTATACAGCAATGTTAATAACATTGTTGTGTTCAGGTTGTCAGAGATAAAATAACCAGTCACCCAAATACGATGAGGTTTCCGGATCAGTACGCTTCCACCTTCGGCTTCATCTTCACTTACATCAGGTGTGAAGTGCTAACCCCTTGTGCATATAAAAAAACAGCTATGACGGTAGTAGTCAGCCAGGCATTTAAAAATTTCCAACCAAATCGAGTACCAAATATACTACAACCTCTGAGTGTCTAACGCAAACTCCGTTTTTTAAACCGGTCGGTTAAAATCCATATAAAAATATGCACGATGGGCCTCCATAGGCCTCTGAGGTGGCCGGTATTTCCGCCGGACACGGCGCGTACATCAATCATCCCTAATTTGACGCAACGAGAACGCTCCTTAACTTTAGTATGGGCTGAGCTGGAAGTGGTAGCGGAATCTAATCCTTTTTAGGGATCCCTAGACAAATATTTAATAATATAATATAACTATAATTGTATATTGTATTGTAATACAGCCTCTCTGTTCCCACGCAAAAATTCTAAGGGTCAAGTATCTCGGCGCGCCTGTCATATTTGCGAAAATACCTGCGGTGTTAAAAACGTTTATAGACTCTTCTACTGGGTGTATTTGTAATCTGTGAAAAGCAATAGCTACGGCAATATAATATCTATGGATATAATGAATGAACACTACTACAGCTATAATACTAAAAATCAGAAAAATGTTACGAGTTTTAATATGTAGGTATCCCTATATCCACGATATAATTGGTATTTTTACGGAAAGTACAGATTTATTTCAAGTTTTTCTTAAGAAACGGGTAATTCTATAAATTGTTACGAGAATTGGAAGATCTATGGCAGGTTTCTAAGCCCGTTCTAATAAAAAACAGTAGTTGGAATTCTATGCCTATACTCCCACCCAAAGAGAAAAAAAATATTTTCACAAATACAGACTAAATATCATAGCTAACATAACATGGCGCACATTATTGGATGCGGAATTTAATAGAGAACAAGTGGAAACACAGTCCAAAGGAATTGGAACTCTATAATCATTACAATTGAGAGTTGAAAGTCGGGTGTCCGTGGGGCACCGATCGGTGTCCGCGAGTGTTGTCGGGATAAAATTTTTTTTGGCACCGATCGGTACCCGCGTCCGTCTAAAGGTTAAGAATAAGCTGCCGAACTACCTAGCCCGTAGCTCCATCATCATCAGCCCGTAAACATCCCACTGCAGGGATATAGGCCTTCCCTCCTATAATGAGAGAGTAGGTATGGGCCTTAGTCCACCACGTTGGTACAATGCAGATTGGGGACTTCACATGCCTGTGAATTTGTGATTACTTAGGTATGCAGGTTTCCTCACGATGTTTTCCTTCACCATTTAAGAGCAGTCGGATAAGTAATTATTTTATTTGTTTCCCCAGTCACACATATACATTTAGCTTATACATATTGATACACAGATAAGGTAACACATCAACAACAATAACATAATATTGTAACACTAACACATGTCTGTGCTGCAGCAGTACAAATGGGTCATAGCTCAGTGTATTAGATTGCTCATTGAGCAAAACACAATTTTTCCGCTATCCCCTAAGGAGCAGAGCACGTGGAAGCTAAACCAGAGCAAACAATAAGTAAATAGCAATTTTGAGACTCTTGAAATCGTGATTGATCAGTGATAAAATATATAAAAAAATATATCCTTATACATTGTGTTGTGGATACCAGATGGTTGATATACTACATATAAATTCATTTTTTTTTGTAACTTATTATAAATGAAAATTCATCACACAAACATATGCCCCCAGCGGGATTCGAACCCGCAACCTTTTGGTATAGTGGCCAGAGTTGCTAACCACTACACTAAACAGGACGTCAGACCAGTGATAGTTTCTCTTTTTCTATTCTGTCATTCGTCCAATGCTGCCTACAGCCGATAGCCGCTGCCTTCCACCATTTAAAAAGATCCACAATTTTTAATAATATAACATTAAATACCTCACAAGAGAGAAAAGAGAAAAATAAAGCAATTACGCCGGAAAAAGGCGCTGGAACAATTTGCGATAACAAAGGCCCTCCTGTTTAAGAGGCAGCATCGGCGATCAATTTCGCTGGAGCAGGATTATGGAGCGTGACAATTTAATGAATGTAGGCCTATATTATTGTTTGTTTGTCTCGTTTAATTGGGGTTACCGTCGACGCTGTCGCCACAGTGTTGCCAGCAAGAAGGCGTTTTACAAAAACAATAATAAAATATATAAAGCTCGTTATTCATCACTTTCTTGTAAATATTCAAACTCAATTTACTTGGTACGAAACGTATTTGAATATCAACTAGCGAATTATTCTGAAAGACCTGCTAAGCTAAGCGTCTGCGTGCTTAAACTGAAAATGAACACGGATTAAAACCAAGGCGAGAGCAAATATGGTCAAACTTTAGAGCAAGTAGAGTATGTGTACTTAAGATAGCAAATTAGACTTGAGTACACAGTCGAGATAAACTATAGAACTCAGTAGTCATGGGCAGCTTTTGGAAAGTTGAAGCACGTTCAGTCAAGCATTACTCAATCAGTAAAGTGCAGGATTTACGACCAGTACATGCAACGTATAGATCCCTACCATCGAAATAGTCTGCTCAAGATTGCTTACAGGCGTTTGTGGTACACTGTTTACTTAGAATAACCTTACTCGATAGAGATCGAAGTGAAGCAATACGACCTACGAAGGTTCTTGTTATTGGATCGTTAAAGTAGGCCTAGGCCGGTCAGGTGTTGTCTCCATACATAGGTATGTAGAACGATGTATTACTAATAATTACTTTTTAGGCTTTTCTAGTTCAGGTCAGAGCAATTTTTGTGATTAATTCTGTATTTAAAAAGAAATCTTAGTTTTGCCAATGAGGGCGCCACTGGGCGGAATATACGCTCTCAAATTACTCAGTAACTGTGTAAACGGCTGACGTGAACATGAATATATATAGTACTACCTTTCCGCCCGCGATTTCGTCCCCGTGAAAGATTTTATCAAAATCGGTTCAGCAAAAAAATTTGCCTATATGTTAATGCAGATCCTGATCTGTCTACTCACCAAATTTCATTCAAATCCGTCCAGCCGTATGTGCGTGAAGAGATTACAAACTTACATAGAGACAAACACACAGTCTTTCGCATTTATAATACATATTAGTAGGGATTAGTTGGGATGAATTAAATATCTTTCTGAATTATTTGAATTGTGTTGGCAACACATCCTACAAACGTTGCGCGGGTTTTTAATTTTCAATCAAATATTGTTCATCATGCGCGAGAAACCTCGTTATTTTTTATTGTTTACAACCAAGCTTACCTTCAAAGACTCGACACCTACTACATCAAGGTAAATAATCTCATGTGTCTCTTATTATTTTCGAAAGTAAAAGGAAATTACTTTGGGAAAATATTTTCTTTCTACAGTTCATGTTATCTTGTACACACATTATTTATTACACAAAAATTTCACCAATTGTGTCACTATTTTTCTTAAATAGCTCTAAAGTCTTACTACATTAAGTATATCTGTGCTCGAACTTATTCCTTCTTGTCCAAGGCACTAGCTACCGTATTGAACGATACAACTATATGTAACACTTTCTCAGCAGCCTGCCATTATGCAACTCGCCCAACTTGGGCTATTCCTGTAAAGGCCTTATACACTCACCATTGCATCTGACAACTGTATATACGACTTTTGCAAGAAAAGCGTACGAAATAGTGTGTAAGGTTGTTATTGATAAAATTCGTAGACGAACTAAAGTCTTAACTAATCCATTAATGAAAGTAATCCTTGGGATTAAACGGCTCCTACACGATATATAAAACTCATCTTCACTTAACATTAGGTGTGATTGAGGTCAAGTACCAAACATTGTGCAAAAAAATAAATTGTTGTAACCTTTATTGATTGTAAATGATTGATTGAAAAGAGACAAACCCTCTGAGTTTCTCGCTAGCTCTTCTCAGTAGTGGTCGCGTTCCGAGCTAGTGGTAGTTTAAAAAACAAATGACGTTCATAAGTGCATATTGTATTGCCTACATGAATAAATTATTTTCATTTCATTTCACTATATGTATTATACAAATTAGTGTAACCAATCAACAATTCGCATTCATGGCGCAGTCGCATTCGCTGTTCGTTGTCCATAAATATCCAGAAAAGCTCGCCTGGCTGTTCATAGCGGGGTGCTTGTTTAAATGGAATGGAATGCTGGATATGGCAGAAGAAGAATGAAAGTAGACTTAATGTAGTGGAAATGAGATCATTGAGAAGTGTGAGTGGGATGACTTTGAAGGACAGAATCAGGAATAGTGTAATTAGTGAGTTAATCAGTGTGAAAGAAGACGTAGTGACAAAGATTGAAAAAGGTACGCTGAGATTGTTTTGACATGTGGAGAGGATGAATGAAAGAAGATTAACGAAAGACATATACGAAGAGAATGTGGGTGGTAGTGTTAGTAGGGGAAGACTACGGTGAATTTACCATGATCAAATTGGGGACGTCTTAAACAAAGGCCAAGAGTACCCTAAACAACGAGCATGTATGAACAACTTTATGAGAGTGAATGAAGCAAAAGAGTTTGTGTCAGGATCGTAGCAAGTGGAAGTCTGTGATCTCTGCCAACCACTACGGGAAACAGTCATGACATTGTGTATGTGTATGTTATTTTATTATTTTAATTTTCAATAGAGGATAGCATTGGTATCTTTGCAGGGTATATTGTTCACTTTGTCCCAATCCTCTCGGGCCACAGGAAAATTGAAACTATTTGTACTTTATTATGCTAATAATATTTTTTTTTAATTTTTTTTAGTTCTAGTGGGCGTTTTTCTGATCGCTTAGTAAGGTGGTTTAAAGTGGCTCGAAAGATGGCGCTAACAGATGGGGTCTCTTATTTCTTACATATTAATTTAATTTCTACGTTGTCCAGAGCCACGCCTAAACTTAAAAACAAAAATATATGCAAAAAAAAATCGTTAGCCATTGGAAAGTCAGTATGGGCGACTTTCCAATGGCTAACGATTTTTTTTACAGGGGGGGACTGAAAATCAGCAACACTGCTGAGTCCCTACCCATTCATCACAATACTGTGGTTCTCGATTCTATGTATGCTTGTGTTTTTTTCTTTTTTGTGATGAATAAATACCTTTTATTATTATTATTATTTATTATTATTATTATTATGTATGTAAAAATATATTATTTTTTTTTATATGAGAGGGCGGCAAACGAGCATTATTATATTATTTCAATATTTATGTCACATCCTTTATACTTTGACGATGTTTTTGCTAATGTAAAGTCTCCTTAATTGGTACACCCGTCTACAGAAGTTCTGGTGATAAATAGAGTTAGTGGAGTTGGCACTAAATCAAACCTTTATGGACTTACCTGCTCTAAGTCTCCAGACTAAGCCCGCTATTAAACTTAAGATTAACTTATTCGACAAAAACTTTATTAGGTTCATAGAAATGTGGGCAAGTTTGGCAAAGTTGGACTTGCAAGTTTGAATCGAGCTGTCAAATCGATTAATTGACTAATTTGTAAATGTAATTTGGAAAATATTTTCTCGTTTTGGTCAGATGAAAGATATTTTTGGTTTGGCATTTTAAATGTCCGCCTGGCTAGCTACCACCATCTTATCTAAATCTGCCGCCAAGCAGCAATGTTAATAGCATTCTTGTTTTCCGGTTGTCAGAGATAAGACAGCTAGCCTCCCAAATGTGTTGGGGTTACCGGGTCAGTAAGCTTCCACCTTCGACCTCATCTTCACTTAACATCAGGTGTGATTGAGGTCTAGTACCAACCCGTTGTGCATAAAAAATAAACTTATTTTTGGTGGAAAGTCCCTTAACCCTTTTACGACACCCAAGAGAAGAAATGGTTAGTTCTTTTCTTTATATGTGCCGAAACTACAAGACACATTACAAAAATATTAATTGTGATAAATACATAGTGGTTGTAATTTAGATTTCGTCATAAAACCAAACACTCCATCATAACGACTCGATCCCGAAACTCGAACATGGCCGTACCAGCCGACCAATCATAAATCTGTAGTGGGCCATTCATCAATTACCAACAAATGTATCGCCCAATCCATCATCGGCGAAAAACCGCAACGGGAAAAAGCCGCGTACGTGAGCATGGACCACAGAGAGCCTTTGCTTGTCTTTCAACGGGGAAATGGGAAGGATTATTACAATGTGGATGTAGTATTTTGATTGGATGACCCGATTGTGACGATACGTCTTAAAACAGCTGATGTTTTAAATGTCCTGCCGGGACATTATGATTCATTTCGGGGAGTGTGCGTTGGAATTACATAATCTTATTCCACCGTCACCCTTCCATCTTCGGAATACTAGGCGTGGGGAAGGATTCCACCCGTATATAGTTAATATACCGAACATTCGCACTAAGAAGTTCGATTCTTCATTCATCATCCGAACAGCCAAGGCATGGAACTCCCTTCCGGCGTCAGTCTTTCCTGAATCCTACAACCTTGGGATCTTCAAGAGCAGAGTGAATAGGTATTTACTGGGATCGCGTGCTTCATCTTCGACCACATCGTCACTTTCCATCAGGTGAGATTGTGGTCAAACGCGAATCCAGTCAATCATAAAAAAAAATCTTTAGTTAGGCAAAGAGACAAAACAATCAAACAGTTTACCAAATGTGGGCAATATTCTGTGTCAGTCCGGCAAAATCAGCCGAAAATTGTTGGACTTTCATGCTAAAGGTGGATTCAGAATGGTTTACTTTGTATGGGTGTAAGAGCAGGTATTGATTTCCCTGTCCTACAGGATGTTAGTGTTCGTTCCTCGTGATCGCGACGCGTACCGATACCACGAGTGTCCTTGGCGGATAGTGCAGGATGAATTTATTGTTGTTTATTATGTTTCCTAGATTGTTAAATATTTACTAAAAATGTTTGTTAAAGGTGTTAAATTAAATCCAAAATATTGAATGTAATTATGTAACTGTTTATTGTTTGAGAGCTATGTAGCAACTGTTTTTCTGGGTCGCGCGACTTGGCTTCGCCGCGACGGCCTGCACTGCTGATTCTTCAGTATTTGTTTTTTTGTATAATTTGGGTTAAATGCGCAGGTCCTCTCGGTCAAAGTACACATTTTGTATATGCTTGTACAATGGATAATCGAAAATTTTTGATCGATTTCGACTACGGTTCCTTGGGGAAAGTTGTTCGAAATCAAGAGTGGTGTCACCAGTTAATGAGAATTACATGAATTCAAATTAATCCTGTATAGAATAGTTGTAATTTATAGATTACTACACTTTTCGGTGAGATTGTAGACAGACAGACTTAAAAATTATATATACTCGTAAACACATCTAACAAATACACTGAGGTGAAATATTACAGAAAAAGATGAAGAAATATGCTGCATAGTTCTGTCGTAATACTACCTATGGTTCATCAGTCCGCCACGTTGCCCCAGTGTGGATTGGGAACTTCACATGCTTTCGAATTTATTTATTTCTTTATTTCTCAGGCCATGTAGGTTTCCTCACGATATTTTCCTTCACCGTTGAAGAGCAGTCGGACATAAGTAATTTAATTAAATTCAAAAATTCATTGGTACATGGTCACCGACGCTCCATACCCTCCCACCAACAAAATCCTTTTATTTTCGAAATGAAGTAAGTCTGTTAATATGTATTTTCATTTGCACTTACATTTAATTTTTTTACGCGGAAACAAAATTTTCGAGGCTATTTTTTTTTTAATGAATATAATATTTTATTGTCATTTTCGTGCAATTGCCAAAGTTTGTCGGGTTAACTTTGTTAGACCTTATATACGAGTATATACATGGCAGCCATCCTGCAACCGACCAGGTCAGTCGTCGGTAATAAAAATCCTTCACCATTGTGTCGGACACTGTACAGCAGCTCCCTGACTTCCGAAACACATTTTCTATTTCATAAACCTGCCACTGGTTCCGGGCGATTGTTCCAATATCACACTGAACGCTGGATGCAGCGGCTACAATTCATTGACCAACAGTATTCGCGCATTATACAGGACGAAGATACTGTATATTTTATACTTGTCCCTATGTTTCACAGAGCTATATGAAAATATGAAAGAGAGAGCCTCTAATCTTTTTTTTTTAATCCATATTTATGTTAAGGGGCTTTTGTGCACATTTAGACATGTCAGTCCCATTGTCTTCCTAGTTTGCATACATTTATTTAGCATCTAATCTTAAGATACCTTTTGACATATCCCAACTATCCCAATCCCAATCCCAACTATATAATATTATAAATTATAAATATATAACTCCCAACTAATATTATAAAATGCGAAAGTTTGTGTGTATGTATGCACGTTTGTTACCTCTTCACATCTAAACGGCCGGACGAATTTGGATAAAATTTGGTTGGTAGATAAATTAGGACCTGTATTTTTTTTGCGGAACCGATTTTGAAAAAATCTTCCACGCGAACGAAGTAGCGGGCAACAAATAGTAATATTATATTTGTGTGTGTGTATGTATATGATCGTGTATGTATGTTTATTACCTCTTCATGCCTAAACTAGAGCTATAACACACAGCTATAACAGGTAATAGCTGAAAATCAGTGTTTTGTTCTTTGGACAATCTCACACACTGAGCTGTGACCCATTTGTCCTGCTGGCGCACACACATGCTTTAGTTGTACCTAGTATTTACCTTTTAAGTTCTTTTAAGAAATACTCTTTAAACTTTATGTATGTGTGTGATTGGAATAACAAATAAACGATCTATCTATCTAAACGGCTGGACCGATTTGGTAAAAATTTGTACTGTGACAAAAAGGTGATCGGGTTGTATGTATTACATAACATAACATATGGAACCACAATCTAAATATAGCTAGTAGCTAGTTTTCGGTGTCGCAAAGTGGTATCAAGTCAGGTTCCCATCTCCGCATAGGTTGTAGTCGAGAGGAAAAACGACTACAACGCTGGTTTTAAGTGGAGCCTTATGTGAGATCACGGACGTCAATTGGACATACACAATAATACTTAAATAGTTTATACATAATGTATACAGGGTGAATTTGAATTTGTGTAATTCCCATTAACTGATGATTCTACTTTTGATTACGAACAACTTGGTTAGTACTCGGTTTGGTTGGTGGTAGGGCATTTTAAATGTCCGCCTGGATAGCTACCACCATCTTATCTAAATCTACCGCCAAACAGCAATGTTAATAGCATTGCCGTATTCCCGTTGTCAGAGGTAAGATAGGCAGACCCCCAGTTTCCGGGTCAGTACGCTACTATCTTCGGCCTCATCTTCACTTAACATCAGGTGTGATTGAGGTCAAGTGCTAACCCGTTATGCATAATCAGGTGAGATTGTGGTCAAACGATCCAGTTAATCTTAAAAAAGAATCAGCCGAAAGACGTCCACTGCTGGACAAAGGCCTTCCCAACGATGGTACTTATACCTGCGACCGGGGGGCTGTAGTCGCATCGGACCCTGTCGCGCCTCATACCGCTCGCTGATTGCGGTGTGAGGTGCGATAGCGCCACCCGTGGAGGGCGCACTAGTCGCCCTCCGGAAACGGGCCTCCCCTCGTAAGTGGGGGCAAGGCGGGGGGGACCTGGAGCCGCTAATGCGTTCCCAGGTCCTCTCTACTGCTGAGGAAGGTCGCTGCGGGGTTTTAGTAGGGAAGGGAGTCCCACATAACCGCCTCGCCGTCCCCCAGGCGAGCGGTACGCGTAATGCGCTTCCTTGCGTCAAAACAAAAGGGTACTTATCCTGTATATCTATGGTACATTTTGCTTATACTATAATTATCATTTAAATGTGACATATTTCCTAATCCACGTAAAATCAACATTTTGTTACTTTTCAATATCTTTATCGCCATCCGCAAACATCCGTTTCATCCGTGAATCTAGGTGCTACATTTTATCGCGGTGTAGCTATACAAGTACATATAGGTATGTAGGTACGGCGGGTATTTGGGACGCACGTGCCCGCAAATTATAGCAGAGCCGTGAGGTGAGACAATTTAGCTCGGAGCCGATCGTGCGAGACCGACCGGATGATACATACGTATATCTGAAAATATATACACCGCTGAAATTACGTTCACAATTTTTGTATCGTACAGATTTTCTGATGTTAAGTGAAGATGAGTGTGTTACCTATGGTAAAGCTTATTAAGATTAAATCCGGAGATAGGTTCTTAGCTATGTTTGATGGAAATCGGTTAAGTCGTTTCGAAGATTTTTAGCTTTTAGCAGTTTTTGGTGTTTTTAGATGGTATCGTGGTCTTTCGAAGGTTTTCGAAGACAGTTGGTTTGATCTATCTGGATGATGAAAACAGTTGTTTGTTCGGCGTTTTCACAATTTTCAATTAATAGTTCTCTCCAATTTAAAATGTATTGTTCCGTGTATTATATAGTATATAATATGTTATATTCGTATGTATTGAAATATGTACTTATTTATGTATTTATGTACTTATTAGTATGTAGTTATATTTATATTCCGTTAGGTTTTTTTTTATCTATCATATTTATTCATTTCTTTAGATTTCCATTGTGCACGTCTTATCTGCCTCGTCCAGTCAAATCTCTCTTTCGTAGGTCTGCTGGAAAAAAATTCATTGTAGAAATAAGCAGAACCTGTTGCGTCGTCTCTATTATGTTGTATCTGTATGTTTTTTTTCTTGTGTACAATAAATTTTAAATATATAAATAAAAAATAAAAGCTATGTTCCTGTCGGTGGAGTTTATTTTATTTTATTTTTATTTTATTTATTTGGGACAGTTAAAACAGTGTACATAGTTACGTTATTAACATTTTCTGTAGGTATTAAGTATATACACAGTCCACGACACTATCCACAAGGTAAGTAATACAGTATTTCACAAGACTTACAAGTTATGAAGTTTACAATAAGTACATCCGTATCATTACAATGTTACAATCTGCTGCTACACAAACCAAACAATATTACCCGTGCAATAACTCTCCAATAACAGAACTCCTAAATCTGTGGTATGGTAATGAAAATAGGTCGAAATCTAAAAAATGTTCATTATACGTGTTTACTAAGCGTCTTAGAGGACATCTCACACCAGCATTTGTTCCACATGGAGTAGTAAGGAATATTTTGTGAAGATTCAATAAGCGTTGGCCCTTACTAGGAACCCGATAGGCCAAGCGACCATTTAATCCGCAACAATCTAATCTGCTGTTACATAATATGTTGAAAAGAGTCATAGAATCCATTAGCGTGCGTCTGGCATCGAGTGACAATAGTGAAAACTTGGTTAGCAAATTACTATACGATAGTTTTGACCGGTAGCATCTACAGTGGGTTGCACGAAGGAACTTTTTTTGCACTAACTCAATCTGATCAATATATTTTTTATGGAGAGGATTCCAAATTTGAGAACCATATTCGAGATATGGTCTAACTAAAGTATTGAAAAGATGAATGTAGGTTGTCGATGCTTTCTTCCGGACGTCTAAGTTCGTCCGGAGTTCGTTCCACACTTCTCTACATACCGCCTCTTCTTTGAGTAATTAATGGTGATACAGGGTAAATTTAATTTGTATAATTCCTGGTTACTGCTGACTCCTCTCCTGATTACGCACAATTTTCCCAAAGGAACCATAGCCGAATTCTAACAAAAGGTCGATTACCCATATAGAGTAATACATACTTACATACATTACATTGCTTAGTGTGGAACTAGATGGCGCTGTGTGTATGTGCAAAAAAAAAAAAACAAAAAAAAAATGTTACGACCTTTATCCCAACTGGAGTGGTTAGAGATATCCCAAATATTAGTGTTTGGGTATTCCAAACACTAGAGTTTAATGACCCGTCTCTTCCAGTGGGTATCGTAAAAGTCGACTAAAGGCCTTTCCACCAAAAAACATCTATAGACTTGCACGTTTTAACGGCGAAAGGCACACCGCCTGTCACGTGTTTATTTCTGTATAGTTCGTAAGGTGTAACGTGGACGTTGATTCAATCAATATAAAGTAAATGGGAACTTCAAGAGCAGGCTGAATAGGCATCTACTGAGATCGCGTGCTTCATCTTCGGCCACATCGTCACTTCCCATCAGATGAGATTGTGGTCAAACGCGTATCCAGTTAACCATAAAAAAAAACATTCAGAAACCAGCTTTTAGTATTGAAGTCTAACAATTTTCGGTTGTATTCGGTTATAGTTTCTAGTTGAAAGTTGTTCGTGGAATCATCAACCGAAAATTGTTTGACTTATTGGTTTCAGTATGGTTTACTTTTTATGGGTAATCGAAAATTATTTCATCGAATTCCACTATGGTTGCTTGGGGAAAGTTGTTCGTAATCAAGAGTGACGTCACCAGTTTGTAGGGACACAATGTATATGACGTAATGCGTACTCAAATGTCATCAGTAGGTTAGCCAACGATTGCACCGCGCGGGCTCGCCAGTCGTTCCCCGTCGCGCTCCCCGCTAACCCGCCCTCGTGTACCATGTTCTATGTAATATTGTTTCGTATAATTTTGAGTCAGATAAATAAACAACTGTGAACGTGAATCTCTCGTTTTCCTTATCGATACACTGCACACATTCTGATTGACGTAGAGCAAGAGACGTATCCATCTGTGTTGCCCACTTGTAGAAATACTCGTACAAGTTAATGGGAATTATACGAATTCAAATTCGCCCTGTATAATATAAGTCTAACTCTTTGTTAATTCTATATATTGTTTACATAGTTACTAGCTAATATACATATATAACTTTAAGCTAAATTCCCTACAGCGTCGCAACTAATTAATCCGTAGAAGCAGTATTAAAGTTTCTTAGAAGCACTCAGCCATAATACAAGAGGGTTATTTAACTATTATTAGCTATTATTACAAGTAATTACTTGAAAATGTACCACTAATGGAGTTAATAAATTATTTGATACGCCTAATTTCCCGTTATATTAATTATCTTTCAACAAAGAAACAGATTTCTAATAAGCTGTAGATTTTGAGGGAATTCCGATATCTGTGGCAGTGTTACGACACCTATTACCCATATATATTGGGTTTTTACCCATGAAATTGGAGTCAAAGTCAAAGTCAAAAAATATTTATTTCGTAGGTCAAAGATTATCACTTGAAAACGTCACATTTTTTATCTTAATATTAAAATTATTGACATTATTGCTCATTCGCAAAGCAGATTCCCCAGAGAAGGACGAGCAAGAAACTCAAGGGTTGCTCTTTTAAATAAGTTTGGGTTACAATTATATTATATTATTATTATTATTATTATTAAATTCTTTATTGCACACAAAAATAAAATACAAAGAACATTTAACATACATGATGAAGTGTACAAAGGCGGTCTTATCGCTTATACTGTATAATTAGGCTGAATATCGCCGAGCGGTCTATGTCCATGCTTGCTTATCATCCAGATAGTCGAGAAATTTTATAATAGCCTTTGGTAAATAATGTCTGTTTTATGATGGTTTTGAATTTATTTAAAGGTAAATTTTGAATGTCCACTGGAACCTTATTATAAAAGCGAGTTTTTTTTCTTCGTTAATCATTTTCAAAGCTATATTCAAATTTGTTTTATTTGGAAAATGGAATATTATTTCATGGTTTCATATGAAATATTTTTTAATTTCTGTGCTAAATCACATAATAAAAAAGATTTAAACAGAGCTCTTTTCATGTGCTTCCCATAATCATTTCTTAGATTCGCAGAAACTTTTATAAAGCGGTTACTTTTAAAAATTAACGCTGCCTATACTTAACTTAATGTTATCCGATAATACACACAAAGCTTAGCTAAATTTGGATTTGCCGTTCCCAAAAAACAAAACAATGTTTGTATGGAGAAAACAGTCTTAATGAAATTATTCATACAAAACGTCAACTTCATAGGTAAGGACCTAATATATAAAATACCATCATCAACAGTTAAGCACAGTCTCCTCTCACTAGGAGAGAGTATGGGCTATATCCACCACACGGACCCAGTGCGGATGGTGGATTTGGGTCAGACAGGTTTGTACCTGACCTCAATCACACCTGATGTTAAGTGAAGATGAGGTCGAAGGTGGAAGCGTACTGACCCGGACACCCCAACACATTTGGGGAACTGGCTATCTTGTCTCTGACAACCGGAACACAACAATGCTATTAACATTGTCATTTCGCGGCAGATTTAGATAAAATGGTGGTAGCTAGCCAGGCGGATATTTAAAATGCCCTACCACCAACTAAACCGAGTACTTAACATGTACCCCGCTGGGGACCGAACCCGCGACTTCCGAATCGTAAACCCAATGTATTTTACATTGAGCCACGGAGGCGGTTTAAAAATCGAAATCAAACTTCAAACTTCAAGCATTTATTTCAACGTAAAATACATGATATCATTTGTTGAATGTCAATTTAAATCTACTGGAAATAAAAAAGTTTATTGCATTTGTCTGTCAGTCGGTATGTCCAAGCTACTACCGCTTCGGAAAGGGAAATCATTTGTGGGAAAAGAAGCGGCGCAAGAAACCCACAGGATACTCCCAATATCAACTCCCAATAAATCTATCACATTGTAAATCCAAAGCCTTAAAAGTTTAGGACAGACAACTATTCCGACAACCTTGATCACAAAATTGCCTCACCCAAAAACTATTTCTGGAGCTTCTAAATTTCAACATTCAATATTATGGGACACTGTACGTGTACACTGTTTGAACCACACAAACAAAGTTAGCTTGTGTAGTTTTGATTGGTTTCGTCCGTATATACTCGTGCAATTTGGAATTCATATTGTTGACAGTTTAGTTTAGTTAGGTAACGAGGTCGGCTAGTTTTCAGTCGAGTAGGTTAACGGGAGAGTTCGCTAAACTGCTGCTAAGTTTATTAGCTATTATGCAAGTTAATATTTAACTGCAACCGAACTGAATCCATAATTCTGTTGGGTTAATTGGTAAAGTTTTATTGGCATACATGCTTTAAGTATTTAATGAAATTTCCAACATTATTTGGCTTCGCGAATGTGGAATTTCTTTATGGCGGAATTCGACATCTTCGTAAATTGGCCACAGATAACCTTTTAGTTGGGTAAAATCTTTTTGCGTAATCTTTTTTACCTTTTTTTTAGATTTTTTTTTTAAATATTTCGGACACTTACACCAATCATCTAGTTCCAAACTAAGCAAAGCTTGTGATATAGATACTAGATAACGGATAAACATACATAAATATTTATATAAACATCCAAGACTCGGTATTAAATGTTCGTATTCATAGTTACCTCTCTCGGGATTCGAACCCGCAACCGTAGGTTTCGCTGACAGGGTCACTATTTACTACATCGATCGGTCGTCAAACTTGTCTGGAAAATTTCAGTCAAGTCGGTTCAGTCGCTCAGCAACAAACAAACATCAGCCGAAAGACGTGCTCTGCTGGACAAAGGTCTCACCCAAAGATCTCCGCAACGATCGGTCCCGTGCTACCTCGCAACTAGCGGCTTCCCGCGACCAAATCGTCGGTCCACCTCGTGGGGCCTGTCCACGCTTCCTCTCCCGGTGCGTGGTCGTCACTCGACAACCTTTCAGTCGCAATAGCCATCTGTTCTATGAGCAATGTGCCCCGCCCACTGCTACTTTAGTTTGGCAATTATTCGGGCTATATCGGTCACCTTGGTTCTCCTGCGGATCTCATCATTTCTGATTCGATCGAACAGGGAGACACCGAACATAGCTCTCTCTACTGCCCTTTGGGTGACTTTGAGCCTTCTTCCTCACGATGTTTTCCTTCACCGTTTAAGAGAGCAGATCCCGCCTCCACACTTCTCCCACTGTAACTGCTGTAAGCCAGGATCAACAGTGGTACTCGACATGGCGCCTACTGAAGGTAGACGGTGCCCTACGTGATTCTATTGCTAAATTGCGTTTAAGAGAGCACTCGGATAAGTAATTAAATTAGATTTAAAAACTCACCCTAAATCGGGAGACCGCGTCTTAACCGCTGAGCCAGCGACGCTCTCCTGTACGTACATATGTAGATTCAGAAAAATATTCCTAGGTACATATACTTTGAGCTATTTTCAGCTCAATTAACCTTTCGCATCGTCCTTCGCTTCAGATGTTTACAAACTGATATTAGGCATATTCAACGCCGACACAAATTGAATTGTGAAATTTAGAAGAGTTCTTCATCACTTCAATTTGTAATATTATGCATAGAAAATTATTACGTTTTAAGTACGTTTTTTTTTTTTTTTTTTCATTGTTAACTGGATACGCATTTTACCACAATCTCACCTGATGGGAAGTGATGATGTGGCCGAAGATGAAGCATGCGATCTCAGTAGATGCCTATTCACCCTGCTCTTGAAGTTCCCAAGGTTGTAGGATTGAGGAAAGACTGACGCCGGAATGGAGTTCCATGCCTTGGCTGTTCGCATTATGAATGATGCTTCTTTATAGTACCGATTGTTATCATCAGAATCATTTGCAATAAGAACTATTACATTTTGGAATAGCTTTAATAATACAAGTTTCTAATTAATACTACTAGCAAATGGCTTTTTTTTTTTATTAAAAACTGGTTTCGCGTTTGACTACAATCTCACCAGATGGAAAGTGACCATGTAGCCGAAGATGTATCACGCGCACCCAGTAATATTCACTCTAGACTTAAAGATCCTAAGGTTGTTTTATATTAGGTTTAAATTATGTCTACCAATGTACCTTTCTCAAGAAACTTTCTACCACGTACGACGACCCTGTGGAACGGACTTCCTGCAGCGGTATTCCCGAACGAGTACGACATTGGAACCTTCAACAAACGAGCCTACACCTTCCTCAAAGGCCGGCAACGCATCTGTGACCCTTTTGATGTTGCGGGTGTCCATGGGCGGCGGTGGTTGCTTTTCATCAGGTGACCCGCATGCTCGTCTGCCGCCTTCTCAAATAAAAAAAAAGTAAAAGTCCAGTAAAATACGTAATTTCACTGTATCCATTTGTCATTATACATATGTGTGTGCGTGTCGCTAAATGGGACAAATAAACTATTCTTATTCCTATAAAGTTCCGGATTTTTTTGTAGGTACCCATCAGTAATAGAATAAAAATATTTTCTTACAATTCTGTAGCTTGCTTTAGGCATAGTTTTTTTTTTATATGAGAGGGCGGCAAACGAGCATGCGGGTCACCTGATGGAAAGCAATCACCGCCGCCCATGGACACCCGCAACACCAAAAGGGTCACAGATGCGTTGCCGGCCTTTGAGGAAGGTGTAGGAATAGTATAGTTAGTTATAAAACCTACAATATTAAATTAAAGTTACGACTGTGAACTTCATTGCGTTGTAGAAAATGATAAAATCTCCTAAACAATTTTCTAAAAAATTAATCAATGGCTACCTTATATTACTTATGGCGTCGTGATATTCTCGCCCTAGGTGAAACTTTTCATAAATATAAAGAAATTTTTGATTGATTTTTTTTGAAAATAGTTACACAAGTTCTAAGTCTGTTCTCCGCGGTAATGAAATTCATAGTGATAATTTTAATCTAATAGCCTAGGTTTTATTACTAAATACCTATACTATATCTAAAGCAAGGTACCGATTTGTTACCAAACGTTTTTATTCTGACAGGTACTCTATCCATGTGCAAAAAATCACGGCCTTTCAGATTATACGAAGTTAAAAGTGTATCCTTACTCGACTAATTAGAATAAACGCGAATTCTGACTGCATGTAATTTTGCAACATTTTGTACTGATATAGCTGAATACGTTACTAATCTTTCACATTGAGCCGCATCGCTTCGAGCCTCCACTTGGCTATGAGGAATACGTCTAAGCATTAAAAATGTTTACTTCGTATACATAATGTATACATAATGTGCTTATTACTTCCTCAATCTCTGTACATTTCGTAAATATTAGACACATTTGATAAAAGTAAATCACGTTCGCCGTAAAGAGATAAAAAATAAATTCAAAATCACCGCCCCGCTCGCTCGGGCCCGTCGAAAAGGTCCTAAATTTTATTTAACAGCCAGCTTAAGGAATTCCCCGAGTCGCCGACTTGTTTATCCATGATAGAAGATCCACCGGCTCAAGTCAAAGGCACCTGCACGTTTTGGCGATGTGTTTTACATAAAATCCAGCCTTTAGAGGAACGGAGACTAATAAATTTGATTTCTTCTTCTGTAGAATTTCTGTTGCTACGTAGTTACTGCTATCAAATATTTTCGCAGTAGGAGCTTTTGTTTTATAAATTATAGATAACTAGGCTTCCAATTCATCTGTTAAATGTTATCTATGAATTATATGTTATCTATCGATAGGTTGGGTTTCAACTCTGAAGATATTATTATGATTAGGATGAGAAGCTTAAGTAAATTAACCAGAATTCCTGATAGCCCTGTAATTTCTGGGAATAATTGTTTAATATCCATACTGATTATGCTTGCTCTTATTATAAATTAACGTTAATATTCACATAACCATAGGGATTCATCGTCAGCCTGTGATCATTAATTTTGGAAGTAATAATACATTACGAAAGTAATACTAATAATACCCCGATTTGATCATCTTAAAGAAAAGTCAAGAGTACCCTAAACCCACGAGTACGTAAACAATGTATACTTTACGTTGACACAAAATTTAGTCAATTGAAATTTACTTATATCTTTTTGGTTATGTAAGTTAAAATCTATGAATAAGTGAATCATGAATTTTCAAAATTATAAAACCTTGTCAAGTCGGTTGAGATATTTTGACGCTACAATTCTACAGCCTGTATCCCTCATAGGCTTCAAACTTGTAAAATCCATTCGGCTTTAAAAGGTTTCAGGAGTGTCGCTAGCAAGCCTTCACTTCCACCGCCTTCAAGATATAACAGCTTCGTTGTATTAAGTCGTAAATTAATTTCCCGTTCTGTCCCGCGCTCTGCTCGCGCCGTAATGAGGTGCGCTGCTATTTACACATATTTCTCCACCAGGCCCGGCTTTAAGAAAAAGACCCTCGCCCAAATTCACCGGATCGCTTTAATCCCATTTTATAACAGACCCCGGTTCATTTACAAACGGAGATAAGCGGGCGTTCAGAGTTTCGAATTTTGTTTTGTTGCCTCCATTTTTAGATGATACCGTATTAAATCTTTCAGCTTTAGCTTTATGTTTACTTCGATAGCCCAGAAAATAAAGATGTTTATTAAATTAAAATGTTTTGGCATGCTTTTCATCAAATTCTGTTTGTAACTACTTAGGTATAACTCGGATATTTCACTGTGATATTTTCATAATATCCATAATGTTTTTGCATAAAGTTGTATTTTCCGAACGCTACCCCACTTTAAAATTCATACAAGCTAATGGCGCGCAAAATCACAGAGCACCAGTTAAAAGACTGAAATCGTATTAAAATCCAAAGCGACGCCAACAAAAAAGGTTTAAGCTGCAATTATTACCCATTCGCTATCTGTCTTACACGGGATGGGGCGCAAAAAAGGGACCGGGGACGACAAAAAGACCCAGCGATAATGGTCCCTCTCACTAGCTCCAGCTCGGGGCCATTTTAGGGTTTAGTACAATGCCAACGCTTGAACGGTAATCGACGTTTTATAAGAAGCACTACAGAGCTGTTACGTCACCGAGACCTTTTCTATACCAGTGGGTAACCTTTGTACTGCTCTCATTAAACCCACTTAAGTTTCTTTCATGGTGGATCCTTACATTTTTGTATTAGCGAGAAAATCTGTGACCGAATATAGGAGCATAATTTTAGTACAAAACGTCGTCATGTTATGCAACCATGACGTCATGTTAATGGCTGCTGGGTGAATGAAATTTATGTTTCGTTAACAACAAACACTCTTTTGTATAAAACCTTTAGTGTTGTTCCAACAAAGGTTTCTCATTTCAAATTAATTCCAAACATGGGAATTAAAAAAAATGCAGGGTCAATTTATGTGTCTTCATTGATATTAAGGATCGATGTTATGTTCTTAGTAATGGTGTTTGTAATCCATGCATGCTGAATAAGATCTTTAAAACTGCAAATTTTATTAACAAGATATTAACGAGTGAGAACAATGATATAAAATAACGGGAGTAAAAGAGAAGAATGCCTGAAAACAATTGAGCTTTTTATATACCCCGAGACATTGATTGTGATTAAGAGTTGCTACAATTGGAGCATTTACTTCATTTTCTACATATAGTGACCTCAGTTTCGAATATTTTGTTGAAGTTACTAAAATAAAAATAGTTTATTTTATCAGGTAAACGATAATCTTCAAAGCGATTTCATTTGAGTTTCAGAGTGAAGTACCGATTCGCAATTCGATTAAAATGCCTCGTCAAAATATAATCATACTAAAGGTACATTTTCGCCTCGATCCGGGCCGGGCGGCAGGCCCGTTGCGCGGCCAGGGATACTCGATAAGCACCATTCGTAAAAAGGTCGATTTACTTAATGCAAGATAGAATTTAGATGTTCCACGGCACCGGTGACGGTGTACTAGAAAATTCGCTTTTAAAGTGGAAAATTCGAGAATGAGAAGCAAGCACTCAACGGAACGCTAATGGCATCGCTTTAAAAGGAAACGAAAATAATAAATTATTGACATCAGTCTTTTCTATCACGTCGGGAAATTATTTATTTTATCTTTTGGCTCCTCTCGGCTGTTTGGAGCTGGAAGTAATGCTTTATGCATCGCCCAATGAAACGGAAACAGATGTTAACTGTATGAATGAATACTGGTGGATTTCGGTTGACACTGAGATTTATCGGGTGTGTACACGTGCTGTCGATAAATTCCAAAATATATTTTATTTATCCAAACCAATTCACTTCATCACGTTTCCGGTCTGTTTCAATACATAACGGGCGATGTGTACAATTCTAAACCCAGCGAACCCCAAATTAGTGCCGGTACAGTAACCGTATTAGATAGGCAATATGTAAACCAACTTACAACACAATAAGCTTAAATCTAAAACAGAAACAGACGTCCAAACACAAGTTACAAACTCAACTTAAAACTGTTCAGTTAAACTAATTGTACAAACAATGCGGTATTCGTGCGGCCCTAACGACCGTTGCAGGTGGGACCGGGAATAGGAGACATACAGGCATACAAGTAACTACCTCTAGTGTATACAGACGCAACAAAGGAGGCATCGCATGAGATAACAACGGAGAGAAGTGGCGGCCCCATTATGGAGCCTTGAGGCACTCCACTCTTTAATGAACACTAGGACAACGCTATAAGTGTATGTTCTTGGGTAACCTAAAGGAACTATTAACATATTCGAGAGCTGATATAACACAATAATTTTAGTTGTTGTACAAAATTTAAATTCTGACATGAATAATGTAATCTAACAAAAAACACTCGAGTTTTCTTTACTAACTCATAATTTATTCCGTTTCATATAAAGCAAATCTGAAATAGAGTCGGTAATACGGATGATAGAACACGACGGAAGGAAAGCTAACTAACATCAAAACCCGTGGAGTTCTTTTACAACTCTTTGAGCGTAATAAATGCAAGTTATTTACTTTGGGAAGTTAATAAATTCTGCTCTGCGAATGGGGATAAAAAATGAGCGGCACGGAGGGTGGTGCCAAGTGGCGATTGGCGATGTGCGAGCCGGGAGACCGACTGGCGACGGCCGATAATCGGGCTTTGGCAGCATTCCGACAGTATTGGAACTCGTGTCGGAGATATTAAGTTTAGTGGCTGTGAAACGAACATGCCCATGAGGATTGTCTGATTCCAATTTTGCTTCAATTTCATTTGATGTTTATGGATCAAACGAAAATTATATTTATTATATTTTTTGCATAGAAAGTTGAGAATTGTTACGTTGATGTACAAAATTTTCCTTACAATAAATTTAAAGATGCGACAAAAACTTATTATCAGACTATTTGCATGGTTATCATCCATAGACGTAACCAGCTCGTTCGAATGCCACGCTATTTTATAATTAATAACGAGCTTTATAATAATAGTTAATGAAATGTAAGTTTTGTGCCTGCAAAGCAACCCGTCGATTTTTTTAATTATCATGAGTCGAAACTTGTCTCTTGAACAAGCAGTGGCTTTAAAAAGATTATTTTAAGTGTACCTGCAACAAATAAAGAATTTTTGATCGTGAATGTTCATCAGAATACAGAAAACTTCTTCATAAACAATTCTTTTCCTATTACTATAAATTTTACAATTTGAAGCGAGCAGGATTAATCGAAACCCAATTTTTTTCTTAATCACAACTCAACAAGCGAACTTTCTTCCTATAAATTACAAGCAGTACTTTCTCATTCCAAAACTTATAATTCAAAGTCAGATTAGTGCTAAATTCACTCAGGAATCGATTTAATCAGGAGGCTCTTGAAACTAATGGGGGGCCCACTTAATGTACAAATAGAACGGGTCAGACTGTAATCCGGATAGAGATTAGGCCGGGATTGAAGGGGTCAACGGACGAGTTCCCCGAGGGCCCTTGATGTGGTACCCGACCTGCTGTAATGATGCGGTTTTCAACTTAAACAACTCTAATTTAAATGATTAGCTTTGAAGAAAAATGCTTAACTGGTTTAGCCTTTTCGCCTTGTTATAGCCGAGTAATTGAAAAATATTTTTTTTTACATTTGCAATATGTCACAGTATAAACATTAATCACATTAGATAATAATTGTATATGCAGTTTCGTACTACGCCAGTCCAGTTTCATTTGCATAATCTTGATTAGCATTATGCACGTTATTTTCTGTCTATTGTGTTATAGAGCTGACAAAGCAGATAGCGGAATTGTGAATATAACCCCATTACTAAATGCATTTGCTTCATTCGAATCTATAAACAGGTAGATGATTTTGTGATGGACGATAACTCTTATTATATTCACAGTTCTTACAATTTTGAATTTATGAACGAAAGTGTCACCCTTATCTTTTGGAAGTTACAAAATATAAATGTATGTATCTGTAATTTTGAATATTAAAATTGTCTAATCAATAACGCTTAATTAAAAAGTAAGTTGATGATAAATTTTTCGCAAGGCGCATGACTGGAAGAACATAAGATCCTCAAAGTAATGTGTGGTAAACTATGTTTTTGCAAATAAACTATTCTTATTATCATTCAGATATAATAGAAGTTTTATTGTTATAACGTTGAGAGTTTGTGTCCCTGACCGTGTTCCACCTCAATCATTAAACTGTATTGATTTAGACACATTGAAATTGTGGTCATTGTCAAGAAGCTCCAAATTTCATCAGTTTTAAATTAGATTTAGAGTTGATAATTATAACAACCTACTTAAAAAAATCCCCTACAATGTAAAAAGCCACCCAAAAAGATGAAAACGCCTATGTTATTAAGTATCTCTCAACAAGTCTGCTGCGTAGTATGTTCAAGAATCTCCATGATGAGGCTTTTCCCATGAGACCCATATTGTAGTCTTAGAACATCGTTTCTTTTATTTGTTTTGATAAACTAACTCTTACGGATGCTATGGTTTAGTTTTTGACGTAACCGATCTTGAGAGCTACGAGGGAATAGAGAACACCACATACACACGAAAAACAGAACCTCTTTTCTTCTGATAAAATGTCAATGAAATTTGGAGTTAAAATAAAAATTAGGGTTACCTCTAATTCTGCCCAAATTATAGCCACTTTCTTCATCCAGGTACTATTGAGTGTTACAAATGTATACTATACTTTTTTTACATGTTTTTTTACACAATTTTTCTACTAAAAGATAAGCCTACTAACGCAATTTTTTTGTAACCCAAAATGTTAGATCACAGTGTTACTTATACCATATTATTCACTTATATATTTTTACCTGTGTTTCACATTAATAAATTGAATTGAATTTAAAATTTAGAACTGTTAAAGTTTTAGCTATACCTACATCGTTTGTCGATTGTAACCCTAAGCTAATCGCTTTCGAGTCCATAGTTTTTAAGTCTGTTACAATTCCGGTCTTTTAATTATCACCGTCCTTTATATACGGACGACCTATCGCCACGCTAGTCTCTGGCAAAGCAGTAATTTGCCAATTAGCGGGAACAGTTTCCAAGTAATAAAAACTAGGGCCGCGCCAGAGCGAGTTGTCTGTCTTGAGAAAGAACTATTGTTTTGCACTTGTTTGTTTCCTCTCTCACCGGGAAACTATAGTTTGTTGAATTGTACAAGTACAGGAAGCTTCTTCTGCAAGTCATAGCAAAGTTGATCTACTTTCCGCTGGGTGTAATTGGATTCTTCGATTGTAATAGAAATACTTTTTTTACATAGAAAACTGTTCTCTTTGAAGTTGAGAAAGCCTTGTCAACGATCTTTTCCATTTGTCACTTCTATTTATATTTAAACAACAGCATTGGTTTGAGTTTAAAAAGGCAGAGGAATGGTAATTTTCCATTTTTATATCGTACCTTGTGCTTAATTAAAAATCTATTTGGATGAATACAGTCGCTATTTGCATTTTACAGTTTAAACAAACGCTTTGTAAAAGCTTTCATTTTTATTTGACTTTCAAGTGACGTCCATTAAAATATTAAAAGGCCTAGAGATAGTTCTGTTTAATCGTGTTTAGGTAAAGAAAATTTCCATACGATAATGACAAGAAAAACAAAATGCAAAATTAACAAAATTGTTTTCAAAAAGGCCTCAGTAAAATTTAATTTATAATTTGAATCACATTAAGCCCTCCACGAATGTTATTGAGATTTCCTAATAGTTGTCCTTTGCTGAGTTAACGTTATCAAAATGTATAGCCATTTAAATCATATTGTCGAATTTCTAAAAAAACACCTGTAAATTGACACGTTCACGGACACTAAACCATACACAATAGAAGTTTTATTGTTATTACGTCTATAATAATGGAGTTATTTAAATTAAAGTAGGTAATTAAATTACACACTCTTTGATGTTAAATGATATGTATTGATCAGGTTTATGTTAATTATTTATGTTTCTTTTAGTTCATTTAGTTGCTTAAGATAATGTCTACAATAATCACATATTGAAGAGTGGCTTAAACGTATCATAAACGAAATATAGCTTATTTATAAAATCATAATAATATTTTCTGCTATATCATCTAATCCTTTCAGATTATATCCAACAACGTACCAAATCCCCTATCTGTGTAATCCCTTGAATCAAACGCAGAAAATTTTTATTACGAGAAAATGTTATTAGAAGAAAACATCCTTTTAAATTCATGATAACATCGCAACATCCCATAGCACTCTCATTTCCATCCTACGCAATGCTGACACCCTGTATCTAGCAACGGGCCCCGGGGGGCATGTTTGACAAATAGAGGTCTCGTGCAGCGAATTTGGCTCGAAAAAATGTCGCGGAAAGCGTCTCACCATCTGACATGAAACCTATATACCTACTCGTAGCACCAACTTCAGCTGACCCACCGGGCCTCCCAAAATCCGCCAACAAGTAGTACATCAAGGGGATTGAGTAAGTTGTAGATGGGTCTGTTAATATTGGTGGCGATACGCCGACTGCAATAAAGTAAATTGCGAGCATTTGCTATACGAATTCAGAGCAACGACGATTTTTATGGCGCCGATAATGTTATGGGCAGGTAATGTTCTGTTTCGAATGTACAAATGGCAGGTTCATTGTTTTACGATGCCTTCGTTTTAGGGAACTTAGTTTATTTAGTACGTCATTATGTTTATAGAACAATAAATCATTAATGATGTATTAATGTTCATCCAATCCTTGAATAATACGATGATGGATTTTATATTATTTCCATATTGAAAAGAGACAAACCCTCTGAGTTTCCCGCTAGCTCTTCTCAGTAGTGGTCGCGTTCCGAGCTAGTGGTAGTTTAAAAAACAAGTGACGTTCATAAGTGCATGTTGTATTGCCTACATGAATAAATGATTTTCATTTCATTTCATTTATTTGATTGGCTAGAATAGAATATTATTTATTTGCTCTTACAGTATAATACATTAGGTGTTAATACATTAAGATCCTCCTAAAATGACATGTAAATATTAAACGCTTCTAGGAAGCGTAAATAAGATTCTTATTCTGAAATAGCCAATCACCAATGATCTAATACTGTATGACTAGTCCGACGTCCTTTAGCTATATGACGTCAATTAGGTCACACATTGTAGGTGGATTGTCTAACAATCAAGTTGCGGTCAAGTGCGAGACGCTGACCTCAGCGTTCGATTACATTACGATGTGTCGTGCAATAAGTCGTAGCTGACAATTGGTTATAGTATCCTGGTATTATTATATACAGCTTGTTAGTTTTAGGCGATATTTCTAATTCATAACGCTTTATTGACATTGAATACCATACCATTACCAAATTTTGATTTTTATGGACATAGGGATTTCGTTGTGTATTATTTACAGACATAAATTAAATCTGCAAATCGTTTCTTTTAATCTTTATTTATTTATAGAGGGTTTTAATTTAATAACTTGGCTCTCTTTCGTGGCTCTGTTGTGTACAACATCAATCTTTATTTGATCGATTCTTAATTGCTATCTCAACTAAGGCATATAATTGTTGATTCTCTTTAAATTTGGAGCGCGCAAGATACTATTTACCATATCAACACAATACTTTCTAATTTTTAGTTTTCGTCGCGATTCCTCAATCTCCAAATCTGATTGTTTGTATACATCGCAACAATGAAATGGGGTAGGACCTAATGGCCTGAGATACAAGCTACCGCCTAGTTTAGGCAGATGCCTAAGACAGATGTGCCTCATGTTTTTTGTAATTGTATCTAGTAATACTACGGTAGTAGTAATATCGTGCACCCTACCTGTTTTTTGATCTACAAATTTCCCAAAACTGTGGGTGGTCTGGAAGAGATCCCTACTAGTGATAAGGTAGCCCAATTGTATTCTATTGTTATCATTAAAAATTATTGTAAATTATTTTATGCAATAAAGAGTATTTGTTCTATATTGTATTGTACTATAACTATACTTGTGGTGGTGAAACTTAAACAATTTCTAATTTGATTAAAAAAGTGCCTCTAAACAAGAGGAATTCGTCTTCCGATTTATAGATGGGTTATTTTGATATAAATGACAGAGATTTAGAAATCGATTTGTTGAGTTTAAGTATTATTCGGATAATAACAGCAAATTTTCTTTGTTCCAGATCACACGATGAATCCGTGAACATTTTGACCTAATCGGGAATAATCACAGAAAATGTTCAAATACCACTTCCCGTCAGTCAAATGGAAAATACGTAAGATCTGCTTAAGAAAATGAGTATGAAGAATCGTGTAGCCATGACAACGAAGATGTTGCTATCTCTAATGCTGCACTGCTTCTGCGTGGCCACCACAGCGTCCATCAACAGTGGAGGTAAGATTGTAATATCTTTCAGCAAAGATTATTTAATTGTCTCCAGAAGGACTACCCGACATGTTTAAAACGTATAAATGAAACCCATTCTCATGGTACCTTACTCAACCGTGGTACTTCACTTAAATGTGAAGCCCCCTTTTCGATCTTATTTAGAACCTTTTTAGTGCTAGGCTTTAGAATTAATAACTCTAAACTTTTTAGGTAATTGTTGATCACAAATACTTGATCCTGAGAATGAATTTTTCAAATTCCCTCGGATTCGGGTATAATTAGTTCCTAATTTATTAGTCCTAATCCATTGAACACATGATTATGTAGGTTATAAAAATTTGCTTTATAAAAATAACATGAATAACAATAAAGACGACAACATATTTTGTATTTCGCGGGCGCCATGTTGGATTTTTTTACCAAAAAATGTATCATATGATACTTCAGTGATCAAGAGCAATCTAACGACACCATGCATGTCAAAATCGGTCAAGCCGTTTACGCTACTGGAGGTAACATAGACATCTACATACATACATAGAGGAAAGTAAAAGAAATCAATAACTATTATTCATAATTATAAACAATCATATATTTGCGCTCTAAATAGTAACAGTCTTGTTTTATATTTATTAATTATAAGTACTGTAAATTCTCAAAATCAAAATCAACATAAAGGTATCTAATAATGGAATAGGTACCCCAAATATGGATCACTATAGAGACTATCAAAAATATCGCTATGAACTTTATTAGTCAAATTTAAGGAGGAACACTCGAAAAACTTACCCTCCTTCCTTAGGCATTCGAGTAAAAACAACGAACCTTTCGGCGAAAAGTAGCGCGCTGCAGTAGCTGCAACCAAATTGTAGGCGGTTTGGTTTTTAATTAAACAAAATTATTATTTGAAATACTTTAGACCTACACAATCACGGGTTAATATACCGGGATAATAAATTAGGACCTCGTATAAAGACTGACTTCTATGAAGACATATTATATAAGTAATTTGATATGATTTTGCAGAATTAGGTTAATTATTCTCATTGACAAACTTTATAATGTTACGTCACTATTTACTTTTAATATCAATAATGCCTAATAAAACTATCATTATGACCAAAGAAAAGCTGAATCTGAGAGCCATAAAACTGCTGATTGAACTTTAATGAATCTAGATGTATCTACATCTCATTTGATTTGAGTTTGCAGATTTTGCATAATTATTTACATTGGCAAACTCTATACTCTTACGACACCTTTACTTTAAATATCAATAATATTTTTTTTTTATGATTGACTGGATTCGCGTTTGACCACAATCTCACCTGATGGAAAGTGACGATGTGGTCGAAGATGAAGCACGCGATCCCAGTAAATGCCTATTCAGTCTGCTCTTAAAGATCCCAAGGTTGTAGGATCCAGGAAAGACTGACGCCGGAAGGGAGTTCCATGCCTTGGCTGTTCGGATGATGAATGAAAAATCGAACTTCTTAGTGCGAATGTTCTGATCCTTTCTGAGTCTAAAAGTCATAATGACTGCTGAGTGAATTGAATCTAGATGTAGTTAAGTAATTTGATTTGAGTTTGCAGAATTGGCTTAATTATTACCATTGACAAAGTCTATTCTTACGACATTTTAAGTCTACTTTTAATAGTATTAATGTGTTATATATCTATCCTTCTGATCCTTTCTGAGTCTTAGAGCCGACGGAACTCCATTAATCAACATGTGGACGAGCGATGCATTACATATTTGTTTAGGAACGCTTTTATTTTCTTGTTCATAAAGTTAAAGATTCAATGCGTCTGATATTTACGTTTATGGGGGAATACATAGGTATTTAAGTAAGAGGAATCGATACTCACTCATAAATAAAGGATAGACACTGAATAAAACTGCTGAGTGAACTGTAATGAATCTAGACGTAGATAAGTAATTTGATTTGAGTTTGCGGAATTATTAAACTTTATAGTCAATCAGGATCGAATCAGCAATCAAGGTGACCGATATAGACCGAAGAATTGCCAAACTTAGGTGGCAGTGGGCGGGGCACATTACTCGTAGAACCGACGGCCGTTGGGGTGGGAAGAAAACGCAGCGTGGGCAGGCCCCCCATGAGGTGGACCAGCGATTTGGTAAAGATCGCGGGTAGCTGCTTTATATGGGAAGCGCAGGGCCGATCGTTGTGGAGATCTTTGGGGGAGTCTTTTGTCCAACTGTGGACGTTTGATATGATGATGATGATAGTCGATGAGAGGAGAGGTTTCTCGCAAATGCAGAGATCGATTGTTAGATTATTTTGAGCAGATAATTTAACTACTGTACTGTGTTACAAATGCTTGTTAAAGAGATGGCTCAAGATTAGTCCACAGTTGGGATCCCGGATCTAATGCTTGAGCACGTTCCTTCCCTAGGCAATAATAGATTCGCTCATTTGATACAATCCAAGATTCACTTCATGACTTCAAGTAATCTAGTGAACCAAACTATGTGTATAAACAATTCCATCCCATCTAGCAGTAGGCGAGATGAAACCTTAGTTACATACCTTTTGTAAGTTTATTAAAGACAAAGAAATATCATCAACAATCAGCCACTGAACGTTCACCACTAAGCGTACTCCTCGATACATTACCAAATCGACCGTATCTAAGTGGTACGTTGGAGCAGCCTCCATCCAGCGATCTCCCTCGACCTTTATTAGGTCATTCATGTACATTGTGGATCGATAAGACTTCGCTCGCTGCGTTTGCTCTAGAACGCCTTGCCTCAACTATTATCAATCCTAGCCGAGTGGAGCTCACGCAGCCGAAAGTATGTCCTATCCACAAGGCAACCGTCTCGGCAGACTGGCTTGAAGCAGTAGCCTAATTATATTATACTAGTCTATACATTCACAGTCTCACTACATCCATATTCTGACGTATTTATTTATAATACTATTACGTAATTATTATTTTGTATATTTACACTACACTATACATACACTAACCCGACTATAATTATTTATTATTATTCTGCTCATTATTGTACCTCACGTGGCGTCCGTGCGTCACTGGCCATTTGGGGGCACTGAAAACCGGCCCTGTGATTCGTCGCAGCATGAGCTGAGTGCTAACCCCATTTGTGCACGCCGCAACACGTGACAGCATTGCCGGGATCTTCTTCATATGTGTATTTCTATTTTAGCTATAATTTAATACTTCTTTGTTTTTGTATCGTGTTGTGGCGTTCATAATAAACTGTTCTTATTTTTATACTAAGTTCAAGGGAAGTTGCTGGATGCAGGCTGTTTCCAACGCTATTTAAATCTATGGGAGAGGCTTAAGTTCAGCAATGCACTTTCTGTGGCTGATTTTCTTTTCAAAGTCGATTATGAATAAAACACCCGCCAACATACTATCATCCATGGACTAAATGGTATCAGAGGGTAGTTGCGAAAATTATTCAGTCTATTGGAACGACCCTCCAATGATCGTCATCTGTTACTAGTTCATTTAATGTCCCTTTCTTATAAATTACGAATATTATTGCCATCTCCCTTTGATATACAGGTATTCTAACTCACAGTTTATACGGTAGGCTGGGCTTTATGACAGGTTTAGTGGCATATACATCACCGAACCCTCGACATTAAGCCTGGATTGAGAGCTCGTGACAGTTGAGGAATAATACCTATGCTACTATAATTTGTACTCTTTCACAATAATTTTGATTTCACCACTATATTGTGAATTCTTTCATTAATTAGTCTAGGGTCTAAGATCGCTATAGAGTCACGTAGGGCTTCGTCCACCTTCAGGGCCGAGCTACAGCGCTCAGGAGTTACAGCGAGAGCACTGCAGCATCATCATCTACTCCGTCTGCCGTGACGTCTTCTTTCTAACCATGGGCTCCAGGTGGTGGTGATTTTGGCCACCGGTGCCGGACCCGGAAACCCCAACACATTTGGGGGACTGGCTATCTTATCTCTGACAACAGGAACACAGCAATGCTATTAATAATGCTGCTCGGTGGCAGATTTAGATAAGATGGTGGTAGCTAGCTAGGCGGACATTTAAAATGCCCTACCACCAACCAAACCGAGTACTTAAACATGTACCCCGCTGGTGATCGAACCCGCGACCTCCGAAACGTAAACCCAATGTTGTTTATATTGAGCCACGGAGGCGGTTAAAAGTCTTGTAGTTGCTATAAGCCTCCGCTCAGTAGTAAAGTAATCGGCTCACAGTGCAGGTTGGTGAATTTAGGTCAAACTTAGTGGCCACCTGTTATTTAGTGTTGTCAAGTCTGTCTGAGTGCTCGGAGGACTTATTTTGCTAGTCTGCAAGGATGATAAAAAGGTGCTGTCGAAGAACTTCGATAGCACCTTGTTTAATAACCCGACGAAATTAAGTTGCTTAGCCACTAGCTAAAGGTTAGAGGCATTCGAGATGGGGTGCTGGAGACGAATGGAGGGAATAAGCTGGACCGAGAAGAGAACAAATGACGAGGTGTTAATGATGGTAAAGGAGAAGAGATGCCTGTTAGCCACAGTTGAGAACCGAAGAGGAAAGATGATAGGTCACTTGATACGACACGATATTTTTTTGAAGAACATAATTGAGGGAAAGATTGAAGGAAAGAGAGGAAGGGGAAGACCTTGGCGTAATTACTTTGACCAAGTGAAAGAAAAGGTGAATGTCGTGTCGTACCAAGAGGTTAAAACGAGGGCGGAAAGTAGAGAGACATGGTCATTACTCCACCGACAAGAGCATAGCTCTTAAATTGAAGAAGAAAGCCACTAGCTAGGATTCATAACTGTCAACGTCAAATGAGAGTCTCTTTGCTGCAATATGTTAGGAAAAAATATAATTAAGTGTGTTGCTGTTTGTACTATATACTAAATAAATTGCAGACGCTGGAAACGCTAAGATTCATGAAAAAGTTTCTATAATAGTAACAAAACACTTCCCTGGAAACCCTAATAACATTGTAGAACTCATGTCAAACAAAAACATCATTTTGTAAACCATTCTGCGTAATTCTCAGTCATGCCTTTAATATCATCCCAGCGCTTATCCTAGCTTAGGTCCGCAGTTTTCTATTACAGCGTCCCTTTTTAGTACAAACACAGGTAAGCCTCAAAAAGTTCACGTCCTCAAAATATCTGTAATAAAGAACTTCACACCAAATTTCACCAGGCATAATATTCACAATACCTCCCAAGTCACACTAAAATATTCACTCGAATCCTCGATGTTACATAAACCTATTCTATTTGAAAAATAAGACAAAAACAGAAGCATTTCGAATGGAAATATCTCCGAAAACACGTTCCATTGCTCGTCTATTGGTAAGAAAAAGTGTGCTCGCTCTTGAGCGGGATTTAATACGAAACCCGGGGAGTACATGGCTATGTAAATACCTATGGCGTGGGGAGGCTCGAGTCGTAGTACATTCACATACATACGGTCTACTTAAATCAGTGGTAACATTCGAATATACGTCACGAAGGTGAATCTGACGTCAACATTCAAGCATTTATTTCAAGTTATAAAACATGATAGCATTTAGTGAATGTAGATCTGATCATTATCATATCAGCCGAAAGACGTCCACTGCTGGACAAAGGCTTCCCCCATAGGGTTATTTCGTCAGCCAGTATGTCCAATCTGTTACTACAGCTGCGTCAGTAGAAATCTTCAAACAACATGAATATTTTCCAGTTGAAAGGAGATAATCAATACAATTTCATAATTTTTCGAAGCTGGTCGTTCAGGTAGTCACTAAAGTAATAATCCTTTTTGTTGCTAACCAATCCTTTGGTCAACTCCGTAAAAATCCGATGAAGTGTTATAATAACGTCATCATTAAAGGAAAACAAGATCACTGCAGGACCTAAATAATAATGATAATTTTAAGGACAGGAAAATGCAAGCGATCGATCTTACGGAATCTCTTGATAATACAGAATCAACAGCTATTATAAAGTAGAGCTGAAAGTTTTTTAAATTGCATGTTAGCTAATCTGATTTTAGTTTGTGGAACATTACATATTATTATAATTTTGAGAAAAAATATAGTAGTAACGCTATATACGATATAGCAAAGTAATTTTCCAAAACATAAACCTTGCTATATACGATCTAATTAAGATACTAAGATGGTATATACTATAATATAATTGTAAAGTTATCTGAGTCATAGTAGTTTCATCGTTGTATCGACTCTCGTATTAGTATTCTTTATCCGTCCGATCACGGATATTAGGTCGCTACAGACTGTTCGAGATTCTAATGCATAACAAAATATTGAACATGGGATTGAACAGCATAAACAAGACAACAGATATTATTCCGACGTTCGTATTTGCTAAACTGCACAACGTTTTCTCGTGCAAATTTGTGGTACAGATACACATACAACTCTATTATAAGTTGTAACAGTTATACTTAATTTTAGTTTTTATTTTTATTACTGTGAAATAAGACTACATTTTGTAAGAATAACACCAAGCAAAACTATTCCTGCTTTTTAAGCTACTGCTTGCCGGTTGCTCCCTTTAGAGGGGGGTCTCGTGGAAATCTAGCGAGCAATTTATAATCTGCGTCAACATGACTCTCTCCGCGACAGGTTTAAAGAAATTAATATTTTAACTGTTCCTTCATTGTTTATTTACGAAAATATTATGTACGTTCGAAAATATATTTCTGCGTTCCAGAAAAATAGTGGCAAGTATAATTTACATTTGAGATGTAAGAACAAATTGGCTACCCCTATATTCAGACTAAGCAAAGTTAATACATACATCACTTGTGGGAAATTATATACGCTTTTATAACCTTATACCTGAGAATATCATTAATCTAACTGAGAAAATATTTAAAGATAATGTCAAAAAAAGGTAATTATAAAATTAGTGACTACCTGAATGAAAAACACGCCTGGTGTACTTCGACCAGCTTCCCAAAATTATAAAATTGTATTAGTTATGTACTTTATTTTTTTTTTTAAAAAAAAGGACGCCAATGATCCTGTGGGTTTCTTGCGCCGCTTCTTTTTCCACAGATGATTTCCCTTTCCGAAGCGAATAGTAGCTTAGACATACCGACTGACAGATAAATGCCATAATTTTTTTTTAATTTCCATTAGATTTATTGACATTCAACAAATGATATCATGAATTTTACGTTGAAATATTTTTTTTTATGCATAACTGGTTCGTACTTGTCCTTAATCACATTTGATGTTAAGTGAAGATGAGGTCGAAGGTGGCGCGTTCTGACCCGGAAACCCCAACATATTTGGAGAGCTAGCTATCTTATCTCTGACAACCGGAACACAACAATGCTATTAACATTGCTGCTTGGCGGCAGATTTAGATAAGATGGTGGTCTGAGGATCGAACCCGCGACCTCCGAATCGTAAACCCAATGTTGTTTACATTGAGCCACGGAGGCGGTTAAATGCTTGAAGTTTGAAGTTTGACCTACCATGGAAACATACGAAAATCACTTCATTGAAGAGTCTAAGTCCAATAGTGGACTTTGACAGGCTGTTAATGTAGGTATGTAATAGATCCTCGTATGTGGAATATTGCACGAGTGAGCGCGCGCGAGCGCATACCTTATTACAGATAAAGTCACGCGCCCTCCCACATTCGGCAGCAATCGGTCGGAATGAATCCATTGCGGAAGCCTTGAGTGATTTCACTTTGAGAGCTTCTGCAGAATCGCTTGATCGCACATTTTTATTTACGTATTTTAATACAGATTTTTTTATGTCTACTGTCTGGCGTCTAATAAATTCCTTTGTCTTTCATGTTTTAGGAATTGTATCTTGATTTGGATTTTATGGGTAATTCGTTCGCTCCAATTTTTCATGTACATTTGGTATTTCGTTACCCAGATGATTGATTGGTAATACCACACACAAGTATCCTTTTATGGGTATTGATCTTTTACGTGAAGCTTGGTTTCTGTATTTATACGATTTCAAAAGACATTATGTTGCTATGGAACTAGAGGGCGCTGTGTGTATGTCTAAGGATATTTATTTATTTATTTATTTATTTATTATTATGGAATCTCGTACGTTACTGCTACTCCCCATCAGGAGGGGGATGTTTATTTTTTTTTGCAATTTAAGAATTGAAAAACCGAAAACCTCCACTATTTATTTTGGCCATATAACTATTTAACTTCCTGCCTGAAGTGCTTAAGAAATAATTTAATTGAAAATAATTGCCTAAATTTAAAAATAAGCTAATTCAACGATCTGCTAGCGATATACATACATGCATAAGAAAAACATTACACTTTTCCTGGGACAGTTGGATAAAAAAAAACGCTCTTTACACAAACCGCATTATCATAATATGTTACATTATCTATTATCTAATTCCTTATATGCCTCGAAACCTTATCCGTAAATTAGTAAATTCCCACCTGGTATATAATTAGGATAAACACCATCTACCCACAGCGGCCTAATGACTCCCACTCAGTCCCACGGGAAAATAAAGCTGTCTCGAGTCCCGCCGGGTAATTAATGGGAAGTAATATACCAGGTGTAGTGATCTACTATTCATTGAGAGCTGGAACTATGTCAGCAGCTAAGTCACGCGGCTGAAATATAGCTTACTAAAGGTTTTCGTTAAGAAAAATTTTCGCGTTTTAGGGTTCCATAACCCAAAAGGAGCAACTATAACTTGAAAAGCGAATGATTATATTGTCCAGGTAGACCTAGACCAATTGTCATTAAACATGGCTAAGAACCTGTCTCCTGAATTTGTCTTTCATATAAAAAACCACACTCAAATCGGACGACGCATTACTGAGACACGTACGGACAAAGACAAACACACAACGCCGTCATACACATAATACCTATCGTTTTCGTCAGGGGTTATAAAAGGAAACCTGATAGGATCACTTCGTTGTCTGTGTGTCTGTCAAGAACCTTATTCTCAGGAACCCGTGGGGGCATAAACTTGATCTTAATATTAAATACTTAAGTCTACAGTCGCTTGGAGCTGTAAAAAAAACAAGCCACTAAGTCATTAAATAACTGATGCTCTACAAACTTGTAATTTGGCAAGAAGTAAAAGAATAATTATGATAATCACTATCTCTAAAATCGCGTGGAAACAAACTTTATTTGCGGTTAATATCATTAGATCATTTATGTATCTAAATTGATTCTAAGTTTGTTGAGTTATAAGGTTGTAAATGGCCATATGGTTCCCTGCAGAGTAAGATCAACCCTCTCTTCCTGTGGGTGTCATCAAAGCAACCAAAAATTGGTGCGGAGCTCCCAGAAACCTGTCCAGCATGGCAATTAGACCAAATTCTCCCATGGAAAGCGATGCAAACCGCTCCATGGGAGAGACTTATTTTATTTTATTTTTTATTTTATTTATTTACATAGAATCGAGAGCATTATTACAAATTCTTATACAGAAAACTAATACCAAACTTATGCCAATTAAAGATTCTGGTGTCGCTTGAACAGGAGCTTTTGGTTGTGTCCTGTAAGCGATTGACCGAAGATATTCTGTAATGCTTGAACAAACCGAGACTATGCTGTGGTAGATCGGGTTGCAAGGAAGAACCTAAAGGCAGTAAAAAACAGGATATGAAAGAACTTACCTTGGCCGCTGAGGCTCGCACACACACACCACAAATTCACAATACGTATTAGATATAAGAGTATATTTAGGTTTTGATTCCCGGCCGGGGGTTTTGCTAACGCTGATTATTTATTCTGCTCTGGTTAGTAATTAGATTAATAGTTTTAGATTTTTTTTGTTTTGAAGAAAAGTTTGCGCTTGTTATGACGTGAAGATAGATATGTTCCGCCGGCCAAGTGCAGCGATGGCGGAGCGCTCTGGTGACAGTTCTTTTGAATTACTTGCGTTCAAATATAATCGACGCGGATTTTTCTTCATGGTTTTTTACGGCCAAGGCATGGTGAATGAAGTATAGGAAAGTGGAAGGAAATAAGGAAACTTGCAAGCCATGACAGATTCTTATTATGTTACTGACAATGGTTACCCTTAAAATTGAATGGGCAATGTGTTAATTAAATTACAATAAAATTGGAACTATTACATAATTAATTAATAATATTATTATATAAATATCAATAAAAACAAATCAAATCCTTAGTGATATACGGTCGTTATGTTAATATGTCTAAATTACATAGTATTGAAAGTGAAATAAGCCAAATGAAAATGACAAAATTATAGATCTATAAATATGTACAAAATATCTGTGTTGTGAGTGTGTGAGCTTATGTCCATGGTTATTATGACTGTTGATGTGAATTGGGATGTGTACAGAACCCGTAAGGCACGAGTCCTACTCGTTCTTGATCGTTTCTTTTATTTGGTAAAGAATATTCGGAGGTATTTTTATTTTGACTGAACGGCAAAATATACTTTGTGCGATGTAGAAATGTTTTCCGTTCATCGTTTTTTGTCTCCACCTTTCACGGCATCGCCTTTTTGTTACATGTTTATCGTTATATTTTTCCTCAATCCTTAGAAGAATGTGGAGGGTAAAATATCCAACGACATATTTATAATCATCATTGAAGTCATATTGTTATGGCAGTCGCGTTTCCTATTCGACTATCGAAGTTAAGCAATGTCTGGTACTTGTTTATATAAATATTAGGTCCTTAACTATGAAATTGGCGTTTTCTATGAAGAATTTCATTAAGACTGTTTTCTCCATACAAACATTTTAGATTTTTTTTTTTGGAACGGCAAATCCTAATTTAGCTAAACTTTGTGTGTATTATCGGATAACATTAAGTATAGGCAGCGTTAATTTTTAAAAGTAACCGCTTTATAAAAGGTTCAGCGAATCTAAGAAATGATTATGGGACGCACAGGAAAAGAGCTCTGTTTAAATTTTTTTTATTATGTGATTTAGCCCAGAAATTCAAAAATATTTCATGTGAAACCTTGAAATAATATGCCATTTTTCAAATAAAAAACTAATTTGGATATAGCATTGAAAATCGCAGGAATTGGTACATATGATTAACGAAGAAAAAAAACTCCAATTTCATAGGTAAAGATCCAATATTAATGTCTCTTTGCTTCGAGCTTTAATTCTTTATACCGGTGAGTTTTTCTCCACAAGGAAAAAGTAGGCCATATTCGGTAAGTGAAATAGAAGGTATTGGCATTGGTCGTTTTTTTTTTCAAAACGTCATCGAATGAAGCGTTGTGTCATTTGACAGTCGCGTTTTTTAGCGTGTTCCAGATAAATACATCATTAAATAAATAAAAAATGGTTGGGGAAAGTATGACTTCCAAATAAATTTCGCATGCTAGGAAACTTACGAATGTCGCCAATGGCATATCAATGTGTTGGGGTTTCCGGGTCAGTACGCTTCCACCTTCGACCTTGTCTTCACTTAACATTAGGTGTGATTGAGGTCAAGTACCAACCAGCGGAAGCGTGCGTCGATGATTTTGAAAGAAAAAAAAAATAAACTACCTATGGCAATAACTTCTATTTAATTTTTGTTCTACAGCTCCAAATCCGAATACTTTTGAAACAGTCCTCCATCAATTAAACTATTTTATATAAATTTATTTACATCGAGTCAGAAGTCATATTTTGGTTTGGTAAAAGGTAATTTTTCGTTGTTTCTGTCTTTCGAACAAAGGGATAGACCACCACCGTGGGAAATGAGAGATTCCAAAAAAATAAAAGTTTAATTTAGAATTGTGTGTGATTTCGGCACTCAAATAGATTAAAACCAAAAGTCTCTTCCCGTGGGGGTCGTGAAAGGCGACTAAGTAACTTCCCACCAAAAAACATCTATGGATTTGCATGTTTCATCTGCGATGGGCTGTCCCCCTGTCACGTGTGCATTTCTGTATATTTCATAAGGTGAACCGTGGATGTTATTTCAATCGTTAAACTCTTAATGTTTGGAACACCCAAAAACTATTGTTTGGGATATCTCTGACCATCCCATTTGTGATATAGGTCGTGACATTATGTATGTCTTCAAGTTGTACACTATTGCTAGAAATTCACTTATTTATTTGTGTTCCTTTCAAAAAGGCAAACTAAATTTCAACACGACTATATGACAATGGTGTCGATTCGGATGTACCCCAACTAAACTAAAACCAGTTTTAAAGTAGTATTGGTTCCGATTCGGATGTACACCAACTAAACTAAACTAAAACCAATTTCGGAGTGGTGCCGTCGCATCGTACTGTTGCAGGGAGAAAGAGATAGTACTACTTTAAAACTGGTTTTAGTTTAGTTTAGTTGGTGTACATCCGAATCGACACCAATATCTTGGAGAGATTTTTAACTAGGCAGCTTTATAGTAATCATTCGATCTTATTTGTGCTTGCGATTGATTTAAATCGAAAACACAATAACTTTCCTTCTCTACATACTCGACATTTCAATACTAGTGAACATAGGCAGACGCATACTCTCATTATATAATCATTTTAAGACTACCCGCCAACCTCCCCTTTCTTGGATCTCGCGATTCAGGCAAAAAACAAAGGGTTAGAGATATTCAGAGAAAATCAGTGGAAGTTCTTTTAGGTCAGCCCACTTGTAGATCAAACGTTCCTTTTATGATTTCAGAGATAATCGCCTCGCTTTGTGTATGCTAGCTAAATATAAACATCTAATCAATTTCCTTCGTTGATTGGAGAATTGTTGTGGGCCGGATCGTAGGTATCACCGCATTGTCTGTGAATTCGATACAATATGGGGGTACAAAACTCGAAACCATTTATACAGATCAAAGGAAAACAAGTCAATTTTCTTTAATGAAAAGCGAGGAGACAAATGGTGACTCCTTTCAAAATACAAAACTTAAATATCACTTTGATATTGATTTGCGGTTTGACAATATTTGCTATAAATTCCATAATATAGAATAGAATTCATTTTATTTGCAGTAAAAAACCGAGAATAACAGTAGGTATACAAATCAGTATGAAGTAGATGGGTTGGTTCGGGGGGTGGGCGTTGCTAGCGACCGGGACGTTGCCAGTCGCGTGGTAAAGGGTGGCTCGGGCAATTACAGACAGATATACCCACAGACAACGTATTAACATTATGACCATGAAACCTGAGATGCTTTCTGTTGAAGAGAAAATATTTGCACGCCCTTACTGCCATACAACTAGCGTGTAGTCTGTAGAATTCAACCGGACCTGGTATTCCTCCTTGCTCAAATCCCATGATCAACTTCTTATTACCTAACGACTCACCGGATTCTTCCACGCGTCGATGATATTAGGTAATCGGTTCACTCACAGTCGGTGATGTGTTCAGTGGAGCTCCGTCTCCTTTGAAGGCCGTAGCAAAGTGTGTCCCATTTTCGATGTGAAGACCTAATATTACCGTTAACGTCGTCACCGCTCCGTTTCCGGCGATACCAGCGCCACCAGGTTTACTTCACATTAACCGCGTACTATGATAGTCAGTTGACCGTTTGAATAATGAATTCTATCGCTAATTTATCGCTATCTCCGACAAGTATAATATCTATTTTTTTTTATTGACAATGCGAGCTGCTTTCTGACTGTCATCAGCATCGACAGCCGAATCTAGGCCCGTAGATTTCCAGTACAACCGGATGGAAGCGGTCCTACCAGACTCCAATCCAGGTGCACGATTGATTTTGGGTTTACTTGTGGTCCCACCGCTGCGCTCTTGACCATAAATGTTTTAGATATGTAATTGGCTGTTGATAATTAAATGCATTCAGCGTCTATGCTCTTTATTATAAGACAATTATTGACGACCGATTCGTGTAGTGGATAGTGAGCCTGTCAGCGAAACCAACGGTTGCGGGTTCGAATCCCGCGAGGGGTAAATGTTTTTATGATGAATACGGAACATTTATTCCTGAGTCATGGATGGATGTTTTTATAAATATTTATATATGTTTATCTGTTATCAAGTATCCACAGTACAACCTTTGCTTAGTTTGGGACTTGATGATTGGTGTAAGTGCACCAAATATTTGTTTTAAAAATAAAAAAAAACATTTACAGAGATCTTTTAAATTGTGATCGCAGCCAAACCTTCGCGATTAAATGTTAACCAAATTCCAATAAGCAAAACGTTACAGCAAATTGCGGATCGACCACAATTTATTAGCGAAAATGAGGTCAACACCGTACGGATGCGAGTCAACACAACAACACGAAGCACCGTTCATTAAACTGTACCGACCGGAATGATTTATAAAATAGCAAACTACAAAAGGGGTATACACCGAAACCCAATCAACTCTTTATAGTGTCCCAAATTTCCAGATCATTAGTTTTACTATTCGCAGAGGCGGCATTATGGTGCCGACCACGTTAATGTCTACAGTAATCGATCCGGCCACCTGAGCTTGTTTGTTTGGGACTGCAGACTCATGTTTTCAATCTTGCTTAGTGTCGGTCACGAATAGGTAGATAAACCCTCGCGGTGTACTGACGGCTCTTAAAGTTTTATTGGTATTCGGTGAAGGCGAGTTTGCGTCGAGGATTTTCGGGATTCAATATCTTTTCAGGTCTCCAGTTGAGGTTAGTTTTAGCGGGGTTATTGGAAGGGGTGTCTATTTTTTATGTTAACATGTTACCTACATGTTAAAGCAAGCAATGAGACTTGACTTAAATTTAACATCACCATTACATTTTTTTTTATGCACGACGGGTTCGTACTTGACCTCAATCACACCTGATGTTAAGTGAAGATGAGGTCGAAGGTGGAAGCATACTGACCCGGAAACCCCAACACATTTGGGGGACTGGCTATCTTATCTCTGACAACCGGAACACAACAATGCTATTAACATTGCGGCTTGGCGGCAGATTTAGATAAGATGGTGGTAACTAGCCAGGCGGACATTTTAAAATGCCCTACTACCAACCAATTCGAGAACTTAAACATATACCCCGATGGGGATCGAACCCGCGACCTCCGAATCGTAAACCCAAGGTTGTTTATATTGAGCCAAGGATATTGATTGAATAAAAATAAGAAAACTTTATTTGACCCATTTAGCGACACATCTACATTACAGATAATTGATGGGGTTGTATGTAGATACTACGTAATAAAAATATGGAACAGCAATCTCAAAATAAGCAGTTACTAGTTTTCGGTGACGCAAAGTGATATCAAATCAGGCCCCCATCTCAGCATAGGTAGTAGTCGAGAGGAAAAACGACAACCCTGGTCGATATATGCGTCCTATACATCGACACCATTCTGGTCCCAGTTGGGGACATATCCATCATAGAGACTCCATGCATAGTGTTCTCCATGCTTCTTTAAAAAACTCATAACTTATTAAAGACCATATTCAAAGAACTATAGAAAGATCGATTCCAAGGTCGTGGGTTACTTGTTTAAGTACTACTTGGTGGTAGGGCATTTTAAATGTCCGCCTGGCTAGCTACCACCATCTTATCTAAATCTGCTGCCAAGCAGCAACGGCAATGGTAATAGCATTGTTGTGTTCCGGTTGTCAGAGATAACACAGCCCGTCCCCCAAATGTGTTGGGGTTTCCGGGTCAGTACGCTTTCACCGTCGACTTCATCTTCACTTAACATCAGGTGTGATCAACCCGTTGTGCATAGAAAAAAAAAAAGGTAGAAGAATAAGCAGCACTAGTAGTTTCATACAGCGGTGATTGATACAGCCAATCACAAACTGTCAGACTGAAGAAAAAAATACTTTTCCTTAAGCATTTGTCAGGCTTGAGATTAACATCATACATCTGTGTGTCCCCGGGCGCCATAAATTCTGGTTCGGTTGTCACTTTCCCGCCAGCTACTATTATTCTCAGGTGGTGTGATTAATGTGACGTCATCGTTGGGGCTCGAACATTCATGTATCGCTCACCTCCTAATGATGCGTAGCAAAATAACTATATTATCTATACTGTTACTTGTTAATAATAGTAATCTAACTAGAGATGGATGGTTAATAGTCCAGTCAAGATATGCATATTTAAGGGTGTAACTTTCTAAATCGAAAAACTTCACACATGTCCATGTACCGTGTGCATTTTTTACATAAATAGTTTCTGGGACGGGTGTTTCTCTGCCAGTATGATTCGGATATGATTTAAAATTTGTTAAATGTAATAAATAAATGTCTTTGCACAAACACGCAGCGCCATCTAGGTCCACAGTAAGCATCTAGGCTTGTGTTATGTATACCAAATGGTTGATAAACTACACAAATATTTTTTTTTTGTAAATAAATACATGTATAAATGAAAAACATCCATAACTCTGGAACACATGTCTGTATTCATCATACAAACATATGCCCCTAGCGGGATTCGAACCCGCGACCATTTGGTATAGCAGCAGAGTTTCTAACCACTACACCAAACAGGCCGTCAATTTTTTCGTCGTCAAAAATTAGTAATAATAATTTGAAAACAATTAAATTCACTCGCACAATCACACGTAGTATTGAAAATTTACCAAATACCTACATATATGACACCTTCTCGTATCTAGCTTTTTGTAGTTTAGCACTTGCAGTTGTGTTTGAGTTGATTTCAGATATAGTTTTTTTCTTTTTGTTTACTTTTAGTTAATGTTTAAATTTATTCATAGAGTAATAATAATTGGGTGCTGAAAATCAGCAAATCTACCTTTTCATCACAGTTTGATCTAATTTATTATCAATTAATTACTTGTTAAATTAACTTTGTGGTGAATAAATGCCTTTTATTATTTATTTATTTGATCTTAAAGATTTTTTGTACATAGACAGAGTACCTATCAGTGATATTGTAAAAAATATTTCCTAACGGATCAGGAGTTTGCTTTAGGTATTTAGTTATAAAACCTACAATATTAAATTAAAGTTACCACTGTACACTTCATTGCGTTGTAGAAGATGTTGAGATCTTCTAAAACTATTTTCAAAAAAATTAATCAATAGCTACTTTATATTTTCTAAAAATAGTTTATTGAATCGTGATATTTGCCCTCGGTGAAATATTTCATAATTATAAAGATTGCTCGATTTTTTTGGAAATAATTAACGGGGGTTCTAAGTATTTTCTCCGACGCAATGTAATTGGAATCACATATTCTATGTTTTATTACTAAATACGTATATTTATACGATACGATACGATCTGGGAATCTTCAAGAAGCGAGCATATTCCTTCCTTAAAGGCCGGCAACGCCACTGTGGATCTTCCGTTTCCGTAGATGGTTATGGGCAGCGGTGACACTTACCATCAGGTCTCGCTCTTGCTCGTTTGCCCACCTCTTCAATAAAAAAAAAAAAAAAAAAAATATTTTAACTAAAGCAAGCTACCGATTTGTTAGATTTTTTTAAAATTCTTTTTTCAGTTAGATTAATGATATTCTCAAGTATAAGGTTATAAAAGCCTATACAGTGTCCTACAAATGATGTATTAACTTTGCTTATTCTGAATATAGGGGTAGCCAATTTGTTCTTGTATCTCAAATTTAAATTATGCGTGTCAATATTTTTCTGGAACGCAGAAATATTTTTTCGGACGTACATAATATTTTCGTAAATAAACAGTGAAGGAACAGTTAAAATATTAATTTGGCTTGGCTTTCTTAATCAATACAATAAATATCTTTGATTATTGACGCAACTAGATTTTTAGTTGGTCGACTTGGTAGCGTACACCACAGATTAAGTAATAGTGCCTGCAGAAGTAACGAAGCCAAGAGCCAGTAAAACCTGAGCTCTCGTACAGTAGCGCGCCCATACAACACGCTGACAGTCGAAAGGTTAGTGTTAAGTTTGATGTGTCGTCGACTGTACCTCTACTCTATCCACCTCCGTGGCTCAATGTAAACAACATTGAGTTTACGTTTCGGAAGTCGCGGGTTCGATCCCCAGCGGGGTACATATTTAGTACTCGGTTTGGTTGGTGGTAGGGCATTTTAAATGTCCGCCTGGCTAGCTACCACCATCTTATCTAAATCTGCCGCCAAACAGCAATGTTAATAGCATTGTTGTGTTCCGGTTGTCAGAGATAAGATAGCCAGTCCCCCAAATAAGATGGGGTTTCCGGGTCAGTACGCTACCACCTTCGGCCTTATCTTCACTTAACATCAGGTGTGATTGAGGTCAAGTGCTAACCCGTTGTGGATAAAAAAAAAAAACTCTCTTTTACTCTTATATTATTTTACAATCTCTCAACGTAAAAGAAATAAATTTTAAATTTTTTAAATAAAATTTGTTCAAATGAATTTATAGAACTAACCTTGCTGCAAAGAACTCATTTTAATCAACGCAAAAATTTCAACAGACATACGAAAAACCTTTAGCAAGAAGCGGAGAATACTCGCGTATTCATTCCATTCACAGAAGTAAAACTAATTTAATAAATGGAATAGACCAGGCTAGGCATGCTTCAAACCGACTACCGACAATTCATATAATGTGCCTGAAGTTCTCTCTAGCCGTTGCCGAGATCTATGGTGAAATTTTTCGCTAGATGAATAGATACTACCTACCTACCGACTACTACGTTTATGCCACGTGTGCTTACGACTTTATTATTAATTATAGTATATCTAAAGTACACCTATCATTCGTATATATAGTATATATATGTGTATGAACATACAGGTACTGAGGTACTCATTATTTGTGTGTGTCCCATGAGCGTCCGTGATCTCACCATAGGCTCCACTGAAAATCAGCGTTGTAGTCGTTGTTCTTCTCTCGACTACAACAAATGCTGAGTTGGGGACCTGATTTGATGCCACTTTGCGACACCGAAAACTAGCTATATATATTATATATATTAAGTTCCACATTTATATGTTGTGTCATAATAATATAGTACATAAGTAACAATAAAATATATTGTATAAATGTCGCTAAATATTATGTAATTACGCTACGTACGTACGTACGATTACGTAATTACGTAATCTATTACGTAAGTCGAACGATGGGCCCATCGTAAACGATTATTACGATCATCGACGTCAAACTCGCGAAATCTTATTACGCATTTCAAACGATTACGAATGCGAGTGTTATCGTTACGATTGACGATGAATGAATGATCCCTCATACAAAAGTAATGACATCGGCATTATCTATGCACATCGTATACGATTCAAACGTTAACGATAAAGGTGAGTAGGGGTTTACCGCAATCGTATTCGTATTCACTATAGGTACTAATAATTCTTATGATTCTTTTGTTATTGCAAAAAAATATTATTTCAAAAACGTGTTTTACGTTTATTAGTTAAGCTAGTGCTCCTATTAATAATTTGTAGAACAAATACCTTTTCCAAAAAGTGAATATTTCGACAAATAATCTACTATTATAAAATTATTTTTATTACATGATGATGTATGAGTCATGTAGATGATCGAAGCATGTATCAAACAATATTTTTAATGGTTCCTACGTAATTTTCCAGAAATTTCTCCGAAATGATAATTAAAGAAGTACAATATTGTTTCATGTAAAATGTTGTTTAACTTAAAAACTTGTTGTTCTTATTACGTAAAAAATGTAGTAACACGATTAGCAATAAAAATACAATGGGTTCTTTTACAAATTTTATTGGCCTTGATTCCCCGATAAAGTCCCGATTTGAATTATTCCTCACTCTCTATTTTCCCACAAATCGAGGAATTCTGTCGTAATTGGCAGCACTGCATGTACAAATTTGGTAGGTTATAAATTATGTAATGTAAAAATAAAGTGAGATAACGTTATTCTGCGTATAAGGGCATCCCCTTATTGGGTTGTTGGGGTTTCCGGCTCAGTACGCTTCCACCTTCGACCTCATCTTCACCTAACATCAAGTACCAACCCGTTATGCATAAAAAAAATCCCTTTCTATTGCGCTCTTTAGCCCAAGGTGTTAACGAAAAAAGGACACAATAGCGCCGTTTAGTGTCGAGTAGCAATACTTTTAGACAATTCTAATATCATTCATTCATTGTATAAGAGTGTAAAACGACGACATACGTAATGCAGTAACTTTTATACGTGTGGTCGTTGATCGTCAACGATGGCCGATGGACGATTGAAACGTTTAAATTTACGTAATAGGCCCTCAGAGTTGATGCCACTTTGCGACACCGAAAACTAGCAATACCTACTTATATTAAGTTCCACAGTTCTATGTTGTGTTATATAGTACATAAGTAACAATGAAATGTATTGTATAAGTGTAGCTAAATGGATCAAATAAAGTTTTCTTATTCTTATTCGTTATTTACATATAATTATTCTGCATATTGTTGAAGTAGGACACACTCGCACAGATTATTATATGGTTACTTCGTAACAGATACATGACTCCAATACAAAAGCGAAAATACCTACGCTATAATAAGCCTACAAAATCTTAGTATTAGGTCCTTACCTATGAAATTGGCGTTTTGTATGATGAATTTCCTTAAGTCTGTTTTCTCTATACAAACTTTTTTATTTTTTTTGGGAACGGTAAATCCAAATTTAGCTAAACTTTGTGTGTATTATCGGATAACATTAAGTTAAGTATACGCAGCGTTAATTTTTAAAAGTAACCGCTTTATAAAAGTTTCAGCGAATCTAAGAAATGATTATGGAAAGCACATGAAAAGAGCTCTGTTCAAATTTTTTTTATTATGTGATTTAGCCCAGAAATTAAAAAATATTTCATGTGAAACCTTGAAATAATATTCCATTTTCCAAATAAAAAACAACTTAGGATATTGCTTTGAAAATCGCAGGATTTGGTACATATGACTAACGAAGAAAAAAAACTCCAATGTCATTGGTAAAGACCCAATAATATTACCAGCTGATCGCAGTAAGAAGAAATGTACCATAACACGCACTAAAATATGCTTGTCTGGTTGTTCTCTTTTGTACCAGTGTCTCCTCGTGGGTAATAGCTGAAAATCAGTGTTTTGCTCTCTGAGCAATTATACACACTGGGCTATGACCCATTTGTACGGCTGTAGCACACACATACTCTAGTGTATCCTGATGTTACTTTTATGGATTGTTATAAAATATGTTTATCCAATTGCTTTAGAACTTATGGTATGTGTGTGACTGGCGATACAAATAAATGATTTATCTATCTATCTAACAGACAGGGAGTTTTACCCTTTAAGGAACGGTGTCCTAAAAGTATGAAATAATTCACAGTGTCATCCCTCCTATGGAGTGAGGAGGCCCAAATGTCTGAGACATCGTGTATGCGCATAACTTATACTATGCCCAAGATTTCGACACACACTTTTTTTGTATTCCCGGGAGTATATATAATACAAGTGTGCCGCTATATCCCACCACCACTGTTGGACCCAATATGCCTTGATAGTACCGCCCACGGTAGGATTTTTTTTTATGCACAGCGGGTGATGTTAAGTGAAGACGAGGCCGATGGTGGAAGCGTACTAACCTGGAAACCCAAATATTTGCGGAACTGGCTATCTTATCTCTGACAACCGGAACACAACAATGCTATTAACATTGCTGTTTGGCGGCAGATTTAGATAAGATGGTGGTAGCTAGCCAGGCGGACATGTAAAATGCCGTACCACCAACCAAACCGAGTACTAAACACGTACCCCGCTTGGGATCGAACCCGCGACCTCCTATTCGTAAACGCTATGTTGTTTACATTGAGCCACGGAGGCGGATTTGCTGGTGGGGAATAAGAAATTTTGAGCGCTAGAAACCAATGACGCTAGCGACTGTGATAAGCCTCTCTCTCTCAGCCCACAAACATCCCACTGCAGGGTTATAGGCCTCCCTCGTATTATGAAGCCGTTTAACCGCCTCCGTGGCTCAATGTAAACAACATTGGGTTTACGATTCGGAGGTCGCGGGTTCGATCCCCAGCGGGGTACATGTTTAAGTACTCGGTTTGGTTGGTGGTAGGACATTTATAAACATAGGCCAAACAGCAATGTTAATAGCATTGTTGTGTTCAGATTGTCAGAGATAAGATAGCCAGTTCCCCAAATGCGTTGGGTTTTCCGGGTCAGTACGTTTCCACCTTCAACCTCATCTTCTCTTAACATCAGATGTGATTGAGGTCAAGTAACCCGTCGTGCATAAAAAAAAACGCGAAAATGAAAAGGTACCTCTATATCATCGACATAACATCTCAGGAGAATAAGTTATTTATTTACAATACAATAAAAAAGTAAATTTTGTGCCCGAAAATACCCGCCCACAGCCATTTCAACATGTTTATCTTACTTTGGAAAGGTTAGTGGGACTGAAGGTTTGTCCCGGTGACCGCTAGACAGACATAAAGTGAACGTGGCATATTTGTCAAAGAAAGGACAAGTGGTGTTCTTACATTACATATTGTGATGTGGTAAGTAATACATTTAATAATAATATTTTGCTAAGGTTCAAGTATTGTTTAAGTCTTTTTTAAAACTAAATAAATAAATATCTTTGCATATACACACAGCGCCATCTAGGTCCACAATAAGCATCTAGGCTTGTGTTATCCCACAACCACAACCATTGATCCCAGATGGTTGATAAACTACACAAATACATTTTTTTTTGTAAATAAATACATATATATTTATGAAAAACATTACATAACCCGAAATAAGTTAGCAGCAGCGGGAGAGACGAAAAAAAAACAAAAGATTTTACTTAAAGATTAATTTCATTTCAAATAAAGAAATTACAATTTAAAAGTACAGATTTAAAACCTAAACTAGCCTAGTGTCCAAATCGAGGTAGGATTATGGAATGCCAATGGATATCCAATTCGAGTGCATTTACGCTGTTCTTCTGCATCAGCGCCTCGTGCCTTGTGCGTAATTTCCATTGATTTGTAAATTATAAATTGGTACTGAATCAGCAGGTCTCCTTATGGGTTGGGTCTTAACACCCGGGAAAACATGTCTTATTCATCATACAAACATATGTCCCTAGCGGGATTTGAACCCGCGACCTTTTTGGTATAGCGGGCAAAGTTTTTAACCACTACACCAAACAGGTCGTCACACTACACCAAATAACCTTATTGTTGGGAAACTAGACTGAGAAATCCGATCCAATATGAGCCATAGAGAATGTGGCATTGGGGACCTTGACTGACAAAAAATCTGCCAATCGAATCTATTCATGGTCCATACACTCTTTGACCTAGCATTAGGGTCAAAAGCCAGATAATGAAATTACATGTTAAGGACATGAGAGGTATTCTTTGCTATAAATAAAAAATAAAATATCCTCAGACATACACACAGCTCCATCTAGTTCCACTAATATACCACTAGCTACCACCATCTTATCAAAATCTGCCGCCATGTAGCAATATTAATAGCATTGTTGTGTTCCGGTTTTTTTTTAATGCACAACGGGGTTGGTACTTGACCTCAATCACACCTGATGTTAAATGAAGATGAGGCCGAAGGTGGAAGCGTACTGACCCAGAAACCCCAATACATTTGGGGGACTGGCTATCTTACCTCTGACAACCGGAACACAACAATGCTATTAACATTGCTGCTTGGCGGCAGATTTAGATAAGATGGTGGTAGCTAGCCAGGCGGATATTTAAAATGCCCTATCACCAACCAATAATAAATCACACAGCATATAATTACATTTCAAAACATTTCTTAAAATGCCAAAATTAAGATAGGCTGTCCCCCAAATCTGTTGGGGTTTCTGGTCAGTACGTTTCCACCTTCGACATCATCTTCACTAGACATCAGGTGTGATTGTGGTCAAGTACCAACCCGTTATGTATAAAAAAAACAACACTACTATTTTTCCTAAACAATTGCAGATTATTTCTAAATATATTAAGTTTCAATACATTGCTTTACTTAATTTTATTAATTTACTCAGACATACTCTAGAGACCAACTTGTTGATAAGATTCAAACTCGCTTTGTTAGAGAACAACGTCTTTCCTCTCGTATCCTTTGCTTCAACAGCACTTAGTTACTTGAATAGCCTGAGAGCTAATAGACAGCCACAACTCTACACTCCAATTGCTGCTCCGACAGCTATATAGTTGTCTATTATGCAGCTTGTTTGCAGCTGTCTAATAAATTTACTTAGAAATTGTAGATCGGTGTCAGTTACCAAGAAATAGTTAATACCGTCTTGAGGAATTTACTGGGAAATGTTCAGGATGAATACCTTGTTAGATGCTTTTGTGTATTCCATTTCTGTTTATTATCAATATCTCAATTTAGGTTGGAATACGGTATAATGAACAAGATATTCACTGAGATTATGTATTTAATTTCTTATCTGTGGTGACAGGACATACTCTGCTTGACTGAAAATCGGAAACACTGCTAAATGCTGTTTGGTGTAGTGGTAAAATATCTCACTGCTATGCTAAAAGGTCACAGGTTCGAATTCCGCTTTGGGCTTATGTTTGAATTTTTTTTTTATATGAAAGGGCGGCAAACGAGCATGTGGGTCACCTGATGGAAAGCAATCACCGCCGCCCATGGACACCCGCAACACCAAAAGGGTCACAGATGCGTTGCCGGCCTTCGAGGAAGGTGTAGGCTCGTTTCTTGAAGGTTCCAATGTCGTACTCGTTCGGGAATACCGCTGCCGAAAGTCCGTTCCACAGGGTGGTCGTACGTGGTAAGAAGTTTCTTGAGAAACGTACAGTGGTAGACTTCCACTCATCCAGGTGATGTGGATGGAAATTGTATAATGAATACGCACATGTGAACCCGAGTGTATGAGTGTATTCATCTTCCCTTAGGAGTCGGAAATGGAGACTATACTTTCCAACAAAAAACAGCTATTAACGCACGATTCAATTATTTACTAACATTTTTACCTGTGTAGCACATAAAATAAATAGAATATTCCATCATTCGCGATTTAGTCTTCTCTTGCTTTTAGATTTCTCAATTTTTTCCTTATTTCTAAATAGATCCTTTTCTTTTTAATTTTACAAAAACAATATTTTTCAAACATGCAATATATCAAAAAATCTGCATTTATATTATAATGTTAGTTGCAATATAATGTACATGTCGGTGCCAGCCGTGTCGTGGTATAGGGTGGCTCGGGCAATTATGATATTATGTCAAGGTACTCAAGGCGAATATCTAGCACTTATTACTGCTCACGTCATCGTGCTATTTTCGGCGACACGAGCTTTTGTATGACTAAGATTACGGCTGTCAGGCCGACAGCCTACAACCTTGGGATCTTCAAGAGCAAAGTGACTAGGCATTTACTGGGATCGCGTGCTTCATCTTCGACCACATCGTCACTTTCCAACAGGTGAGATTGTGGTCAAACGCGAATCCAGTCGAATATTAAAAAAAAAGCCCTGTTACAGTGGTGCCTTCGAGCGCGAGACTAGCCACCAGAGGGCGGAGTGTGAGTTTTGTTTCGACTTAACTTTAGTACCGCGTTCACTTTTACGTGACAATTTGTATGGAGAAATGTGCAGCGCCTCTAGCGGATAGTTTGCAAAACGATTTTTTCATAGATATTTTTTGCGTAAACGCGAACGCGATGGTAAAGTTAAAAACGAGGCAAAACTCGCACTTCGCACACAGGTTCACTTCTTATCGCACACCGCGTATTATGATAGTCATCTACCGTTCACATTATAAATTCCGTCGCTAATTTATTGCTATCTACGACATATATACTATTTACGTACGCGAGAAGTGGAATGAGTTAGATCTATTATATAGATCTATTCGGGGCTAATTTCTAACTCATATACAAAAACAAGAAACAAATACCGCCTCCGTGACTCAATGTAAACAACACAGGCTTTACGAATCGGAGGTCGCGGGTTCGATCCCCAGCGAGCTACATGTTTAGTACTCGGTTTAGTTGGTGGTAGGGCATTTTAAATGTCCGCCTGGCTAGCTACCACCACCTTATTTAAATTAGCCGCCAAACAGCAATGTTAATAGCATTGTTGTGTTCCGGTTGTCAGAGATAAGATAGCCAGTTCCCCAAATATTTGGGTATCCGGGTCAGTACGCTTCCACCTTCGGCCTCATCTTCACTTAACATCAGGTGTGATTGAGGTCAACTGCTAATCCGTTGTGCATAAAAAAAAAGATTATTTACCAAAAATTTTTTTTTTTTTCAATTCTTTAAATGTATATCTTGAAAATGAGCGGAGGCGGGAAATACCTTGCTATTGGCACGGGAGGAGCCTTAAGTAGTTGCATACATTGGTGGAACTAAGCATAACTTTCATTACGCCTACTTACTGAAACTAAGACATAAGTACATACGGCGATAGTGAACGCGCCAACTGTGAAACGGGGGTAACTCCTAAACTAACATTAATAATAATGCGAAAGCTTTTACTCGACGTCGCATGACAAAGGGCGCTACTACACCGAATTCTTCTCCTGCAAAATTTATACGTTCTGCGCTTCGTAAATTATCTTCGGGAATTGGGGTTAGTGCCTTTTGCCACAGGGCCGTGGGGTGATACTCTTAATGGTTAATTTGGGAAGTTATTTGCATGTACAGTCACGGAATGAAAAGGTTCGTCAGTTTTCAAATACTTTAATTTGGCATTTAGCAAGCATTATAGTTAAAATTATGCGCTTAGACGACAAGGTTCATATTTAACCGAACTAATGTTCCTTGACTATGAATAGTTGAGCTAAAACATGTCAAATGGTGACGTAAGCTCAGAAAATAATGCGGCACAAACGTCATGTTAGTGTTCAATTTATTTATTTATTTATTTAACACTTTATTGTATATAAGCATACACGTCAAACAAAACAAAAAAAAATAAACAGGAGAATATTAAAATATACAAAAGGCGAGCTTATCTCTATAAGAGATCTCTTCCAGCAAACCTCAGTAAGGAGACAAATTGATGAGGTAACGTAAAAGTAGACAGCGAGTACACTTACAAAAACAGTAGTTATAAACAAATATACAACTAATAAATAGAGAAAATAACAACCATGTCGATGACATACATACTTAAATTATGGTGTTGTTATAATATAAATAAATATAATAAAATATATCATCTAATATGATAAAAATAAATACAAAAAAATAAATTAAATCAATGTCAATTTAACAACTTATCTACAGACAAAAGTCAACTTTAACATGACGGACTAGATGACGAACTTTTTCATTCCGCGACTGTACCTACCTATTATTATTAATAGAAGGCCATATTGCCCCACTGATACTTTGGATAAATATTAGGTCTTTACCTATGAAATTGTCGTTTTGTATGAAAAAATTTAAACGAATTTTTTTCATGTATTTTTCATTCGTATTAATCGAAGTAATCACCCATGCAATCAATGCATCTTTGCCAACGCAGTGGCAGTTTATTGATGCCCTTCTTAAAGAAATCAGCTGGACGGGAGGCAACAAATTCTTCAAAGGAATTTTATACATTTTATTTTATCCAAATTCGGGAAAAAGTAGTAGTCTGTAGGAGCAAGGTCTGGTGAGTAGGGCGGATGACGGAGAGCTTCCAACCCCAGTTTTTGCAACTTGGAGACCGTCTGCTGTGCAGTATGAGGTCGCGTGTTGTCGTGCAGGAGCAGCGGAGAGGAGTGATTGACCAATGCTTGTTGGAGATGTGCCAGTTTCTCCATCATTGTGTTCAGTTCTTCACAGTACACATCTGCTGTAATGCTCATCCCGTTTGGTAAGCAGCTGTGATGAATCACACCGGCGCTAGACCACCAAACAGTGACCATCACTTTTCTAGGGGTAAGTTTTCGTTTAGGGCATTGTTTAGGTGCTGAACCAGGATCCAACCAACTTGCTGAGCGCTTGCGGTTATCAAACAGAATCCATTTTTCATCGCAGGTAATGCGGTTCAAAATTCCTTCATTTGTGTGTCTGTTGAGCAGTGCACGTCACGTCTCGACGCGTACTTCGCGCTGGCGATCATTGAGTTCGTGGGGCACCCATTTGTCAAGCTTTTTTACCTTGCCAATTTGACGCAAATGGACCAATATTGTATTGACGCTAAATATTTGATCTTATATCATTTAAATAGAAGACTGATTTCAAAACGTTCCGCATCTAACATGAGCTTACCGTACAATAAAACCAGACGCAAATCGACTAGTATGTTTGTATACAATTTGGTTTCCAAGAAAAGCTTCTTATGTTGGGTGTCTCGCAAGAAAGGCAGGTGGCAGCCAAAGCCCGGATTTGCTACGGCTCGAGGTGGACTTCTCATGTCTTGTAATGAATGCAGGTATTTAGAGTGACCAGCTGAGACCTTCCTTGAGATGAGGAACTTAAGAGGTTTAGTGTTAGGTCTATACTAAAACTGTTAATGATGCTTTTGTAATTATTTACAATGCTTTAGGTTTTTTTTAAAAAATAATCTGACTAATATTATTATTGTTTTTCTTTTTTTTAATAAATAATAATCAATAAATATCCTTCACATACACACAGCGCCATCTAGTTCCACAGTAAGCAACTATAGGCTTGTGTTGTGGATACCAGATGGTTGATATACTGTAGTATATTGATAACCTTGTCTTAATTCGGAGTTTCACCGTAGCGTAATGGTTTACTGCAACATAAACGCATATCGCTTAGTTAGCGCCGATACCAATATTATATATACGCTTGCTAACAATTAAAGGGCCTTGTTCGTGCAACATCACAATATAGACAACTAGTCTAACAGATGGGGCCTCTTATTTCTTACATTTTAATTTAATTTCTACGTTGTCCAGAGCCACGCCTAAACTTAAAAACAAAAATATATGTAACAAAAATCGTTAGCCATTGGAAAGTCGCCCATACTGTCTTTGGTGGCAGCAACTACTCTACAGGGGGGGACTGAAAATCAGCAACACTGCTGAGTCCCTACCCATTCATCACAATACTGTGGTTCTCGATTCTATGTATGCTTGTGTTTTTTTTTTCTTTTTTGTGATGAATAAATACCTTTTATTATTTATTATTATAGTCTTATTTACGGAACCCTCCGTCCTCGACATAACCACCATCATCACACCACATGGCGATCCTGCCAGGATTTAATTTTATACATCGCGTACCACAATACTACATAAATACATTTTTTCCTTCGTATAAATAAATACTTATTATAAATGAAAACATCCATAACTCGGGTACACATGTCCGTATTCATCACACAAACATATGCCCCTAGCGGGATTCGAACCCGCAACCTTTTGGTATAGTGGTAATAATTGCATCGCAGTAATTAATGTAATGGACATCGAACAGGTCGTCAAATTAATATATTTAAATGAGGAATTATTTGTTATTATGCACGGACAAAATGTAATTGTCAATTTGGTTACGGAACTTAGTCAAACAGTAATTTTGGTGCATCTGCTAATGGGCCCCGATAATATATGAGAGTGGATACAATTGCCGAGTCGCAATGGGAATGAACCAGCGATAAATTCGCGCGAATGTAATGGGATTAAACCAGCTGAGTGCCAAGAATGTTTACGGTCGTTTGGGGAACTTTATTTTATTATTATTATACCTGTCTAAGTAATTGTAACACTCGTTGCGGAGTCGCATTAGCGAAGTTAATCAATATTAAACATCATTAGGAAACCTGCATGCATGAGAAATAAAAATTCAAAGGCATGTGTAGTCCCCAACCCGCATTGGGCCAGCGTGGTGAACTATGGCCTTTACCCCTCAAATACGAGGGAAGGCCTATATCCCTGCAGTGGGATGTTTACGGGCTGGTGATATGCAAAATACAAAAAATACAAAAATCTTTATTTTCAAATTACAGTCGTACATTAATTGAAATCAGAGGTTAAGACCAACCTTTTAAGTATTTAAGATACTTGAACCAGGAGGCCTCGCTCTTCCTTTGCTCGAACATACTTTAAAATTGACTGTATACAAGATAAAAGAAGTGTATGTGTGTGTGTGTAAGCGTGTGTGTGCGTGTGCGTGTGCGTGTGCGTGTGTTTGCGTATATGATCATATATAAATATGCGTAGTAGAACCAAATTTATCATGTAATATCTAAATTTATGTTTTATGATTTACTTCATTGGTGATGGTGGTGATGGTCATGGTGATGATGATGTACGTGTTAACACAATTGTTGCTATACTATTAAAGCAATAATTGTGTTAATACGTTCCCTGCCAACTACGAGTATATTGTGAACAATGAGTTATGAATTGTGTCTGTCTAAATCGCATTAATTGTGTTACTATTTAATTACTATTATGTTACTATTTAATAATAATCATTATACAATCTAGAGGTAAAAGTAAATAGTGAGACAAACTAAGTAATAATAAATAACTTAGTCAATAAGTAATATTACAAGTAAAAAATTTGTCAAATAATTCATTTGATTCATTTCAAATAATTCATTAGCAATCCAATGAATTCCAATCCGCTATTGGACAGAATAAACCCTCTTAAAAGGAAAGGTCCCTTCCCAATTCGGAGCCGCAGTACATTCATAATAACTACTCATCACCTTAATTTATAATTTCTACCCTTAAATTACCCACGCCGCGAGCCGACCCCTTTTCCCTTCCACTCGGAAATCTCGACGAAAGCGGATGCCGCATGAAAGTTATCCCACTGTATTCAGCAGTTACTTACAATTCCGGGTGTGGGCGCCCTTATTTATGTGTTCCTCACAAAATAAATTCACTATAAGTGGTATTTGTGAGCAAGCGCCTCCTCTTGGCGACGAGACAGAATCAAGCTTTATGACGGTAGTTGGGTAAGTATGCGAGAAATTGTAAAAAATAAATGTCGGACTCATTGCCTATACGTTGTGGGGTAAGATGAATAAATAATATGCGAGTTCTCCTCATGGTTATTATTACTTATCGATGTTATCTTCTTGTCCTAAAGTCTACAAGACTTTAACAAGATTGCCAAGCTATAGCCACTATATATATATCGCAGATAGCGATAAATTAACGATAGAATTCATTATTCGAACGGTCAACTGACTATCATAATACGCGGTTAATGGGAAGTAAACCCTGGTGGCGCTGGTATCGCCGGAAACGGCGCGGTGACGACGTAACAGTAAAATATATATATATTGATTTAGATTCCGATATTTTAAAGTATTACAAACAGTTAAGATATAAAATGACCATGTTATGTCATGAGAGGTGGGTGAAAGTTGAAAAGGTGAGGCAATTTGTGTATTTGGGAAGTTTTTTTTTTATGCACAACGGGTTGGTACTTGACCTCAATCACACCTGATGTTAAGTGAAGATGAGGTCGAAGGTGGAAGCGTACTGACCCGGACACCCCAACAACCGCCACGGAGGAGAAGTATATTTACTAGAGACGGCAAGTGAGTGGAGGATATTGAAAGGAGAGCGAAAGGAGGAAACTGTGTGAATGGGCCCTTGCGTGCCATTGTGGGCAGTCATTCCTTGTCAAATAAGGCAACGGTAGCGATCCACAATGGCGCGTTGGTGCCCACGCCGATGTATGAGAACACAATGTTTGGTATGGCAGAAGAAGCATGGAAGTAGAATCGTTGTAAGTTAAGTTGAAAGTAGAATGAAAGTAAAATGCGTTCACTGCATAGTATGTATGTAGGGATTATGAATTATAGGTTAAAGAATTGGGTGATTAAAGAAAGGTGTGGCGTGCAAGATGACGTAGTAAGATAGGAAAAGGTCTGTTAAGGTGATTTGGGCATATAGAATGAATGAGTGAAAAGAAATTAACGAAAGCAATATATAAGGAAAGTGTAATGGAAGGGTCGGTGGAGGTTGACCAAGACGAAGGTACGTCAGGTAATCTTTAAATATTTTACAATTTCAAGTCAAAAAACCACTACTTAGGTCTCCGACTTTTTTCTTTTCGTTAACTCCCGCCTCGTGAACATTAGTTGACTATCTATAAGTGCTTCTAGCGATTGTGTTTTATTCTATATATTAAGTATTTATATATACATATTTATTTATTTATATATATATTTATATTATTAAAGTAAGTCTATTAATATTATATTATTATTAATTTATGCATACTTATCTATAATTATTTCTTTAGTTGGTAGTATCGTGCACCCTACCTGTTTTTCTACCTACAAATGTCCCATGGCTGTGGGCTGTCTGGAAGAGATCGCTTTTAGTGATAAGACCGCCTAATTGTGTTCTATTGTTATCATCAAAAATTATTGTAAAATATTTTGCGCAATAAAGAGTATTTGTATTGTATTGTATTGTCAGTCAAATGACTGACGTACTCACAAAAGGTCAGGTGCGGTCAACCACTAACCGATGAGCTATTTCATATTGATGTCAACATATTGTAAACAGTTGCGAGCATTGCTATAAGAGACTACTTAATATATAATAAGAGAGAATAAGAGCGCACTAAGAAGTTCGATTCTTCATTCATCATCCGAACAGCCAAGGCATGGAACTCCCTTCCGGCGTCAGTCTTTCCTGAATCCTACAACCTTAGGATCTTCCAGAGCAGAGTGAATAGGCATCTACTGAGATCGCGTGCTTCATCTCCGACCACATCGTCACTTTCCATCAGGTGAGATTGTGGTCAAACGCGAATCCAGTCAATCATAAAAAAAAAGAGAAAGTAATTATTTTATAATTGCAGTTTTTATCATTTTATAGCATATTTTATAATTCTGCCTACCCTGTAACAAAACGCTGTGAACGCCACAGATACATACATACACTCGAAAAACATTACCCTCCTTTTAGGGCTATCGGGTAAAAGGTATCAACAAAAGACACCGTACTTATAAACCGTACAATCAAAAAACAATTGAAAAATATGTGAAACACAAAGGAAACCCCGCGAACGCAGACACACGTGATGCGGTGGCGGCTGGGCTTTTTATTAAATTGCGTTACTCCCCCCTCCCCGCCTCGCGTACCCCCCCACGTTCAAGTACACTACCGGCCCTCGAAAGTGTATAGATTTACTACACATAACTCACCGGCCTGCTCGGATGATGTCATCCGAAAGGACGGCGCTGGACGTAGTATGTGAAACGATTAATAGCGTCGCCATTACGAGATGCTCGTAAATGTAGGACAGGGTTTCAGGGAGGTACAGTCGTTAGCACTTAAAGCGATACATTCTACACTGCACCATGGAATGCCGCTGTAATCGCTATCGTAAGTTTCGATTAGTGATTTCTGACGCGATCAATTTTTGAATGTGTGACCACTAGGGAAATTGGCATACCTGTGATTCCGGACTTGGCATGCCTTGTTTCCGTACTTCAATAGGCATGAGATGAATAATATCATCAAATGAAAATATACAGATTTTTTTTTAAGCACGACGGGTTCGTACTTGACCTCAATCACACCTGATGTTAAGTGAAGATGAGGTCGAAGGTGGAAACGTGCTGACCCGGAAACCCCAACACATTTGGGGGTCTGGCTATTAGTGGCTATCTTATCTCTGACAACCGCAACACAACAATGTCATTAACATTACTGCTTGGCGGCAGATTTAGATCTCCAAGCATGATAATATTTTATTATTATTTTTTTTATTTTTTTTTATATTATTTGGGATAACAACAGTAAACATTACATTAATTTACAACAAATAGTTACTTCTCATACAGTCGAAACAGTTATCCACTTCTTAAATAAATTTGTTGTTGAGAGAAACATCAGAAGGGCAATTCTCGTAATATCTCGTATTACAATTACAGTCAAAATTCAGTTCGGATCCAGTCTCGATCTCCTAAATGTCAAATACGACATTAAATATAAAGATTCGTAATGTAATTATATCGAAATGTGATCGAAAGTTGAACAAAGCTCTCACTATTAATTGTTCAGTATTGCCCAGCTGAAGTGATATAAGTAGTTTTTTGACAAATGTGAAAGAGAATAAATAGAAGGAAGCAAGCGCATATTTGACGAACTGTCAATTTTTTTAATCTCGAACTTGATGTTCAACTTTCGATCACATTTCGATATAATTACATTACAAACCTTTATATTGTAGTACGAGAATAACGTATTTGACATTTGGAGACCGAGACTAGATCCGAACTGAATTTTGACTGTAATTGTAATAAGAAACATTGCGAGAATTGCCCTTCTGATACACAAAGCTTTGTAGAAAGTAGGCTGTGATTATACAAATCAAGATGAGTATATGTAATAAGTAAGAAGAAATATACGTAAATAAATGAGTATACATTAATCAATATAAATAAATACAAATAAATAAAAACAATGCATACAACGAATATTGAAGTATATATTATTTACATATTTACCTACATACGATGACATAAATAAAATGTTTAAGGTTATATTTCGATAAATTACGTGATAGAGGTACATAAAATGTAATTTAGATTAAATTATTATTACGTTTAGTCCCTTGGGTATTTTATACATTCTCAATTAAGTTATTTGTACCTGTAATATTATTGAATATAATAATAATAATACTAAACCCTATTAATTGAATTGTTTTATGCATTTTCATCAATTTTCTATTTTTTAAGATTGTCTATACTAAATTTAGGGGCACCGTACCTAGGACGCTGTCAGCGTTGAAATATTATGTATATGAAGTTCCCAATGGATCACACCTCATAGTGGTAGAATTTATGGAATCTGAAAACAATTTAAGACCAATTTTATTGCAAATAAAATTTATTTCATTAAGATATATATTTTTTGCACAAATTTCGTGGCCTGCAATGTAAAAGGTATTCGTGGTTGGCGTCTGAAGTGCTCCAATCTTATATTAATTAAACCAGACCTATGCTCCATATAATGCTAGCAAGCAGAAATATACAATGAAGGAACCTTTGGAAAGGATTTTTAAATGTCTGCCTAATTAGCGACCACAATCTTATCTCAATCTGCCGCCAAGTAGCTATGTTGATAGCATTTTTGTGTTCTGCCTGTTGGAGATAAGACAGCCAATCCCTTAATTAATTTGAATAAATATTAATAATTGTATGAGACGCCAATTGCAAAAATAATATGACTTATAATAGTATATTAATGGAAAGCTTACTAAGCTGTTTCTATAAATAAGTTTCGTTTTTATTTATTATTAATTTTAATAGCAATTATAAATAAATATAAATAGCCTCCGTGACTCAATGTAAACAACATAGGGTTTACGAATCGGATGTCGTGGGTTCGATCCTCAGCGGGGTACATGTTTAGTACTCGGTTTGGTTGGTGGTAGGGCATTTTAAATGTCCGCCTGGCTAGGTGCCACCATCTTATCTAAATCTGCCGCCAAACAGTAATGTTAATAGCATTGTTGTGTTTCGGTTGTCAGAGATAAGATAGCCAGTTCCCCCAAATATTTGGGTTTCCGGGTCAGTATGCTTCCACCTTCGGCCTCATCTTCACTAAACATGAAGAGTGAGTGAAGCCAAGCTTTAATCAAATTGTACATTAAAAATGACCTAGTAAAATAGCCTCATTACAAAACCATTATGCCAGTTACTCGTTAAATATACTTATAAAAATACCTATTGAAAAGGTCGTTGAACTTAAATGAAACCACGTGTTTCTTAGAGCCCGTTTACACAATCGCGCGAATGTGTCGCGACATTTGTTAAATTGACACATAATAGCTGACGTAAAGCCTTATAAGGGTACAGTTGATATTTAGGACAATTTAAGTCACTTGGTTTTTTCCAAATCATTCTATATTCGATTTTTTTCCCACCTAATATTGTGTGGTAGGGAAATTCTTAGAATATGTAACGCTTCTGTGCTGTAGTATGTACGCAGTATGTTTATATTTTGTTTTAAACTTTTTTTATAAAAAGAAATCGACTATCATAACATAAAACTTTGTCCTAAAATAAGTTTAGATTAAAATGTCTTAGAAAGAAAGAAAGATATACTTATTTGTTAGAATACTACATTATCAGATCTTCAATTCAAATACATGAATCCATATTCAGCCAACAATAGCGTGGCATGCAAATATTAAAATAAGGCTAACACAGAAACAGAATAATACAGAAAAAACTTAATTAATTTCAATTGTAGGTCTTCTCCGGCTATACGTTCATACTTAACATACTTTGCAGCATTTAAAGCACGCCGAAGTCATAACAATCGATAAAATAAAAATCCTCATAATATATATAGGTATATATTTTTTATGAACAAAGGGTTGTCACTTGACCTCAGTCACACCTGATTTTAAGTGAAGATGAGGTCGATGGTAAAAGCGTACTGACCCGGAAACCCCAACACATTTGGGGGACTGGCTATCTTATCTCTGACAACCGGAACACAACAATGCTATTAACATTGCTGCTTGGCGGCAGATTTAGATAAGATGGTGTTAGCTAGCCAGGCGGACATTTAAAATGCCCTACCACCAACCAATATCCTGAATAACTTCAACATTGAGACCGTAAAATGAAGCTTTGTTAAGAAAACCAGTAACGAAATTTTAATCCTACACAGAAATTCACTCAAAAGTAGAAAATTTTCAGTTATAGTTACGTTAAAGTTCGCTGACGTTTGTGTAAACCTAACCCGTTCACAGTTCACATGAAAACAAATATATCACACTCTCATTATCTGGCACAAGCCTGCACCTATTACATATAATTGAATACTTGATGTTAACACGTTCACGGACACTGAACCAGACACAATAGACGTTTTATTGTTATTACGTCTATAGGCGTTCACTGTCCGTCAATATTGAACATTCCCTCAATAACATACATACATATAATAAATACACGTACCTCATATTATCCTAACTTCTACTTATGTATTTATTTATTTTTCACTACTTTCAAAAATAGGACTACCGTTAGTTGGCAAGACATTGTCCAATCAAAGTAGAGAATTAGCTATAAGTTTAGATTAAATGTTGATAGAAGTTTTTGTTTTTCCTTATTATTTTGATGTTGTGTTCATCTATAAAATGTTGTACATTTAATCTCAATGCTACCTTAATTATTATATAGAGAATGTAACAATTATTGGTGATATCAAATAAATAAAAGAAAAATACTAGACAATGAATAAATGTACAAATCTATTTATAAATATTTTAAAGGCGGATATTTTCTGTGCTTATTGAAAATGCACTGCCCATCTTCTCCCTTGGTAGTATCAAAGGAATCTAACACAAATTAACCAACCCGTTCTGAGTAGCACAATTTTCTGTAAAAGCAGAAATGTCCGTCATACATAACGATCTGCCTAGGTATTCAATTGAACGACTAATTTAAGTATCTGCCTATGTCCCGTGGCGTACTCTTCATAGAGGCAGAAAGGCACTGCCTACCATAGCGAATTGTCCTACAAATATCACAAGATGAACAATTTATCAGACTGTACTGTCAATGTATCAAAATTCAATAATAAGCATTGAATTTTGACTATAAGAGTTGCAGTGACTGTAAGTTTTGCTCGAAATGCATTATCAAAACGGCTGTTTCATTCTGATGTGAACAGAAATATTCTAAACAGTTGCGTTGATTGAGATATACGAATAAGTTATTATTTTGTAGTTGTAAGTTGTTTTCATTTAAGCCTATCAAGTTTTTATCACATATTTTAAATAGTATTTCTGGTGAACTATGGTTGGTGGTAGGGCATATTAAAATGTCCGCCTGCATGGCTAGCTACCACCATCTTATCTAAATCTGCCGCCAAGCAGCAATGTTAATAGCATTGTTTTGTTCCGGTTGTCAGAGATAAGATAGTCATCTTCACTTAACATCAGGTGTGATTGAGGTCAAGTACGAACCCGTCGTGCATAAAAAAAAAAAAAAAAAAAAAAATGCACTAAAGAAGTACTTTTAGACGGAACTATGTAGGAAGTGCCTTTTCAACAAATTTTATTAACAGACTTCAAAAAAGAAGGAGGTTCTGTATTCGGGGCGTATTTTTTCGATAGAGAGACACGTCTACTTGCTTTCGCATATCATCTTATGTATCTAGATATTTAAGTTACGTTACATATAATTTGTAATAATTAATAACGTGGCGGGTCAGTGACCTCATTCGCACTACACACAAACCTTTACATGTTTTCGTTGGCGTCTTATAGTGAAGATTGTTCAAATAATGTTCTTTGAATAAATAAACCAAAAAAAAAACAATAAAAAGTGCAGTGAACCAGACACAATAGAAGTTTTATTCTTATAACGTCAATATGCGTTCAGTGTCCGCGAAAGTTTTAATAGCAAATTTTATCATCCTGCCTATACCCTTTGACAAAACGCTGTGCGCTGCTCTGCCTACATAGTTTATACTCATATAGCGGGATTTGAATCAGATTTTAATACGAAAGTCTCAAGCTTCATCTGCAGAACACTGAATGGTTCGCGCGATTATGTAAATTGGAATTCCAAAGCGTTACCTGTAGTGGAACTGCCTATGTACTTCTCTTTTTCTTTTTATCACATCATTGCCATTAATTTAAATTACTACTCAACACTAGCTGTATCAACAACCGACGCTTTTCACTCACGATTGACCACAAACATGCACGTACTTTTATGCACTCGTACTTGTAGGGGTTGTAACTGAAAACCAGTGTTTCGCTCTTTGAGTGATATGCCACACTGAGTTATAACCCATTTGTGCTACTGCGGCACACACTCGCTCTTTGTTTTTTCTAGTCTTTACGTTTATTTGTATGTATATTTCTTTGTAATTTAAAAATTGTGTAATTGTGTGAACGCAGTGGCGTAAATAAATGCTTTATCTATCTATCTATCTAAACGCGTCCTTATAGTTGTTATGAGCTCACGACGAGGTGTACGGCCCCCATGGGGCAGTTGGAGTGGTTTACGATCCCACTGTGGGACAGGCGCTCTTAAGAAACCACATTAAGATTGCATTATGTATGTAAGACTACGGGAGATGTTTATTTTATTACTTTATTAAATATTTGTTAAACTGGTACATGCTGGTCCCCTGAGCAGCTCAAGGAATAAATAATAAATTATTATTATTATTAAATTCTTTATTGCACACAAAAATAAAATACATAGATGATGAAGTGTACAAAGGCGGTCTTATCGCTGATAGCGATTTCTTCCAGACCACCTCAGTTAAAGAAGCTTTTTTAATAAGTAGTTGGATAGTGCAAAGTAAAAGCTGAAAAACTTAAATATCAGTACGTACATAGAAAATACATAGGTATAGTGGAATACATACAAAGATAAACACTAACTAAAATAAACAAACCATTAAATAAATACAATAAGTACAATAATAAAATAAATTGTTATAGAATAAAAAAAATTGGTAGTGAGGATGTATCAATATTATGTCTTCTAAACATCCTTAAAGGCCGGCAACGCCACTGCGGATCTTCCGTTTCCGTAGATGGTTATGGGCAGCGGTGACACATACCATCAGGTGCGCCTCATGCTCGTTTGCCCACCTCTTCAATAAAAAAAAAAAAAAAAATACATAATTCAAAAATACAAATTTTTGGTTATAAAGAATATCTGTATTGTATTGTATAAATGTTATGAATCTGTAATTTAGAATATTAAATTTGACAACTGAATAATGCTTAATCAGAAAATAAGTTTTTTTTTTTAAGCACAACGGGTTGGTGCTTGACCTCAATCATACCTGATGATAAGTGAAGATGAGGTCGAAGCGTACTGACCCGGAAACCCCAAAACATTTGGGGGAATTGCTATCTTATCTCTGACAACCGGAACACAACAATGCTATTAACATTGCTGCTTGGCGGCAAATTTAGATAAGATGGTGGTAGCTAGCCAGGCGGACACTAACTAATAAACAATAATAATATCTTATCTTAATATTTGGCTTTAAAAATTTTAAGAAATGTTTTGAAATGTAATTATATGCTGTGTGATTTCTATATAAATAATTGCTATATATATAAATATTTAAATTAAAAAAAATATCTCTGACAATCGGAACACAACAATGGTAATAACATTGCTACTTGGCGGCAGATTAGATAAGATGGTGGTGGTTAGCCAGGTGGACATTTAAAATGCCCTACCACCAACCAAACCGAGTACTTAAACATGTACCCCCCTGGGGATCGAACCTGCGACCTCTCGTAAATCCAATGTTGTTTACATTGAGCCACGGAGGCGGTTTAATTTTAAATATGAAAAAAACCCCGAAAGACCGTGGGACCACCCCGGTGATAAACCCTATCAAACAAAAATACAACAATCAAAATCGCTTAGCAATTGCCGAAAATATGGGACGGAACATATAACCCGATAAACTTTTGCAATTCCACGTACATGACAATAAAATAAAATGTAAACAATACAAAAATTAAATGTAAGTGCAACCGACTTACTTCATTTCGTTTGTACCTTATTTTATCATTGAGAAAAAAAAGGGCAACGTTCATATGGAAGACGCCAAAGGGGTGGCGGGGTACAGGGCGCAACCAATCACAGCGAAGTACTTAGAGCGCGCGGCCAATTTACATTTCTAAATTTTATTTTTTGAATAAATTCTGTAACTTTAATGTTTTATTTTTTATATTTTTCGTAATAGGTACATCCTATACATAACTGCAACGTTTGTCGGGTTAATTTTGTTAGACCATATATAACATTTGTATCGGCGCTGACTAAGCTATATGCGTTAATGTTGCAGTAAACTATTACGCTACGGTGAAACATCGAAATAAGGCAAGGTTATCAATACACTACACCTGAATGAATGAATGAATATTTATTATCACAAACATTCTGATATACAATCTGCTTATGAGTTTAAAGAAGTACCCTGTTCCCTAGAATATGTTTATAATAGGTAGGTACCTAGGTACTTAAAACTTAAGCAGCAGAAGTTGTGATAAAAGGTGCCAAGTTCAGCTGTGTGCTGTTGTGACATAAGCCATACCAGCGCTGATTTTCAACTCGGTACTTTTTTGAAAACCGCCACCAAATTTAAACCATATCAGTGTCTCAGTCGTTCCTTCTTCACATAACAAGTACATATTAATTCTGTGACACAACAATTTACTGACCTTTGGCTGTTACGCATCACACTACTAATGCAATTATGATATTTCTTACAAACTAGCATGTTCAGACAAAACTTAAAAAGTTTGGATCATCCAACCCCGAAAAAAACAATGACATAAATAAATAAAAAACAATGCAAAACAAAAAATACTATGTCCGATGAATCGACACGCTTCCCCCCTCCCTCGCAATAATTCCTGCCGCCGCTGCTTCCCCTTGAAGAGTATGCAAAATCTTTTCCCCATTTGTGAAAGAATTTATAAATACTGTTTTTTGTGACTGTAAATACAAGTCTTTTTAAAGACTTCTTGAAAGAATAGACAGTATTTATTCAACGTAGAGGGGGCCACCTCTAGGAGCCATGGTCGAATTCGATCAAAACATTTACGATTGCCATACAAAGTAAACCATTCTACCTTTCGAATGGAAGCCCAACATTGCTATTCTATGGAACGCTATGGTTCCTAGTGGATAGGTGTTCGTATAAAGAGGGCAGTCCGCGCAATATATAATCTGCGTCGATATGACTCTCTGCGGGACAGGTTCAAAGAAATTAATATTTTAACTGTTCCTTCACAATTTATTTACGAGAATATTATGTACGTACGAAAAAATATTTCTGCATTCCCAAAAAATAGCGATAAGCATAACTTAAATTTGAGACATAAGGACAAATTAGCCACCCCTATGTTCAGACTGAGCAAAGTTAAAACATCATTTATGGGACACTGTATACGCTTTTATAACCTTATACTTACTTACTTACTTAGTAACAACATTAACAAAAAAAGGTTATTACAAAATTAGTGACTACCTAAATGACAAAAACGCTTGGTATACTTCGCCCAGCTCCCAAAAATTATAAAATTGTATTAGTTGTATACTTTTATATATAAAAAAAAAGAAAAGAAAAGAAAATGATCCTGTGGGTTTCTTGCGCCGCTTCTTTTCCCACAGATGATTTCCCTTTCCGAAGCGGTGGTAGCTTGGACATGCTGACTGACCGAAAAATGCTTAGCCCTATTTTTATTTCCAATAGATTTAAATTGACATTCAACAAATGATATCATGTATCTTACGTTGAAATAAAATGCTTTGAGTTGAGTTGAGTTAATAAGGAGTAGAGTCACCAGGCGAAAATTGTTGGACTTTCATATTAAAGGTATTATCAGAATGGTTTACTTTGTTATGGGTAATAGAATTTTTTTTAATCGAATTCGACTATGGTTCCTTGGGAATAATTGGTTGTAATCAAGAGTGGCGTCACCATTTAACGAGAATTACACGAATCAAATTCAATAAAACTTACAAACGGCCGAATTGAGAACCTCCTCCTTATTTATTTTGTTAACACGCTCACTGCGTACGCATTCACACTACCACATACACGTACTCAAACACACTCACTCACTCATTTTCACGCACACACATTCCTACATAGATTTAAATTCATTTCATTATTTGTAGCAACTGATCCTTAAGTATCGGAGTTTGGGCGCTGATACCTGCGACTCAGTCTTATGACTAATGCGGTTATCAACGTGCAATGCCGTTTATGTAAAATTGTTTATTTGCAAATATTTTTTTTTTGTATTTTTTGTATTTTGTATTATTGAAGTCAGTTAATAAAAGCACGCAATATTGTATGATTTAGTATGGTTATGTATAGAACCGACTGTACTTAAATTTAGACCATGTATATCAAAGGACTGGGACCTTTGATATTTAATGTGGAAAATGTGCTTAAATTTTTACCTCATTTACACTTGGTACCTAAAAGGATTTCGCTTCGCGAACGCAGCGAGAATACGTGAAACGTAGTGACAGAGCCGTATTTGTAATCTCTACGTAAATTGGAGTGAAATTTTGAGCAGGGTTATAAATGTATTTTCGGTTGTATGTATTTTGTGTTGTATTTCAATGGTATATTAATTACTGGATTGGACAAAGGTATGGTTTTATGGATATCTTTTCCCTTATTAATATAACATTATCTGCCTGTGTTCGTGGATAGACTTTTATGTCAGGAGATTTTGTGACGAATCGATGATTCGGTTTCGGCCACAGTTGCGGTTTTGGTTTTTTTTTTTTTTTTTTTTTATATGAGAGGGCGGCAAACGAGCATGCGGGTCACCTGATGGAAAGCAATCACCGCCGCCCATGGGCACCCTGCAACACCAAAAGGGTCACAGATGGTTTTCGTAACTCAGTTTTCGTGCCCCTCATTCGGCTATCTTCGGGTGAGTTTGTGGCTTGAGTCGTGTCGCCGCCAGCTAAGTTCGTCGGCCGGCGTGATTGTGATGAGTGACTTTGTATTTTTCATTTAATACTAGTCAACTGTCTGAAGGTTGGTTGGTGGTAGGGCATTTTAAAATGTCCGCCTGGCTAGCTACCACCATCTTATCTACATCTGCCACCAAGCAGCGATTCATTCATTCATTCATTCATTTATTTTTATTGTGCATGGCGTTCGGGTTGTATATTTGCAGTTGTTGTAGCATTTTTTGCTTCACCAAACCCTACCTTTGCAGGTGTACACACAGTATTTTATAAGTAAGTTTATTTATGTAATTAATTTCACAAATTTAGTAGGTAATTACATTTACACGTTATTTATATTTATACAATGTCAATTGTTATAATAATAAGTAATAGCATAATAGTACAAAAAATAAAATTAAAATAAAACTCATTAAATTAATTAGTCCACAAATCAAAATATAGCTAATATCAAAATATAGATATAGCTAAGTCAATAAATCATTTGTCAACATGTTAATATTAGATAATTATGTGAAATAATAGAAAATCAGAATATTGAAAAGCTGTCAAAAGGAATCATTTTTGAATTCTAGAAATTCTTTTATACCATAGAAACATTTCTCAGTTAGCCACTTTTTTATCAACTTTTTAAAAGCATGTTTATTCTTGTCTTTAAAAGAATCTGGCAGCTTATTAAAAATATCTATACACATTAAATAAGAATTTCTTGATACTAATGTCAATTTTGTTGATGGCTTAAATAACTTATATCTATGTTGCGATCTCATTTGCCGACTAGACTTGTCCTGTTTTAGTTCAAAAAGATACTCATATTTGTGTACAAACAGGCACACTTCCATGATATACAAACATGGCAAGGGCAAGATATTATATTTCCTAAAATATGGACGACATGAATCCAAATAATCTAGTCCGAACATTGCCCTAATACAACGTTTCTGTATTAAAAATAAATCATTTATATCTGATGAGTTACCCCAAATCACGATACCATAACGCAGAGAAGAGTCCACATATCCATTATAAGCGGTTATAGCTGCTTTCAGTGTAACTACTTGACTAACCTTCCTCAGAGCACAAACAAATCTATTTATCTTAGAGCACACACCTTTTATATGGTCTTTCCAATTACAGTGACAATCCATAGTTACGCCCAGAAATTTTGTTTGCGTCACTTGTTCTATAATTTCTCCTTCATAGTCAACATTTACATTTTGGGAATGTCCTTGTGATGTATAAAATTGTATATATTTAGTTTTATCTATATTTACTTTTAAGTTATTTGCTGTAAGCCAATTAATCGTTCGTCTCAGTGAATCATTAATTTGCTGATTGTATGTCGGCAAATCCCTACCATCAATTAGTATAGTCGTATCATCGGCGAATAGTGTATTACGGAATACAACAATGCGATGTTAATAGCATTGTTGTATTCCGGTTGTCAGATATAAGATAGCCAGTCCCCCAAATGTGTTGGGGTTTCCGGGTCAGTACGCTTCCACCTTCGACCTCATCTTCACTTAACATCAGGTGTGATTGAGGTCAAGTACAACCCGTCGTGCATAAAAAAAAGGTGCGTGTGAAAAAAAATACACTAAATTTGAAAATTGTACATTGAAAATATTGACATGTCCAAATAAGTTTTGATTTCGGCCGAAACTGAGACCCGAAGATTTCGGTTACGGCCGAAAAGCCGGTTTGTTTCCGAAAATGCTTAGCTGATTCAAAGTTGCCAGTTTTCCTCGCCTTAAGCCTAGCAGCATACCAGTTGGGGCACGCAAAGAAGGTAACATGCGTTATTTATTCTGAGTCCGTGATAAAGTCATTCCACGCTTACGAAGCATTGTTGAAAGCTGGAAAAAAAAATCACTAGAGAATAAACTATTCCCACGCGCACGGAGCCGCGCGAAAAAGGCTAGTCTTCATAAATACTCATGAAATATTTTCAATAGCCCGAGTAACATTGTTACTATGTCCCCGATAGCATACATTAAGGCTTGGCCGACATTTCCAATCCGTTCCACTGAATATTAATATAAAAATGATACATTACCGGTCTGCACGGATTTTAATATGTATGACTTTACGTTATGTGAGTCATATTCAACGCATACGATTAACTGAATCGATAACGGATGTACACAGATGTAATTGCGTCTCTTCTTCGTACTTAGGAAATTCTAAGCATTAGAAGAAGAAACTGGGGTAGAAGAGCTGATGGCCAGTGGAGCTTTAAGGTTCCAGAGGTAGAGTAGAGAGCACATCGACAAGCGCACCCTAAGGTGGATGGAAGAACTAATGATTTTTTTTTAACGTATGTAAATGTAAAGTATTTATATGGATGTTTTTAGTTTTCCATAGTTAACAAAGAACCCTTGTAGTTTCGTCTTGTCAGTCTGTCTGTCTGTCGCAGGTTTAGCTCAGAGGCTCTTAGTACTTGTAAGCTGTAATTTGGCAAGAATGTATACTCTTTCAGCATACATGTAAAAATGATTTCATCATCAGTGCCTAAACATCCCACTGCAGGAATATAGGCCCGCCCTCGTATAACGAGGGAGTACGGGCCATAGTCCGCCACGTTGGTCAATGCGGGTTGGGGGTTCACATGCCTTTGAATTTTTATTTCTCAGACATGTAGGGAAACCTCACGATCACGATGTTTTCCTTCACCGTTTAACCTTTAGGCGGACGCGAACACCGGTCGGTGTCCAAAATACTTTTATACCTTCAACACTCGCGAACACCGATCGGTGTCGGCGGTACACCCGACTTTCAACTCTCAATTGTAATGATTATAGAGTTCCAATTCCTTTGGACTGTGTTTGAACTTGTTCTCTATTAAATTCCGCATCCAATAATGTGCGCCATGTCATGTTAGCTATGATATTTAGTCTGTATTTGCGAAAATATTTTTTTTCTCTTTGGGTGGGAGTGTAGGCATAGAATTCCAACTACTGTTTTTTATTAGAACAGGCTTAGGAACCTGGCCATAGAGCTTCCAATTCTAATAAGAATTTATTGAATTACCCGTTTTTTTAAGAAAAACATGAAATAAATCTGTACTTTCCGTAAAAATACCAATTATATCGTGGATATAGGTATACCTACATATTACAAATCGTAACATTTTTCTGATTTTTTGTATTATAGCTGTAGTAGTGTTCATTCATTAAATCCATAGATAATATATTCCCGTAGCTATAGCTTTTCACAGATTACAAATACACCCAGTAGAAGAGTATCTATAAACATTTTGACACCGCAGGTATTTTCGAAAATTTGACAGGCGCGCCGAGATACTTGACCCGCGGAATTATAAAAAGGAAAGAGAGGACACAGAGGTTAAGAGCAGTCGGATAAATGCATATCTATCTATTCATCTAAGACGCGGTGTCCCAATTTGGGAGATTCAGGTTCGATTCCCAGGCAAGCCATGTAATAATGAGATTTTAAATTTAATTTAATTTCTTATATAAGAAAGTCTCATTAGTATCTCATAGATTTTAAATTCCTGATCTCCCAAATTGGGACACCGCGTCTTAGATGGATAGATAGATAGATAAAACGTTTATTTGCATAGTACAGAAACACATATAAAAATATTCGACGCAACAATCATTCTGCTTGGTGTTATTCATACAAAATGTAGTCTTATTTCACAGTAATAAAAATAAAAACAAAAATTAAGTACAACTGTTACAACTTATAATAGAGTTGTATGTGTATCTGTACCACAAATGGGCCATCGCTCAGTGTGGATCCTCACCTATAGCGGTAAGACACTGATTTTCAGCTAGTGCCCTGCGAGAGAAAGCGAGGTCTTAACCGCTGAGCCACCGACGCTTCGTGAGCCACCGACGCTTTAAAAATTATTTATAAACTAACAAAAAGCTCGATTTTAACTACTGAAATTCCTAATATATTTTGCTACCGACCATACCAATGCTTCTGTTCGCGAGAACCCTTCGATAACTCAAGCAGATGCTGATCCCTGTTTTTCTATGGGTAATTTTCAGGCATTGCACTCCAGATATATGAGATATACCACTCACCTTGACTCCCAGGCTGAAGACGGCGTAACTTTAAAGGGGGTCCCGAACCCGCCACGTCCACCAAATCCACTCCGGGTTATCTCGAAATGATGAACGTCCTGCTGGCCAGCCACCACACAAAACACAAATAGTTCCAAAATATAACAGAATTGTCAAGAAATGAGTCCCAGTAATTTAAATTCCACCAAAATTAAACCGCCGAAAATTAACCACCATACGACGCGTGGCAGAGAGATGCGAGCAATGCCGATATAAACCGACCCCCACCCGAGGTCGCCAATCGTGATATACCTACATAGAAAAGGATTGCAATGCCTAAACAGCTTCACTTAAATGTAATAATGCGAAAGCAGCACCAACAAAGTTTTATCAGCTTGATTATAAACACAAATGAGGAATTTAACTAAATAGTTTCCCAGGTTCCAAAGCTCAGCTGTTATTACAGCCCCCCGGGAGCGGCACACCTGTTCGCCGAGCAACTTTAACCACTATCTCAGAGTAATTGATATTTTTCAACTTTCCTCTATGACTAAGCTCTTTGCAATTCAACTTTTGTAACTTTTTTTAATTTGTCATATGACTAAGATTTGGCGCAGGCTCCAGATAGAAAAGCTGGGCAATTGAAATCGGGAAAGGAGGCAACGGTCGCGGGATATCGCTGGATATATTCTACCTATATACAAAATTTCTTTCAAATCTGATCATTGGGCAACAAACAAACAAACATCGAAACTTTCGCATTTATAATATTAGTTAGATACCTACTTTATTTATATAAAAATATAAAATAAAAAATCTTTGCACATACACACAGCGCCATTCTGGTTCCACACAAAGCAACTAGGCTTGTATTATGGATACCAGATCGTTGATAAACTACACAAATACATTTTTTTTTTGTAAATAAATACATATATAAATGAAAAACTTCCATAATTAGGGAACACATGATTGTATTCGTCATACAAATATATGCCCCTAACGGGATTCGAACCCGCGACCTTTGGCTATAGCAGTCAGTTTCTAACCACTACACCAAGGTTGTCGTAAGCGTCAGTTGGAATTGACCATTTGAATTCATACATGTTTTTGATTTGATTTGAAAGTATATGAAAGAAGTGTGTTTCTTTAAAGAACTTTACTGACGTCGAATGTTTTGTAAATTTTTTGGCGGTTATTTTGTTGGTTTGTAAACGCTTTTTTGTACAAAAAGGCAATACATTAATTTTGCATTGATACATAAATTGAGTACAACGGCGGACTTATCCCAAAGAGGGATTTTTCCAGTCGACTATAACCATTTGTTTTATTGTTTTGTTAAAGAATTTTACGATAATTCGTGTAGAAACAATTATAAAGAAAATTAATAACACCCGATAATTACTTGCGGCTGTAAACGGATTGGGCCCATTCGTTTTTACTAAAGGATATTTCACTTTGACTCATTAATTTCGTCGTTTAAATATTGAAAATGGAATCATTCCCGTGTTGTGCTGTAGAGATGGGCCGGCGTGATATTTGCGAGTAAGATACTGAGGTAATACTTTTTTTCTTTCCTTTTCATCTTCGGACAACCAGGCGCGGGGAGGGTTTCCATCCATATGTTGTCAACATACCGAACATCCGCACTAAGCGCTTTGCTTCATCATTTATAATGCGGACTGCTAAGGTATGGAACTCACTGCCCGCGTCGGTTTTTCCCGACACTTACAACCTTGGGATCTTCAAGTATAGAGTGAATAGGCATTTACTGGGTGCGCGTTTTTTTAATAAAAATTTAGTTTGTAATAAAAAAAAAATACAACAGTTAATTGTAACAGTTTTTGGTGATTCAGAATACATCGCTCCTCGCGCGTCTAGAAAGATTATGTAACTTAATCGGTATCGATTACGTGGACCAATGAGAAACCGTTAAATTGCCGAGCGAGCGATGAGCCAACCAATCACGTCTAAACGTGACCGATGACGATAACGATGTCATTTTGTAATAGAACCCCTGGTACCTTCTCTACTAACTATTCTAACTAAAAAATGTATTTATGTAGTATATCAACCATCTGGTATCCACAACACAAACCTATAGTTGATCAATAAACTAATAAATGAATAAACAAACGAACATCCAAATTATGTGTTCTTCACGCTTAACATATAAAATTGAACTATCAGGTATAAAAAACAATTCTAAATACCATCACCCCACTGGTGGCAGGGACACTCAGAGTTCCCTTCTGACACCAAGACACTGTTACAGTATCGTAGGGCTAGTGGGTACATATTTTACACATACACACACACACACACAAACACACATACACATACACACATACACATACACACACACACACACACACCCACACACACACACACACACACACACACACACACACACACACACACACACACACACACATACAGTAAATAAATAATGAAAGTAATATATATATAATATAATATAATATAATATAATATAATATAATATAATATAATATAATATAATATAATATAATATAATATAATATAATATAATATAATATAATATAATATAATATAATATAATATAATATAATATAATATAATATAATATAATATAATATAATATAATATAATATAATATAATATAATATAATATAATATAGTATAATATAATATAATATAATATAATATAATATAATATAATATAATATAATATAATATAATATAATATAATATAATATAATATAATATAATATAATATAATATAATATAATATAATATAAATAACATGCAGATATAACTGTACTGTAATTGGAAGAGCGGGGCCATCTGGCACAAGTATTTTATAAAATGCTTAATAGGTGTCCTCCTACCACTGTGTTTAGCATAAGGATTAATTTGTAAACGCAAATAAATATTTTTTGATTTTTTGATTTTGATTTTTTGAGTTGCTTGCTGTGAAACTAGATGGCGCTGTGTGTATGTTTTAAACATATTTATTATTATTTATTATTCATAGCTCCTCCCCCGATGCAACTCTTAATCTCGTAACTCGTATTAATAAAATTAGACTAATATACAATTTATTTTAGGATCATCGTCACCAGCCCGTAAACATCCCACTGCAGGGATATAGGCCTTCCCTCGTAATTCAGGGAGTATGGGCCATAGTCCAACAAGCTGTCCCAATGCAGGTTGAGGACTTCACATGCCTTTGAATTTTAATTCTCAGGCATGCAGGTTTCCTTCACCGTTTAAGATAGCAATCGGATAAATGCACATAAGTAATTAAATTTAAAAACTCATTGGTACATGGCCTGTCTGGGAATCGAACTCGGACCTCCTAAATTGGGAGACTGCATCTTAACCGTTTTTGCGACCTACGCTTTTACATTACACACTATTCGTTTTCGATTAGCGAAGTTAAGCATGCCTAGCGCGGCAATCTTTGGATGGGTAATTTTTTTTTTTTATAGTTAACTGGATACGCATTTGACCACAATCTCACCTGATGGGAAGTGATGATGTGGCCGAAGATGAAGCACGCGGTCTCAATAGATGCCTATTCACCCTGCTCTTGAAGATCCCAAGGTTGTAGGATTCAGGAAAGACTGACGCCGGAAGGGAGTTCCATTGGCTGTTCGCATTATGAATGAAGAATCGAACCGCTTAGTGCGAATGTTCGGTATGTTAACTACATATGGGTGGAATCCCTCCCCGCGCCTAGTAGTCCGAAGATGGAATGGCGATGGTGGAATAAGATTGTGTAATTCCAACGCACACTCACCGAAATGTATCCTGTAAAAGACCGAGAGACAGGCGACCTTGCGACGGTGTTCGGGGACAGTCATGGGTGGGTCTCATAGTTTTCAATTTAAAGTAGTCGTTAAGGCAAGTGGTTTACAGTGGCGGCTTAAAAACACTGTCTGTCAGGTGGCCACCAGGCTGATACAGATGCACCAATTCGTACTGGACCCTCCTGGTGGATTATGGCTCATATCCTCTCCCAGTTAAGGGAGGCTGTGCCCTAACAGTGAGGACGAGTAAGCCTGTTGATGATAAACCCGTCTCTTCTTGCCGACTATGGGACATGCCACCAATCATCATCAAGTTCATTTGATGGCCTGATTAATGATTATCTACCAGTCTACTAGAAATCAGTTTTAGACACGTTAAAAATTGAAAGTAATAAAGTTTTCTTAGCAAAATCTGTTAAAATCAACAATTCCCTCGTTTTTAGTGATTGGGCGACGGTGGGAATTCATAAAAGTAGGCAAAAGTTATATACTTCAGCTACTTTCACAGCTTGATATGGTATCTTGCTGTGGGGAAACGCTGCTGATACAGATAGCATATTTCTCTTACAGAAACGAGCTATTCGTGCAATTTATAAATTAAGGCCAAGAGATACATTAAGACAAATATTTAAAGAAATTAATATTTTAACATTTTCGTCACAATATATATATGAAAATCTTGTATATGTTAAGAGAAATATAATATTCATTCGAGAAACATTGTGACCGACATAATGTCAATACAAGGAGCAAAAATCAATTAGCTGTACCTTTTAGTAGACTTAGTAAAGTTAGTAAGTCATTCAGAGGTCAATGTGTGCGCTTCTACAACAAGGTTCCCATGGATATACGGAATCTTCCGTTTAATAAATTTAAACTTATTATAAAACAAAAATTATGTAAAAAGGGATAATATTACAAAATTTCAGACTATATTAATGAAAGTAATCCATGGGATTAAACGGCTCCTCTACACGATATATAAAATTGTTGTAACCTTTCTTGATTGTACATGATTTATTGAAAAGAGACAAACCCGCTGAGTTTCTCGCTAGCTCTTCTCAGTAGTGGTCGCGTTCCGAGCTAGTGGTAGTTTAAAAAACAAATGACGTTCATAAGTGCATATTGTATTGCCTACATGAATAAATGATTTTCATTTCATTTCATATATAAAAAAAAAGATGAAATTTTTTTTTTGTGATAATTTTTTTATCTTTGTATTAAAAAAATGAGCCGTTCGCGTAATTTATCGATTGAGATCTGCAGTGTGACTTAGAGATAGGTTCGATTCCAGGCAGGCCATGTACCAATGGGTTTTTTAAATTTAATTACTTATGTGTATTTATCCGACTGCTCCTATAAGGTGAAGGAAACCTGCATGCCTGAGAAGAGAAGGGAAAAATTCAAAGGCATGTGAAATCCCTAACCCGCATTGGGCAGCGTGGTGGACTACGGGCCATACTCCCTCATATACGAGGGAAGGCCTATATCCCTGTAGTGGGATGTTTACGGGCTGATGATGATGAAAGTAACTTAACGTGCAGTCGACTGCCTTCAAGTGACGTCACGTCAACGAAGTAAACACGCGCCCCAACTCAATGTTGACATTTTCCGATATCAATGCAAATTACAAGCCCGTACCAAATACGTGTTGGAAAGAAAATATCACTAAAGTAAGGCATTTGATGGGTGGGATTTTGTTTTTACGTATAAGTATAATAATTACGATATCTCTATGCAAATCCCCCCCCCCCCCTCAAACACAGACCTCATATGTATGTATAATAAGTATTTATTTACAAAAAAAATATATTTATGTAGTATATAAACCATTTGGTATCCACAACACAAACCAAGTTGCTTAAGTTGGAACTAGATGGCGCTGTGTATGTCCAAGGATATTTATTTATTTATTTATATACCCCCACACACATACACATACGCTCACACTCAGGCAATTATTATACTCACGGGCACAATTTGGTTCATTTCACTTTACAATTCTCTCGTTCGTTAATATTTTATATATATATTAAAATCGAGAAAATATAAATTATAAATACGTAGTTTTCGGAACTGATGTAATAATACAATAGTACGAATATGAATACATGTTAGGAAACCTGTTGTTGGCTATATTTATGTATTTCTCGTTACTTTGTATTAACTAATAAGAAAGCTGTTCGGTTTGATTCGACGCGACGGGTTGGTTCTATACTTTTTACCCGACAGGCCCACCTTCCAGTCTCTCTCCAGAATGGTAGCGGTATTTAAAGAGTTAGTACCCCAGGAGGGTACCAGCACTGCTGGAGAATCCCTGATCGCTCAGGCTGCCCTACTTATTCTGGGGTGGACACCTTCCTCAAAGGCCGGCAACGGTCAAAAATGCTTTATTTTGTAGGTACACAGAGTACACTTAAAATAGTCATTTTTACATTTTTTAAGCTACTGCTTGTTCAAAATGCAATTTTCCCCTGAGAAGAAAAAGCAAGAAACTCGAAGGGTTGCTCTTTTAAAATCAGGCTTTGATTTTACATAAAGGTTTTTATATTGCAAAAAGGTTTTTATATTTCATTATTAATCGTGAAATAACCTGGCATGCGAACAATCTGATTATGTCCAGGGATGATTATCATCTAAATAGTCTGATATTTTATAATAATATGCTTTGTTAATTAGTTTCTGTTTTATATTATCTTTAAATTTATCAAAGTGATAATTAAAATATTTAAAAATATTTTTCTGGTGTATAAAGCCGGGAAAAATGTTCCTTTTATTTTAGTATCCCAACTTTGGATTGGATAGGTCGTTTTAGTATTATAGCTTATCTTATTATATTCCTCTCTTCCTTCATACCGAGTGTGTGAGCGCGCATGTGTGAGTGCGTGTGTGTGTGTGTGTGTGTGTGCGTGAGAGTTTGTATAAATGCGAGACAGTGATGAAGCTGAAACCCATCGCTGAGCAGTGAACTTTACTGATTACCTATATGTCTGTAAAGTTATGTTTTATGCAAGTGTGGTAAAATACAGTTTACTTAGCGGTATTCCCGAACGAGTACGACATTTTCCAATGTCGTACTCGTTCAAGAAACGAGCCTACACCTTCCTCAAAGGCCGGCAACGCATCTGTGACCCTTTTGGTGTTGCGGGTGTCCATGGGCGGCGGTGATTGCTTTCCATCACCCGCATGCTCGTTTGCCGCCCTCTCATATAAAAAAAAAAAAAAAAGAAAGGTTATGTTTTTTGTTGTTCGACGGTATATATAATTATGTGTTATTCTATGTTACCTTCGGTAGTCTAAACGGTTCGATCGATTTTAAAGCGAAAGGAGTCGTTCGATTACTCTTGATCCCTAGAGTGTCGTAGACTACATTTTATGGTAACAAATCCAACATGGCGTCCCCAAAATACGACATATGCTGTCGGGTTTTTCTTGGTTAAACTTAAATAGTTATTTATTACTGAAACCATAAAGTAATCAAAGCTAATGTAAATCTTCAGATATGGGGTTTTCAACCGCCTCCGTGGCTCAATGTAAACAACACTGGGTTTACCACACGGAGGTCGCGGGTTCGATCCCCAGCGGGGTATATGTTTAAGTACTCGGTTTGGTTGGTGGTAGGACATTTTAAATGTCCGCCTGGCTAGCTATCACCATCTTATCTAAATCTGCCGCCAAGCAGCAATGTCAATAGCATTGTTGTGTTCCGGTTGTCAGAGATAAGATAGCCAGTCCCCCAAATGTGTTGGGGTTTCCGGGTCAGTACGCTTCCACCTTCGACCTCATCTTCACTTAACATCACGTGTGATTGAGGTCAAGTACCAACCCGTAGTGCATAAAAAAGGGGTCTAAAAATTAGTGGGAAACCAACGGGGAAAGTCCATCAGCCCATCACTAGTGCTGTAACGGAGTGGAAGTGCGTTTTATTTTCCACTTAATTGCCGCATGCAGCGCTGGAAAGGCTTAATTGTAAAAAATAACGATCGGCAAACATTCCGAGCGTTAACTGTAACGTTTTGCGCTGAAACGGTAACGTTCCGTTGTTGAAACTGAATTAATTAATATAAATAGGCGTTATTATCATAATGCGAATGATAATAACTCAAGCCAAAGAGTGCTCGGCTTTTATGTTATAGGTTTTGTTATTAATTTGTGTAAATGTGAGATTTATTTAGTGAACAGAGTGGGTGGTGGTCTGTTCAAACATACCTTAGTTTGTATGAGAACGCTAGAATCCATCAGTTACACAGATTTTTAGTTTATAGATAAATCGCCGACGCGGCGTTTTCATACATTTCTTAAGCGGTCAGCTTATATTGGAAGTGATACGGTCGTTGTGGCGTCAACTGTACATATGTGTTTTTGTACCTGAATGATAATTTGCACTGAATATTCGTGGCTATCCATATATTTTGGTTAGTGGTAGGGCGCTTTAAAATGTCCGCCTGGCTAGCTACCACCATCTTATCTAAATCTGCCGCCAAGCAGCATTGTTGTGTTCCGGTTATCAGAGATAAGATAGCCAGTCCCCCAAATGTGTTGGCGTGTCCGGGTCAGTATGTTTCCAACTTCGACCTCATCTACACATAACATCAGGTGTGATTGCGGTCAAGTACGAATCCGTCGTGCATAAAAAAAAGTCAAGTTTTTTTTTTTATATGAGAGGGCGGCAAACGAGCATACGGATCACCTGATGGAAAGCAATCACCGCCGCCCATGGATACCCGCAACACCAAAAGGGTCACAGATGCGTTGCCGGCCTTTGAGAAAGGTGTAGGCTCGTTTCTTGAACGAGTACGACATTGGAAAATGTCGTACTCGTTCGGGAATACCGCTAAGTAAACTGTATTTTACCACACTTGCATAAAACATAACTTTACAGACATATAGGTAATCAGTAAAGTTCACTGCTCAGCGATGGGTTTCAGCTTCATCACTGTCTCGCATTTATACATACTCTCACGCACACACACACACACACACTCACACATACGCGCTCACACACTCGGTATGAAGGAAGAGAGGAATATAATAAGATAAGCTATAATACTAAAACGACCTATCCAATCCAAAGTTGGGATACTAAAATAAAAAGGAACATTTTCCCCGGCTTTATACACCAGAAAAATATTTTTCAATATTTTAATTATCACTTTGTCCGCGTTATTAATAAATACGAGTATATACCCATTCCAAATTACAGCTTTTTAATACTGAAAGCGTCTGAGGAGCCTCGGAGCTAAGCCCCGGACAGAGAGACAGACATAGCGAAACTATAGGAGTACGCTTTTTCAATAAGGTCCCAGTAATTGATATACAAAATCTTCCTCTCGATAAATTTAAAGATACTATAAAACAGAAACTAATTAACAAAGCATATTATTATAAAATATCAGACTATTTAGATGATAATCATCCCTGGACATAATCAGATTGTTCGCATGCCAGGCTATTTCACGATTAATAATGAAATATAAAAACCTTTTTGCCATATAAAATCAAATTTAAAGCCTGATTTTAAAAGAGCAACCCTTCGAGTTTCTTGCTTTTTCTTCTCAGGGGAAAATTGCATTTTGAACAAGCTGTAGCTTAAAAAATGTAAAAATGACTATTTTAAGTGTACTCTGTGTACCTACAAAATAAAGCATTTTTGACTTTGACTTTCCTTGTTAAATACGGAACCCTATACCTAAATGGTAACGTTTTCAAGTGATACAATACAATACAATACAAATACACTTTATTGTACTAAAGGAGAAATACATTTTACAAAACACAATACTGATAATTTTATCCTATGCAATATTTTTTGACTAATGAAGGGTCTAATAATTTGCCGTTGTTTTTATGGTAGTGAGTGAGGCTGAGACTGGTGGTGGAACAGTGAACTTTGACTTCTGCAGACAGATTATATAGAAACTTCGAAAGAGCAATAACATTTTTGTAGACTTGGTTTATGATTCAATTAAAACAATTTAGCTTTTATTGCGTAAAGCAAAGATTTCCCTCCGTTTTATTCTGGAAACTTTGCCTGTCCGAATTATTACTTAACTAACAAGTTATTTAAGTTAAAACCAATTTGGGAGAGATGATTTAGGTTGTAATTGAACTTCACAAGGGTTATAAATACTTGGCAAATTGGAATTACAAATCTTTTATTGAATTATAATGTTATCAAGATTTAGCTCGTTTAAAACCCGGTGGAGCGTTCGAGAGTGAGTGGAGCTGCCATTTTTTAAGCTACTGCTTGTTCAAAAGGCAATTTTCCTCCGAGAAGAAAAAACAAGAAACTAAAAGAGTTGCTCTTTTAAAAACAGGTTTTTATATTACAAAGAGGCTCAATAATATTTCATTATTAGTTTTGAAATACTCTGGTATGCGAACGAGCTGGTTATGTCCAGGAATAATTATCATCTATATAGTATATTTTATAACATACTTTCTTAATAAGTTTTCTTAATAAGTACGTACATTTTACGTATGAGATCATTGAGAAGTATGAATGGGGTAACTTTGAAATATAGAATCAGGAATAGTGTAATTAGGGAGTTAAGCAGTGTGAATGAAGACGTAGTGACAAAGATTGAAAAAGGTATGCTGAGATGGTTTGGACATGTGGAGAGGATGAATGAAAGAAGACTTACGAAAGAGATATACCTAACTTTTAACCTAACTAACATTATTTTCAATGTAACATTTAGATATGGAAGAGCGGGCCCTCCTGGCACAAGTATACTTGTATACTTAATAGGAGATCCCAACCTTAGTCTATACTTTATACCTACTAAAGTCGAAAATAAACTTTTTTCATTTTCATTTTCATATACAAAGCGAATGTGGATGATATTGTTGGTAGAGGAAAGACCACGGCGAACGTATCATGATCAAATCGGGGACGTCTTAAAGAAAGGCCAAGTCAAGAGTACCCTAAACAGACGAGCATGTATGAACAACCTTATGAGAGTGAAGGAAGCAGAAGAGGTGTGTCAGGATCGTAGCAAGTGGAAGTCTGTGGTCTCTGCCTACCTCTACGGGAAACAGGCGTGACATTATGTATGTACGTATGTATTTTACGTACACGGTCCGTTAATGTTTTAGAATACTTAATCGCTCACGTACGTGCATTTTACATTCAATATCGCCGCCAAGGTTCAGAATATGACCCCACTCATCCCCTAACAATAACATAATATTTTGTCCAAATAAACAAAACAGGTCTGTTGTTAACACAAACCTTTTCGCATTTGTCCCCGGGAATCGAACCCGGTCTCAAAACAAACGCACTCCACCGCCCACCATCTGTCCGACACGCCTCGCGTATGACATGGGTCTACGATTAAACAGTGAGTGAGTACAGTCGTATGTACGAACATGTAAACATAAATGAGGTTTTATATTACTAGCTTTTCGCCCGCGGTTTCGCCTGCGTAGATTAACTTTATCGCGGAAATTTGTGTATCTTTATCGGGATAAAATTATCCTATAATCCAGGGTAATTTTTTTTATGCACAACGGGTTGGTACTTGACCTTCACACCTGATGTTAAGTGAAGATGAGGTCGAAGGTGGAAGCGTACTGACCCGGAAACTCCAACACATTTGGAGGACTGGCTATCTTATCTCTGACAACCGGAACACACTTTACTACTTTAACATGTACCCCGCTGGTGGTCGAACCCGCGGCCTCCGAATCGTAAACCCAATGTTGTTTACATTGAGCGACGGAGGCGGTTCTGCCTATATACCAAATTTCATCCAAATCCGTTCATCCGTTTCGCAGTGATTGAGCACTAAACAAACAAACTTCCAAACTTTCGCATTTATAACGTTAGTTAGATTTCCTTGCGCGGCTTCGTCCGTTATTTTCTTACCCGATAGCCCCAAGAAGGATGGTAATGTTTTACGAGTAAATATTTGCATGAATGATTCTGAAGTGCAAGATGTTAAAATTCCATCCACATCACCTGGATGAGTGGAAGTCTACCACTGTACATTTCTCAAGAAACTTCTTACCACGTACGACCACCCTGTGGAACGGACTTCCTGCAGCGGTATTCCCGAACGACATTGGAACCTTCAAGAAACGAGCCTACACCTTCCTCAAAGGCCGGCAACGCATCTGTGACCCTTTTGGTGTTGCGGGTGTCCATGGGCGGCGGTGATTGCTTTCCATCAGGTGACCCGCATGCTCGTTTGCCGCCCTCTCATATAAAAAAAAAAAAAAAATGTCGTTCGATTCATCTTGATCCCTAGAGTGCCATAGGACACATGCCAATATGGCGCCCGCAAAATATATAATATGCAGTTGAGTTTCATGGCTTTTAAAACTTAAATATTTTCACGCACAACGAATTAATACTCCTCAATCATACCTCATATTAAATGAAGATGTGCCTTTCCCATCGTTTAATCTTAAACACCTGTAAATACATTTTTTTGTAATCATTTGTAAAAATTTTTTGTACACAAATACATTATAAGGTCCCAGTTGATATACAAAATCTTCCTCTCGATAAATTTAAAGATACTATAAAACAGAAACTTATTAACAAAGCATATTATAAAATATCAGACTATTTAGATGATAATCATCCCTGGACATAATCAGATTGTTCGCATGCCAGGCTATTTCATGATTAATAATGAAATATAAAAACCTTTTTGTAATATAAAAACCTTTATGTAAAATCAAAAACTGATTTTAAAAGAGCAACCCTTCGAGTTTCTTGCTTGTTCTTCTCAGGGGAAAATTGCATTTTGAACAAGCAATAGCTTAAAAAATGTAAAATTGACTATTTTAAGTGTACTCTGTGTACCTACAAAATAAAGCATTTTTGACTTTTACTTTGACTTTGACTCTCTCTCGCCGCACCGACGTCTACGACGGACGCATTTTGTATTGTACATTAATTATAACGTTAGTAATTAAAGTCCTAATAGTCAGTTAACAGTGCGTCTCATTACCATCCAACCACCACCGGAACCAGCCTAAGGAAGAATCCTACACATCTTTTTGGTACAATTAAACATATAAATGAAAAAACCTCAATAGCTCGAGAACACATGTCTGTATCTATCATACCTTAGCGGGATTCGAACAGGTAACAATTACACCAAACAGGTCGTCAAAATATAAAACGTATAACAATTAAAATATGCTTTGTATACATTTACCCACAAGTTAGTGTAAAATATTATCTTCCAAAAAAAATTTCTACACATACTGATCACGAGGCTTCTCAAGCACGAACTCTATTTGCTTAGGGTTGAGATCTGTTTCTGATTGATACAGGTTGAGTGCCGCTCCGCGGAGACGGATCCCAATGAATTATTAATTTCGTTTAATAAGATCGATTGAGGTACATGTTATGTGGAAACAGGCTACAATCCTTTTGCAACCTTATTTTCATTTTCTTTAATGAACAAGTTCCTCCGATCCTGCATCATAAAAACGCTTGCCTGTCCGAAAGCCACCACGAACTTCTGCAACAACCAACTGCCCTGAGAACCGTCATCTTGCACTTACCATGCTTTTGAGAGCACTGATCGACGAACTCAGCAGTACCAGCATTATACGAGTATTTACTACCATAATCGAACCCTGCGGTTTGATGGCAGTTGGCACTAAGTAGACCTCTGGCAATGTGCGACAGACCTTATAATAATATAACCCGTTAGTCATTCCTTTATGTGTAAAATTTACAAGTCGCTTCGTTAAAAGTTGGCTGGGACCCAGCCGCAAGCGGACTCAGATATAATGAGCCCCTGAGCCTGCCTGAGCCGTAGTGTTGTCTGTCCATCGATTAGTCTGTCGATGGAGTCGGTGAAATCAATATAGCTGAAGATTCATAATTGGTTGGTGGATGTTGAAATCGAGGTTCCCCGCAAGAAATACCATTTTATCTCTGTTCTAAAGAAAAGCAGATCCTGTCTACACTGTCGCTTCGAGCCAATCATAGGACCGTCATATACAACCGACCAATGACATGGCTCCACCGGCAGGGGCCTCGAAACCGTGCCTTTAGTTCACTTACCGGGCTATCAACGAATCCAATATATCGATTTCTGCGACGGCACAGTGGGGTCGGTGTTTCATTTAAATTTCACTTTAAATTTGTAATAAGCAAGTCAAAATATCGATTTAAAATTCTTTAATTGTTTTTATCGTTCCCATCGCGAACAGACCCAAATATGGACCAGAAGAAATCCGTGTAAAAATGTGTGTGTGTGTGTCTTCTGTCTGATTTTTAGACGAAAATACTTAGAATGTGTATTTGTAATGCAGGATTTGTAATAGAAATATAACTTTACCTTATAAGAATCACAAATTTATCAAAGAGCAAGACTTGCATCATAAGTCTGCGCATTCTTTGTAGCTATTGCCTATTCCTTAGTTGGCTGATGATACAGATTTTAAACCAAAGTCCTCTGCCCAAAGCTTGACGAGCCGACTAAGGATTAGGCAATAGCTATAATAGTATAAGATCCGGCCATAGAAATATATACCCTCATCTGTTATTCGACTATAACAAAATTATTATGTTAGTTAATGAATATATTAATACATTGAAAATGGGTTGCCTAGCTAAATCGCGGGCCAAACGGTTAATTAATGTAAATCCAAATTAATTGTTTTTCAATTAACTTCCCCGATTTGTTATTTATAAAAATCGACCATTATCTGAAAGAACATAACATAAGGAACTGGAAAAATATAAGTTGCCTACTTTCCCTCCAGCCTAACTATGGAGTTGTCATGTATAAACATGCGAGCAAGCGTTATTAATATACCCTCATCCGTTATTTAATTGATTTTTTTTTTAAATTAAACGTTATTTTATTCTCTTTCTAACAGTATAAGGTTGCCTCAGTAAAAGTTTGTCACATGCACGGTTGCTGTGATTTTAGATGCGTCGTACAAGCGAGCTACATTGAATAAATATTGGATTTAAGTCAGATTAAATATTAAAAATGGTATCAAATACTTTTCACTCACATATTTATTTAATAACAATACATAATTATAATTACATAAAAATTAGAAAATTTTTTTGTTTACATATTTTGATTCATGAATAGCAAAAATATTTTTTAATATCTATTAAAAAATTATATAAAAATTTTCCAATAAAATATTTTTTAAAAAACTTATTCTGCTTCTGATTCGTCAGAAGTACTGATATCAAAATCGAATTCTTCATCGTTATCTTCTTTTGATTCGGTGACTATATCCTCCACTTGTAAGGGCGTTGGGTCCCCTTCAAACCACGTTGGCTTCAAGTAGCCATCCAAAAACCAACCACAATCTTCAGGACTTAGATTGACACAACGTGCATTTGTTGCATGAAGCCACATTGAATTGACGTAAATTGTGCACTAAACAATTCATTCTTTTTTTTCCATTTAATTTCTTGTATCGATTTAAAACCTTTCGTGGCCAACTCATGACTATTTAGTTCTGTAGTGTTGTATTACAAGCAACAATGGTGTCGATTCGGATGTACACCAACGAAACTAAAACCAGTTTTGGCGTGGTTCCGTCGCATCGTACTATTCCAGGGAGAAAGAGACAGTACTACTTTAAAACTAGTTTTAGTTTAGTCGGTGTACATCCGAATCGACACCAATGCGTGGTTTATTCTACCTCGAATTAAATAATCTCTCAAACTTTCGTAACGAAATGAATTGAATCAACTCAAACCCACCTTCGTGCAAATAGAGATAAGATGACCCTATCAGTTTGAGCTTCACTATGTTGAAAGGTGAATCGGAGGCATCAAGAGAGTGCATTACATCTTCCTGCTGCCTTTTTAGAGAAAATATTCAGGTCATCTGACATGAGTAAAGGACGAGAGTGACTAAACAAATGCATATAGTGAACCAATATTGTTACTAAATGTTAAAAGAAATAATTTGGTCATAATATTTTATTACACTAAACCTGTAGCGACTTGGAGAAAGAAAAATTTTTATATAATTTTTTAATAGATATTAAGAAATATTTTTGCTATTCATGAATCAAAATATGTAAACAAAAAAATTTTCTAATTTTTATGTAATTATAATTATGTATTGTTATTAAATAAATATGTGAGTGAAAAGTATTTGATACCATTTTTAATATTTAATCTGACTTAAATCCAATATTTATTCAATGTAGCTCGCTTGTACGACGCATCTAAAATCACAGCAACCGTGCATGTGACAAACTTTTACTGAGGCAACCTTATACTGTTAGAAAGAGAATAAAATAACGTTTAATTTAAAAAAAAAATCAATTAAATAACGGATGAGGGTATATTAATAACGCTTGCTCGCATGTTTATACATGACAACTACATAGTTAGGCTGAAGGGAAAGTAGGCAACTTATATTTTTCCAGTTCCTTATGTTATGTTCTTTCAGATAATGGTCGATTTTTATAAATAACAAATCGGGGAAGTTAATTGAAAAACAATTAATTTGGATTTACATTTAAGATATACATATTGTACTACTGTTTGTTGTCCCAAATAAAATAAAATAAAATAAAATACATTAATTAACCGTTTGGCCCGCGATTTAGCTAGGCAACCCATTTTCAATGTATTAATATATTCATTAACTAACATAATAATTTTGTTATAGTCGAATAACAGATGAGGGTATATATTTCTATGGCCGGATCTTATACTATAAGGAATGCGCACACATATGAAACAAGTCTTGTTAGTGTGTCTGTTTTCCAAAATATGTTATTTATGTACAATATGTGAAGTTGATTTTTTTTTTACGCAGGACGGGTTCGTACTTGACCTCAATCACCCCTGATGTTAAGTAAAGGTGAGGGTCGAAGGTGAAAGCGTACTAACCCGGAAACCCCAACACATTTGGAGGACTGGCTATCTTATCTCTGACAACCGGAACACAATAATGCTATTAACATTGCTGCTTGGCGACAGGTTTAGATAAGATAGTGGTAGTTAGCCAGGCGGACATTTTTATTATTAGTTGATTAACCTTATTTTGTAATTATTTCTGTTATGGCAGTCCAACCCCCTTTAAAGGTGGCAACCGAAATCGGCGCTATGGTTCATAGCACAACATCATGCTGAGCTGGAACCTAGTTCGGCTTTTAAAGATACTGTAAAAAACAAAGCATATTATAAAGTATCAGACTATTTAGATGGTAACAGGCTATTTCACAATAAATAATGAAATGTCAAACCTATTTGTAATATAAAAAACCTGTTTTTGAAAGAGCAACCTCTCCAGTTTCTAGCTTGTTCTTCTCAGAGGAAAATAGCATTTTGAACAAGCAGTAACTTAAAAAATTTAAAATTGTCTATTTTAAGTGTACCCCGTGTACCTCCAAATTAAAGAATAGAATAGAATAATTTTATTCGCTGACAGAAATACAAGGTTCGCAGAAACAATTCACAACAAGCAATAAAAGTACAAAAAGCCAGACAATTTTATAATTTATGTGCGCCCTGTACCAGGCCGACGAATTGGATCTGACTGAGCATAAAGTTGCAGGGAGACCCCGCAACGCTGATAATTCTGCCAGAACCAAAGAATTGAGATAATGCGCACGTCTCGCGCATTACGGTAACGTTAATGTATACCTGTTTATTATCCCAATAATAATAATATGAACAAAGTATATATATGTAGCAATAATCACACAAGAAATATCGGCCAAGAGAGTCTCACTGACCGACTAGATCCCCTGGCGTTGCGAAGAGACGTCGCGTCCCTCTGCATTCCCTATCGCATATTTCATGGGGAGTGTTCTGAAGAACTGTTCGAGCTAACCCGCTGCTCAATTTAACCGATACACTTCTCGCCGAAAATTTAATTTCCATCCACATCACCTGGATGAGTGGAAGTCTACCACTGTACGTTTCTCAAGAAACTTCTTACCACGTACAACCACCCTGTGGAGCGGACTTCCGGCAGCGGTATTCCCGAACGAGTACGACATTTTGGTGTTGCGGTTGTCCATGGGCGGCGGTGATTGCTTTCCATCAGGTGACCCGCAAGCTCGTTTGCCGCCCTCTCATATAAAAAAAAAAATATATAAAACCATGTAAATAGTTCATGTTACGAGTCAGATAACACCATTGTCCGATATACATACTAGCTATACAATTATAATATTATTGAGGGCATTTAAATTTGCACACTTTTAAAGTAGTTGTAAGTAAAAACGTATGATATCGTGTGTAGACACACAACATAGCAAGCGGACGAACACACACAAATATCATACGAAATACGAAAAAGCATTTTTGACTTCGACTCTGCTTGTATTATTATAGAATAGAATTTCTATTCTACAATATATCTTCATTTGATTTTTTTTTTTTATATGAGAGAGCGGCAAACGAGCATGCGGGTCACCTGATGGAAAGTAATCACCGCCGCCCATGGACACCCGCAACACCAAAAGGGTCACAGATGCGTTGCCGGCCTTTGATTTAAACGTGGTTACATTGAATTGGTGATAATATTGGTAATAGCAGGCTTCTCACACTTTGCCTTTTGAGGCATGCAAATATGTCGTTGAATATAATTCAACACAATTTATAATAATATAATGTACATCTATTTTACTTTTACTTGGTACTAAAACTTTCAGCTATTTATAACATGTTCTCAAAATATTAATGTAAATAAATTTCATATTATAAATTATAATTATTACTCTTTTTTATTTAAACATAATTTCGTGTAACACAAGCTGAATAAATATTTTTCTTTCTTGCTAATTATCGATGTATCGACAATCGATTGTTACACAACACTACCTTAAACTAAGCACATTCGGGTCATTACGTTTCGCCCGATTCAATTTTGCCACTAGTTCTCTCTGACTCGATTAATTAAAACTTTGGAGCATTAGGTCAATTCCACTGGCTCACTGTCTTTTTGCTGTGAATGCCGCTTTACTTTTTGGGCTTTCAGGGCAAAGGAGATTGAATTGCCTTAGCAATTTCAATTCACATTTATTTGCTGAACAATTTTTCTTATTATTACAGATTTTTTGTCGTTTCAGCACGTAAAAAGAATAGAAGCAACCCGTCTCTTCCCGTGTGTGTGTTGTAAAAGGCGACTATGAGACTTTCCATCAAAAAAACATCTATAGATTCACACGTTTTAACGGCGATGGGCTCACCTCCTGTCACGTGTGCATTTCTGTATATTTCGAATGCTAAACCTTGAATGTTGTTTCATGCAACTTCTGTATGGGACACCCAAACGCTATTATTTGGGATATTTATGACCACCCACTTTGGGGTAGGTGGTGATGTTATACATACATAATAATATACATAACTAGCGTTCCGCTACAGCTAACTGCGTTGAAAAACTTTATCGCGGAAATTTATTTAGCCGCGGTAATTATTCACTTTATCGGGATAAAAAGTATCCTATGTTTTAATCCAGGGTATGTTCTACCTATATACCAAATTTCATCCAAATCCGTTCATCCGTTTCGCCGTGATTGAGCAACAAACAAACAAACATCCAAACTTTTCCATTTATAATTTTAGTTAGATGTAGGCAGAGAGCACAATCCATTTGCTACGATGATAATTATGTATTTTTAACCCTAGAGTTTATGAGTTCTGTCTCCGGCAGAATACAAATATTTAGTCCCCGTAGCGTGAGAGGCGCGGTAAACGTTAATGTCGCGCGAGATATTATATGTCCTGCTCAATCGCTTGGACAAAATATACATCTATCCCACTCTCACTCCTACATCGCGCGCGACAAACGACGTCATAGTACGCAGGCAGCACGCCTCGTGACTTCTCCTGAATTAGTTAAAACAATTTTTAAGCACCTGTAGATTGTCCACCACTCGTTGTCTTGTTTAGTATTGTATATATATTTGCAAATATATAAAAATTTTTTTGATCGAATTCGACTATGGTTCTTTGGGGAAAGTTGTTCGTAATTAAGAATGACGTCACCAGTTAATGGGAATTACAGTAATTCAAATTAACCCTGTATAATATTACATACCTTAACCATACTCATATTGAGAAACTAGCGAAAAAGCTTGCTTCTGCAGCGTATGCAGTCAAAAAAATCAGAAATTTAACAGACGTTCATACCGCAAGACTGGTTTACTTTAGCTATTTCCACAGCTTGATGTCATATGGCATATTGTTGTGGGGAAACGCTGCTGACATACATGATTTTTGTTCTGCAGAAGCGTGCTATTCGTGCCATTTATAAATTAGGACCTAAAGTGTCTCTTAGAGATAAGTTTAAGGAAATTAATATCTTACCAATGATTTCTCAAAACATTTATGAGAATTTGTTATATGCAAAAAAAATATAACCTTATAAAAATAGTGATAGGCACAATGTTAATACAAGGAATAAGAACCAGTTATCTGTTTATGTTAGATGACTTTACAAAGTAAGTATATCCTTCAAAGGGCAATGTATATACGCTTTTATAACAAGGTTCCAGTAGACATTCATAATTTGCCTTTAAATAAATTTAAAGCAATCACAAAACAGAAATTATTAACAAAAGGCTATTATAAAATCACTGACTATTTGAATGATAAGCAAGCATGGACATAGCTGTCTTATTATTCATATAATTATCAAATCGCAACCTATAATCTGTTTAAAAGAGCAACCCTAGAGTTTCTTGCTCGTTCTTCTCTGGGGAGTCAGCTTTGTGAATGAGCAGTAAATTTAAAATTTAAATGTATTATTAATATTAATAGTGACGTTTTCAAGTGATAATTTTATCCTATGAAATAAAATATTATGATTTGATTTGATTTGATAAAAGAATTAAATTACATTTAAGCATTTGCGTGCACTAGCAGCTTGCAACAATACAGCCTAAGCAAGATGGCTGCCCTCTCTGTGCAAAACTAGCGTGAATTGGAAACGCGTAACATTCCATTTTGCCCCGCATCCCGGTATTGGACTAATCTCCCGTACTTTCAAGGGAACGACATCCAGAATAGCACTTAGGTAAATGAATGATAGCGGATGCATGTCCACTATCGTCAAAGGATTCTAATAAAGTAAGTGAGTCACTGTTAGACGATTTCGGACTGTATCGTCGAACATTTTGATTTCTGAATCATTCAACTCCATTCTTGTTGCATTCACAAAAAAACTGTTTGATTAACTACATGAAAAGTCAAAGTCAAAAATGCTTTATTTTGTAGGTAGGTACATAGGGTAAGGTACGATAACATACAAGCGAATGTGGATGGTAGTGTTGGTAGAGGAAGACCACGATGAACGTACCATGACCAAATCGGGGACGTCTTAAAGAAAGGCCAAGACAAGAGTACCCTAAACCGACGAGCATGTATGAACAACCTTATGAGAGTGAAGGAAGCAGAAGAGGTGTGTCAGGATCGTAGCAAGTGGAAGTCTGTGGTCTCTGCCTACCGCTACGGGAAACAGGCGTGACATTATGTATGTATGTATGTATGTATGTACATTGCGTACACTTAAAATTGTCAATTTTACATTTTTTGAGCTACTACTTGTTCAAAATGCATTTTCCTCTAAGGGGACAAGCAAAAAACTCGAGACAAACAGGTTTCTAAATCACAAAAAGGTTTTTATATTTCATTATTAATTGTGTAATAGCCTGACATGCAAACGAGCTGGTATGTCCAGGGATGTTTATCATCTAAATAGTCTGATATATTATAATAGGCTTTCTTAATAAATTTCTGCTTTAAATTTATGGAAAAGAAGATTTTGTATATCAACAGGAAACTTATTGAAAAAGTGTATATTAACCCGTTGAATGAATTCTGGAGGGCACTTGTTGTGACCTGCGTGTTTTAAAGAATGTACTATAAAGTGAAGGTTAGGTTATTATACTCTTCAAAATTATGTCTAAGTGACACTGCAGGTCTCAATTAAAGTACATACATGCTGTAAATACATACATAACGTCACGACCATTATCCCAAATGTGGTGGTCAGAAATATCCCAAACATTCAAATTCCAGAAAAATTTATTTCGTAGAATAACGTAGAGTGAATCTTCAACCACATCGTCACTTTCCATCAGGTGAGATTGTGGCCAGACAAACATAAAAAAAAATTATCACTTGAAAACGTCACATAATTATTGACATTACTGCTCATTCACAAAGCTGACTCCCCGCAGAGAAAAGAGCAAGAAACTCGATGGTTGCTCTTTTTAAGTAGGTTTTGGGTTGTGTAATATTATATTTTATAATTAGACTGAATATCGCCGAGCGGTATATGTTCATGCTTGCTTATTATCCTAATAGTCAGAAATTTTATAAATTTTAAATAATGTCTGTTTTATGATGGTTATGAAGTTATTTAAAGGCATTTAAAGCATATTTAAAAGTTTAATGCTTGAAACAACATCCACGGTTCACCTTACGAAATATACAGAAATGCAGACAGAGGTGACCCTATCGCCGTTGAAATAGAAAAATCTAAACAGATGTATTAACCGCCTCCGTGGCTCAATGTAAATACTCGGTTTGTTTAGTGGTAGGGCATTTTAAATGTCCGCCTGGCTAGCTACCACCATCTTATCTAAATCTGCCACCAAGCAGCAATGTTAATAGCATTGTTGTGTTTCGGTTGTCAGAGATAAGATAGCCAGTCCCCCAAATGTGTTGGGGTTTCCGGGTCAGTACGCTTCCATCTTCGACCTCATCTTCACTTAACATCAGGTGTGTTCTCCCGCTGATATGAGTTCAGCTAAAATAATATTACATTCATCAGCTGTAATAGTAGGACTTTATTAATATATATATATATATATTAATAGTAATGCTACCAAAACACAGGCATGTCTGTTCACCAGCAAACGGAGTCCATTTCACCTGACTCCAACTTTCCGGGATGTATCCATACCAATCTCTGACCATCTCAATCTTTTGGGTTTGGAGCTAACCTCCAACCTAAATTTTGGCCGCTCCATAGAACGAAATTCTAAAACAGCAGCTAAGAAGCTTGGCATTCTTCTCAAGGTCAGGCGATATTTCATGCCGAAACAGCTTTTGGTACTTTACCAGGCTCAGGTTCGCTCGTGCATGGAATACTGCTGTCACCTTTGGGATGGTTCAACCAAGTACCAGCTGGCTGCACTCGATTCTGTGGAACGACGTGCCAAAAGACTCATTGGTGACCATTCGATCACTGCTAAATTGCAGAGCCTCGAACACCCTCGCAAGGTCGCCTGTCTCTCGGTCTTTTACAGGATACATTTCGGTGAGTGTGCGTTGGAATTACACAATCTTATTCCACCATCGCCATTCCATCTTCGGACTACTAGGCGCGGGGAGGGATTCCACCCGTATGTAGTTAACATACCGAACATTTGCACTAAGCGGTTCGATTCTTCATTCATAATGCGAACAGCCAAGACATGGAACTCCCTTCCGGCGTCAGTCTTTCCTGAATCCTACAACCTTGGGATCTTCAAGAGCAGGGTGAATAGGCATCTACTGAGATCGCATGCTTCATCTTCGGCCACATCATCACTTCCCATCAGGTGAGATTGTGGTCAAATGCGTATCCAGTTATCCATAAAAAAAAAAAAAAAAGTAATACGGTACTACCTCAACACACCATCTTTTACCTTCTTCGTGTCTTCTAGTGGCATTCTGGCCTATCCAATGTCCTACGATATAGGGCTTGTTGTATAACCTGACTGGCATTCACTCTATATTTACAGTACCGTTGCTACCTGTCCTGTATAACATATATATCTATACCGTCATATCTAGTATAAGGTAGGGTTTGTTACACAAGCCTATGTGTATATAACACATACACGGATTGTATGTGTATGTGTATATAATGTATTGCTGTGTGTTATATGTGTATAACATGCAGATGTAGCACATACATACGTATACATATGTCTATGGATTTATCTACTCTTACTATGCGTGCGCATCACTACTTAGATAAGTCACTCTTCTATTGTTACTATTTAGTAGTATGAATAATTTAAGGTACCCTTTGTTTACGACATCTTAGGGGTGGAGGACTGATAACTTGAGACACAGGATTTATCCTAGTTCAGGTATCAGTCCACCATGATCTTACCTGTATTTAAAATGTTACAATTGATATTTATCTACTTTGTATTAGTATGTAAGTTGAATGTACATTTTGGATAGATTTTGGTGAGCAAATAAAAAAGATAAAGATAAAGATAAAGATTGAGGTCAAGAACCAAACCGGTGTGGATTAAAAAATATATCGATAAAGGTCGGGGGAAATCGTTTCCAGCCGTACACTCTGGAATTCTATGGAAGAGGCCTACAGCGGATGATGATATATACATACAATTGACGAAGATATCGAGTAACAAAGATACAAATAAATAATATCATCATCATCACCAGCCCATAAACATCCCACTGCAGGGATATAGGCCTTCCCTCGTATATGAGGTATGTAGTAGTATGGGCCATAGTCCACCATGCTGGCCCAATACGGGTTGGGGACTTCACTTGCCTTTGAATTTTTATTTCTGAGTCATGCAGATTTTGATGCAAGTCAATAATGTTTTCCATCACCGTTTAAGAGCAGTCGGATAAATGCACATAAGTAATTAAATTAAATGAAAAAACTCATTGGTACATTGTTCTGCCTGGGAATCTAACCCAGACCTCCTAAATTGGGAGACCGCGTCTTAACCACTAAACCACCGACGCGCTTTATAATCTAAACAGACATAATATCATCTAAACTTTATTACGTAGATAATTGTATGTTAAATCACTCATAAATTCCACTCTAATCATATCGCGTCTAGTCAACGTCAAGTCCAAAGCAAACTAACCCGCGCAAACACTGGCGGACAAAATCAACGGGGCGCGCGCTGATCGCAAATTTGATGCGACGCGATCGAAAGCAAAGCAAAGCATTCATGTCGATGCGGGCGCTGTCAATTAACGGAACACTCGATAGCACGAGTGGAACTTTGTGCCACACAGTGTATTTGCGGATAGGGTTGTCAGCTGTTCTATTCATTTGGAAGTCAGCCGAATTAATGCCAATTTTAGCGAAATACGGAGCATTCTAAATTAGCACAGAAACTACGAGAAACACTTCTAAATACATATTTTAAGCCTTTTCGTTTACAAATCCATAATTACTAGATGTGTGTACTTGTATTTCTATTTATTTATTTAATGTTACAAATATTATTATTAAGATCAAATATTTATAATGAGTATTTACAGGATTTGTTTAGTGTTGCCGCCATTTGAAAGGTTATCGAAGTCTGCCGCCAAGAAGCTGTGAAAGACACCGTTGGTGTTGTCTTTAGAGACTCTGGCCGAATAAGCCGCCACGTATGTCATGGACCCCACTTCAACAGGTCAAGCACAAAATGCTTTCTGGTTTATAAATAAACCAGCTTCCCGCTTGAAGCAACCTCTTTGTGCAATTTCAACACAACATGTCCAGCAGTTTAGACGTGATAGTCAAACAGACAGATAAACTTTATGATGTATAGATTATTGTGTTGTTTTCTATTTAAATGACTGTTTTGTAATTGCTACTTGCAATAACATAATTATGTTTAGTGTTATGTATATCTTATTATTATTGGCACAAATATCAGAGCTGAACCTGTTTGGTATCGCGGGTTGTAATACTTCTGCTGTTAGTGTGTGTTATTAAATAAATAAATAATAATAACTATCTTTGCACATCAACACAGCGCCATCTACCGGCAGCGGTATTCCCGAACGAGTACGACATTGGAACCTTCAAGAAACGAGCCTACACCTTCCTCAAAGGCCGGCAACACATTTGTGACCCTTTTGGTGTTGCGGGTGTCCATGGGCGGCGGTGATTGCTTTCCATCAGGTGACCCGCATGCTCGTTTGCCGCCCTCTCATAAAAAAAAAAAATCTAGTTCCACACCAAGCAACAAGGCTTGTATCAAATGGTTGATAAAGGACACGAATACATTCTTTATTTGTAAAGAAAAATAACCGTAACATAATTGTGTGTATTCATATATTATGATCCGTATTCGAACCCGCGAACTTTTGGTATAGCAGTCAGAGTTACGAAATGAAAGGAAATGAATTTATTGAATATTTCAATAAACACAGCGACGTATTATTGCGAACTACTCGTCATGGTGACAGACTCTATTTACCTACAGCCAGAATAGATATTTATAGGAATAATGCTTTCTGCATGGCAATTAGAATTTTTAATAATTTACCTCCAGATCTAAAAAAGTGTCATCCCAAGCAGTTCAAAACAAGAATTTCAAATTGGCTACTAGAGAAGAGTTTCTACTCAATCAAAGAATTTCTAGATACGAAACACAAAGATTAATAAGTAGTTTTAAATATATACCTGTGTCTATGAATGTGATAATTTTGTGATATGTAGACTTCTGATATGTAGAAGTTGTGATATGTAGAAATTTTCTTGACTATTTGACTCCTAGTCAAAGAAATGTACCAATAATAATGTCTTCTAAACATATAAAATCAAAAATATAAATTTTAGGTTATAAAGAATATCTGTATTGTATTGTATAAATGTATGAATCTGTAATTTAGAATATCAAATTTGACAACTGAATAATGCTTAATTAGGAAATAAGTTAACTAATAAAATTTTTGCATGCCGCACCACTGGTAGAACATAAGATCCTCAAACTAATTTATGACCTTATAAACTATGTTCTTGCAAATAAACTATTCTATTCTATTCTATTGCATGTAAGTTTGACTTACAAATTTGCAGATTTTTTGCATTCAGTAAAAATGGTATCGCCAAACCCTACCTTTTCAGGTGCACATACATTATAGTGATTAAAAATAAAGTTGTCAATAAAACATAAGATTTAAAACACATTTTTGTTAATAATACCGAACATTAGGTCAACTTCTGATGCCAAAATACAAGCAAATTAAAATATTACACGAACCACTACACCAAACAGGTCGTCAAATAAATAATATTCGTATGGATTCAGCAACCCTATCACAATTTGCACTTTCAACAATAACACAGATATAAAATTTGGTGCGATACAGTCGCTTGCTCGACAGTGTACCGCATAGATTTGTAAAGTCAGGCCCGTGTCATCGTTTGCCGTTCGCATGCGATCGACAGTTTTAATTGACGGGGCGGGATGTTTGTCGGGGATGACAGGATGCAAATAGGATGCATGGGACTTAATTATTATGTATTAAACCTGTCTTATTGACAACTGATAGGTTACGTAACTTGGATGCAATGCAGTTTGCGTCCCGACTTTCTAAATTTCCTTAAATTTGAGAGATCTTTTTGTTCTATGTGGTTTCTGACACGTAAAAATAATTGAACCAACTCTTTTTGCGTGCCCTCTCTTCCCTTTTGTGACATGAAAGGCGAATCAGAGAATTTAATACCAAATTATAGACTTACACGTTTTTTTTTAATTTTTTTTATTGCACGATGGGTTTGTACTTGACCTCAATCACACCTGATGTTAAGTGAAGATGAGGTCGAAGGTGGAAGCGTATTGACCCGAAACTACAACACATTTGGGGGGCTGGCTATCTTATCTCTGACAACCGGAACACAACAATGGATTGGACGGCAAGTCCCGTACTATATACAGAATTACTCTTCATCGATACAATCTATTCTTAGAAATCACTGTTCGCTGTTTATCGATAGCAGGAAAAAATTTAAAGCCGGCTGCTTGTTTTACCGACAGCTCGGTTCGCCGAAAGAACTTTAAAAATAACGAATGTTTCGCCGATACCTCGATTTGCAGATAAAGTGATTCGATGAATGCATGCATTTTTATATATTTCGAACCGTGAATGTTGTTATAAGCTTTAAGCTTGTTATGGCATGTTTGAGATACCTCTGACCACCTCATTGGGAATAAAGGTTGTGATATTTGCATGTAACGAGTTAGCTATGAACTGCAAGGGGGTGAAATTTTTGAAAGGTGAATCGTGAGTATTGTTTCAATTGCTAGGCGTATCCAGAGGCTATAAGTGACCACCCCATTTGGAATAAAGGTCGTGACGTTATGTTTACATGTAACGAGTTAACTATGAGCGGGGAGTGAAATTTTGGAATAGCGAATCGTGAGTGTTGTTTCAAAAGTTTGGGCTATAACGAAGCACCCCATTTGGGATCACGACCGTGACGCTATTGACGCAAATAACTACTCTACTATAATATTAAATCTAATTTGCATATCAGGCAATTGATAAATATATTCGCATCCTGTCAGAAACCCGACGATAATTTTTGACCCCACCATATTTATTAATTTTTTGAACAAAGGGTTAGTACTTGTCCTCAATCACATCTGATGTTAAGTGAAGATGAGGTCGATGGTGGAAGCGTACTGACCCGGAAACCCCAACACATTTGGGGGACTGGCTATCTTTATCTCTGACACCGGAACACAACAATGCTATTAACATTGCAGATTTAGATAAGATGGTGGTAGCTAGCCATCGCAGGCGGACCTTTAAAATGCCCTACCACCAACCAAACCGAGTACTTAAACATGTACCCCGCTGGGGATCGAACCCGCGAACTCTGAATCGTAAACCTAATGTTGTTTACATTGAGCCACGGAGGCGGTTAAATATGATACTTGTGAAGCGATAACATCCCGAGAGTAATTAATTTAACAAGAATAACATGACTAAGGGACGAGATCGGTTTCATGAGAGCGAGACAGGCGTGACGTAAGCTCTTTATTTCGCTCTGCTTCTTGCACCAGTTTCGGCTCAGGGGATTAACTCAAGTGTATCAGATATACCCACGTTTGGAAGTAGCATTTTCAATCAGAATTATTTAACATGGGCTATTAGCTCTACTCTTGTAATAGAAAGAATGTAGAAAGAAAAGTAATTATTGACAATTAATACAGAATTTAAATGTACGCATTCGCCTCCATGGCTCAATGTAAACAACATTGGTTTGGTTGAGTTGGTTGGTTCAGTCGGTTTGGCTAGCTACCACCATCTTATCTAAATCTGTCGCCAAGCAGCAATGTTAATAGCATTGTTGTGTTCCGGTTGTCAGAGGTAAGATAGCCAGTCCCCCAAATGTGTTGGGGTTTCCGGGTCAGTACGCTTCCACCTTCCACCTCATCTTCCTTAAAATCAGTCGTACACATACACACAAGCTACCATCCCAAGTCTCAAGACGTAGGACTAAGGATTTTATTTTAATGTAAACAACGTTGGGTTTACAATTCGAAGGTCGCAGGTTTGATCCTCAGCGGGGTACTAGTTTAAGTACTCGGTTTGGTTGGTGGTAGGGCAATAAAAAAAAAATGTCCGCCTGGCTAGCTACCGCCATCTTATCTAAATCTGCCGCTAAACAACAATGTTAATAGCATTGTTTGTGTTCCGGTTGTCAGAGATAAGATAGCCAGTCACCCAAATGTGTTGGGGTTTCCGGGTCAGTACGCTTCCACCTTCGACTTCATCTTCACTTAACATCAGGTGTGATTGAGGTCAAGTACCAACCCGTTGTGCATAATAAAAATTAAACGATTAGTTACAAAATAGTTGTGGTAATTTTGGATCCCAAAAAGTTACTGTCACTTACATTGGGCCTCGCAAAAAATATTGCCCCCAATATTTTTGCAAGTGAAAGTTTTCCTTCCCGAACATTTCCATAGCACACACATTTTGAAAAGAAGCCATCTATCAATGGCTTCAATCGTGTAGTGTGCGTCATACCGGCACCACCTTTGTGGGACTGTCGTCATCGGACGCTTTGAACGCGTCCCACTTGAAAACCACTCGGCACGGTTCGTTCGTTTTGTTCACTCTCCCTGTTCACTGCTCAATGCATTTGTGAGCGCTTTGCTTGAACAAGGGATACCGATTTGACGGACTTTGTTTATTTTCAAAGCAATATTTTGAATTATGATTGTGATTTCAATAGTCTGACTATGACGAATTGTCTGACTCTGATAGCTTACGAATAGCGAAGATTGTTTTTTGTTCGAAAGGAGAGCAATCTGAATAAATGATATTTAATATTAGGTTCTTACCTATGAAATTGGCGTTTTGTATGAAGAATTTCATTAAGATTGTTTTCTCCATACAAACATTTTTGATTTTTTTTTGGGAACGGCAAATCTAAATTTAGCCAAACTTTGTGTGTATTATCGGATAACATTAAGTTAAGTATAGGCAGCGTTAATTTATAAAAGTAACCGCTTTATAAAAGTTTCAGCGAATCTAAGAAATGATTATGGGAAGCACATGAAAAGAGCTCTGTTCAAATTTTTTTTAATCTGTGATTTAGCCCAGAAATTAAAAAATATTTCATGTGAAACCTTCAAATAATATTAAATATTCCAAATAAAAAACAAATATGGATATAGCTTTGAAAATCGCAGGAATTGGTACATATCATTAACGAAGAAAAAAAACTCCAATTTCACAGGTAAAGACCCAATATTCGAAGTTTAAAATGAGGATTTAAATCCACAGATTCTGAAATGTGTCGTAAAACGCGATGAAAAGAACTCGCGGAGAACAACAGCTTCTGAATAGGCTTCATACGAGGATACAGGAATAAATTGAAGAGTAGTATAATTGTAGGTCATCGAATCAGGAATGAAGCAATCCGAAGAAAGACAGCTCAGTGGATTAGTAAATTGACCTATCATTATACCATCTACATCCACTCAGATAGCCAGGCGGCTCTTTTGGCCCTAGCCTCAGACAAAATTGTCTCAAGGCTGGTTGAAAACTGCAGGCTTACTTTAAATACCCTGTGCAAAACAAACAGCGTCTTTCTTCGTTGGGTCCCGGGGCACGCAGGCATCGAAGGCAACGAAAAAGCCGACGAACTAGCGAAATTGGGGGCTAGCGGATCCCAGTACGGCCCTGAGCCTTTCTGCGGTATCTCAAAAAGCCTAATTCGCTTTACCCTAAGGAACCGGTGCACCCAAGCAGCTCTTAAACTCTGGACGAACACGCCAGGTTTAACACACTCCAAATCACTAATCGAAGCCTTCAACAAGAAGGCGGCCGGCGAAGCGCTGGCACTCAGCAGGAACAATCTACGCATTCTCACAAGGGCACTAACGGGACACTGCTGTCTGAGCAAACACATGCTCAACATAGGGCTCCGAGAAACAGGAATGTGCAGATTTTGCCTGCACATCTGCTGTGTGAATGTGGCCCGCTAATGCGTAAACGCAATACCCACCTGGGCAGCCACTTATTACACCCGGATGAGATAAAAACCATCGGTGCCAGGAAAATTATCCAATTCCTCAAAGAGGCAAACCTGAGCAACGAACTGTAGGTTAGTGGCGATCACAATAGATCGGCAACGGTCGCAGTGATACAGGTCTCCGTTGACCTGCAACAGCCACATACACATACAATACAATATCAGTGGGCAGGGCACTTGGCTTGTTGACTGATGGCCGGTGGGTATTAACTTCTCCAGTGGAGACCACGCACTGGCAAGCGTAGCGTAGGACGTCCACTTATAGAAGGACGGGCGATCTGAGAGTCTCGGGGCAGAGAGGTAGCTTGTGACTTCGAGAGCTTCACTTAGGTATAAGATAACGTAGGTCAAGACACCGTAAGATACATACATACATATGCTCACGCCTGCTTCCCATTGAGGACAGCTTGTGTCTGTCTTACGGTATCTTGCTGTGGGGAAATGCCGCGGATATAAATACAATCTTTGTTTTACAAAAAACGAGCCGTTCGCGCAATTTATCAATTGAGACCTGCAGTGTCACTTAGAGATAAGTTTAAAGTGTATAACATTCTAACCTTTTCGTTACAGTATATTTTTGAAAATCTAATGTATGTCAAAAAAATATAGCATCATTTAGGAAAAATAGTGATAAACATGATGTTAATACAAGAAATAAAGACAAACTTGCAGGTCACATAAGTCGTCTCCACAAAGTCAGTAATTAATTCAAACAGTTATGTATACACTTTTTCAATAAGGTTCCAGTTGATATACAAAATTTTCCTCTCAATAAATTTAAAGATAATATAAAACAGAAATAATTAACAAAGCATATTATAAAATATCAGACTATTTAGATGATAATCATCCTTGTACATAATCAGATCGTTCGTATGCCAGGCTATTTCACAATTAATAATGAAATATAAAACCTTTATGAAAAATCAAAGCCTGGTTTTAAAAGAGCAACCCTTCGAGTTTCTTGCTTGTTCTTCTCAGAGGAAAATTGCACTTGAACAAGGAGTAGCTTAAAAATGTAAAATTGACTATTTTAAGTGTACTCTATGTACCTACAAAATAAAGCGACTTTGACTTTGGTAGGCAGAGACTATTGATTTCCACTAACGATCCTGACATACTATTTATGTTTCTTCCACTCTCATCAAATGCTTTATACACGCTCGCCGGTTAGTGGCACCGGACCTTTTGTGAGTATGTCAGCCACTTGATTGACGTATGCCCTTCTTGGTCGACCTACTCACTACGTCATCTTGCACGACACACCTTTCTCTAATAACACAATTCTTTAATCTATCATACACCGTAAGACAATTAAAATATACCATTCTACATCCAGACACAAGAGACAATAAAAGACACAGCATACAAGACAAAAGACGTAAGATGCAAAACAATACAAACCAGATTAGGCTCTGTCCCATATTTTTGAAGTCGTTACGACAAACAGACATACTAAGGGATAGCGAAGTTATTCCTTAAATTCTTTATTTCCTTTCCGAAAGCAATTTTAAAATCTAAACCAATAAAAAGCAAAAGTCTTGATATTTCCTCTTCAGCTTTTAATCTGAATAGCGACCCTGCTAATTTCCTCGCCAGAAAGCGGGACACCTGATTGTAGGTCACTGTGAGCTAGTCATTGTTTTACCCGACTCTCCTCGTCCATTGTCCCGTTTCTTGCTTCGGTAAGCTTAACTGGCTCTCTTTGATTCCTCGCTAAAGTTATTCAAATTTGAAATATGACGAGAGAAACTTTATCTGTGATCTGAATAGCTCCTTTTGCGCTTTAGCGTGTACTGTAGTTTGATACTTGGGCTGTGATATGCTATATTCCTTTTTAATATCCAAGTTAGATCTTTGTGTGTTCTCATTCAGTATAGTTTGACAAATCTTTGAATCGAAATTAGAAAATACAAAAGAAAATAAATATTCAAGCTGGGGCAATTCTCAACCAAAGCCATACAAGCCAGGCTCATTCACCTCGGACTCCTTATGAGTTCCATGAGTAATTCAGCCATGGATCCTTGCGCCAAGAATTAATTAGCACATCGGCATTTGTTTTAGAGTTCATACTACACATAAATAAGGTACAGATTAGATAATGAAGGCTCACATTGTTTTGCATCTGTCTGTATGACCGTCTACACCCTTCCTAGAAGGGAGACGTCCCTTCTCAGGAAAACGAAGATCACGAGCCATGCTTGCACTTGATTATCTGTTTATATTGTTTCGGATCGAATATTGAACTCATATGGAATCAACTCGCTATTCTTCTATCTGTCTGTCCATTTAATAGATTTTATTTATCTAAAAAACACGAAACATACAAACAAGACTTTAAAAAAGAACACTAAGAATTCAATGACCGTCAATTTATCTATTTGTCTTTACTATCAGGGTAGAAAATGTGTAGAAGATGCAAATATCAATATGTATTTATTTGTAGCGAAAAAAATTCTATAATGTATCAGACTGCCGCTATCGTTATTAGTATTGGAGTCGTACATCATTTTCAGAGTTCGCTTTTATCAGAGTGGTCCATTGTGACATCACTTCGCTTCTCTTCACGACGGTACCATTGTTGAATTCCCCCGACCGGCGACGTCAGGAGGATTATCTGAAAACAATTCTAAAGTTTTATCCATAAAGCGTTTAGATGAAATAATTAAAAATTGTATCATTTAAATTTTCAGTAAGAGATTTAAAGTGAATGCTGGGTATGGCAGAAGAAGAATGAAAGGAAAATTTATGCAGTGGAAATGAGATCATTGAGAATTTGGGGTGACTTTGAAAGATAGAATCAGGAATGGTGTAATTAGGGAGTTAAGCAGTGTGAAAGAAGACGTAGTGACAAAGATTGAAAAAGGTATGCGGATGATTGAAAGAAGACTGACGATAGAGATATCCGAAGAGAATGTGGATGGTAGTGTTAGTAGGGAAGACCACCGTGAACATACTTACCATGATGAAATCCGAGACGTCTTAAAGAATGGCCAAGTCAAGAGTACCCTAAACCGACGAGCATGTATGAGCAACCCTCAGAGGTGTGTTAGGATCGTAGCAAGTGGAAGTCTGTCGTCTCTGCCTACCGCTACGGGAAACAGGCGTGACTTTATATATGTATGTAGATTTAAAGTGATGAACGGCAAACGCGCACTAGAACTCGCAGCAGAAGCCGCAGTCATTGCAGTCAACAAATTTTATAAATATTAGATCCTTACCTATGAAATTGGCGTTTTGTATGAAGAATTTCATTAAGATCGTTTTCTCCATACAAACATTTTTGATTTTTTTTTGGGAACGGCAAATCCAAATTTAGCTAAACTTTGTGTATATTATCGGATAACATTAAGTTAAGTATAGGCAGCGTTAATTTTTAAAAGTAACCGCTTTATAAAAGTTTCAGCGAATCAAAGAAATGATTATGGGAAGCACATGAAAAGACCTCTGTTGAATTTTTTTTATTATGTGATTTAGCCCAGAAATTATAAAATATTTCATGTGAAACCTTGAAATTTCCATTTTCCAAATAAAAAACAAATTTGGATATAGCTTTGAAAATATTATAAACCCAATATTATATAAGCGCAGTCATCACATTTCGGTAATTTCTATTTTACGAGTGACAGGATACGCGTTAGACACCAATCCCCTTAGTGATAATGTGGTCGAAAATGAAGCACGTTTTTTTATATAACTGGCAAATAACCCACTGTGTCCAAAGTATATTCATAGTACTCTACGCCCACAGTGCAGGACGCAATGCAGATTCCGCGTTGTATTTGCTTTTGACAGGCGGCCGTCGATTGTTTTGACGCAGAATAAAATTGTCAAACACGGCGTGTGTCACTCGTCTACGAGTGTGCTTGATGAGGCTCGGTTGGCTATTTTGAATAAATAAATATGATAAAATAAAACGATATTTATTCATCCCAAAATTAACAGAATTAATTAAGAAACTAGAGTTTATAAGAACAACGACAAAGTTAAAATGACTGGGTAGGGACTCAGCAAAGCCACTAAAGAATGTGTGGCAGTTAGCTACAATGACAATATGATTTTCCAACTCTCACAACCTGCACAACTAAAGAATTGATAATATAAATAACAGTACTATATAGTATTAGAAAGGCAATAATTCAATAGACAAACTTTATAATAACAAATATTCCATTTGTTAATATACTAAAACAGGTAAAGAAAAGTACATAGTAAGGTTTTTTTTTTACGCATAACGGGTTAGCACTTGGCCTCAATCACACCTGATGTTAAGTGAAGTTGAGGCCGAAGGTGGAAGCGTACTGACTCGGAAACCCCAACACATTTGGGGGACTGGCTATCTTATCTCTGACAACTGGAACACAACAATGCTATTAACATTGCTGTTTGGCGGCAGATTTAGATAAGATGGTGGTAGCTAGCCAGGAGGGCATTTAAAATGCCCTTCCACCAACCAACTACCCTACTAAGTTCTTCTATTATTTCCAATATATTTAATTTGAAATACAAAATATTAAGTCACATTTAATACTTGAAGTAAACAAAATAGTCTAAATGTCCAAATCTCGAGTTAACTCGAAAGACAAGCAATTTATTTGCATTTCTATTATCTTTAAACACAAATATTTTCAAACGGAACATTTGGATATTTCGCACGTTTCCTATCATTAATTAATCCTCTCTAAACTTTCATTAGCGATACATTAACATCGTATACAACAACAATTTGTTATGTACAGTCAACCAAACAGTTAGACCAGCATAACCTGATCTCTCTTTTCGCTCAGACTTCATAGAAGCTTAGTCATGTGAGTGAACTAAGTGTCATGTGGCTGAGTGTACGTCCCCATTCTGCTCGCGACTCGGTATGCGCCAACAAAACTGTGACGTCATAACAATGACGTCTCCAGTTACACAATTAACATTCCCGAGGGCCCCACACAAAGCCAACAAATTACTATTTCATTCTACACAGCGTTGTAAAGCTGTTAATCTTTGTTCTTGAATTCATTCATGCTTGTATTGTATTTTATGTAATAGAGATTGATTAATTTACTACTGAAGAGAATGTATACACTGTGATTTCTTTAATAATTGATTTTGTATTTATACAAGTACCTAGTTTCATAAAATCTTACGTAATAAAACTAGAATCGTATGTTTTATCTTCAGCGACATCATTACTTTCTACATGAGATTGTAGTCACGCGAGTCTAATCTTTGATAAAAAAAGCTGTAGTTAATGTAGTAAAAACTTTATATATACGCAATGGGGTACATGTTTAAGTACTCGGTTTGGTTGGTGGTAGGGAATTTTAAATGTCCGCCTGCAGGCGTACCACGTGAGAAGTGTTTAATTTGACGACCTGCATAAAGAGATTATATATACTCCCATATTAATCCTGTTTGGAGTAGTAGTTAGCAATTCTGACCACCACACCAAAAGGTTGCGGGTTCGAATCCCGCTAGGGGCATATGTTTGTGTGATGAATACGGACATGTGTATCCGAGTTATGGATGTTTTCATTTATAATAACTATTTATATCCAAAAAATGGATTTATGTAGTATATCAACCATCTGTTATCCACAACACAAGCGTATAGTTGCTTACTGTGGAACTAGATGGCGCTGTGTATACGTCTAAGGATTTTTTTTTTAATTTATTTAATATCGTTCCGTGTTCGGGATGGTATGGTGTGGCGGCGCTGGCGGCCGTCCCTGTTGGCGGCAGTAACCTGCTGCAGGAGGTGCCGCTAACTGAACCTCGTAGCCAGAGAGTCAAGACACATTCTGTTGCCCCCTTAGTGAATTCACAAGGATAGCCTTATTAGTGATAAATGCTATAAGGGAGGGAAATTAATTGTACATATTTTTAATAGAAGCACGCACTATCGAATTAGGTACCAAACTTGTAATGATAGAAATAAAATAGTAAGATGGAAATAAATACATAAGATAATATATTATCAACAAAATCTAAACATATACCTCTGTGTTTAACCACTTCCATGGCTCAATGTAAACAATATAGCGTTCAAGAATCGGAGTTCGGAATCGGGTTCGAGCCCCAGCGGTAAAACATTTTAAATGTCCACCTGGCTAGCTATCACCATCTTATCTATCTTTTTTTTTTTTGGTTAACTGGATACGTATTTGACCACAATCTCACCTGATGGGAAATGACGATGTGGCCGAAGATGAAGCACGCGATCTCAGTAGATGCCTATTCACCCTGCTCTTGAAGATCCCAAGGTTGTAGGATTCAGGAAAGACTGACGCCGGAAGGGAATTCCATGCCTTGGCTGTTCGTATTATGAATGAAGAATCGAACCGCTTAGTGCGAATGTTCGGTATCTGCCGCCAAACTGCAATGTTAATCGTATTGCTGTGTCAGAGATCAGATTGCCAGCCCCCCGAATAAGGTGGGGTTTCCGGGTCAGTACGATTATACCTGCGGCTTCATCTTCACTTAACATCAGGTGTGATTGCGGTAACCCGTTGTGCATAAAATCTCAAAATTTTGCTATACGTATAGTCCTAAAATCCCCAAAAAAAAAATGTCTCCACATTACAAAATAGTCAGCTAATCGGGATAGGTTTCTCCTCCCACTAATTACAGATATTTTCAAAAGTGTTCTCGTAGGTCAAAGACTCGAGCACACAATGGAAGCGTTCGTCCTAAATCATATAAGACTGCGTTCTTTAGAAAAGGTAGGAGACGTGACCTAATATACGTGTGAAGTCGACCAAACAACCATTACTCTCTGAACCCCGTTGAGGACGAACAATGCTCTGACGCCCGATCACACATCGATTATTTATTGTGTCTAGACACACGCCTGACACTATCTTTCTTTGGGGTTATAGGCATCAATGACCACAGATAAGGAGCGGACTTTATAGACGCCATTTTTAAACTTTCAAATCAAATCAAAATATTTTATTTCATAGGATAAAATTATCACTTGAAAACGTCATTAAGTCTTTGACAGTAGCTTTCATTGCACAGTCGTATTAGCTATTTGTTTTAGATGTTGTGTATTTGCTATAGGTTGCGTGGAAGAGATTGCTTTGAAGGTCAAAGCCGCCCAATTTTACCCGACTGTCTCAGGAAGAGGGGCATTATTTACAAGTCATTACAATGCCATTTAGATTTAGCAAATTTCTCCACAATTTGGAAAATGTAACCTTTTATTATAATTTTATAAAATGCGAAAATGGCATCAGACTATTGTCATGTCCATGTTAATCTACGTGGTGGTAGTGACGTCAATAACCCTGTACTACCCAATGTCAGGGTGGTTCCCACAAATATAATGATAAAAAATGCCACTTTAGATCTCGTAGATTCTACTGTATTTCCAAAATGCAATGGCGTCCTCATATCCATAAACTGGCGAAAAGGCTCAGCTCTGCAGCGTACGCAGTCAAAAAAATTCGAGAAATATCAGACGTAAATACTGCTAGATTAGTATATTTTAGTTATTTCCACAGCTTGATGTCTTACGGTAACTTGCTGTGGGCAAATGCCGCGGATATAAATACAATCTTTGTTTTACAAAAACGAGCCGTTCGCGCAATTTATCAATTAGATGGGTTTAAAGTTTAAGTTTAATATTCTAACCTTTTAGTCACAGTACATTTTTAAATCTAATCCAGAGTATATTCTACCTGTATACCAAATTTCATCTAAATCCGTTCATCCGTTTCGCCGTGATTGAACAACAAACAAACAAATCAACAAACATCCAAACTTTAGCATTTATAATATTAGTTAGATAAGTATTTATTAACAAAAAAATATGTCTTTTATGTAGTATATCAATCATCTGGAAACCACAACACAAGCCTATAGTCGCTACAAGTGGAACTAGGTGGAATTGTGTGCATGTCCAAGGATATTTATTTATTTATAATGAAAGGTTACATTTCCAAATTGTGAAGAAATTTGCTAAAATATAAATCCAAATGGCATTGCAATGACATACAATGATAATATACACTCGATACCCTCCTTCGTGAATGGGTTTACCCTCTTAAAGAGACTATAGTATATTGATAACCTAGGTAAGGTTACGGTGTTTAACCGTAGCATAATGGTTTACTGCAACATAAACGCATATCGCTTAGTCAGCGCCAATACCAATATTATATATACGCTTGTTCACTATTGGTCAACGGGTTGGTTCTTGACCTCAATTACTATAGACAACGAGTCTTATTTAAGGAACCCCCCCGTCCTCGACCAACCACCATCTTTAATACCACAAGACAAGTCACGTATGGTTTTCTAATTTACCCTAAAAACAAATACAATACAAACTCGTAAATCCGCATCGCGTCGATTCGAAAAAGCCTACACTCAATACACATTCATTACCAGCTAAACCCTGGATTGACAACGCAAACAAGCGACTGTAATGACATGTGACAAATCTGAGATTCATGCTCGCAAACATCCGCTCGAAACCGATGGATTTTCTCGAATTAATTGTCATTCGGGCGATAGACGCGACAAATGACAGCTACAATTTGGTCGGCTCAAAAACGGGACCGCAGCGCTGTCAATGTGACAGTGACAGTAGGACACTGAACAGTTGATTTTGAAATGAAAGCTTATTATAGGGTTGTGACTGAATAAAAAATATATTTCGTGTTCGAACCCCGCTAGGATTAAATCTTTATGTGATTTTATAGTAGACTTTCGAAATTAGCCTTTAAATACATTTAAAACCACCCTTAAACGGAAACTTTGCGTTAAAGTATAAAATTTCTGAATATCTATAGATGATAAGAATGCATGGACATGAACCGCTCAGCGATATCCAGTCTATTATTTTCTTTTTTTTTTGCTTGAGTTTCTTGCTTGTTTTTCTCTGGGGGACTCTGCCTTGTGAATGAGCGAAAATTGTATCTCATGAGATTTTCAAATGTTATTTTTATAACTTACGAAATTTATTACGAAACGAAAACCGCCTCCGTGGCTCAATGTAAACAACATTGGGTTTACGATCCGGAGGTCGCGGGTTCGATCCCCAGCGGTGTACATATCGAGTACTCGGTTTGGTTGGTGTTAGGGCATTTTAAATGTCCGCCTGATTAGCTACCACCATCTTATCTAAAAGCAGCAATGTTAATAGCATTGTTGTGTTCCGATTGTCAGAGATAAGATAGCCAGTCCCCCAAATGTGTTGGGGTTTCCGGGTCACTCTGCCACCTTCGGCTTCATCTTTACTTAACGTCAGGTGTGATTGAGGTCAAGCACTAACCTGTTGTGCATAAAACAAACTTTTTGGTAGTGAGTTTGATGAAGACCAACATTTTATTCCCGGGTCATGGATTTTTACATAAATATTTATGTTTATTTGTCCGCTATCTAATATATAGGCTTTACCTAGTTTGAGACTAGCTCATAGGTGTAATTGCCCGAAATATTGATCTCTTTATTCAATTCTGAGTCTCTGACGCAAAAAGTTGGATATTATAAATATTGATCGCTTGTTTTCTCGGGGGTTCTCTAAATTTTCAATTTATATTTTGTATTGTTAAGCAAAACCATGGTTAACACGTTGCGGGACACACCCGCCTCTCAACGTTATAACAATAAAACTTCTATTGTGTCTGGGATGCGTCCCGGAACGTGTTAAATCACGTATTCTCACGTATAGACATGTAGAATTTTTGAAATAAATTGTTGAAGTTCTGATTATTTTTAAGCCGTCGCGTTGGCACAGTTTGCCAACCCTAGCTGTCAGCCAGTGTGACGCGTATGAATGGCGCGCTTAGCTAACGAGCGGGTACATTTGGAAGTTGAAAAATCGGACTAGTTCGATTCCCCCTTCACTCCTCCCTCCCCCCCATCGCACCCTACTCTCTGATCCGGAACGGAAACTCGTCTCAAATTTTTATTTGGCTATCGAAGGATTTATTTTAGCTGAGTATTAACGCAGTACTAGGGCACCCTTTTCGACGGGTCGAAGTCAGCTGTCAACGTGGTCTAAAAACTTGTTATTTTTATCTGACTTTAGCACCGTACAATATGGGTGAACATACATTACAAAAGAAGTACATCATCATCATTTGACGACCTGTTTGGTGTAGTGGTTAGCAACTCTGGCCACTTATACCAAAAGGTTGCGGGTTCGAATCCCGCTAGGGGCATTATGTTTGTGTGATGAATACGGACATTAGTACCCGAGTTATGGATGTTTTCATTTATAATAAGTATTTATTTACAAAAAAAAAATATTATTGATATACTCAACCATCTGGTATCCACTACACAAGCCTATAGTTGCTTACTGTGGAACTAGATGGCGCTGTGTGTATGTCTGAAGATATTTATTTATTTATTTATTTATTTATTTATTTATTTATTTATTTATTTATTTATTTATTTATTTATTTATTTATTTATTTATTTATTTATTTATTTATTTATTTATTTATTTATTTGTTTATTTATTTATTTATCATTTCACGAATCTCGACTGAAGAGAGTCGACTTAAGAGAGTTTATTACGTCAAGTGGCGTCCTCATTGGATAAATTAAGATTTATTTTTAACATACATACATAACGTCACGATCTTTATCCCAAATGGGTTGGTCTGAGATATCCCAAAATACAGAATAAATGAAACACATCGCTCTGACCTGCTTTCTAGAAGAATTAAAGCTAATTATATTATTTAAAATAATATAATAATTAGAATAATACAGAAATAGCTTTAATTACGGTTATTTTCGAGAATTTTAAATTATTGGTAAAAGCGGTCACTTTTTTTATAATTGTGAATTTTGGCAAATAACCGGGGGTTAATAATAATAATATAATTAAAAGTGTTTACGTATTATTTTTAACTTTTAATAGAAAACAGGTTAGAGGGATGACGTTTTTGATTTATTCTATATTTAAAAAAAAATCTTAATTTATCCAGTGAGCGAGCTACTTGTTATATCTTAATATCTTTATTGTCCACAAAACTGTTACAGAAATATGCATTGTATATAAAATGTACAAAGGCGAGCTTAACTCCGATAGAGTTTTCATACCAGCAAACCTTAGAGATACATAGTGTTTATTAGATTTGGGCTATTTCGGTATTATTTATAATTAGATTTTTTTTTTATGATTGACTGGATTCGCGTTTGACCACAATCTCACTTGATGGAAAGTGACGATGTGGTCGGAGATTAAGCACCCGATCTCAGTAAATACCTATTCACTCTGCTCTTGAAGATCCCAAGGATGTAGGCTTCTCGAATGCAAGTCAGAGATATTTTTTTAGTTATTCTGTATTTGAAAAGAAATCTTATCCAATGAGGGTGTTCGGGAAGTAATATAAAATAATATTTCTTTAGAAGATTTGAACGCTTCAGAAGAAACTAAATTATAATAAAGCGTTCAAATCTTTTTAATAAATATTATTTTACGTTCCTTCCCGAACATAAATGTTCCCGTGTTTCGGCACCATTTATGTTCGGGAAGGAACATAAAATAATTTTTCTTTAGAAGATTTGAACGCTTCAGAAGAAACTAAATTATAATAAAGCGTTCAAATCTTTTTAATAAATATTATTTTATGTTCCTTCCCGAACATAAATGTTCCCGTGTTTCGGCACCATTTATGTTCGGGAAGGAACATAAAATAATTTTTCTTTAGAAGATTTGAACGCTTTATTATAATTTTTTATTATAGTTTCTTCAAATAACAAACAAAATGCCCAATCGGCCATTGCGATGAGAGAGAGAAGGACGAATAGCCTCCGCTGTCAGAGACAAGGAAGCCCGTTCGTTTCGAACAGAGGGCGCCACTGAACGGAATAATCCCTCATCGTCTGCACGTTGTATGGGTGAGCTTCCGTACGGCAGCTCAGCTTACACTGGCATTGTTACGCGTGACGTAGCCGACAGTACAACACTTCTAAACATTAAACGCAGTCAAGTGAGTAATTCATCTGTGGCTTTTAACAAAAGCATCTTTTAATTAAAAGAGTATTTACCAAACAAACCGTGAAAACGTAATTTTATAGCCATTCCCTTGGTAATTTTAATTAAATTTCAAATAATATTAAGATAGCTAAAAGATGTTTTTGAGTGTTTCAGTGAAATCAAAGTGAATTTAACGAGTTTCGTGTATATAGCAATTTTCACTCGCAAAAGCACTTAAGTATACATTAGATATGATAAAATTATGTTCAAAGAACATTGTAGGCTGGCAGGTATTATCTATATTACTTGTGTATTAGCCAAATCTGATATAACAGAGGGATTACTTGTAAGTTATTCATCTCATGTTTAGGTGAAGTAGGTATTTACTGTATTTTTTTTTCTTACAGGTAAGTTCAAAGGCTGTGATGGTGTTTCGTTAGCTACGCAGTTAAATTGTGAGTAGTTTTCTACAATAAGGGTATGTTATACATACATAACGTCACGACCCTTATCCCAAATGGGGTGGTCAGAGATATCCCAAACAATAGTGTTTGGGTGTGTTCAAGTTTAATGATTGAAACAACACCCACGGTTCACCTTATGTAATTTACAGAATTGCACACGTGACAGGGCATGAGCCCATCGCCGTTAAAACGTGCAAATCCATAGATGTTTTTAGTGGAAAGTCCCTTAGTCGCCTTTTACGACACCCACGGGAAGAGACGGGTTATTGGCGTAACCACACGGCACAACTTACACTAATTGTCCCAAACTAAGCAAAGCTTGAGGATAAACAAACATAAATGTTTATATTAACCTATGAAATTGGCGTTTTGTATGAAGAATTTCATTAAGACTGTTTTCTCCATACAAACATTTTTGTTTTTTTTTTTTGGGAACGGAAAATCCAAATTTAGCTAAACTTTGTGTGTATTATCGGATAACATTAAGTTAAGTATAGGCTAGGCAGCGTTAATTTTTAAAAGTAACCGCTTTATAAAAGTTTCATCGAATCTAAGAAATGATTATGGGAGGCACATGAAAAGAGCTCTGCTCAAATTTTTTTTATTATGTGATTTAGCCCAGAAATTAAAAAATATTTCAAGTGTAACCTTGAAATAATATTCCATTTTCCAAATAAAAAACAAATTTGGATATAGCTTTGAAAATCGCAGGAATTGGTACATTATGATTAACGAAGAAGAAAAACTCCAGTTTCATAGGTAAAGACCCAATATTTTTAGATCCAGAAAATATGCACCTTTGGCATTAATAATGGTCTAATCCTAAATTTTTACATCTTTCTCGTTAGCGTATTTGTGGCGAAATCGTCTGACCGTTAAACAGTCGATTCCGAAGTCAATGCGGTGGCCTCAAGGCTTGAAAACACTATCAGTTTGCATACCTCTGACACATCTCCGCATTTTAACCGCCTCCGTGGCTCAATGTAAACAACATTGGGTTTACGATTCGGAGGTCGCGGGTACGATCCCCAGCGGGGTACATGTTTAAGTACTCGGTTTGGTTGGTGGTAGGGCATTTTAAAATGTCCGCCTGGCTAGCTACCACCATCTTATCTAAATCTGCCGCCAAGCAGCAATGTTAATAGCATTGTTGTGTTCCGGTTGTCAGAGATAAGATAGCCAGTCCCCCAAATGTGTTGGGGTTTCCGGGTCAGTACGCTTCCATCTTCGACCTCATCTTCACTTAACATCAGGTGTGATTGAGGTCAAGTACGAAACTGTCGTGCATAAAAAAAAAAAATCTAGGACACAATGCTATTGATTTACAATCACTCGTATGAAAATATAGTCACTTATCCAAGGTTTAACCACGCCAGACGTTGCTTAACTATCAAATCAAATCAAATCACTCCATATTAGGTTAGTAAGTCTTAGTTTATGTTAGTATAAAATTGGTTATACAACAATAATAATAAATAAAAATAAAATTTAGAAAAATGTCAAATATCAAATGTCAACTTTGAACCTACTTAAAAGCGCTGTCCAGTGACTAGCAATAGGACACTCCTGTTTGCCTCCAACCACCCTCAAGATACTGTTGGTGCTGCCGCACACTCTACTCATCAACGAGACCACTTTCTTACGCACAATCGCGTGGAATCCGTCGGTGCGGGCCTCGGCGAACATGCCAGAGGCGCTACAGAAGCGCGGCAGCCCCAACAATAACCTGAAAGTGTTATTGTCCTGGACTCGCAAGGCGCCGTAGGTCTTCTGCGTATATCTCACACATATGCTTATTGAAAACAAATAGCGAATGCGACTACGCTGCGCACGTTTCAGTATAATCTAATCCAACTAACAAATGTATCTGTTTCTTTCATCTTTTAAACGACTCTATCAGAATTAGTGATAGTATGTTCGAGAGGTAAGTTCGCACACTTAGAAACAAATGAATAGCGCATTTTTTCTCCTGGAAGTGCCATTCCACTGCAGTAGTATCCATTACCGTTACTTACTATGCTGTTACCGTAGTCGGGTCGACCTTATGATGTCGCTTTACACGGAGACGGTGCGTCTGGAAGTGACTAGTTTTTCCTCGACTGTCCCAGGAAGGCGAGTCATGTTTTGTGGGTGCATGTATGTGTGTAGGTATGTACATATATTTCTATGTTACCTTCCTGTATTATAAGTGCAAGGTGTCCTTTGATCCCCAAAGAGTCAAGGATACATTTATGGTAAAAAGTACAATATGGCGACCTCAAAATACAAAATAGTTCCTTCTTTCAAGCATACTGCGAATGGCATAACTGATATTGAAGTAGTGGAAGTACTCTTTTTTTGTTCCTTACTTGTAGTGGGGTTACCTTTAATGTTTTGCAAGTTGCCGTCATAGGTTTTTGTTGTCCTCAGGCTGAGAAGTTGTCAAATCGCTTCCTGTTCTTCAGACGTTGTGTTATGTTTGAAGCGTCCAGAAACGAGCTTAGCTTTTGAAACGGATTGAATTTCAAAAAGTGTACCTACATTCAAAAATAGAATGTAGACAGAATATATATGTGTGTACGATATGTATGGCAAAGTATATATAAAAAAATAATGTACTTGTCATCTTTAAACGAAGCTATTGAGAATGAACAACGCACTTACTTTTACAATAATATTGGTCTAGATTTATGTCGGAATTAAAAAAAAAAGTTTTTATTCCACCCATCTTTAAAATAAACTTTATATAATATTACTAGCTTTCCGCCCGCGGCATCGCGTGCATGGAATAACTTTATTGCGGATATTTGTTTATCCCGCTGGAACTACTCACTTTATCGTGATAAAAAATATCCTATGTCTTAATTCAGTGTATTTTATACCTATATACCAAATTTCATTCAAATCCGATCAGCCGTTTCGCCGTGATTGAACAATAAACAAACATCCAAACTTTCGCATTCATAACATTAGTTAGATATTAGGTCTCTTCTAGCGTCATCATATATCGATGCGTAGTCACAGATCGTTGGCAAACCGAACGGCTGCAGCAGTGCTGGAAACGCCGCAATGTGCTCATGTTGCGTTAGGTTCATCCTCGCTCGTTATTTGCAGCACTTCCAGCAATTGTAAACCAATGTCACAGGCCGTTGGCAAGCGGACCAGAATATAGAGTATATAACCATTGGTCTGGAGTGCTAATAGTGTTGAACGAAACTGGACTTGATCATGTCCTCGGCTATAAGATTAAATACAATTCTGAACTTCGAAACTATAGTCGATGTGCGAGAAAAGATATCTTCTTCAATTTAAGAGCTATGCTCTTGTCGGTGTAGGAATGACCACGTCGTTAGGCTTTTTGGCGGGATGTCGGCGAGTGAAGTTGCATTTTTGTTTGTTCATAATTCTTATAATTTGTGCATTCTGACTTTTGAAGCTTAATAATGGCATGTTCAGCAAAAGTTAGTGAAGGGAAGTGTAAATTAAAGTGCGTAACGAAGGTTTCGGGTTCCCAGAAGAAGCCGGCAAAATCTTTTGTAAATCTGCCACTTTACTGAAGAATGACTTGATCGTGACTAGACTCTGTAGTATACGACGAATTACTTGTTTTGACTGAGACTAACTTATAAACTGAAGAAATAAAACTAGGCTGTATGGGCGTATATCCCTTTGCCTTCTCCGAGAGGAGTGAATAAAACGACCACGTCGTTATTTAAATCGAGGACGGAAGTAGAGAGAGAAGATTAAATATGTAAAATAAAGCGAAGACCACACATGCACGAAGAAAACAAACAATAGCTTCTTATCCCTTTAAAGTGAACAATTTTTCGATGTTTCGGCGAACATCGCTCTCTACACAATTAAAGTGAAGGTCTGTGAAAGTGCGAACAATGTTGATGTACTGCAAATATATTTAAATAGGCATAATTATACCTAATAAATTTTCAGTATTTGTTGCCAATAAATAATAAATAAATATCTTTGCACATACACACCGCGCCATCTAGGTCCACAGTAAGCATCTAGGCTTATGTTATGGATATGGTTGATTAACTACACTAATATTTTTTTTTGTAAATAAATACATGTATAAATGAAAAACACCCATAACTCGGAAACACATGTCTGTATTCATCATACAAACATATGCGCCTAGCGGGATTCGAACCCGCAACCTTTTGGTATGGTAGCAGAGTTTCTAACCACTACACCAAACAGGGCGTCAATAAATTTCTTTCTTTCATTCATTGCGTTTTAACCGCGGAGATTTAAGACAAAATATCTTATCTAGTTTTTTATTTAGTTTCATTGTTCGTTGTAGTATTGTTTTCTTTTGCCCACAATTGATGCTTTAACCTAAATTTACTCCGTTTCCTACTTCAATTCTCAGGTGGCTGGACAAGATCACTTAACGAGATGTCCACTTTTATATATGTATGTTAGTACTCTGTTTTGATGTAACAAAGAATACTTGAGGGTTTCAGATGACAGTTACCACTTCCGACCTCATCAAATTGTTCTAAGGCAATTGTTACACTGTCTGGAATAATTATTATATTATACTATGCATTATTGCACAACTTGCTGTTAAACACCAAATTTACTCAGTTTCCTATTTCAAAGCTCAGGTTGGCTGGAAAAGATCTTAAAGAGATAATATTAATTATTAACATATCATCAGTACCATAGATTATTTATTATTGAAATAAAATGGTATTGCATTAAATTGTATTCAAATTCTTAATTTCCGTAATATACCTAGTTGTTAACAGGATTCAAATCCGCGACCTTCACAGTATAACAGTCGCTAACCACTACACCAACTTGTCGTTATGAGAATCGCATTATTAATATCTAAGATTTTAGCCTCAAAAGTTTATACCGAATACCGTAAGGACCTCTCTTAACGTTTATCGAAGACCGTCGACCTCTGCAGTTACTTAGTGTAGCGCAGCTGGGAATAGCAGAATTGACTCTGTACATTTGCTTTCAACAGGAACTAGTGTTTTATCACCTTGCCCGTAGGCAGTAATTGAAATAGAATCTGTTGGCTTTGACAATTTTGATGTAAGTGTACAGCTGTACGTTTTAACATCTACCCTCCGATCGTTACCTAGTTTACGACACAGAAGTATTTGGTTTTTGTTCTAGCAATTTACTATCTTCTTCTTCAATTTAAGAGCTATGCTCTTGTCGGTGGAGTAACGACCATGTCTCTCTACTTTCCGCCCTCGTTTTAACCTCTTGGTACGACATGACATTCACCTTTTCTTTCACTTGGTCAAAGTAATTACGCCTAGGTCTTCCCCTTCCTCTGTTTCCTTCAATCTTTCCCTCAATTTTGTTCTTCAAAAACATATCGTGTCGTATCAAGTGACCTATCATCTTTCCTCTTCAGTTCTCAATTGTGGCTAACAGGTATCTCTTCTCCTTTACCATCACTAACACCTCTTCATTTGTTCTCTTCTCGGTCCAGCTTATTCCCTCCATTCGTCTCCAGCACCACATCTCGAATGCCTCTAACCTTTCCCTATCCCTTTGTGTTAATGTCCATGTCTCACAGCAGTATAAAGCTATACTCCATACATAGCATTTTATCAGCCGCTTTCTAGCTTTTTTGCTTATTTTAGCTTTAAATAGATGTTTTTTGTTATAAAAGCCCTTTTTGCCATCGCTATCCTTATGACTATGCCTGGAGTACACCTCGAGTCACTTGTGATCAAACTTCCTAGATATTTAAACGAGTTGACCTGTTCTATTGTCTTGTTGTGAATATTTATAGGACAATGTGCTGGTTTTGACTTTGAAGTTACTAGTGTTTTTGTTTTTGAAATATTGATTTTGAGTCCTGTTTCCTTGAATATATTATCCATTTCTTGAATTAGATCCTGTTATTGATGTGAGTTTTCAGCTAGAGCTGCTATATCATCTGCAAACCTGATAAATTGAATCCTTTCACCGTTAATTTTAATTCCTCCTTTATGTGACTCAGATATTTTGTGTATTGCTGACTCTATTAATAAATTAAAGATTAATGGTGAGAGTGGGCATCCTTGTCTAACACCTTGTCTTATTTTTGCTGTTCTCTTTTCTTCACCTATTTCTATTATGGTTTTCTGATCCTTGTAAAGCTGGTATATGATTCTTCTTTCTCTGTAATCCATACCCATTCTCTGTAATCAAGATGTTCATAATTTTTTTCCAGTCCACTTTATCAAAAGCCTTTTCCAGATCAATGAAAGCTATGTGTGTATCAAGGCTCAAATCCATCCGTCTGTCTATAATTAATCTTAGTGCCAGTACAGCTTCTCTTGTCCCTTTATTTTCTCTAAAGCCATACTGGTCAGGTCCACGTATCTGTTCTGACATGGGTCTAATTCTATTTTGAATAATTTTTAAAAGTATTTACTATCTAACTAATCTAAAAAGCGAAAGTTTGGATGTTTATTTGTATGTTTTGTTAATCAACGGATGAACGGATTTAGATGAAATTTGGTATATCGCTTATACCTAGTATTTGGTTTTTGTTCTAGTAAAAATGTTATCTAAGATTAGATAACATTTTTACTACCCGATCAAGACAGGGGCCTAAACTAGGAAAGCTGGAATTTAGATTAGTGGAGGAAGAGTCATAAATTGCAAGCGTTCATGTGTGAGTGTGCGTGTCTGTGTGTGCAAGTAGATTTATAGTAAGTATCAATAAATTTTACCCAATACTAATCTAAATTACAAACCAAACAGTTTCTCCTAATAAAAGTGACATATTTTCGTATCTACATCCAACAAACAAATTATCTCCATAGCGAGAAGTCAAATTACCCTCCAAGTGCATGCTTGCAAATAACAGGTACGTATCTAGTATAAATAAGTGCCCTCATATGGAGTACCTAGCTCTTTTGTCCCATAAAGGCGTCGCAGATAACGCGGCCCCGACAAATGGGCGCTGAGCAGTCGTTACGGTTGCATAATGGCTTCTCTTCCAGGGTCGAATGTAGGTTTTTGTGCGCCCCCAGGTATTTGAAATTAATGAATGGTGGTAGCAATATCATTTTTACTTCTAAAAACTAATAATAAATAAAAAAAAACTTGCATTGGAAAATAGATTCGGAAGGCAGTTAAAATAATACTTTTTTTACCTACATTAATTAATGATTTTCACGTGATAGACAAAACATTAAAGCATTATAGAAATATAATACAATGCAATGCGATAAATCGTTTTCAATTTAATTAGGTGAAAACCAGTGCTGAGCGATTTATGTCACTCAGTGTTTACTGAGACTGTTGTATTACCTAGCTAGTCATAGAGCCGTATTGGTGGATCGATCTTGAGTTTGGGATCTCGTTTCGGTCTCAATACTATATATTTTTAATTTTTTGATATTATTTTAATATGCAATTCTCAAGCGTCAGCCCATGGCCATCTTAGTCTTGAGAGCGGTTTATTGATACGGGCCTTAGTCACCTCTGTTTTGGTTTCTTGTATGTTGTTGTGGTTTTTTTTTTCTTTGGGTGTGTGGAATTTTTTTTATGCGAACTTTTTACCGAACGACCCATTATCCTTTATGTATTGTCTGTGATCAATGTGGCGGTGTTTTCCAAAACCGTTGAATTAAATACGAATAAAGTTATATTTGTTCCATTTGGATGAATGAAAGGAGACTAACGAAAAAGATATACGATGCGAATGTGGATGGTAGTATTGGTAGAGGATGACCACGGCGAACGTACCTATCTTGATCAAATCGGAGACGTCTTAAAGAAAGTCAAGAGTACCCCAAGCCGACGAGCATGCATGAAAAACCTTATGAGAGTGAATGAAGCAAAGACGTGTGTCAGGATCGTAGCAAGTGAAAGTCTATGGTTTCTGCCTACCCCTCCGGGAAATAGGCGTCAATTTATGTATGTATGTTTCATTTGACTTGCCAGATGCGTTACAGTGGTAAACATATGGCATTTTAGCATTTCTAGCGCCCCTGTTCAGCGCCTCCCTTGAAACACACCTGCGAAGCTCACCGCCTCGTTGATATAGACTCGTGATATTAAGCCCCTCAGATACTGCAGCGAGGAACGTCTTCCACGGTGGCAGCTTTATGACGTGCACGCTAGGTTACCGTGGAAGTCAGACGACTAGAATTATTAGGTATGTTTCAAGTAATGCTAATGGTCCACTTGGAGTTATGGAGTTATGCTTTAATTTACTCCCCCCTCCTGATGTTCCTAGGCGATCCTGCATTACAAAAACACTTGCCTGTCCTAGAGCCACCACAAACTTTCTTTTTCACTCCTTTAGTGTTCAAGCAGCCATGATGTGGAATAAACTGCCAAAATTAATTCAGGACAGCCCTTCAATTACAGTATTTAAGAAAAGGCTAAAAGAGCATTACCTCTCCCATCTTTCGTGATATTATCTTACAGAATTCTCTTGAACAAATTACTTTAAAATATGACACATCCTGCAAGGAGTTAGGGGAGCTCACGGCGGGAATGGATGAGCTTTTACAATTATCAAAGTTCAATACTGAAAGGTTTGAATCATTGACCAACAATTGCCAGTGTAATTGTGACCAAGCCTCATTGCATTGTGTCTCATCCATGCCACCTGTGCATGAAATCACCCCATCCTTGCCAATGCTGCAAGCGCCCTGTGTTGCTGCTCACTCTGGTTCCTTCTCGCAGTCGTCGGTCTCTAATGATGTGCATGATATAGTGATGTTCAGTGATGAAATTGGTAAGAGTATGGGTTTACAACTTACCCGTAATCTGGGTCAGGCAATAATTAATTATTGTCTGCCCGGAGCCACCTATATTGACATTTTAGAAAAAATACTATCTTACAATTTTAAGAAAAACACAACTCTTGTTGTATTCATCGGTAGAAGGGGAAATGCCAGCAGGAAAAAGATTGTTCAATTATTTTCAAAATTGAACATTTTGACCAATGTTGACAAAATTATTTTATTTGCGCTGCCTTTCAGCCAAAGTCTGACAGAGAATGAAAATATTACTAGACATAATTTAAATATGCTATTGCATAACATGTCATGTCATGACAATAAATTTCATATAATAGATACAAATAAATTTATTAAGAACTGTTATACTTTGACTAAAGATAATTACTATCTGTCTAGATATTTTAAGCGACAAATAGCTGAGTTGCTATCATATTATATAATTAATTCTGCCAAATCCTTGGCAAACACGACAACTGTTTCTATTGAGCAGTCAACTGACATTGAACAATCCTTGGAATCGATTCCAAGTTATTTAAATTAATATATAAGACAACAGAGGGTAACTCTGGCAATTTGTTAAAATTAAATAAAAATCAACCTTCATGTAAAAAAATTGAGCCCTCATCTAAATGTAAGAGTAACAAATTAAACCTAGTACATCAGAATATTCAGGGCATTTTGGGCAAAGAGCTGGAGATTGAGCTATTCATGAACTGTCACAATATTGATATATTATGTATTACAGAACATTGGTTAAAACAGGGTCAGTTCATGTTTAGCTTTAAAAATCATCAGGTTTCAAGTTCGTTCAGTAGGGATAAAGCGGTACGGGGCGGTTCCTTAATTATTACCAATAATAAATTAAAACACCGGGAACGCTCGGATATAGTGAATCTCTCTATTGAGCGAACTACTGAGTTGGCCTGTGTAGAGCTTGAGCGGCTTATTGTAATGAGCGTATACAGACCCCCCAGTTCATCTTATGACTTGTTCGAGGAAATTATGGACGAAGCATTAGGTAAAATTAGTAACAATAATAAATTTATTGTAGTTTGTGGCGATTTTAATGTAAATTTATTAGAAGTGAGCAGTCTCACTAATAGACTTAAAACTATATTTTTAAGTTATAATCTTGTTCATAATTTCTCTGTGCCAACTCGAATAACACCAACTTCATCGACCTGTATTGATAATGTTTTTGCAAACTTCGATCTGAGTGATAAATCTATTATAAATAAGTTAACATCAGACCACTGTGGTCAATTAGTCTCGATTAACATACCCCTTAGCAAGTCTTTGGAAAGAAATATTATGTGTGTTCCTGTAAATGATGGTCGGCTCAAGCAATTTAGACATAATGTTATGGCAAAATTGTATGACTTGACAAATGTTATGTATGAGAGTCCGAATGAATTATATAATTCATTATTCACTTTGGTAGAAAATGAGTGCAAAAATATTTTCAAAGAAAAAGTTATAAGAATAAATAGTGGTTTAGTATTTACTGATTGGGCGACTGTGGGAATCCATAAAAGTCGCCTGAAGTTATATGATCTTTATCATGAAAGGACATATAACACTAGTCCAGCTTTTGCTGATTATGTAAGAAAATATTCCAAATTATTTAAACGTGTTTGCACCTTAGCAAAGACAAATTTTATAAAATCCAAAATTAAAAATAGTACAAACATTGTGAAAACCACATGGACAGTTATAAACAGCGAAACTGGAAAAGTTAAGGCTAGCGATTCAAATATGGAACTAAAAATTAACGATTGCATCCTTAATACAGACTTGGAGGTTGCAGAAGCATTTGAAAAGTTTTTCACAGATATTCCAATAACAACCACGAAGTCACTTAAGTCATCTCCCACCGTAGCCGAATCTTTACTCAGAATGAATAGCGATGTCCCGAATGTGCAACTGAAAATATTTAGACATGTTAGTCCAAATGACATCATGAAAGCGTATAAATCACTGGAAATGAAAAAAACCACTGATCTCTATGGTCTTTATGTTAAAATAGTTAATTCCATCATTGATTGCATTGCACCACACTTAGCTTGCATCTTTAATAAATGTGTAGACAGTGGTGTATTTCCTGACTTGATGAAACAAAGTAAAGTAATTCCATTATTCAAAGCTGGTAGTACATCAGACCCCACTAATTTTAGACCCATTTCAATTCTACCAACTTTTAGTAAAGTTTTCGAAAAACTAATTTTAAATCAATTGTTGTCTTACTTCAATACTAATAATTTAATGACTTCAAAACAATTTGGATTCACACGGGGTCGCTCAACAACCGATGCCGGTGTTGCGCTTATTGAATATATATTTGAAGCATGAGAAGATTCGCAGGATGCGATAGGTATTTTCTGTGATCTATCCAAGGCCTTTGACTGCGTTCATCATGATGGTCTGGTCAGGAAATTACGCTACTATGGCATTATAGGCCGTGCCCTCAACCTTTTGGAATCGTACTTGTGTAATCGAGTTCAAAGGGTTGATGTCAATGGTAAGAGGTCGTCAGGGTCTCCAGTTTGCATAGGTGTTCCACAGGGCTCAATTCTCGGGCCATTCTTATTTCTTGTATATATTAATGATCTACCCAATTGTATAAACGGAAACCATGAGATAACAATATTTGCTGATGACACCTCCTTGCTCTTCAAAGTTAGGAGACGACAGAGAACTCTTGACGACGTGAATAGTGCTATCTCTAAGGTGGTTGAATGGTTTACGTCAAATAACCTACTTCTTAATGAAAAAAAAACCAAATGCATAAAATTTTCACTACCTAATGTCAAACAGGTAGCTAGTACTATTTTAATAAAAAACGAGGAGTTGGAGCTTGTGGACACTACTCTATTTCTAGGCATTATGTTAGATAAAGGACTACAATGGGGTCCACATATCGAAAGGTTGTCGAAACGTCTCAGTTCTGCAGTGTTCGCAATAAAAAAAATCCGCTATTTAACCGACGTGGACACCGCGAGGCTGGTATACTTCAGCTATTTCCATAGCATAATGGCTTATGGCATTCTGTTATGGGGAAATGCCGCGAACATAAATTGTATTTTTGTTCTGCAGAAGCGAGCGGTTCGTGCGATCTACAAGTTAGGCTCCCGAGTATCTCTGAGGAATAAATTTCAAGAAATCAATATATTAACTTTGGCATCGCAATATATTTACGAAAACTTAATGTACGTAAGAAAGAATCTGTATTTGTTTAGGAAAAATTGTGAAATACACAATGTTAATACAAGATATAAAAATAAACTTGCTGTCCATAGCAGTCGCTTACACAAAGTCACTAAGTCATTCAAGGGACAATGTATACGCTTTTACAATAAGGTTCCGGTAGACATTCAAAATTTGCCTTTAAATAAATTTAAAACAACCATTAAACGGAAACTATGTGCCAAAGGCTATTATAAAAATTCTGACTATCTGGATGATAAGAATGCGTGGACATGAACCGCTCGCCATTATCCAGTATATTTTATTCTTATTTTCTTTGTCGAATCATAAATTTTACAATTAGGTATCTCAAATTGTATTTGTATTGACTTATTTAAAAAGAGCAACCCTGGAGTTTCTTGCTCGTTCTTCTCTGGGGAGACTGCCTAGTGAATGAGCGATAACTGTATGTCATGACGATTTCAAATGTTATTCTTATAACTTACGAAATAAAAACATTTTTGATTTTGATTATTAGTATGTGTATGTAGGTTTATAGTATATATATATATATATATATATATATATATATATATATATATTTAAATTATGTTATGTATATATTTCGCAGTAGGTATATGTAATATATTTAGAGTAAGTTTATTATTCAGTTATCTTTTCTTTTTTTATTTGTTTTATTATTCGTTATATGATTTTTTCTTTTGCACACAATAAACTGCTAAACCCCAAATTTACTAAGTTTCCTATTTCAATGCTCAGGTTGACTGGAAGAGATCTCTTAAAGAGATAAGTCCACCTTTGTACGTGACCTATTGTTTGTACTCTGTTATTGTAATATTTTGGTGCAATAAAGAATATGGTTGTTTCAAAGGTGACGAGTACTATATCAAGGCCAGGGCGATAGAAAATACCAAAGTTATCAACCTGACACACTTAAGTAAGTTAGATAAGTAGACATTGTATGAAGAAAATAGTAAATTAAATTTGTCACGTGATAATTTCATCACCATCATAACAGCCGAAATGTCCAAGCAATAATTACACATACCTACAGCACAAATGAATTTTCGATTTTTTTCCCTTTATCAGCGTTCATACACTGAGCGACATACCTACGGGTGTACTACGCAATAGCTAAAGACGATAGCTCGAATGATAACAGAGCGAAGACGATATTGCGAAAGTACCATTGCTCGAAAGTTTAATTGCGCGATGGTTCATTGGCGCGTAAACTTAATTTTACGACACACAAAAGCGCGAACGTTCATTTGCGCGATTATGAATCTTCTCCTATGACTATGTCAGTCATGTCATGGGCTATGTCAGTGACCTTCGTTCGCTGACGGACGTCTTCGTTCCTGACTCTATCAAGTAGTGAAACGCCCATCATCGCCCTCTCCATAGCTCGTTGCGTGAGCTTGAACGTTGCGTTTATTTTTACCTATATATTAATCCAGGTCCTAATATGTCTACCAACCAAATCCGCCCAGCTATTTAGGCGTGAATAGGTAACAAACATTCATGCGAAAGTTTGGATGTTTGTATTTTTATTTGTTTGTATGTTGCTTAATCAAGGCGAAACGGATGAACGGATTTGGATGAAATTTGGTACACAGGTAGGTATGTTTTACTCCATAAGACATAGGATATTTTTTATCCAGAAAAAGTGAGTAGTTCCCGCGGGATATACAAATTAAACTTATCCGCGGTGAAGTTATTCCACGTAGGCGAAGCCGCCGGCGGAAAGCTAGTTTATAATACTCGTGTGATTAGTGTCATATGATCGAAGAAAAAGTTTTACTTGGTAGTTACTAATGAGACAGGCATTACAACTATATATAGGGTCTATACCTATGAAATTGGAGTTTTTTTTTTACCAATGTACCAATTCCTGCGATTTTCAAAGCTATAACCAAATTTGTTTTTTATTTGGAAAATGGAATATTATTTCAAGGTTTCACATGAAATATTTTTTAATTTCCGGACTAAATCACATAATAAAAAAAAATTGAACAGAGCTCTTTTCATGTGCTTCCTTCTTTCTTTTCTTTTCTTATTTCGCTTTCTTCTTTCTTATTTTTTCTTATTTCTTAGATTCGCTGAAACTTTTATAAAGCGGTTACTTCTTTAAATTAACGCTGCCTATACTTAACTTAATGTTATCCGATAATACACACAAAGTTTAGATACATTTGGATTTGCCGTTCCCAAAAAAAATCAAAAACAGTCTTAATGAAATTCTTCATACAAAACGCCAATTTCATAGGTAAGGACCTTATATTATATAGTTTGATGAATAACGTCACAGCGGCACATAATTGACCCTCTGGTTACGAAATAATGGACGATAAATCGTTGTTGAAGTGTACTTGAATTTAGGTTGTTTGAGTGTAATCGTAGCTACACTCGACGTTATAATGACACTTTCTGAGATGAAACACGTGTAGCTTTTGTTATACCGTTTAAGTACAATATTACAGTGTTCCCTGTAGTAAATTAAATTATATAGAATTGAGGTTTTACACGTAAAACCACGGTTTAGTCGTCTGTCTGTTCGCGATTTAGCTCAGAGGCTCTTAGTGCTAGAAAGCATATATAAATCATGCCGAATAAGTGGTACCTACCTACAATAAAGTCTTGAAGTAATTGGTTTTTGAGTCGTTACCTCCTCTACACGTAACGTGGGGCTAATTGTTTATTTTGTGGGATGTCGTTGGATCGTTCAAAATATTAGAGGTTATCTTAAACAGCTTCTTGATTCAGAGATCGGTTTGCAAAATATTAAGCTTTAAAGTGGTAATTTTTGTTAGTCAAGTGTCGTCTTCGTCCTCCGTCCCTGCCAGCTAAATGGTTGGTTTTGGATACGCGATGAATTCACGGCAGTAGTATATATATAATGTATAACGAAGTTAATATAAGGAAAACTATCACAGGTAAGCAGGCTTTACGTAGCGTAGCGTTCACGGGCAGTTTCCGCTACCAGGCGACGAAATGTTGGAACAACATCCCTCCACCGTTACGACTTCTGACATCTAAGTTTTCTTTCAAGAAGCGAATTAAAGCACATCTGCTAGAAATACAAAAGAAGAATATTCCGAAAGCATTTGCAACATTTCGAATAGCTTAGCGGTGGCTGCTCACAGACAAATTGACTCGTTCGCGTTGTAGGTATTTAGTTAATTATGTTAAGTCCACTTTTTATTTTAAACGAGTATCATTATGATCCATACAATTACTATACACCACCGTACAACATGATCTTTATAGAATACACACTTATGGTTGTTATTGAAAATTTTTGCACTAGTACCCTACCCTCGCTTTCTCTCGCAGGGCACTAGCTGAAAACAGTGTCTTACCGCTATAGGTGAGGATCCACACTGAGCGATGGCCCGTTTGTGGTACAGATACATATACAACTCTATTATAACTTGTAACAGTTGTAACAGTTGTATTTAATTTTAGTTTTTATTTTTATTACTGTGAAATAAGGCTACATTGTGTAAGAATAACACCAAGCAGAATGATTGTTGCGTCGAATATTTTTGTATGTGTTTCTGTAATATGCAAATAAACGCTTTATCTATCTATCTATCTATCTTTAGAAGTTAATGAGTAATAGTCGGAAACTTTATAAATTAGACTTTCCGTTGAAAATATTTATCGAACAACAAAAAGCCTCATAAGCTCAGACGGGCAAATACAGAACCTTGCACTGCGCGTAGCCCGACACGCGCTTAGCCAGTTTTATTCTTTCTAATTTCTGCAATTTTATTTATTTTTAGTTATATAAAAATTATGTAGATTGTGCTGCAAAAGTCAGTGGTTGTCTGCAAGGGAAGGGATGACAGGAAATGTTCAGTTACTCATATATTTATTTATTTCCTTCTTTGGGGGAACTAACAACAAGAATCAAGTATATGTGAGACAATTTAAGATTTTAAGTACATGTTAATAATCAATTCCCACATGTAAGTTTTTAGATAAATAAGTTTCTCAGACTTAGATAAATAAGTCTTAATTCTCTGTCTGAAAAGTCTGTCTTAATTAAAAGACAGACTTTTTAGATAAATAAGTCTTAATGATCTTTATCGCGGACATGTTTAATTTGTTTTGACTTGACTTGACTTTGACGGGATAAAAAAAAACCTGTCTTAATCCAGGGTATATTCTATCTATGTACCAAATTTTATCTAAATTCGTTCATCCGTTTCGCCGTGATCGAGCAACAAACAAATAAACAAGCAGACATCGAAACTTTCGTATTTATAATATTAGTTAGATTAGATGGAGCTTACGTATTCCCCAAGAAGCCCCCAAAATGTTAGCTGGTTTTTTCTTTTCGTTTGTTTGTAGTACACTATTGTTCTGTTGAACAATACAAGCATAAAAATAATAAAAATACAACAAGAATACACAAATAAGTACAAAGGCGAACTCATCATCACATTTCGTCATCATTTCTAGTTGAATAAGATGTGAGAAGACTATACCACAAAGTAACGACATTATTTAATGAAATATTCCACAGTTCCTTTGACATATAAAATAGAATCAGCTAACCCAAAGAGCTACAAATCAGGAGACCTCACACGTGACAGTATTAGAAATATCGTTTTCAATTGAAGTATCTACCTATGTAACTAGGTCCGATTCGTATGCTATAAAATAACGTTCAGAAAGTCGCATAAAATAGACATCGTGAGTGTTGCAATTTTTCTGACTCAGTAGACATTTTGCACGAGAATCCTGATAAGCTCTTTCAGATTCCAATTTCAAATAGAGACGAGCATTTTTAAGATCCGGTTTTCAATACGGTTTATGTCGAGTCTATCCAAATGCGTTTTCTATGAATCATGTAAAAGTTAAGAACTCATTGTTTATTTGTTTTGATTAAAAATGCTTTATTGTAAAGAAAAATAAATACTAAACAAGTTTACTTAAATCTATGCACAAACTCATTGACTTTTTGGGATCATATTCTTGAAGCAACTCTAATTAAAGTTTCTGATAGTTATTGCTATGATTTGTAATACATTAAAATCTGCTACGTACAAAAGAATTGAACCGTAAAAGAGAGACTTTACACCAAAAAGATCGATAGGCTTGCACGTTTCAAAGGCAATGGGCTCACCCCCATAACCATAACCAAACCGTTTATGTTTGGGATATCTCTGAGAACCCGTGACGTTATGAACCTATACCTTGTAGCTTTCCGCCCGCGGCTTTGCCTGGGTGGAATAACATAATCGCGGATATGTTTAATTTGTTTTTAACCTGCGGGAACTACTCACTTTTACTCTGTATACGAAATTTATTCCAAATCAGTTCATCCGTTTCGCTGTGATTAAGCAACAAACAAAACAACATCAAGCTTTTGCATTTATAATATTAGTTAGATGAAATAACAATAAGACATAATTACAAATCTATATCCAACGAACCGGTTCACTTTGCCCATCTCTACAGTGAAGCGACAAATGAGCAGTGAGGCGAACTGTCTCACGAAGTAGTCCACTAACTCAATAAGGCTTTCCTTGAGAACCTAATTTTATGGCTGATTCCTAGACACTTAATACTGCAGATAAGATTCTTGGAAGTTATCTTGCAGCTCTAAGCCACCGCTTCAACTTGTTAAGCCACTATGAGCTTCGACATTGGCCTGGAAACTGGAAATGAATATCTCAAGAGCGTTTATTAGCAATTCATTTAGTTACTAAGTTGTAAGACGTACCATGAACTTCGACTTGAGATTTAGTTTCATTTTAAATTACATAGGTATAGATACAATGGTGAAATTAATATTTAATCTGTTCCTTCGCAGTTTATACACGGTATGTACGTATGAAAAAATATTTCGACATTACCGACAATAGTAATAAACATAACTTAAATTTGAAATGTAAGGACAAATTGGCCACCCCAATGTTCAGACTAAGCAAATTTATGGGAAAAATTTAAAGATCATGTCAAAACAACATTAGCAAAGCATATAGTTATTATGAAACTAGTGAATATCGAATAAGAAACACACTTGGTACATCGACCAGCTTACAAAAATTGTATTAGTTGTATATTTTTTTTTTTAAAAGGACAACTTTGATCCTTTGTGTTTCTTGCGCCGCTTCTATTACCACAGTTGATTTCCCTTTCTGAAGCGGTAGCTTGGACATACTAACTGACAAATAAATGCAATAAGCCCTATAAATCCAGTAGATATAAATTGACATTCAACAAATGATATCATGTATCTTACGTTGAAATAAATGCTTAAAGATTGAAGTTCAGTGTCGTATTCGATATTGCCACAGAGTTATAAAGTTATGGGTGTTTCATTGATTGTGTATTTGGTTGTATGAAGTCACTTTGGATTGGATTGGACATTTGTCTATAAAATGATTGAAAGAAGCGTAAGTAACCTTCATATTCTTGAAAGAGAAAATTTAAAATGATTTTGGAACTGCCGCCGTCGGAACTCACGTACAGTCGGCGTTACAATTACAATCGGTGAATTTGTTTCGTAGATATTAACTCTCACTCTGGTTCCTTCTCGCAGTCGTCGGTCTCTAATGATGTGCATGATATAGTGATGTTCAGTGATGAAATTGGTAAGAGTATGGGTTTACAACTTACCCGTAATCTGGGTCAGGCAATAATTAATTATTGTCTGCCCGGAGCCACCTATATTGACATTTTAGAAAAAATACTATCTTACAATTTTAAGAAAAACACAACTCTTGTTGTATTCATCGGAAGAAGGGGAAATGCCAGCAGGAAAAAGATTGTTCAATTATTTTCAAAATTGAACATTTTGACCAATGTTGACAAAATTATTTTATTTGCGCTGCCTTTCAGCCAAAGTCTGACAGAGAATGAAAATATTACTAGACATAATTTAAATATGCTATTGCATAACATGTCATGTCATGACAATAAATTTCATATAATAGATACAAATAAATTTATTAAGAACTGTTATACTTTGACTAAAGATAATTACTATCTGTCTAGATATTTTAAGCGACAAATAGCTGAGTTGCTATCATATTATATAATTAATTCTGCCAAATCCTTGGCAAACACGACAACTGTTTCTATTGAGCAGTCAACTGACATTGAACAATCCTTGGAATCGATTCCAAGTTATTTAAATTAATATATAAGACAACAGAGGGTAACTCTGGCAATTTGTTAAAATTAAATAAAAATCAACCTTCATGTAAAAAAATTGAGCCCTCATCTAAATGTAAGAGTAACAAATTAAACCTAGTACATCAGAATATTCAGGGCATTTTGGGCAAAGAGCTGGAGATTGAGCTATTCATGAACTGTCACAATATTGATATATTATGTATTACAGAACATTGGTTAAAACAGGGTCAGTTCATGTTTAGCTTTAAAAATCATCAGGTTTCAAGTTCGTTCAGTAGGGATAAAGCGGTACGGGGCGGTTCCTTAATTATTACCAATAATAAATTAAAACACCGGGAACGCTCGGATATAGTGAATCTCTCTATTGAGCGAACTACTGAGTTGGCCTGTGTAGAGCTTGAGCGGCTTATTGTAATGAGCGTATACAGACCCCCCAGTTCATCTTATGACTTATTCGAGGAAATTATGGACGAAGCATTAGGTAAAATTAGTAACAATAATAAATTTATTGTAGTTTGTGGCGATTTTAATGTAAATTTATTAGAAGTGAGCAGTCTCACTAATAGACTTAAAACTATATTTTTAAGTTATAATCTTGTTCATAATTTCTCTGTGCCAACTCGAATAACACCAACTTCATCGACCTGTATTGATAATGTTTTTGCAAACTTCGATCTGAGTGATAAATCTATTATAAATAAGTTAACATCAGACCACTGTGGTCAATTAGTCTCGATTAACATACCCCTTAGCAAGTCTTTGGAAAGAAATATTATGTGTGTTCCTGTAAATGATGGTCGGCTCAAGCAATTTAGACATAATGTTATGGCAAAATTGTATGACTTGACAAATGTTATGTATGAGAGTCCGAATGAATTATATAATTCATTATTCACTTTGGTAGAAAATGAGTGCAAAAATATTTTCAAAGAAAAAGTTATAAGAATAAATAGTGGTTTAGTATTTACTGATTGGGCGACTGTGGGAATCCATAAAAGTCGCCTGAAGTTATATGATCTTTATCATGAAAGGACATATAACACTAGTCCAGCTTTTGCTGATTATGTAAGAAAATATTCCAAATTATTTAAACGTGTTTGCACCTTAGCAAAGACAAATTTTATAAAATCCAAAATTAAAAATAGTACAAACATTGTGAAAACCACATGGACAGTTATAAACAGCGAAACTGGAAAAGTTAAGGCTAGCGATTCAAATATGGAACTAAAAATTAACGATTGCATCCTTAATACAGACTTGGAGGTTGCAGAAGCATTTGAAAAGTTTTTCACAGATATTCCAATAACAACCACGAAGTCACTTAAGTCATCTCCCACCGTAGCCGAATCTTTACTCAGAATGAATAGCGATGTCCCGAATGTGCAACTGAAAATATTTAGACATGTTAGTCCAAATGACATCATGAAAGCGTATAAATCACTGGAAATGAAAAAAACCACTGATCTCTATGGTCTTTATGTTAAAATAGTTAATTCCATCATTGATTGCATTGCACCACACTTAGCTTGCATCTTTAATAAATGTGTAGACAGTGGTGTATTTCCTGACTTGATGAAACAAAGTAAAGTAATTCCATTATTCAAAGCTGGTAGTACATCAGACCCCACTAATTTTAGACCCATTTCAATTCTACCAACTTTTAGTAAAGTTTTCGAAAAACTAATTTTAAATCAATTGTTGTCTTACTTCAATACTAATAATTTAATGACTTCAAAACAATTTGGATTCACACGGGGTCGCTCAACAACCGATGCCGGTGTTGCGCTTATTGAATATATATTTGAAGCATGAGAAGATTCGCAGGATGCGATAGGTATTTTCTGTGATCTATCCAAGGCCTTTGACTGCGTTCATCATGATGGTCTGGTCAGGAAATTACGCTACTATGGCATTATAGGCCGTGCCCTCAACCTTTTGGAATCGTACTTGTGTAATCGAGTTCAAAGGGTTGATGTCAATGGTAAGAGGTCGTCAGGGTCTCCAGTTTGCATAGGTGTTCCACAGGGCTCAATTCTCGGGCCATTCTTATTTCTTGTATATATTAATGATCTACCCAATTGTATAAACGGAAACCATGAGATAACAATATTTGCTGATGACACCTCCTTGCTCTTCAAAGTTAGGAGACGACAGAGAACTCTTGACGACGTGAATAGTGCTATCTCTAAGGTGGTTGAATGGTTTACGTCAAATAACCTACTTCTTAATGAAAAAAAAACCAAATGCATAAAATTTTCACTACCTAATGTCAAACAGGTAGCTAGTACTATTTTAATAAAAAACGAGGAGTTGGAGCTTGTGGACACTACTCTATTTCTAGGCATTATGTTAGATAAAGGACTACAATGGGGTCCACATATCGAAAGGTTGTCGAAACGTCTCAGTTCTGCAGTGTTCGCAATAAAAAAAATCCGCTATTTAACCGACGTGGACACCGCGAGGCTGGTATACTTCAGCTATTTCCATAGCATAATGGCTTATGGCATTCTGTTATGGGGAAATGCCGCGAACATAAATTGTATTTTTGTTCTGCAGAAGCGAGCGGTTCGTGCGATCTACAAGTTAGGCTCCCGAGTATCTCTGAGGAATAAATTTCAAGAAATCAATATATTAACTTTGGCATCGCAATATATTTACGAAAACTTAATGTACGTAAGAAAGAATCTGTATTTGTTTAGGAAAAATTGTGAAATACACAATGTTAATACAAGATATAAAAATAAACTTGCTGTCCATAGCAGTCGCTTACACAAAGTCACTAAGTCATTCAAGGGACAATGTATACGCTTTTACAATAAGGTTCCGGTAGACATTCAAAATTTGCCTTTAAATAAATTTAAAACAACCATTAAACGGAAACTATGTGCCAAAGGCTATTATAAAAATTCTGACTATCTGGATGATAAGAATGCGTGGACATGAACCGCTCGCCATTATCCAGTATATTTTATTCTTATTTTCTTTGTCGAATCATAAATTTTACAATTAGGTATCTCAAATTGTATTTGTATTGACTTATTTAAAAAGAGCAACCCTGGAGTTTCTTGCTCGTTCTTCTCTGGGGAGACTGCCTAGTGAATGAGCGATAACTGTATGTCATGACGATTTCAAATGTTATTCTTATAACTTACGAAATAAAAACATTTTTGATTTTGATTATTAGTATGTGTATGTAGGTTTATAGTATATATATATATATATATATATATATATATATATATATATATATATTTAAATTATGTTATGTATATATTTCGCAGTAGGTATATGTAATATATTTAGAGTAAGTTTATTATTCAGTTATCTTTTCTTTTTTTATTTGTTTTATTATTCGTTATATGATTTTTTCTTTTGCACACAATAAACTGCTAAACCCCAAATTTACTAAGTTTCCTATTTCAATGCTCAGGTTGACTGGAAGAGATCTCTTAAAGAGATAAGTCCACCTTTGTACGTGACCTATTGTTTGTACTCTGTTATTGTAATATTTTGGTGCAATAAAGAATATGGTTGTTTCAAAGGTGACGAGTACTATATCAAGGCCAGGGCGATAGAAAATACCAAAGTTATCAACCTGACACACTTAAGTAAGTTAGATAAGTAGACATTGTATGAAGAAAATAGTAAATTAAATTTGTCACGTGATAATTTCATCACCATCATAACAGCCGAAATGTCCAAGCAATAATTACACATACCTACAGCACAAATGAATTTTCGATTTTTTTCCCTTTATCAGCGTTCATACACTGAGCGACATACCTACGGGTGTACTACGCAATAGCTAAAGACGATAGCTCGAATGATAACAGAGCGAAGACGATATTGCGAAAGTACCATTGCTCGAAAGTTTAATTGCGCGATGGTTCATTGGCGCGTAAACTTAATTTTACGACACACAAAAGCGCGAACGTTCATTTGCGCGATTATGAATCTTCTCCTATGACTATGTCAGTCATGTCATGGGCTATGTCAGTGACCTTCGTTCGCTGACGGACGTCTTCGTTCCTGACTCTATCAAGTAGTGAAACGCCCATCATCGCCCTCTCCATAGCTCGTTGCGTGAGCTTGAACGTTGCGTTTATTTTTACCTATATATTAATCCAGGTCCTAATATGTCTACCAACCAAATCCGCCCAGCTATTTAGGCGTGAATAGGTAACAAACATTCATGCGAAAGTTTGGATGTTTGTATTTTTATTTGTTTGTATGTTGCTTAATCAGCGCGAAACGGATGAACGGATTTGGATGAAATTTGGTACACAGGTAGGTATGTTTTACTCCATAAGACATAGGATATTTTTTATCCAGAAAAAGTGAGTAGTTCCCGCGGGATATACAAATTAAACTTATCCGCGGTGAAGTTATTCCACGTAGGCGAAGCCGCCGGCGGAAAGCTAGTTTATAATACTCGTGTGATTAGTGTCATATGATCGAAGAAAAAGTTTTACTTGGTAGTTACTAATGAGACAGGCATTACAACTATATATAGGGTCTATACCTATGAAATTGGAGTTTTTTTTTTACCAATGTACCAATTCCTGCGATTTTCAAAGCTATAACCAAATTTGTTTTTTATTTGGAAAATGGAATATTATTTCAAGGTTTCACATGAAATATTTTTTAATTTCCGGACTAAATCACATAATAAAAAAAAATTGAACAGAGCTCTTTTCATGTGCTTCCTTCTTTCTTTTCTTTTCTTATTTCGCTTTCTTCTTTCTTATTTTTTCTTATTTCTTAGATTCGCTGAAACTTTTATAAAGCGGTTACTTCTTTAAATTAACGCTGCCTATACTTAACTTAATGTTATCCGATAATACACACAAAGTTTAGATACATTTGGATTTGCCGTTCCCAAAAAAAATCAAAAACAGTCTTAATGAAATTCTTCATACAAAACGCCAATTTCATAGGTAAGGACCTTATATTATATAGTTTGATGAATAACGTCACAGCGGCACATAATTGACCCTCTGGTTACGAAATAATGGACGATAAATCGTTGTTGAAGTGTACTTGAATTTAGGTTGTTTGAGTGTAATCGTAGCTACACTCGACGTTATAATGACACTTTCTGAGATGAAACACGTGTAGCTTTTGTTATACCGTTTAAGTACAATATTACAGTGTTCCCTGTAGTAAATTAAATTATATAGAATTGAGGTTTTACACGTAAAACCACGGTTTAGTCGTCTGTCTGTTCGCGATTTAGCTCAGAGGCTCTTAGTGCTAGAAAGCATATATAAATCATGCCGAATAAGTGGTACCTACCTACAATAAAGTCTTGAAGTAATTGGTTTTTGAGTCGTTACCTCCTCTACACGTAACGTGGGGCTAATTGTTTATTTTGTGGGATGTCGTTGGATCGTTCAAAATATTAGAGGTTATCTTAAACAGCTTCTTGATTCAGAGATCGGTTTGCAAAATATTAAGCTTTAAAGTGGTAATTTTTGTTAGTCAAGTGTCGTCTTCGTCCTCCGTCCCTGCCAGCTAAATGGTTGGTTTTGGATACGCGATGAATTCACGGCAGTAGTATATATATAATGTATAACGAAGTTAATATAAGGAAAACTATCACAGGTAAGCAGGCTTTACGTAGCGTAGCGTTCACGGGCAGTTTCCGCTACCAGGCGACGAAATGTTGGAACAACATCCCTCCACCGTTACGACTTCTGACATCTAAGTTTTCTTTCAAGAAGCGAATTAAAGCACATCTGCTAGAAATACAAAAGAAGAATATTCCGAAAGCATTTGCAACATTTCGAATAGCTTAGCGGTGGCTGCTCACAGACAAATTGACTCGTTCGCGTTGTAGGTATTTAGTTAATTATGTTAAGTCCACTTTTTATTTTAAACGAGTATCATTATGATCCATACAATTACTATACACCACCGTACAACATGATCTTTATAGAATACACACTTATGGTTGTTATTGAAAATTTTTGCACTAGTACCCTACCCTCGCTTTCTCTCGCAGGGCACTAGCTGAAAACAGTGTCTTACCGCTATAGGTGAGGATCCACACTGAGCGATGGCCCGTTTGTGGTACAGATACATATACAACTCTATTATAACTTGTAACAGTTGTAACAGTTGTATTTAATTTTAGTTTTTATTTTTATTACTGTGAAATAAGGCTACATTGTGTAAGAATAACACCAAGCAGAATGATTGTTGCGTCGAATATTTTTGTATGTGTTTCTGTAATATGCAAATAAACGCTTTATCTATCTATCTATCTATCTTTAGAAGTTAATGAGTAATAGTCGGAAACTTTATAAATTAGACTTTCCGTTGAAAATATTTATCGAACAACAAAAAGCCTCATAAGCTCAGACGGGCAAATACAGAACCTTGCACTGCGCGTAGCCCGACACGCGCTTAGCCAGTTTTATTCTTTCTAATTTCTGCAATTTTATTTATTTTTAGTTATATAAAAATTATGTAGATTGTGCTGCAAAAGTCAGTGGTTGTCTGCAAGGGAAGGGATGACAGGAAATGTTCAGTTACTCATATATTTATTTATTTCCTTCTTTGGGGGAACTAACAACAAGAATCAAGTATATGTGAGACAATTTAAGATTTTAAGTACATGTTAATAATCAATTCCCACATGTAAGTTTTTAGATAAATAAGTTTCTCAGACTTAGATAAATAAGTCTTAATTCTCTGTCTGAAAAGTCTGTCTTAATTAAAAGACAGACTTTTTAGATAAATAAGTCTTAATGATCTTTATCGCGGACATGTTTAATTTGTTTTGACTTGACTTGACTTTGACGGGATAAAAAAAAACCTGTCTTAATCCAGGGTATATTCTATCTATGTACCAAATTTTATCTAAATTCGTTCATCCGTTTCGCCGTGATCGAGCAACAAACAAATAAACAAGCAGACATCGAAACTTTCGTATTTATAATATTAGTTAGATTAGATGGAGCTTACGTATTCCCCAAGAAGCCCCCAAAATGTTAGCTGGTTTTTTCTTTTCGTTTGTTTGTAGTACACTATTGTTCTGTTGAACAATACAAGCATAAAAATAATAAAAATACAACAAGAATACACAAATAAGTACAAAGGCGAACTCATCATCACATTTCGTCATCATTTCTAGTTGAATAAGATGTGAGAAGACTATACCACAAAGTAACGACATTATTTAATGAAATATTCCACAGTTCCTTTGACATATAAAATAGAATCAGCTAACCCAAAGAGCTACAAATCAGGAGACCTCACACGTGACAGTATTAGAAATATCGTTTTCAATTGAAGTATCTACCTATGTAACTAGGTCCGATTCGTATGCTATAAAATAACGTTCAGAAAGTCGCATAAAATAGACATCGTGAGTGTTGCAATTTTTCTGACTCAGTAGACATTTTGCACGAGAATCCTGATAAGCTCTTTCAGATTCCAATTTCAAATAGAGACGAGCATTTTTAAGATCCGGTTTTCAATACGGTTTATGTCGAGTCTATCCAAATGCGTTTTCTATGAATCATGTAAAAGTTAAGAACTCATTGTTTATTTGTTTTGATTAAAAATGCTTTATTGTAAAGAAAAATAAATACTAAACAAGTTTACTTAAATCTATGCACAAACTCATTGACTTTTTGGGATCATATTCTTGAAGCAACTCTAATTAAAGTTTCTGATAGTTATTGCTATGATTTGTAATACATTAAAATCTGCTACGTACAAAAGAATTGAACCGTAAAAGAGAGACTTTACACCAAAAAGATCGATAGGCTTGCACGTTTCAAAGGCAATGGGCTCACCCCCATAACCATAACCAAACCGTTTATGTTTGGGATATCTCTGAGAACCCGTGACGTTATGAACCTATACCTTGTAGCTTTCCGCCCGCGGCTTTGCCTGGGTGGAATAACATAATCGCGGATATGTTTAATTTGTTTTTAACCTGCGGGAACTACTCACTTTTACTCTGTATACCAAATTTATTCCAAATCAGTTCATCCGTTTCGCTGTGATTAAGCAACAAACAAAACAACATCAAGCTTTTGCATTTATAATATTAGTTAGATGAAATAACAATAAGACATAATTACAAATCTATATCCAACGAACCGGTTCACTTTGCCCATCTCTACAGTGAAGCGACAAATGAGCAGTGAGGCGAACTGTCTCACGAAGTAGTCCACTAACTCAATAAGGCTTTCCTTGAGAACCTAATTTTATGGCTGATTCCTAGACACTTAATACTGCAGATAAGATTCTTGGAAGTTATCTTGCAGCTCTAAGCCACCGCTTCAACTTGTTAAGCCACTATGAGCTTCGACATTGGCCTGGAAACTGGAAATGAATATCTCAAGAGCGTTTATTAGCAATTCATTTAGTTACTAAGTTGTAAGACGTACCATGAACTTCGACTTGAGATTTAGTTTCATTTTAAATTACATAGGTATAGATACAATGGTGAAATTAATATTTAATCTGTTCCTTCGCAGTTTATACACGGTATGTACGTATGAAAAAATATTTCGACATTACCGACAATAGTAATAAACATAACTTAAATTTGAAATGTAAGGACAAATTGGCCACCCCAATGTTCAGACTAAGCAAATTTATGGGAAAAATTTAAAGATCATGTCAAAACAACATTAGCAAAGCATATAGTTATTATGAAACTAGTGAATATCGAATAAGAAACACACTTGGTACATCGACCAGCTTACAAAAATTGTATTAGTTGTATATTTTTTTTTTTAAAAGGACAACTTTGATCCTTTGTGTTTCTTGCGCCGCTTCTATTACCACAGTTGATTTCCCTTTCTGAAGCGGTAGCTTGGACATACTAACTGACAAATAAATGCAATAAGCCCTATAAATCCAGTAGATATAAATTGACATTCAACAAATGATATCATGTATCTTACGTTGAAATAAATGCTTAAAGATTGAAGTTCAGTGTCGTATTCGATATTGCCACAGAGTTATAAAGTTATGGGTGTTTCATTGATTGTGTATTTGGTTGTATGAAGTCACTTTGGATTGGATTGGACATTTGTCTATAAAATGATTGAAAGAAGCGTAAGTAACCTTCATATTCTTGAAAGAGAAAATTTAAAATGATTTTGGAACTGCCGCCGTCGGAACTCACGTACAGTCGGCGTTACAATTACAATCGGTGAATTTGTTTCGTAGATATTAAGCTTTTGCCACAGTTCTCACCTTCTTCTCACCGTCTTCTCACATTCTTCTCACCTTCTTCTCACCGTCTTCTCACCTTCTTCTTACCTTCTTCTTACAAATCAAATCAAAAATGCTTTATTTTGTAGGTACACAGGGTACACTTAAAAAATCCGACTAGATTTTACATTTTGAAAGCTACTGCTTGTTCAAAATTTCCCCTGAGAAGAACAAGCAAGAAAAAAAAAGGTTCTCGTTAAAAAAAATGGTTTTATATTACAAAAAGCCACAATGATATGTCAATATTAATTGTGAAATATCCTGGTTCTGCGAACGAACTGCTATGTCCATGGATGTTTACCTTCTACTTACCTTCTTCTTCTTCAACTTAAAAGCTCATTGGTTCTCGCAGGAGTTTTACTACTCCTGTGGCGTAGTATAAACAACATGTGCTTACTTGGTGGTACATATTTAGTACTCGGTTTGGTTGGTGATAGAGCATTTGTAAAATGTCTACCTCATCAGCTACTATCTAATCTTATTTATTTCTGCTTGCAAGGATTATATTCCGGCTGTTAGAAATACGATAGCCAGTTCCTCAATAAATCAAGTTGTGTTCGGCCTCATCTTCACTTAACATCAGATACTATTGAGCAAAAGCTCAGATATCCAAATGCAGTATCATGCAAATCAAACCTACCGTCTTACGTTTCACTGAATATTACAAAAATATAAGTTGGCATCCCCGCTCGTTTAGATTTCACTTTGCATTTCTGGCCGGGCGGTGGAGCCTGCACTGCGAGGCGGTGCCGACGGAGTAATGTATTCACATTCAATTGCATATTGGATTTTAGCGTCGTCCGCCCATTGCCCATTCTCGTTATTTCAAGAAACAGATTTTACAATTCGAGTTTAAATATTTCTATTGGCGATCGCTTATTTGGTGAGAGGTTTTTGGATTCGTTATTATCATTTATTAAGCTCCACGTTGGTGTTGTGTGTTTGAAAGAGTAGTATGTGTTGGATGTACTCCAATAATGTGTAGTTCAATTTGTTTTTGTTGTATCAAATAATAATTTTATCTGTAGATGGTTTTATCATTTTGTTTCATTATTATCATTTTTTATCATTACGAAACTTAATGTACGTAAGAAAGAATCTGTATTTGTTTAGAAAAAATTGTGAAATACACAATGTTAATACAAGATATAAAAATAAACTTGCTGTCCATAGCAGTCGCTTACACAAAGTCACTAAGTCATTCAAGGGACAATGTATACGCTTTTACAATAAGGTTCCGGTAGACATTCAAAATTTGCCTTTAAATAACTTTAAAACAACCATTAAACGGAAACTATGTGCCAGAGGCTATTATAAAATTTCTGACTATCTGGATGATAAGAATACGTGGACATGAACCGCTCGCCTTTATCCAGTATATTTTATTCTTATTTTCTTTGTCGAATCATAAATTTTACAATTAGGTATCTCAAATTGTATTTGTATTGACTTATTTAAAAAGAGCAACCCTGGAGTTTCTTGCTCGTTCTTCTCTGGGGAGACTGCCTAGTGAATGAGCGATAACTGTATGTCATGACGATTTCAAATGTTATTCTTATAACTTACGAAATAAAAACATTTTTGATTTTGATTTTTTGATTTTTGGTTATATTAATTATTTAATCTGTGGTCTTAACGAGTTACGTTATTTGTAAAAAGTTTGGCCGAATTCTGTAGGATTCAATAAAATTCCTTTTACTAATTTCGACAAATATGTATTTCATGGACATGTGATTTTCTTTTGACTTACGTTTCATTTGGTATTCCTATTGTAGCCACACTTTTCTTATGAGTTAAGCGAAAAAAGAGATTAACCCGGATTCTCTGCAGCACTTGGTTGCAGAGATATAGCTAATCAAAGTTTTTGGCCGCCATATTGGCCGCCATCTTGAAAAGTTTTAAACCAGGATATCTCGGCTCCCCGTGGTCGTAGCGGGACGGGATTTGGACCAGGCGAAAGCCCGTGTTATCCTCTAGAATTCTAATATAGGAAAACTGCTCTACATAGAGCGGAAAAGTAGTAGTTTAAGAAATTTTTTATTGGTGGATATAAATTTAAGACAAAAAGACAAGGCTACTGGTTAGCCTGTGACTAATACCCAGGATCTGTTTTTTCTGACTCTAGGTAGAGCAAAATAAAAAATTTCTTCCCTTTTCGTCAAAAAAAAAAAAATAATTATGAAATCACAAATTGTAACCCATAATCTTTAAAAGAGCAACCCTAGAGTTTCTTGCTCGTTCTTCTCTGGGGAGTCAGCTTTGTGGATGAGCCGTAAATTTAAATGTAATAGTGACGTTTTCAAGTGATAATTTTATCCTATGAAATAAAATATTTTGATTTGATTTGATTTGACAGCAATTTAAAATTTATTGAAACATTATTTATTTATACATTTTGTAAACACACACATATGTCAGCAAAACAAGGAGTAAGGAAATATATACAGTGACCTTTGTTTATTTACTTGTTTCAATTATTTAAATAATTAATTATCTATTTACTTATTTTGTATTTGCCCAAGGGACAATTTATAGTTATTTGTTTAATAATGTGCTTAGAGTTGCACTGTCTCTCGTGAATACCCGATATCGTTAAGCCTTCCGTGTCAGACGTGAGGCCAGCTAATTTACGGCGCAATGGCGAAAACTTCCTCCAATTTTGTGTGAAACTCGTCAGAATGTCAAACTTTACTAATTAAACGTGATTCAATTTCGGTTAATGTTTTTAATAATGTTGATGTATGGTTTTTATATTTCAGTGTTAGTACTCCGCTCTTGGCTTTGCCTGTGTGTTAAGGATAATAATAAATATCCTTGAACATACATACAGCGCCATCTAGTTCCACGCTAAGCAACTAGGCTTGTATTATAGATACCAGATGGTTGATAAACTACACAAATACTTTTTTTTTTGTAAATAATTACATATATAAATGAAAAACATCCATAACTCAGGAACACATGTCTGTATTCATCATACAAACATATGCCCCTAACGGGATTCGAACCCGCGACTTTTTGGTATAGCAGCAGAGTTTCTAACCATTACACCAAACAGAGGTTATGTTGCCCCTTTTACGTCTATGGATACATCAAATTAACATAACGGTAACACAGGCGGTAAACCCTAATAATTTAAAAAATAATCATTAAAGGTTTTTTTTTTTTTTTATGAACAACGGTTGGTACTTGACGTCAATCACTTGAGGTTAATAATTGGCGAAGATATTGCGTAACAAACACATATAAAAATTATAGCCGAATTGATAGATCACTTGATACGACACATTTTTTTGAAAAACATAATTGAGGGAAAGATTCAAGGAAAGAGAGGAAGGCGAAGACCTAGGCGCAATTACTTTGACCACGTGAAAGAAAAGGTGAGTGTGGTATCGAACTTTAAACTTCAATCATACAGTATATCATTTGTTGAATGTCAATTTAAATCTACTGGAAATATAAAGGCTTATTGCATTTATCTGTCAGGCAACTACCGCTTCGAAAGGGGAAATCATCTGTGGGAAAAGAAGCTGCGAAAAAATCAAATCGAGGGCGGAAAGCAGAGAGTCGTTATTACTCCACCGACAAGATCATAGCTCTTAAATTGAAGAAGAAGTAAAGACCTCTCGCATTCCCGACATTGTCAATATCTCACTATTTCCTTGTCTAGAGCGACCTCTTCAGTTTTACCAGATCGAAAATTCTATTGCGTCAATTGAGTTATGACCCATTAAGGTCATAAATGTGCAGAGTTTACGATTTTGTGAACGAAAATATTGCAAATTGCTCCTTTCACTGCGGGCTGATCGCATCGGTGAATTTATATGCAATCTCGCGATGCACAGCGGGCTGGGTGCGCTGAGCTGAAACAAATAGTTACAAACATACTCTGATCACTAAGGATTTCTTTTTTAATATGTAGCCCAAAAAGTATAACGAGTTGTCTTTTGTACAATAAAGCGTTTACAAACAAACAATAGATGTCCAGTTTGCAACAGAATTGACGTAGCACGTCTTTATTTATAAATATATTTAAGCGACAGTCTAAACGGAAATTGTTATTTTTTTTTATCTACAACGGGTTAGCTCTTGACCTGCCAATCACACCTGATGTTAAGTGAAGATGAGGCCGAAGGTTGTAGCGTGCTGACCCGGAAACCCCATCTTGACAACCTGGACTGGCTATCTTATCTCTGACAACCGGAACACAACAATGCTATTAACGTTGCTGCTTGGCGGCAGATTTAGATTAGATGGTGGTAGCTAGCCAGTCGGACATTTAATATGCCCCACCACCAACCAAACCGAGTACTAAATATGTACCCCGCTGGGGCTCGAACCCGCGACCTCCGATACGTAAACCCAATGTTAAATAACTAAAATTTATCTATCACATGATAGGTGTAAAGGAGAATATAACAAAATCCAATCAAGACCATCCAAATAAAATCATAAAAATGCTACCTTTATTGTGTTATCTGTACAAATCCCTGCCTTTTTTCTTGTAATCTTTTAGCAGGTATGAACAGGCTTTCGATTTTCCAAAAACCGTCTTACATTGCTGATTTTTTAAGTAAGGTCTATCTACCTCTGGAGTTAGGACTGGCTCAGAAGGACTGGTTCTTTATCGAGTGCCTTCGATTTTCTCATCGAAACACCCTCACTTGACTTGCTTACTTCTCAGCAGTAGGATCTAATTCAACTCCAGTTCCTTTTTCATTCTAACGTAAAGGTGCTTGTACATAATAGGCAGATACATGTCTAAATTGATTTCTCTAAATCTGAATTCAAAATAATATTCCGGAACAACAAAACATTCATAGAAACCACTTCCAATAATTGAAGGCACTTCCTGAAGACAAAGCACAGAGAAAACATTCCAGCAATAAAATGTGAAATATATTCTGGGAAAGAAACGTAAATCTTATTAGATGTATATATAGGGGACACAATTAGAATGATCTTGATTTCTTCTCTTTTGTTGAGAGACCTTTACTTTGGTAATATAATTAGCTGTTGCCTGGAAAGTACTATTATGGAGGCAATCATGTCGTATTCTATTCAATTCCCCGAAATACAGTAAGCTCTTGCTATAACATAATACCTCTTAACAACATCGGATAATTTCCTTTGACGTGATTAAGTTTGGAGCTATTGAGAGGTTATATTCAGAGGTTCTTTGACAGAGAAATTGTCAATAACAGTTAATTTTACCAGATCGACTCCTGTGTGATACTGTTACTTAGATTTACATCTGCAATTATTGAATTGAGTACTTAAGTCAAAAGGATACTTTATTAGTAAGCCATCAACATGCTACACTAATTGTTAGCTCAGGTCAGACTCTATATGGACTAATGCTCATATCTCCAGGTCTGAGCTTCTACTTACCACCTCAACCCCCTTGACTCAATGCAACTGCCCGTAATTCGAATTGTCGATCAGCCAGAACTTGCAAACAGCATGGTATTAAAAACGCTGATGACCCTATATGTTCTTGGGTTTTCACAACGGAAAATATTCTGATGACGCCATTTAAATAAAAATTTGATGTTTCCAAGCCATTCTTTTGGATCCTAAGGAATAAAGGAATTTTTTACATGGTTTTCTTATAAATAATTTGAAGAAAGAGGGTTCTTGATAGCGAATTAGTATCCTAGAATAGGTAACTTGCAGAAATACCTCTGTATTTTCTTCTTCTTGTTGCAATTAGAGGCTTCATTGAAATCTAGCTTTGAACTGTGTAGCAATCTAAAAGAGTTGCCGACAATTTTGGCCTCACTTTGCGACTCCACGATCCTACTTTTTTGTATTTAACACGTTTCGGAACACATCACCAGTCACAATAGAAGTTTTGTTGTGAGTACACCTAGAGGTGTGATATAACCAACTACATGGCCGTAACATTTGGCTGTCTTCTCGCGGTCACTTGCAAACAGCGGTCCTGTCTTTGAGTGGTTCCTTTCTTGGGTGCCTTTCAGCCACTTCACGAGTGACACGATAACGTGACCACAACTTTGATATTACGCTGTGCCTTGTTCCAATCTCCTCGGCCATACTCAATTGAGCAGCCCCAGCTTGGAGCATGCCTACTGCTGTTAAAATTTCGTCTCTCGTTAAATGGCGCCGTTGTATATTGTGCATACAGTTGCATAAATTCGAAATTAACGAATAAATTTTATTAAAACTTGAATTTGATACAAAGAAATACCAAAATCTAGGTTAGATAAATTGAAACCTTCGAACTTCACTACAATTAACCCGCGCAAATCTTTTGTTTTAATTTATTTTTTCAAATGCAAAGGAATCATTCAAAAGCTTGCAAACCGGCCAGCATTGAACTTTATACAAAGTATTTTGCTGATATGTAAGTAATTATATGTTTATGTTTGTGTTGTAAGATGGCTTTTCTTTATAAAGCTTTATATCTTGTACCTTAAGAACTTAAAATGAGGTAGCTATTAAGCTTTATTGACTTTCTAGTACACGTTGTTGAAAGCTCTTAATCTATCTAGACGAGGTTAAAATTGACACAGACATTAGCTTTATCGCAAAGTAAATGTACGTGGATTATGAGATGCAAAGTTGAAGCTGAGGGTTAGCTAGGTTAGGGAACTTTGGTACTATCATTATTATAGATGCTTTGCTAACGTCACACTAGTTTGAGGGACAAAAATAGATTTAGGCTCTGTTTCACCACCTGCTGATAAAGTTAAGGATAGTCTATCCAGACGTTATCTTACAGATAACAAACACATTTCTGTTTCACCACTCTCGGTTAGTTTTAACTGGCAGTTAAAGTGTCATATATCATAACAGTCAGTTCAAGTGGTTGATATTTTTTTATCTGACGGATATTTGGAATGTTTTGACATGGCGGGTAACTTTAAGAAATTTGCATTTTGTATGTCGGTAGTATTAGCTTTGTAATCGGGTTGAAAATAAGTTTACAAAATGGATTTATTTGAGTTTTTGGAAGATGAATTATACGTAGACGAAGACGTATAGCACGACCTCGGAGGCGTCGAGTGGTGCGGAATCGTCCAAATTATTTTTTGCTATACGATGATCAATACTTTAGGATTAGATTGCGATTGACAAAAGAAGCAGTAACTTATGTGTTGTGTTTGATAGAAGATGAAAGGATCATAGTGAGTGAAGTGATGGATGCACAAGCGTTCCGTTTCACATGATGGAATTTTGTAATATGTAACGTTTTTTTTTTAACTTTTATAAACTCAATTACAAGTAAATAATAAACCATAATTCAATAAATAACGTTAACATGCACTCGTAGGCTTTATTTGAAAAAAAAATGCAATTTTTCAAGATTATATGAAACGTAATGTGCTATAAAGTTTTCTGTAACGGAACGTAATACTCGAAATGCGACGTTGCCACTCCGACTGTCAAGTAAAGTATTGGATAATTATGTGCCAGTTAGTTTATCAGGCACTTAGATGGTGAAACAGGAGAAAAAATATCAGCTAGTCTTTACCGTCGGATAAGCTATCTGCTAGATTGCTATCTGCCATTTTATCAGAAGGTCCTGAAACATACCCTTACTTTGATTATTAACAGGTACGGACAACCACTAACCGGTGAGTGTGTATGAAGCATTTAATGAGAGTGAAAATAGTATTTCCGATCCTGGCATATTACTTCCATTCTCATCAAATTCTTCATACACGTGATAATCACTTTTGATTTCGACTATTCACTGCCTACTTATCTTTGTCTGCAAAGCTTATCGCACAGTCAGCAACGACGCACTCCCTGTCCTCGGGAGTGTGGCCGGCGGATCTTGAGGTTTTAAGAAGAGCTGCCGCCTTTTATCGCAGAAGAATGGAATGGTGTAATTATGGTTTGGGTGATCAAAATAGGATCGAACATCTATTTAAAGATGGTGTAGATGAGCGACTCCTCTCAGATTGGCAACACCGCTGGGAGACTACTGATAAATGCCGTCAACTGTACTGTTTCTTTCCCAATGTCATGGAATGATTAAAATGTCCTTGGTTGGAGGTAGGTCACTGTGAGTCGCAGTTTCTTACCGGTCATGGCAATTTCAAGGGCAAGCTTTTCTCTATGAACTTGGTGGCTCCCCTGAATGTGAATTTCTGAATATTTTGTGGGATTGCCCGCGCTGATCTAATGAAAGGAAGGTCATGCTGGATTAAGTGTCATCGTATAACCATCTGGTCTTCTACACCGATTTAGTGGCAACCCGACATAATTTTCAAGCCTTTAGGAAATCACGTCACGATTACTATTGTCATTATTATTCGCGGCAGCCTTTTGCTTCCTAAACATTAACACTCACTGCGTTGTGGCGCTGTCCGTGGTGTATCAAACAGAGTGTCAAGCATAACTTGATCCCCTTCCTCATAGGTTAAGCTTGAGTGCTGATTTTGAATTCATTTAGGTACACTCCCATTTGCCGGGGGGGGAATTTCTTTCTTACTTCACACCTTTAAGTCTTCTTTAATTAATCTGTTGCCCAAGGTAGCAATAGAGACACGCAGGGCACCGTCTACCTTCAGTAGGCGCCGTGCAAGGTACCACTGTTGATCCTGGCTTACAGGAGTTGCAGTGGGAGTGTGTAGAGGCGGGTAACATTCTCTGCCTACCTCAACGGGAAATAGGCGTGAGCTTATGTAGGTATGTATTTTGATAATTAGTGACAAAATTTTAATGCCTTGAGCAAATGGGGAGTTATTAATGGAAAACTCAACTCGGTATCCCCAATGAAGCCTCAAATAGGCAGTGAAATAACTTATTTTTTTTTTATCCACAACGGGTTGGTACTTGACCTCAGTCACACCTGATGTTAAGTGATGATGAGGTCGAAGGTGGAAGCTTATAGACCCGGAAACCCAACACACTTGGGAGACTGGCTATCTTATCTCTGACAACCGGAACACAACAATGCTATTTGGCGGCAGATTTAGATTAGATGGTGGTAGCTAGCCAGGCGGGCATTTAATATGCCCTACCACCAACCAAACCGAGTACTAAATATGTACCCCGCTGGGGATCGAACCCGCGACCTCCGAAACGTTAACCCAATGTTGATTACATTGAGCCACGGAGGCGGTTAAAACTAATTTATTTACTTTATGTGTATTTACTAAATACTTAGCCTACTTAAGACAGCGATGCCTTATTATAGAGCAATCACTTACCTAGTGCACCAAAAATCTAGACTTGCTCAATTCTTCCTAATAATGAGTTCCGATTGCCATTATCGCTATGTACCGCATTAGAATTATATTTGTTAATGCGGGTATGGATCCAGAAATTATTTCGCATGTTCAAAATTTTTGAACTTGTTTTTTTTTTTCTTTTCACTTTTGTTTTACACTTTTTAGTTATAAGAAGATAAATTGAAAAGAGTGATAATGTGAATGATGTGGTATGTGGCTCAATGTAAACAACATTGGGTTTACGATTCGGAGGTCGCGGATTCGATCCCCAACGGGGTACATGTTTAAGTACTCGGTTTGGTTCGTGGTAGGGCATTTTAATTGTCCGCCTGGCTTAGCTACCACCATCTTATCTAAATCTGTTAATAGCATTGTTGTGTTCCGGTTGTCAGAGATAAGATAGCCAGTCTCCCAAGTGTGTTGAGGTTTCCGGGTCTGTACGCTTCCACCTTCGACCTCATCATCACTTAACATCAGGTGTGACTGAGGTCAAGTACCAACCCGTTATGCATAAAAAAAAATTAAAATGATTGTATATATAAATATTAATTCATCACGTTTTTGATGTGTTTGTCTGTTGTATTATTTATCCGTCCAGGTAGACTAGACCAAAAGATAGTGTTAAAAGCTAAATATCTAAAATATGGCTAAGAATCTTTTAATCTTAAAAGTAAAATTGAATACAAAACCCTCCAAAGACTCCGATAACATTTGTTGTTGTTCTTTTTAAAAACAGGTTTATATATTACTGAAAGGCAAAATAATATTTCATTATATTATGTTTCAATATATTATTTGAATTATTAAATATATATTTGATTTGATTATTAATTGTGAAATAGCTTGGTTATGCAAACGGACTGGTTAAGTCCATAAATGTTTATCATATATAAATAAATATCATCTGAATAATCTGATATTTTATAATATGCTTTCTTATTAAGTTTCTGTTTTATAGTATCTTTAAATTTATTGAAAGGAAGATTTTGTATATCAACAGGAACCTTATTGAAAAAGCGTATACATAGCCCTTTGAATGAATCACTGACTTTGCGGAGGCGACTTATGTGACCTGCAAGTTTTTATTTATTTCTTGTATGGACATCATGTTTATCACTATTTTACCTAAATGATGCTATATTTTCACGGACAAGAGTCCATAGTGATGTTAGTACATAAGTGACTTAAGACTATGTTAGTAATACCTACATATCTAATTCATATATCTGTCACTATCTGGAATACCGGGGACGTTCACATGTTCTCGTGCCCAGTGTCGCAAGATAAGGCAGTCGAGCTTAACACTGATGGCCTTCAGGATGGCGTTGGTGCTCCCCCGCATACTAACTAACACCCCTCGCAAACTATACCTACAACAGTCATCCAATACAGTCATCCAATACTTTTTTTCTAAATGATGCTATATTTCTTTTTATAGAACCTAATTGAATAAATTTTATCCCACTGTGCCTAACTCCGCTATCACTATGCACAGTGCGCCGTTGTCAGCTTGAAGTCGGCCAAAACCGCAGATTGTTATTAAAATATTTTCCCTTTGCCCTCGTTACGGCGACGGGCTGCCCTCTGGGATATTTGGAATTTTCGGTCGAAGAATTAAGCCTGTTAAGGGTATATAGGGAAAAGATATTAATTTTGACATTTTATTAATTCTGTACGAGGATTCAGGAGCCCAGGAGGGATTTACGAGGTCTTATTTACGAACGTATCAATTGGTTTTATAGAAAAGCGGAAGTATGCCATTTTGGAAATGTTATAGCGCTCGGTCTTTAAATTAAAACATGACTGTGAATTGAAATTTTAGAAAAATCCCGAAAAGACAAACTTCAACAAACGCTTATCATTTACATAAATGATACTAACTATGTTAAAAGGTAAATATTATTGAAACGGCTTATCTGATTTCTATCAAACATAGTTATAAACCTGTCTTCGTTAATCTTAAAACTAAAAAAAAAGAAAATGTACAAAATCCCGTCATGATTATGAAGTCCCTCAAACTGCACTGAAATCGGATCACACATTACTGTGATACCTGTGATTTACCCCCTCCTATTAATAAACGTGGGTCACTACGCACTTTCAAGAGGGAATGTGAAATGTGGTACTTACATAAACAAAAAACTACATGCATATGGTCCTTTCGCAAAACTTTGTCCATGTAACGTGTGCATTTTTACATAAATAGTTTCTTGGACGGGTGTTTCTCTGCCAGTATGATTCGGATATGATTTAAATTTGTTAAATTAGTAATAATAATTTGAGAACAATTAAATTCACTCGCACAATCACACGTAAGTATTGAAAATCGTGTCTAGTTTTTTTATGGTTTATCACTTGCAGTTGTTTTTGAGTTGATTTTAGATATAGATTTTGGTTTTTGTTTACTTTTAGTTAATGTTTAAATTTATTCATAGAGTAATAGTAATTAATTCCTTGGTGGCAGCAACTAGAGTACTTGGACAGAAAATCAGCAAATCTGTTGAGTCCCTACCTTTTCATCACAGTTTGACCTAATTTATTATCAATTAATTACCTGCTAAATTAACTTTGTGGTGAATAAATACCTTTTATTTATTTAATATTTATGATACTGCCGGACAAATACTTGACATACATTGACGTATGCAGACACACACACAATGCCGTTAAACGCATATCACCCATCTTTTACGTCGGTGATAAAAAATAAGAGTGTGTGAAGCACTACGAGCGTTTATAAAGAACGGTGGGGCATTAAAGTTCTGGATCGGAGACCACCCACCGGCAAGCGCAGCATAGGATGTCCTAATTAAAGTCACGGGAAGTCATCTGGATGCAGCAGTAACAACCGATCGGTCTAGAAATCTACAGGTGAGAGTTATGTTCAGTATTGGACATCCCGTAGCTGATTATGGTGATGATGATTATCACAAGTAGCACGGATTGTTTCTATAGACTTTCCTGAGTTGCTCAGGTCCACCAGTTCGACCAAGCTATAAATAAAATAAAATTTGTTTATTTCAGACAAAATCAAAAAATGCTTTATTTTGTAGGTACACAGGGTACACTTAAAATAGGCAGATTTTACATTCTTTAAGCTACTGCTTGTTCAAAAGGCAATTTTTCCCTGAGAAGAACAAGCAAGTAAATCGAGAGGTTGTTCCTTTTTTAAAAAAAGGTTTTTATATTAATTATTATTTTATATTATAATATTTCATTATTAATTGTGAAATAGCCTGGTATGCGAACGGGCTGTTTATGTCCATGAATGTTTATCATTTAAATAATCTGATATTTTATAATATGCTTTCTTAATAAGTTTCTGTTTTATAGTATCTTTAAATTTATTGAAAGGAAGATTTTGTATATAAACAGGAACCTCATTGAAAAAGCGTATACATCCTTTTGAATGAATCACTGACTTTGCGGAGGCGACTTATGTGACCTGCAAGTTTTTCTTTATTTCTTGTATTGACATCATATTTATCACTATTTTACCTAAATGATGCTATATTTTCACGGACAAGAGTCCATAGTGATGTTAGTACATAAGTGACTTAAGACTATGTTTGTAATACCTACATATCTAATTACCTACAAATCTATATCTGTCACTATCTGGGATACCGGGCACGTTCACATGTTCTCGTGCCCAGTGTCGCAAGATAAGGCAGTCGAGCTTAACACTGATGGCTCCCCCGCACACTAACTAACACCCCTCGCAAACTACACCTACAACAGTCATCCAATACTGCCCTCCTTAAGTGCTTCTAAAATACCCACGAAAAGAAAATCATGACCCGAAAATCCATATAGAACACCGTAGAAATAAATCCCCATTTACATAGAAACCGTTGCCTATCTCCCCACTTTGCTATCAGTTCGCTCAATTTACGTCAATTACTCAAGGAAAGTCGGTTGGAAAAATGAAAATAACAGACATAAAGGCCCCATACACGTCCGCGCGACGTTTGAACCTGAGCGGTTGAAATATTCATCCTTTAGCGTTTGGAGGCGCTTTGTATCTTCCTTTTATGCTAGTATCGATTCTGCCGCTTCCCACTCTTTGCATTTATGCTTGCCTAAGTTTCGTTCGGAAGTTTTTATTTGGAATATTGCGGCCGTGTCTGAATGAGGAAGGGAGATTCGATATACCTATGTGAGATAAATATTATCGGTGCTTCGTAATGGTAAACGTCTGTAATGTTATGTAGAGTTGTTGAGGTACAAAAGGACAGACAACAACCTCAGAGAGTGTTATGACAATTATTAACACTCATTTGTAGCGCGGTTCTGTAGAATCGGTAAGGTTTCGACACTTCTTCAGAAGTACTGCAGATTTGTTAGTGACGTTCGTCCTGTGCTGCGTTTACCGGCGAGTGGTCTCAACTCAAGAACTTTAATGCCTCATCAGTTCCTCAAGCTATGCTCACTGCCACTTCGACTTTCGTTCTTCTACGGATTTCTTAATTGCTCATCTCATAGTGAAACAATACCATAAGTCTCCACAGCTCCTTACGTGACCTTGTGCTTTCTGCTGAGACCCATAGGCTTCACTACTACTTCGCAAATCCTTTAAGTAAACACTTAACACTAAACGAAGGTGCCTAGAAGGGAATAACTGTAATAACTGAGCTGGTTGTTTCCTCGCCCAACGCTTAAGTATCTGCATACAACGAGGAAACGCTGCCAGCGTTTTGGGTACCTTGCCTCGCGGCCCCAATTTTTTACATTTGTTCTAGTTTATATTTAAATTCCATCTCTTTATTTGTTACTGTGTGGTTACGTTAAAAAAATAGAATCAACCTATCTCTTCCCGTGGGTGTCATAAATTATTTCCTCTAAAAATCAATCAATCAATCAATCAAATACTCTTTATTGCACAATTAACAAAAGCTACATGTAAAATACAGCGTACATCATTAATCGCACAAAAAGGCGGCCTTATCGCTAACAGCGATCTCTTCCATGCAAACCTTAGGGTAAAGATACAAGCTACCAGTAGATGAGGTTTGCACTAATAGTAGCAATACGGGTGTATTTTATAGAAATATATAAACTAAGCCTACAAACTATAACTAGAAAGTTTAACTGCACTTAAAACATGTAATACATTATTGACTACATTGAAAAATGATATATACATTTGCCTGATTCAACGACGATGGACATACCTCCTGTCACGTGTGCATTTCTGCATATTTAAAACGGTGTACCGTGGATGTTGTTTCGAGCATTAGACTTTTATTATTTGGAACAACCAAACGCTTACGTTTGGGATCTCACTGATCCTGATTGAGGATAAAGGTCGTGACCTTTAGTAGGTGAAGTATACCATCATTTTCTCATTACCAATATAACTAACGCAATATTGAGTAAGCTATGATACTCACACAGGAACAGCCTATAAAAGAGTTATTCGATGCTGAAGTTGCTATTGAGTTTGAATTAGTATATTTTCATATTGCGGGAATAAATAGTAAATAAATAAATATTTCGGACACTTACACCAATCATCTAGTCCCAAACTAAGCAAAGCTTGTGCTATGGATACTAGATAACGGAGAAACATACATAAATATTTATATAAACATCCAAGACTCGGGAATAAATATTCGTATTCATCATACAAACATTTACCTCTCGCGAGATTCGAACCCGCAACCGTTGGTTTCGCTGATAGGGTGACTATCCACTACACCAATCGGTCGTCACCAATAAGCTATGATACTCGCACAGAAACAGTCTATAAAAGAGTTATTCGATGCTGAACGTGCTATTGAGATTGAATTAGTATATTTTCGTATTGCGGGAATGTTTTGCAGCACTAGAATCAAAGTTAATATCAGACTGAATACACATATTATTCATAAGCCAGTGACTCCAGACTGGCAATAGTCTAGTGCAATTTAATAACGAAGCTACTTGCAGAGAGGGAACTCAAAGAGACGCAATCCAAAACTTAATTGTTTAGAAATGAAATCTCTTTCTTTCCCCGAGAGTTCACTGGAGGTGATAAAAAAGTTCCCCTGAACCCCTCGTGAAGGCGGAACTTTAAATTGGTCTATCATTTCGCTGCCGACACAACTCCTTTAAAGTTTCCCTCATAAACATAGTATGAACACTGCAAGATAATCTATGCAGATATGTTCAAAGTTTGTCGGTTTGTTCACTTGAGCCGGGTTCAGACTATGTGTCTTCAATATTAGCCTACTATTTGCATGAGATTGGTTTAAGTTGAATATGTTTTGCGGGTTCACTTTTGTGACATCACATTTGGTGACTTGACAATTATTTTCAGCTAAGGTTGTAACGAGGTGTACAACCTCTTCTAAATTCTGTCTTCTTTTCGGTAATCTCTTTGGCGTTTTCTTTTTTGGAATATTATTCAAAATTCTGAATTCTAAATTATTTTCAAAAACTAGTCAGTCTTGACGCAGCGTGCGAACTGAACTATTCTTTTCTTTTTCCTTTTATTTCTTTCTTAAATTATTATATCATTATTAAGTTTTACAAGTGCATATACCTTCTTCCTGTCCTTCACCTTCTTCTTCACCGTTCATCAGTGGCTGCAGTCCTGGTAGGGGCCGGAAACCTACGACCCTAAACCTCATCCTCTCTCTACGGCGCCCAATACCAACATCTTCCTACAGCAGCTGAGCGTTCGCAGCACCGCGACAAGGTCTTGGCATATCACGCCTTTGTACTCCTTCCACAGTAACGTGACTGAGTTCTTTAACGCAGGATCAACAGTGGTGTCCTGTAGAGAAGGTACCAGGACTAATTAAAAATGAATTTTAAACTGAAAAAGTAAGAAAGGTACTTGCATCCCACGCTGCAAATGGGAGTGTAGCTAATCTGATGCAAGACTACCATATGGATCATCTGTGGATGTTTTTTGTTGGAAAGTCCCTTAGTCGCCTTTTATGATACCCACGGAAAGAGACAACGCTGACAGTGGTCTAACACAAATACTTCAATACCCTCTCCTAACTGGTCAACAACAGAGAGGACGTAAAGCTGTTAATTTGCACACCAAGTGTGTTGCTTGTTTAACACTAGAGTACGCGCGCCTTAAGATACTCCTTGAATGCTCGCGCGGGACACATGTGCCACCCAATGCGATATACAGTTTTCATAACAAAACTTATTTAAAACTAAAAAAAATAAGTAACATTATTACGAATGAACTGTATTTCTTACTAAATACTTAAAAAACAAGTCTTAAATTGTTTAATTTATCTTAATTATTAACAAAAAATAAAGTTTTTAAAAAAGTGACATATTTTGGACTTGCTGAGATCAATACGGTTTTTAATCATAGGAACATAATATTTTCTAACATAATTATCATAATCATAAAGTTTTTATATACCTACATTGCTTTTTTTTTTTAATATTTCGGACACTTACACCAATCATCTAGTCCCAAACTAAGCAAAGCTTGTGCTATGGATACAAGATAAACGGATAAACGTACATAAATATTTATATAACCATCCAAGACTCGGGAATCAATGTTCGTATTCATCACACAAACATTTACCCCTCGCGGGATTCGAACCCGCAACCGTTGGTTTCGCTGATAGGGTCACTATCCACTACACCAATCGGTCGTCCCACTACACCAATCAAACACCAGTACACCAATTATTCCAACATAATATCATCGCAATTCAAATATTCAATAACTTACATAAAAATATACCTACGTATGTTCCACTCCCGGTATTCATTTTCAAAAACTTCCTAGAAAGCTCGCCCGGGATACATACGCCACCCGGGAACTTTGTAGCGTCGCTGTGCTTTTTGATGTGCTGCTTCGACTGATACGCTACTGACGGCGAGAATGATTCATAGTCGAGGAATACCTGAGAGGGCAGCACTGTAACGCGGCGGATTAAAAAATTATTTAACAATTATAAAATCAAAAGTACCCTTATTAGAAAGGCCTATTATAGTATAAATGATTACTTGTAAGATAGAGATGCCTGGCTTCAGTAGTGTATTTTAATATCATAGCTTTAAGGAAATTGACAATGCCCATTTACAGCAGCTACTTATTTTGCAGACTGACAATGCCTCTTTACAGCAGCTACATTACTCTAAATTATTTCATAATCCTTTTATTTGTATCCAGATGTTTGTTAATAATTAATGTACTTTTACATTTAATTAGGTATATATATATATATATATATATATATATATATATATATATATATATATATATATATATATATACATATATATTGTATTGTAATGGACATGTCCAAGTGCGCGGAATACGCCTATGGAAAAAATAAATGAGTATGAGTAACAATTTTACACCGTGGGTGACACATGTCACCCGCGCGAGTACTCTAGTGTTAAAGAAATTTATGAAAACAAACACAATAGTAGGTAACAAAACAAAACAAATTGTTATAAAGTTGAAACTAACACACTACACAGGCACTAGGAGAGCACATACATAATGTAATAGCGAAAGTTGATAGTTGGGAACAGAGATGAGCCCCGCGGGAACCATCCGGCGAGGATTGTGCATACATCTGCGCAAAAACTGGCGACATAGCCCCGGGATTTGGGAAACTAGTTATGCCATTTGAATTTGAGTACATTTTTCTGTTTCCATTAAACGTCTTTTGATAGATATCGGTTAATACATACAAACATAAAGTCATGCCTGTTTCCCGTAGGGGTAGGCAGAGACCACAGACTTCCACTTGCTACGATACTGACACCTCTTTTGCTTCATTCACTCTCATAAACTTGTTCATACATGCTCGACGGTTTTTAAGACGTCCATCTTTTTGATCATGGTACCTTCGCCGTGGTCGGGTAACGGATCATTGTCATTAAATGTCTTGATTAAGAGCTATCGGCTACGTATCAGATAAAAAGAAGGAGTCTGCGTTATTATAAGAGCCTTGCACGTCCCCATTATTGGAGCACAGCAGTTTGAGCACATCAAGAACATGAGGTTAGAAGATGGCGCTCGAGCAACAGATTCTAGAACTATTCTGAATATATCCTACAAAGTAAATGTACATCAAATTGTTCATTACTTTCAGTACAAAGGATCGTCCTTTCAATATCACAATGCACAATATCCTGAACAAACTGCTGACAAAAACCCTCCACATTTCAGACCGCAGCGCGCTGACAGACTGGTAATTCGTGGCATAATCGAATTCGTGCACGAGCCCAGCGCAGTAATACTGGATCGCAATAATTCCGTTAGCGCTTGACGGGAAGGTGATAAAATGGCAAGTTGGGAAATATATTTCGGCTTTTTTGTGGAGTGATCCCCATTGACGGCAGGATTGAATGGCTGTTTTGAATGTCTATATTGAAACACGTTCGTAATTTAATAGTGAAATCAAAATCGGGATTCAATCCATGTTGTAGTTATTTATTTGTATTTTACATGTATAAAGTTTGACATAAGCCAACTATAAAGTTTGACATGTTACTGTGCAGCCATCACAAAAATAAACAACACTGCGTAGAATTAAATATTAACCCTATACATGCTACAAGTCTACACTTGTATCACGGCAATCTTGTAAAACACGGGCAAATTAAAACTAAAGTACAGAGACATCACTCGTAGAATAGCAAAGAAGATTTTCTACATGTATTTACGACGACGACGACCTGTTTGGTGTAGTGGTTAGCAACTCTGACTACTGTACCAAAAGGTTGCGGGTTCGAATCCCGCTAGGGGCATATGTTTGTGTGATGAATACGGACATGTGTACCCGAGTTATGGATGTTTTCATTTATAATATGTATTTATTTACAAAAAAAGAAAATGCATTTATGTAATATATCAACCGTCTCGTATCCACAACACAAGCTTATAGTTGCTTACTGTGGAACTAGATGGCGCTTGGTGTAAGTCTAAGGATATTTATTTATTATTATTATTTCCACATGTATGTATGTTTTTTCTTGTGCGCAATAAATGATAAATAAATAAATAAAATAAATAAATGTATATCTTCGATGTGTGGTTAGTATTAATGCTTTATAGTATAAGAGATAAGCTGTTTTCAATCATTGTTGTATAATATGACATACTAGGTTTCCGCCCGCAGCTTCGCCTGCGTGGAATAACTTTATCGCGAAAATTTGTTTATCCCGCGGGAACTACTCATTTTATCGGGATAAAAAATATCCTATATTGCAATCCAGGGTATATTCTACCTACGTACCAAATTTGATCCAAATTACTTAATACAGTTTACTCTGGTAGTGTTACGAGATGGTCATACATAATACAGTCGTTGATGTTTATTCAAAAATTAAAAAAAAACCACAAGGTATTTAGTTTTTGCTCAAAGCGATATGAAATTTTCTACTTTTATCTCTGTATTTCGGAGCTGGAGGGCTTTGACAGACGGTCTGTGTCTCATAAATATAAAAATCGGTAAGAAACTAAATGATTTGTTCGGCTGTATTTCGCGGCATGTGAACCCACTACAATCTACAATCCCGCTTCACACATAAATACACTTCGTCAGCCTACCCACACCGGCAGGCGCCCGCGCCGCTCGGTGGCAGGTTAACAAAAGTACTCAACTACCGTACATACCAAATAAACACGTACACACACACACACACATATACTCACAGACACTACAATCGAAGTCGTTAATTTGTACACATGCGACAACTTATTGTATTTCATCATTATTTTTATTAGTTAATTGTTACATAGATCTATAGTTTTGACATTTTTACTTGGCTTATATTACTTAATTCTTTTATAAATAAAACGTTACCCACTCCATTATAACGATAACCACTGTCGGTAACATAATGAGAATCACTAATTGGCATAAGTTTGGTACCTATTAGTTTACTATAATATAATTTCTGCAATAATGCTGTTGATTCTATGTAAATAAATAAATAAATAAATAAAATAAATAAATAACGCTTGTCTTCCAAAGGTGATTTTATTATATAGCGGTGGAGACATGAACAATGAACATTTATAGACAGACCTGCACAAGAACAATCTATAAATATTACTTCCAATTGAATGACTCTGACTTCAATGACGTGCGAGTGTCACGCTATCCAACTTTGAATAAAATGATTTGAATTGATATTTTACTGAACAGCCTGCTCGCATGTTTTATAGCGCCGGAGATTTTGACGGTTTTTTTTTGGTTTATTTATTCATAGAACATTATTTGAATAATCTTCACTATAAGACGCCTACGAAAACCTGTAAAGGTTTGTGTGTAGTGCGAATGAGGTCACTGACCCGCCGCGTTATTAATTATTACAAAAGGTATGTAACGTAACTTAAATGTCTAGATACATAAAATAATGTGCGAAAAGAAGTAGACATGTGTCTCTCTATCGAAATTAAATTTGTTGAAAGGCACTTCCTACATAGTTCCATCTGTAAAGTACTTCTTTAGTGCATTTTTACATTGTTTTATGTTATGTGAATATAGTTTAACACAGTTTGTTTAGTACAATATCATTATTTCCCTGAATTCGTTCCTTAATAGCGACACTGTCGAATGGTTTTTTTTCAAAACATTGGATTCGATACCTGGCTAGGAATATTGATTTTTCATAAACCACAGTTTTAGTTTTCCATCAAAATCGGGCCCGAAACTCCTTTGAGTGCTTTACGCTATTTCTCATAGTATCGGATTTGGCTATCCACGTCAACTTGAAAAATTCAACCTGTATTTAAGTAAGGTAAATCATTAATTTGAATAAATAAATACACCCCAACACATTTGGAGGACTGGTTATCTTATCTCTGGCATCCGAAACACAACAACAACAATTAACATTGCTGCTTGACGGCTGATTTTTAGATAAGATGGTGGCAGCTAGCCAGGCGGACATTTAAAATGCTCTACCACCAACCAAACCGAGTACTTAAATATGTACCCCGCTGGGGATCGAATCCGCGAACTCCGAATCGTAAACCCAATGTTGTTTACATTGAGCCACGGAGGCAATTATTTGTGTAGTACCTGTACCTAACGCCACAATTTCATAAGACAACTACTAATTCGATTACACGGTATTGCTCAGGCCTAGATTCAATCCCTTTAAACCTAACATTTCATACAACTTTTTAAATTGTTCCTGTTTAAAAGTATCAAGAATAATTTAAGTATAGAATTCAGCACACGCGTATTGTCCATCAAATTTGTCGTGTCCTAAAGCTAAATCCCGTAAAATATGGACTTTCATATTTACAAGTCATATAAACGACTTGTTTATAAATAAATAAATGTCATGGACATACACCCAGCGCTATCTAGTTCCACAGTAAGCAACTACATAAATACATTTTTTTTTTTGCATATAAATACTTATTATAAATGAAAACATCCATAACTCGGGTACACATGTCCGTATTCATCACACAAACATATGCCCCTAGCGGGATTCGAATCCGCAACCTTTTGGTAAAGTGGTCAGAGTTGCTACATACTACACTACACTACACTAAACAGGTCGTCAAAGTTTATAATACAAGTTAGTTTAGTCAAGAATATTTACATCAATGAAATACGTCAAAACTTACACAAAGGCAAGAAAGATGTATATATATCCCCAGTCTCCACTGAATAGACCTCAGTACTCATCGATCAATTCATTTCGCCAAGTTTACACAATATAATAATCTGCTTGTGTTTGTGAATGTAGGCTTTAGTGAGACTTCCAATTGGATTACTTTCTGTAATCCGTTTTATTAACAGCGCTTATAACTTGAAATTTAATGAATGGCGTAAAGCTAGCTTGGTTTAATCTGTCGTGTTGGTCTCTATTAAGTGAATTTTCGATTTCTGCCAATGAAATTTTCGGTTTCCGTATCAAAATCTGGAGATTTCTACGAATACCTGATGTTAAGTGAAGATGAGGCCGAAGGTGGTAGCATACTGACCCGGAAACCCCATCTAATTTGGGGGACTGCCTATCTTATCTCTGACAACCGGAACACAACAATGCTATTAACATTGCTGTTTGGCGACAGATTATCCTTACTTAAATAAATTCAATATATTTATTACAAAACACATACCAGTTATAATACATAGGTAAGTGCTAACATACACATATTTGGCTGGTGGTTGGACATATTAAATGTCCGTCTGGCTAGCCATCTTATCTAAATCTGCCGCCAAACAGCGATGTTAATAGCATTGTTGTGTTCCGGTCGTCACAGATAAGATAGCCAGTCCCCAAACAAGATGGGGTTTCCGGGTCAGTACGCTACCACCTTCGGTCTCATCTTCACTTAACATCAGGTGTGATTGAGGTCAAGTGCTAACCCGTTGTGGATAAAAAAAAAAGGTATACCTTGTGAGGCATGGAAATAATGAGGTAATGGAGGCAGCTATCAATTTATTGCTCTCATTAGGATAATCTATATTATTTTCGCTATTTTGCGTTTTTTATATGTTACTTAATTCTCTTGTTATACAATTATGTATTTATTCAATTATCTATTTGTTATTTATACTATTAATTACTTTAAGTGTTTAACCGCCTTCGTGGCTCAATGTAAACAATATATAACTATATCCATAATTTGAATAGGTTACAAACTAATATGGTATCCTATAATGACAAATTTAAATTTTTTGACACTAATAAGTTTATTAGGAATCTTGTTTTAACGAAAGATAAACTATATCTTTCAAAATATTATATAAAACAATTGGCTATGTTGTTAGCCTATAATTTACCTATTTATACGATACCAGTCAATGGTAGATCCTTTTTTGTAATGGAGGGCCCTTCTAGGGGTATCAAATCACCTATTATTTATAATAATAGGGATGTGACTCCTGTTGAGACGAGGGACTTAGAGCAGTCTCGATATTTAAACTAGGTAAAAAGACAAAAGAAAAGCCAAATCGACTTACAATATTTCATCAAAATATTCAGTGCTTTTCTGGCAAAGAACTAGAAATAGAGATGTTTTTAGAGAAACACAACACCATCGATATTGTATGTATTACTGAACATTGGCTAAAACAAACCGAAATGATTATTTCAAATGACAATTATTATTGTATTAGTTCATTCCATCGACAGTTTAAGACACATGGAGGTTCTTTAATTTTAATTAAAAATAATTTAAAAGCGAAGGAACGCAAAGATGTTGTTGCACTTTCGATTGAATGTACTATTGAACTTTCATCTGTGGAGTTGGAGAACTACATTGTTATTTGCGTCTACAGACCTCCTTATGTTTACAATTTTAATTTGTTTGAGTCGGTCATGGAAGATGTGCTAAAACTAGTAACTAGAGGGACAAAGTCAGTTATAGTCTGTGGTGATTTTAATGTAGATTTGCTGGAGCAGAAGTCGTTAACTACTCGAATAATAAGTTTATTTAAGTCTTTTAATTTAAACAACGTATTCCTAGAGCCTACTAGAATCACTGAATCTACAGCCACTTGCATAGATAACTTTTTCTGTAACTGTAATTTCATTGATCAGTCTATACTAAACTGTTTAAGGTCTGATCACTGTGGGCAACTTGTTGCTTTTCCGTTAATTAAGTTATCCAATCCCACAGTAGAATTCATTACTAGACCTATACCTGCAGAAAAAGTAGAAATGTATAAAGAAGTTTTGCTAAATAAATTACCTTTACCTTCGTCTGAAACAATTGACTGTGATAAATTTTATACAGATTTCTTCAATGTTTTGAATAAAGAGTTTGAACAGATCTTTCAAATTAAAAAAGTTAAAAATACCAATAAATTTAAATTCAGTAACTGGGCCACGAAAGGTATTCGAATAAGTAGAGATAAGTTGTTTCAGCTCTATGAAGATAGGACAATTAGGCAGGATGACCTAGAGTTCTGCGAATTTGTTAAAAGTTATTCAAAAATATTTAAAAAAGTTTGTATTACTGCTAAGTCCAGATACATTAGTAATATTGTAAATATTGCTGATAATAAGATTAAAGCAGTCTGGAAGGTTATAAATAGGGAAACGTCATGTGTTAAAGAACGTGACAATGGATATTCAATTAAAATTGATAATAGAATTATCAATCGCGATATAGAAGTAGCTCAGCATTTTGAAAATTTTTTTGTAAATATTCCAGTCAAAACTACTGAAATACTAGATTCATCACCAATTCGTGCTAAATCATTGATGGTAGCTAATGTAAAAAAATGCCACACTATTCTTAAATTTAGGTATGTTGACCCTCTCGAAGTTATAAAGGCTTTCAAAACGCTAAAGTTAAAAAAAGCTGAAGATGTCTGGGGCATGTCGGTACAGCTGTTGAGTCATATTGTCACTACGATCGCTCCTTACTTAGCCTTCATTTTCAATGCGAGTATTGATCAGGGTGTCTTTCCTGAACTGATGAAACATAGTAAGGTTGTACCTCTTTTTAAATCAGGATGTAAAAACGATCTCAATAATTACAGGCCCATCTCCATTCTACCTGTACTTAGTAAAATTTTTGAGAAACTTATTCTGGGTCAAATATTGTGTCATTTCAATACAAATGAACTACTACATGATAAACAGTTTGGCTTCACTAACGGTCGCTCGACAACGGATGCCGGTGTAGCTCTAATTAAAAATATTTATAATGCCTGGGAAGATCGCAGCGATGCAATCGGTGTGTTTTGCGATCTTTCAAAAGCATTCGATTGTGTGGATCACAAAACGCTTTTATTTAAATTAGAACATTATGGGGTGCACGGCAAAGCCCTCGACTTATTAACTTCTTATTTAGAAAATAGAATTCAAAAAGTTCAAGTAAATCTGGAAAAATCTTCAGGATCCTTTGTGAAAATGGGAGTGCCTCAAGGATCAATTCTAGGTCCTTTTATGTTTTTAGTTTATATTAATGACTTGCCTTATTTAGTTCGGAACCTGGTTGATATTGTGTTGTTTGCTGATGACACTTCATTTATATTCAAAATAAAGAGAGGGTCGAATGATATTGACGATGTAAACGATACTCTTTCACAGGTTTCGAACTGGTTTACTGTGAATAATTTAGTTCTAAATGCTAAGAAAACCAAATGTATTAAGTTTTCCTTACCTAATGTAAGGCAGGGGGAAAACAACCTAAAGTTGAATAGTGAACCATTGGAATTTGTTGAGAACACTGTTTTTCTTGGCATCACTTTGGACTCCACACTACAGTGGGGGTCGCATATTGAGACACTTGCGAGCAGGCTCAGTTCAGCTGCTTATGCTGTTCGTAAGATTAGACAACTTACTGACATTAAAACAGCGAGGCTCGTTTATTTTAGCTACTTTCATAGCATTATGTCTTATGGTATACTACTGTGGGGTAGAGGTGCAGATATTCAAACAATATTTGTTCTACAAAAAAGAGCAATCAGAGCAATATATAAATTACGCTGCCGTGATTCTCTAAGAGATCTGTTTAAAGAAATAAGTATTTTAACTGTTGCATCCCAGTATATATATGACAGTATAATGTATGTACGCAAAAATATATGCCTATTTCGCAAACATTCTGATAATCATAATTTGAATACTAGAAACAAAAATAAAATTGAAATTCCACAATTTAGACTTAGCAAGGTTAGCACATCCTTTGTGGGACACAGCATACGCTTTTACAATAAAATACCAGAACATGTATTGAGTTTAACAGAGCAGAAATTTAAACGCCACATTAAAGAAACTCTGTGTAAGAAGGGTTATTACAGGATAGATGATTATTTAGGCGATAAGGAGGTCTGGTGTTAGCTGGTTGTTATGTTAATTGCTATTGTTTTGTAATATGTAATATAAGATGTAGTATTGTTGTAAGGATGGAGACTAGTTGAAAAGATGTGTTGTTGCGGAGTTTCTTGTCGCTTCTTCTCCCTAACCATAACACCTTGTGAAGCGATGTAGTTAAAAAAAGAAAAATAGCATGTTGACTTTCAATAAGTGATATTTTTGTATCCTACATTGAATAAAATATTTTTGATTTTGATTTTGATTTTTTTAGGGTTTACAAATCGGAGGTCGCGGATTCGATTCCCAGCGGGATACATGTGTTATACTCGGTTTGGTTGGTGTTAAGGCATTTTAAATATCCGCCTGGTTAGCTACCACCATCTTATCTAACACTGCCGCCAAAGCAGCAATGTTAATAGCATTGTTGTGTCCTGGTTGTCAAAGATAAGATAGCCAGTCTAATGTTAATAACAATAAATAATTATATTAGGCCTAACAAAATTAACCCGAAAAACGTTGCAGAGTGTATGTATAGGATGTACCTATTACGAAAAAAATAAAAAATAAAGCATTAAGATTTTATTCAAAAAATAAAATTTAGAACTGTAAATTTTGTGAGTTGGACATTAATGGCCGCGCGCTCTAAGTACTTTGCCACAACACACAAACACGTACCGCGGTATCTTTGAAGACGCCAAAAGGCGACCACTCGCCGCTCGCCGCCGGCGCTTGCCCCGGCGCCGCCCGCCGCAACTTCCTGTGATTGGTTGCGCCCTGTGCCCCGCCACCACACATAAATTGGCGTCTTCCATATGAACGTTGCCTTTTTTTTCTCATTGATAAAATAAGGTACAATCGAAATGAAGTAAGTCTGTTAATTTGTATTTTCATTTACACTTACATTTAATTTTTTTACTCGGAAACAAAATTTTTAAGGCTACTTTTTTTAATGAATATATTATTTTATTGTCATGTACGTGCAATTACCAAAGTTTGTCGGGTTAATTTTGTTAGACCCTATATACAGACACAACATCAGACAATATGCTTTAAACTTCTCCCTTAGACCGTTCGACAGAATGACATCATAATTTTATAGATTATTAAAGTAAAGCTTCGTCACCAAATTGTGCCAATAAGGAATAAGGCTAAATAAAACGCGTTATTTCAACGCGTATTGCAGCAGTCGAAGAAATAAACAAAATGGAGGGAAACGTCCAAAATGGCGGAAAAATTGCAACATAGCCGGTGTGAAACGGCGAAAAGTGAATTGACGGTCGAGATGGACGTGTACGAGAACTTTATTTTCCTTTTAAATTGAAACGAAAACTACAATCGTTGGCCCATTTATGGAACGCTGAAAATAGTTTTGGACCATAAAATGGTTATTTTAGAACAGAATAGAATATGATTTATTTGCTCTTGAATAGGGTACATTACATTAGGTGTTATTACAATAAGATCCTCCTAATTCAGTCATATAACGGCATGCAAATATTTGACAATATCCAATTTTTTTTTCGTTATATTCTCTCCTCTAGGAGAAGGCAAAGGGATCTAGCCCATAACAGCCATGTCTTATTTCTCTTATTTCTTCAGTTTGTAAGTCAGTCTCAGTCAAAACAAGTAATTCGTCGTATACTTGGCGTATACAGAGTCTAGTCACGGTCAAGTCATTCTTCAGTAAAGTGGCAGAATGCTTTACAAAAGATTTTGGCGGCTTCTTGTGGGAACCCGAAACCTCCGTTACGCACTTTAATTTAAACTTCCCTTCACTTGTACACCATCACTAACGTTTGCTGCACAATATTCTGCCATTATTAAGCTTCAAAAGTTAGAATGTACAAATTATAAGAATTATAAAGAAAAATGCAACGTCACTCGCCGAGTTCCCGCCAAAAAGCCTGACGGTATCCAATTTTGACATCAAGAAATCAAGAAGCTTGCACGCATGCATTCAATTGTCCTTGTGATCCAAGAACTCTTTAATGGAATAGAACGAGTATTGCAGAAGCCACATATAATAATGCTATTATACAGGGTGTAACGGTTAAGTGTAGTCATATTTTAAGGGCTTGTTCTACCCATCAATACGAACAACTTTTACTATTGGGGCAACTTCGAAATCGCGAAAAAAAAATCAGCTGTTTCATACATTGCATCGGGAGGTTATTGAAATTTTCTATGGAACAGCTGATTTTTTTTTCGCGATTTCGAAGTTGCCCCCATAGTAAAAGTTGTTCGTATTGATGGGTAGAACAAGCCCTTAAAATATGACTACACTTAACCGTTACACGGTGTATATTAGTTTCCCCATGAAATAGCAGTTTTTTTGAAACCGCGTGGATTTGGCAATCTTGTTAATAATAATTTTTTCAGGGTACCGAACATTTATTTGTACCACATCCTTAGCCTGTTTATAATAATTTTTATGATTTTGCTTCATACATTTTGCCATTTTGAATTAATATAAGCAGGGCAGTGGTAGGATATTTAATGTTTTAAAAAGTGGCCTACATGACAAATCACACATCATTTATACAAATTGATTGTTCAAAAGGTATTTTAGAGAGATATTTTTTTTTATCTATATTTAAACAGCTTGGTCTCTTGAATGTGACTATGTCGCTTTGTAATTATTACCTATGTTGTGAAATTATCTATTTTTAAGAGCTAACTTAGTAAGTTTATACAGTAGCCTAGCATTATCCAACAGTGGATATGCTAAGCTAATGTTACACCCACCCACGGAATCAAATATGCGGCTTTGGAATACAATTTGTCTTCTGTAGGCTTCGTTCCGCACACATGAGATAATTTTTAATGTATTTTAAATGAAATATGAGTACCTGCTCGATTGTCAAATTGTTTCTTTGAATTGTGCAATGCAGTAAACTAAAAATATTTACTTTCAACTTGCCATAATAACATAATAACAACTTGATGAACATAATAACGACTTGCAAAATTTCGTAAATTCATTGAAATGCTGTGCGAGATAGCATCGAACCGATATAATTACATTGAATTAATAATCTAGATTAAGTATTTCGTACCATTTTTTTATGTAATTTGTAATTAGAAAAATAAAGATAAGGACAGCTCGTTCCTCGATGTGGCCCTCTCCCTCTGACGCGCCGACAGTCAGGCTACATCCGTCCCGCTCGCGCTGCCGTGCGCCCTCTCCACTACAGCCAGACAACGGGGGCATAAATAGCGGGCCGCATCGAGCGAACGATCATTCCGATGAAACGTTCCACCGCAGTAACATCTTTGCATCTTACTACAATTTTTGAAACCAAATAATACTCCGTATGTGGTATCGCGGCCCATCCTTTCAACAAAGGAGGTCGTGCACAAATGCCATGTACCACTTTATTAGCCAATTCTGCGAGCATGTTAAAAATTGGCATACTCGTATAAGCACTGTGCGGTGTTGTATTCTCCAGACTCCGTCCTCCGGTGTCCACAGAATACCAACGTCGCGTCATTGGGCTCCAATGTCGCGACATTATGCCGAATGGATGCCTTTTTGGCACCATCACATCATGTAATAATTTAAGTGGGTAAGCAATAATGGTGTCAAATTAAAACTTTCTTTCTTTCAATAAATATATTTTACATACACACAGGGCCATCTAGTTACACACTAAGCAACGAGGCTTGTATATATAAATAAATAAATAAATAAATAATTATTTCGGACACTTACACCAATCATCTAGTCCCAAACTAAGCAAGGCTTGTGTTATGGATACTATAGATAACGGATAAACATACTTAAATAATTATATAAATATCCATGTCTTAGGAATAAATGTTCATATTCATCACACAAACATTTACCCGTCGCGAGATTCGAACCCGCAACCGTTGGTTTCGCTGACAGGGTCACTATCCACTACACCAATCGGCCGTATATGAACAAATGCATCCCGTGACATACTGGGGAGTAAGACAAACCAATTAATCCTAATTAAGGATTTCTTTTTAAATACAGAAGAAATCAAAATAATCGCTCTGAACTACCACTGGAGAAGCCTAAACTACTAAACATGGGGTACTGGGGATCGAACCCGCGACCTCTGATTCGTAAACGGTAAGTTGTTTACATTGAGCCACGGAGGCGGTTAAACTGTTACTTTCTAAAATTTCAAATTATTGATATAGACGGTCACTTTTCCTTATAATCGTAAATTCTGGAAAATAACCCTCATCAAAGCTATTTACTTATTATTTATAATTAACACTTAAGGTTCTCGAGTACAGGTCAGAGCGATTTTTTTTTATTTATTCTATATTTAAAAGGAAATCTTAATTTATCCAATCCAATCCAATCACTGGATCGATTAAACCCTTTTAAAGTGTCAGAGATAACATAGCCAGTCCTTGAAATGTGTTGGGGTTTCCGGGTCAGTACGCTTCCACTTTCGACATCATCTTCACTTAACATCAGGTGTGATTGAGGTTAAGTCACGACCCGTTGGGCTTAAAAAAATATAGTAAAAACGCAATGTGCTCAGCCCGCACTGTAAACGCACCCTTAATAATTAACTTGGCCAGCTGATTCCGATATAATTTCAAAAGTCGATTAAAAAATCCATTATCTGTAATGAGTTAGCCTGAAAGATCAATTTCACGCGTCATCTACCTTAGCATAATCCCGGCAGGTCTCCGTAATTCAGTGGAATATAGGAGCTGGTTCATTAATGTACTTTATATTAGGTCCTTACCTATGAAATTGGCGTTTTGTATGAAGAATTTCATTAAGACTTGTAAGGAGAAAACTCTCCTTACAAACATTTTTGCAATTTCTTTGGGAACGGCAAATCCAAATTTAGCTAAACTTTGTATTATCGGATAACATTAAGTTAATTATAGGCAGTGTTAAATTTTAAAAGTAACCGCTTTATAAAAATTTCTGCGAATCTAAGAAATATTATGGGAAGCTCATGAAAAGAGCTGTGTTCAAGTTTTTTTTATTATTTGATTTAGTCCATAGCTCAGACATTAAAAAATATTTCATGTGAAACCTTGAAATAATATTCCATTTTCCAAATAAAAAACAAATTTGGATAAAGCTTTGAAAATCGCAGGAATGGGTACTTATGATTAACGAAGAAAAAAAACTCCAATTTCATAGGTAAAGACCCAATATAAATATTTGTTTAGGTATGTTGATACGTTCTCTAGTAAATATAGTAGTACAGGTTTTGCATATGTAGGGCTAGATAATGTTATTAAAGTAACGCTCAGACAGTAAAAAATATTTCATGTGAAACCTTGAAATTATATTCTATTTTCCAAATAAAAAACAAATTTGGAAATAGCTACAGAATCGTAGGAGTTGGTGCATTATGATTAACGAAGAAAAAATCTTCAATTTCATAGGTAAAGACTTATTATAATAATGAGAAACGGAACTTCAAGTTTATGTCACAAGAATAAATTGTGTTGTAATTGTGAGGTTTATACATCATGAAAAGCCTCACACATGTCCACTGTTGAGGCACAGCCTTCTCTCACTGGGAGAAGGTTTTTTTTTTGCACAATGGGTTGGTACTTGACCACAATCACCTGATGTTAAGTGAAGATGAGGTCGAAGGTGGAAGCGTACTAACCCGTAAACCCCAACACATTTGGGGGACTGGCTATCTTTTCTCTGACAACCGGAACACAACAATGCTATTAATATTTTTAACCGCCTCCGTGGCTCAATGTAAACAACATTGGGTTTACGATTCGGAGGTCGCGGTTTCGATCCCCAGCGGGGTACATGTTTAAGTACTCGGTTTGGTTGGTGGTAGGGCATTTTAAATGCCCGCCTGGCTAGCTACCACCATTTTATCTAAATCTGCCGTCAAGCAGCAATGTTAATAGCATATTGTGGTGGCTAGCCAGGCGGACATTTAAAATGCCTTACCACCAACCAAACCGAGTACCCGCTGGGGATCGAACCCGCGACCTCCCAATCGTAAACCCAATGTTATTTACATTGAGCCACGTTGGCGGTTAAAAGGTATGGGCCATAACCACCATGCTGGCCCAGTGCAGATTACTGAATTTTGCCTATATCAGACTAGTGGTCACCTGACAGTCAGTGCTTTCAAGCCGGTAGGTCACCGACTTGGCTTAACGACTGCCTTCATTGTATTTGACGGCCGATTGGTGTAGTGGATAGTGACCATATCAGCGAAACCAACGGTTGCGGGTTCGAATCCCGCGAGGGGTAAATGTTTGTGTGATGAATACGAGCATTTATTCCCGAGTCTTGGATGTTTATATAAATATTTATGTACCTATGTTTATCCGTTATCTAGTATCCATAGGACAAACTTTGCTTAGTTTGGGACTGGATGATTGATGTAAGTGTCCCAATTATTATATTGTATTGTATTGTATTGTATTATATTATATATTTAATTTATCATTTGTCACACTAATTTATGAATATAGTTTAAAATTTATTACCCCATATACACAATAGACGCTGTTGGCAAAACCTATGGATTCCAAAGAATACCAGCGCTGCAGTATTAGTCAGTATTTGACTATGATGTTTTTTTTGTAATCTGCATCTAAAGTTTATAATTTTTTTCTTTTTGTTAAAAAAACCGAGACCGACTATTTAACGTGCCCTCCGAAGCACAGAAGCACTCGTATCAAAATTCTCCAATTAGGTCTTATACACTCGTATGAAGCCTTTCCAGTTGTTGTTTTAAAGCCTGTGCTGGGACGTTATCGCGAACAAAGGGTATTGACATAAAGTATTTACACGTCCTGTTACTAAACACACGAGCCCACTCAGTTACAGTCAGTGTTGCCAAGCGTAGAAAAATCTGTGGGAATTATCTGAAAATTCAGTATTTTAACTACTGGTGTTAGGTGTTTCACGGGCTTTGTGTTTGGGTGTGTGGCTGTGTCTAGTCTTTTTCGGGACGTGTTTCAGTAATGCGAGGTCCCATTTGAAGACACAACGAGGGGACCTGTTCTTGTTTTTTTTTATGGACAACGGGTTGGTACTTGACCTCAATCACACCTGATGTTAAGTGAAGATGAGGTCGAAGGTGGAAGCGTACTGACCCGGAAACCCCAACACATTTTGGGGACTGGCTATCTTATCTCTGACAACAGGAATACAACAATGCAATTAACATGGCTATGTTTAATAAAGGTTTTTCAGTAATGAGAGGTAAGATTTGAGTTCGGTTTTGTATTATATTAAAGACAAAACGAGGGGACCTGTTCTTGGCTAATAATAGATATGTTTTCAAAATGTGAGGTACGTTGAGTGCGGTTTTGTATTATATTAAAGACACAACGAGAGGACCTGTTCTGGCTATGATTAATAATAGGTATTTCAGTAATTCGAAGTACTAATTTGTTGTAATTTTTTGTTTTGCTGATAATTGTTTACTAAATGGTCAAATTTACTAATTGTAATGTATAAGCCCTCCCATTACTAATAAACCTATCCTCCCGCCCTTCACCTCGGGGAGAAGGGGGGGTGACTGAAAAACAGCGTTGACCTTGACATCTGTCCCGGTACAGCAAAGCTGATGTCACTCCCTTTTGCCTTGACTATTCAAAATTGTTACTATGTCAATAGCTTTAAGTTAAATAGGAACGAAGGCAATAAATAATTTTTATTATTATTATTATTATTATTATTATTATTATACTATTTGAGTGCGGTTTTGTATTATATTAAAGACACAACGAGGGGACCTGTTCTTGGCTAATAATAGATATGTTTTCAAAATGTGAGGTACGTTGAGTGCGGTTTTGTATTATATTAAAGACAAAACGAGAGGACCTGTTCTGGCTATGATTAATAATAGGAATTTCAGTAATGCGAGGTACTATTTGAGTGCGGTTTTGTATTATATTAAAGACACAACGAGGGGACCTGTTCTTGGCTATGTTTAATTATGTTTTTCAGTAATGTGAGGTACGATTTTAGTTCGGTTTTGTATTATATTAAAGACAAAACGAGGGGACCTGTTCTTAGCTATGTTTAATAATATGTTTTTCAGTAATACGAGGTCCGATTTGAGTGTGGTGTTTTATTATATTAAAGATACAACGAGGGGACCTGTTCTTGGCTATGTTTAACAATATGTTTTTGGTTGGTGGTAGGCCATTTTAAATGTCCGCCTGGCCAGCTACCACCATCTTATATAACTTTGCCGCCATGTTGCGTTCCGGTTGTCAAAGATAATGTAGCCAGTCGCCCCAAATCCAGGGTACATTTTACTTCTATACCAAATTCCAACCAAATCCGTTCATCCGTTTCGCCGTATTTGAGTAACAAACAAATATACATCCAACCGATTATTAGATTCTACATAAATATGCTTAATTTCTGTTTCCCGTAGATTTTTCTTCGCTAGAGATGTAGGCCGGTAGATCGTTACAATACCGATAAGTCGGTTGTATTGGCCACACTGGTTACAGTACAGCAGAGGTCCGGTCTCTCAATAGGGGTAGGACATGGGGAGGGAGGGCAGAGGCTGGGGTGATTATTGTCGGGTCAAGTGTCCTTTTCGGGCGCCGTCGCACGTCAACATCGCCGTCCATTATACTGTGAGGAGTTGTCACATATAGGGGAAGGGGGTGAAGGGTGTAAGTGTATTGTTTATGTTTACTAAGGATTAGCGTTGTTCTTTTTATTTGCATTAATGTGTGACGAACAAACAAGTCATATTGTAATCAATAATTTGAAAACTAGAAACAAAAATAACGTTGACATTTTTTTTTTTCGCGTTTGACTACAATCTCACCTGATGGAAAGTAACGATGTAGCCGAAGATGTATCACGCGCACCCAGTAAATGCCTATTCACTTGAAGATCCTAAGGTTGTAAGTGTCGGGAAAACCGACGCGGGCAGTGAGTTCCATACCATTCTACAATTCTACAACTTGGACTTGTATGTATTGAGTTTAACGGGGCAGAAATTTAAACGTAACTCTAAAGAAACTCTATGTAAAAAGGGTTTTTTTTTTTTTTTTTTTTTTTTATATGAGAGGACGGCAAACGAGCATGCGGGTCACCTGATTATTATTATTATTTTATTTTTATTTAGGGTTATTAGAAAGAAAGAAGAAGAAGAAAGAAAAAGTATTTATTGCCAACAAGTACAGAAAATTTCGTAGGTATAACATATTGCATAATTAAATGTATTTGCGGCAAAGGGATTGGGCGTCAGCATTTGCTGCCAATATGTCGTATGGCAATTGACAGCGCTGGTTTTCCGCGCAACTCCTCTCTCACTTAGGTATTCAAAACAAAACAACACAGTCCGGAGCGTTCCCACATACACTTATATGTCGTTAAAAACAGAAAAAAAAACTGCTGTTACCTACTTGCGAGTGTGATAACAAAAAAAATCTCGGAGATATCGGTGTACATATATATATATAAAAAAAAAAATACGCCCCGAATACAGAACCTCCTCCTTTTTTGAAGTCGTTTAAAAAAAAGAAAGTGCACTCACATATAAATGTTAGCTTTTGTTCAGCTTTACGATGGAGATCTTGTGATCGGCTAAGACGAATAGTTAAAAAAAATGAAAAAATTAAAATTAATTTTACAGTATAGACGATTATTTAGGCGATAAAGAAGTCTGGTGTTAGCTGAATTTCAAGTCCAGGTTATTAACTAGACGTATGTTAAATGCTTTTGTTTTGTTATGTGTAATATAAATTGTAATGAAATTGTAAAGATGTAAACCAATTTAAAAGACGTGTTGTTACGGAGTTTCTTGTCGCTTCTTGTCCCTAACCATACCAGTACAAGCGATGTAGTTTAAAAAAATAACATATTGACTTTCAATAAGTGATATTTTTGTATACATACATACGTAATAGCGCCCTTTATCCCAACTGGGATGGTCAGAGATATCCCAAACAATAGTGTTTGGGTGTTCCAAACTTTAAAAATGTAATGATTGAAACAAAATCCACGGTTCACATTATGAAATATATAGATATGCACACGTGACAGGGGGTGAGCCCATCGCCGTTGAAACGTGCAATACTATGGATGTTTTTTGGTGGAAAGTCCCTTTATTTTATTTTTTTATTTGGGACAGTTAACAACAGTGTACATAGTTACATTATTAACAGTTTCTGTAGGTATTAAGTATTCCCGAACGAGTACGACATTGGAACCTTCAAGAAACGAGCCTACACCTTCCTCAAAGGCCGGCAACGCATCTGCGACCCTTTTGGTGTTGCGGGTGTCCATGGGCGGCGGTGATTGCTTTCCATCAGGTGACCCGCATGCTCGTTTGTTTGCCGCCCTTTCATATAAAAAAAATATATATACAATATACACAGTCCACGACACTATCCACAAGGTAAGTAATACAGTATTTCACAAAACTTACAAGTTATGAAGTTTACAATAAGTACATCCGTATCATTACAATGTTACAATGTGCTGCTACACAAACCAAACAATATAAATATTACCGGTGCAATAACTCTCCAATAACTCCTAAATCTGTGATATGATAAGAAAAATGTGTTGAAATCTAAAAAATGTTTATTATGCGTGTTTATTAAGCGTCTTAGAGGAGATCTCACACCAGCATTTGTCCTACATGGAGTAGTAAGGAATATTTTGTGAAGATCTATTTAATTGGATTTATGTAGTCGCCTTTTACGACATCCATGGGAAGAAAACCACACAGCACTTTTGTATCCTACATTGAATAAAATATTTCTGACTTTTTCATTACATAAATCCAATTAAATAAATTCCACCAACGAAAACCTCCTGTAAAACTCTTCAAAAAAACACACTTTTACATAACGTTCTCTTGAAAAGAGCACAAGTGTCTGTAGAGGGCCCCTCGACGTAAAGTGTCGCTGACGACATAATTCCAATGAAATAAAGTTTCACAGATGGCGGGACACCCCTGGAGTATATTTCTTGAATAATGACCGTCAAATTCGGGACTGTCCCATTAAAAGTTGCCAAGATTATGGGCATTAGCTGCAGGGGAGGAATTTAAGTTTCCATCATACCTAGAGGCCGGTATTTTGGACCACTCAGTGCTTTTTTCGGGTTCGCTAAGGAAATATATTGTTCGTCGAATGATTTAGTAGTGTTAGTGGGAAAATAGAAAATGTATAGTCCAGCGGATTTGAAAGTTCAAACTCAAACTCAAACTCAAAGCATTTTATTTCAACGTAAGGTACATGATATCATTTGTTGAATGTCAATTTAAATCTATTGGAAATAATATAACTCCCAAAAGCTAAGATCAACAATGGTACTGGACACGGCGCCTATTGAAGGCAGTCGGTACCTGACGTGATTCAATTGTCTACTGACATATTTGTACGAGGTGATAAATTGGACCTAGTAGACACTACTGTCTTACTAACTAACGCTAAGCGCTTTGAAATATCAAAGAAAAATTTAAGAGCGCCCGGCCCCCAAGGACCTAAAGTTTCGACTCCGAAAGCAAGAAAAATGTATTCGGAACCGATGTCCCTATATTTGTTAATTTTGATGTTTTCCGCCATTTCGGCGGCTGCACCTGGCCTCCTTGAGGTTCCTTGGAGGTGAGACGGGGCGAGAGTGTCGATACAAGTGGCATCCCACTCTTTGTATGTAGGTGTACTTGACGTCGGTGTTACAAGAATCTTACAATTTAGAGATCTTCAAGTCTCGGGTATTGTGAGTATATGGCTTACCCCAATAAAATTTATTAAGCATGTACATGAAACAACAAATTTATAAAACACAATTAAAAATACCTATATCTTATAGAAAAAATACGCCGTCCAACTCGCTTCCGTGAGGCATAGTACCTAGTACGCTAGCAGTATTGCCCCGCAATGCATAAGCTCAGCTGCTGAGCAAAGTAGGTACCAGCTCTCACATCTCCAGAGGCGTGGTCTAACGGATAAATCCTTTACAAAATGTTTCGTGTCAGAAGACCATGGGCCTAAAGTCTCCACTGCAAGCGCCGCAAACTCGTGGTTTATATAGAGATTGACGCATATTTACGGCGCTTGTTAGTCTCGGGTGAATACGCATTTACTGGATCGTACTTCATCTTCAGCTCGTCAGTTCCACAAGCACTAGGTAGCATGAAAGGCGCTATAAACGTTTATGCCGCGCGAACAATATTTGTTCTCCTCATTTCCTTGGATGGAATATACAATTATTCCACTCCAAACAATGTGATGCTACGGGGGCAGGTGAGATTGTCGCAAACGCATCTCCGGTATAGCTTTAACTGGACGATGTTATTCTGAAGCCTGCATTATCTTTATGGTATAATACCGGTTAATCGGCTGAACCAATTAAAAACGGCTTTCATTTTCAAAAGCTGGCATTTGCGAGATTTATCTTGGTTATGTTAGTAGGAAATCGGTTAAGACGTTTTGAAAATATCTAGCCTTTAACACGGTTAGTTTGTTAATCGGAATTATTATAATAATTGCAGATGCTTGTAGGTTTTCTAAAGTTTTAATTGAAAACTAAGAGTAATCTAAAAGTGCATTTGTTATTAGTTTTCGATTAGCGAAGTTAAGCAATGTTTGGCAAAGTTTTTTTTGATGTTAAAGTGAAGATGAGGCAATTGTACTGACCCGGAAACCCCATCTTATTTGGGGGACTGGCTATCTTATCCCTGATAACCGGAACACAACAATGCTATTAACATTGCTGTTTACTTGCAGTCTTAGATAAGATGGTCGTAGCCAGCCAGGCTGACATTTCAAATGCCCTGCCACCAACCAAGGCCCTAGTCAGTCCCTAGAAGGGTAATCAGTGACAATTTCATTTCTATGTTCTGCTCTTACCAACTTTCTATAATGTATTTCCTTTTCTGTTGTGCAATAAGGTGAATTTGTATTGTATTTAAGTGATTCAGAGGGCACGTCAAATAGTCGATCATGGTGGTTTTCCTACAGAAGCGACTTATAAGTACTGACAGTCAAAGTCAAAGTCAAAAAATGCTTTATTTTGTTGGCACACAGAGTACACTTAAAATAGTCAATTATACATTTGAATTTTACATTTGGCCACAGTCAGGTGGCCATTAGTCTGCCACCTCATTCCCTCTCCCGGTGAAAGGAGGCTGTGGCCCAACAGTGACAACGTTTGATGATGATTCTAATACAAATATGACATTTGAAATTTCAGACCACAATAGAATAAGAATAAGAAAAGTTTATTTGACCCATTTAGCGACACACATTATTATTTTTACATGAAAGGTGAAAATGTACATATTGAATTTGGGACGGAGTGAGATAAAAGTAGTACACAAAACAGTTTCATGTAATAGGGTAGGTACTCCTATCTCATAATGTAGTTAACAGTAAACAATAAAAATACCTAAGCAGAGAATGTAGACTGTTCAATCAAACAAATTGAGCAGCGTGTCTAAAACGACACAGAGTACATTGGGTGCGACAGTAAACCAGCGCTGAACTCTTATAAGCTTGTGTTCTGTTATTTTATTTGCCTAACAATTGTTGTATACGTGTCGAAGTGGCTAATAAACAGTTTCTTTCTTTCTAATAACCGCCTCCGTGGCTCAATGTAAACAACATTGGGTTTACGATTCGGAGGTCGCGGGTTCGATCCCCAGCGGGGTACATGTTTAAGTACTCGGTTTGGTTGGTGGTAGGGCATTTTTTAAATGTCCGCCTGGCTAGCTACCACCATCAGCAATGTTAATAGCATTGTTGTGTTCCGGTTGTCAGAGATAAGATAGCCAGTCCCCCAAATGTGTTGGGGTTTCCGGGTCAGTACGCTTCCACCTTCGACCTCATCTTCACTTAATATCAGGTGTGATTGAGGTCAAGTACAAACCCGTTGTGCATAAAAACAAAAAAAAAAACAATATTCCGTAGAACAGATAGTGTAACGATAAAAAAAATCTCCGCCTTACAATTCCTTAAAGAAAATATTTCACCGCTGCATTTCAAACTCAATATATCTCAAACTTAAGTACGTGGTCCAGTCCAAGCCACGACCGAGAGATAGCAAAATAAATCCTTTCCAATGGGACAAAAACTTGCCGCCAGCCACCGGCTACGGAACCTTTTAGAATTATTGCAATGAGTACTTGACCATTCTTCTTGTTTTCTCCCTGGATAGCCTTACCGGGATTCAAGCTTTTTAATATTTGAAATGAGCCCCGCTCGTTGAATTTATTTAGTCTACCCTGAAAGTCAAATATCTTTAGCGAAGGTTTTAAGAATGGATTTGTACTTTTTTGTTTATTTCTTTAATTCTCTGCGAAGTGGATATTTGTGATTTGCATTTTTATTTGATTTCGTTTACGGTTCCTATCTGCTGTATTTTCGTAATTCTGTAAACATTAGCTTGATATTTCCTTTTTGAATGTTAAGTATCCTTTGTTTTGATAAGTCACGAAGACCTCTTGGGTTTACCTTTATATTTAAGTCTTTGATTTTTGTTGCTACTTCAATTAGTTTGACCGTCTCCGTGGCTCAATGTAAACATCTATCATATGGGTTTACGATTCGGAGGTCGCGGGTTCGATCCCCAGCGCGGTACATGTTTTAAGTACTCGGTTTGGTTGGTGGTAGGGCATTTTAAATGTCCGCCTGGCTAGCTACCACCATCTTAACTAAATCTCCGCCAAGCAGCAATGTCAAAGATAAGATAGCCAATCCCCCAATTGTGTTGGGGTTTCCGGGTCGGTACGCTTCCACCTTCGACCTCATCTTCACTTAACATCAGGTGTGATTGAGGTCAATGGCTAACCCGTTGTGCATAAAAAAAAAGAATGTGATTTGTTCATCCCGCGAGCATCCTGTTTCTATCATTATATCGGGTTAAAATTGCAGGGCACGTTATATTTACCTATTAAATTTTATCCAGATCCTTTTTATTATTGAGTAACAAACAAACAAACATGCAATCACATATACAATTTAGATCTCAAAGGGCCATAAAAAGCCAATCTATTTGGCAAACAAAAGGTCCTCTTTGTCCATTGTGAAATTCACTGGCTGTATGTAAAACAAAATTAAGAAATATTTTTATAAGCCTAGCTTAATTAGAGAGTTTCACCTATATTCGTAGCGAGTTAAGGAGTGTGAAAGAAGACGAGTTGACAAAGATTGAAAAAGGTATGCTGAGATGGTATGGACATGTGGAGAGGATGAATGAAAGAAGTCTAACGAAAGAGACATACGGTGCGAATGTGGATGGTAGTGTTGGTAGGGGAAGACTACGGCGAACGTACCATGATCAAATCGTGAACGTCTTAAAGAAATGCCAAGCCAAGAGTACCTACCCTAAAACGACGAGCATATATGAACAGCCTCATGAGACTGGATGAGGCAAAAGAAGTATGTCAGGATCGTAGCAAGTGCAATTCTATGGTCTCTGCCTACCCCTACGAGAAACAGGCGTGATTTTATGTGTGTATGTATATTCGTAAAGAGTTACCATAAATAAGCCCTCGTGGCGCAAACACATGCCCTATAAAAAAAAAAAAAAAAAAAAGTTTATTGACTCAAACTTAGGCTAAGTTACAATCATCGAATTAAAGAATTAGGAGGTACATAACAAATACACTTAAGTAAAATTAATGAGCCCTGCTCCTTAAACTAAGATTGCTCTTGTATTTTAAGAAGCAGTGTTCGATCACGGCATTGTTATTATTATAGTAACCATCCATCCAGGTTGACAACATTATACGTACTTAATAGGTTAATTTTTAATTAATTGTATATAGGCAATGTGGAAAAAAAATAAAAGAAAATATTATTAAATAAGTTGCGTATGAGTCAAAAACTATTACTATTACTCTTCTGGTATCGAGTTTTCGGTATTCGTTCTCTATTAGTGAAGAGAAGCAAAGTTTTCCTTGGATGAGATACGACTAAGCACGCTAATAGTCAGTCCCGGTTGGTTTTAATTGAAGGCAGTCTTTACCTTATTCGGTGGGCTACAGAGCAGCTTACGCTGACTGTCTGGTGGACACCAGTCCGACACAAACCCACTAATCGGCACTTAGTTCGCGTAATTATAGCCCTTACCCTCTTCCAATCAGAGGCTGCATTTTGTTTGTTTTTTTGACGCGGGGACACGCTATCTGAAAGGATACCCACTAAAACCCCGCGGCGACCTTCTTCGGCAGTAGAGTGGACCTGGGAACGCATAAGCGGCACCATGTCCATCCGCGCTCCGCCTCACAAGGAGAGGCCCATTCCCGGGGAGGGCGATTTACGAAAACTAGTTCGTTGGAAGGAAGAACATACGTTAATCGAGTGACTGACGTACTCACAAATAGTCAGGTCAACCACTAACCGCGCGTGCGTGTATGAAACATGTGATAAAAGTGGAAGTCGCAAAAGTAGTATATTAGGATCATTCTAAGTGGAATTTAATAGTCACGGGAACAGGCGTATGTAGTTCTTTATAAAAACGTTAACTCTCGATATAATAATAATAACAATAAATATTTAGGACACTTACACCAATCATCTAGTTCCAAACTAAGCAAAGCTTGTGCTATGGATACTAGATAACGGATAAACATACATAAATATTTATATATATTTATATAAACATCCATGAATCACGTATAGGATATCACAATACAATACAATACAAATACACTTTATTGTACAAGAGGAGAACATACATTTTACAAAACACAATACTGATAAGTAATAATATCACGTTACAGTAAAAAGTTATGACAGTCATTGTAATAGAGCCAAGTCCAATTAACTGTAAGTATTCATAGAGTTTTCTGCCAAAAAGGTTTTCTTTCCTGAGAAAACTTGAACAAACATGACTTGGAAACTCAGTATCTAACTTCGGCATCTATCACGATACTTTTGAGCTTGATATTTGAAGGATATTCATGAACTCTTTCTTTTTGCAAATTGGCTTAGCGCCCCAAGTTTATTTTTGAAAGCTAGTACTGTCAGGTATTTAGTAATGTATGATCAAAATCGATTTTTAATCTACTTCTAAGTAGCAACGTTAATAGCATTGTTGTGTTCCGGTTGTCAAAGATAAGATAGTCAGTCCCCCAAATAAGATCGGCCACCTTCGGCCTCATCTTCACTTAACATCAGATATGATTGAGGTCAAGTGTTATCCCATTGTGCATAAAAAAAACTGCCAGAAACGTTTTTACATTATTTCATTGATATATTTTTTTACGGTACAGAAGGATCTCTAAAATGCTATAGCTAATAGCTAACAGCTATGTGCCCCTATAGTCACTTTTGCCCATTCACAAGATCATTACTCCACGATAAGCATCATCACATCCTCACTCTAAATATAAATCTTTACGTAAATAACTATGAGGCACAATCTATAAAGCGCCCTGTTCGAGGGAGTGAAATATATCCGTAAATATCACTCTTAGCTAAACGTATTCCCCCTCTAGAATATATCGCTTTTAGTGAGTGGACGTTTAAGTTGGCAACACTTAACTGCTTTAAGGTTGGGGTGCATTACTAATAGGACTTTAGCTTCCATTTTGTTGGATAAAGTGATTTAAAAGAAGCGTTTAAGACCTTTTGATCTATTTATTTAAGACTAACCGGGGGTCGTGTGTGTGCTTACTTCGATAGAATACAACGTGAAAATGAATAAGCTTAGTGGCTTAACGTGAAGGTGGTTTTTGATCAAATTATATCAAATAAATTATTTATTTTCGAACATAATGGCAAGGTGGTGGGTAGTTAGAAAAAACTACTACCTATGGATGTGATACTACGTTTTTGCTACATAGCGAAAACACTACGCGCTCCGTCATAGATAATAGCTGAAACTACGTAAATTGATTTATGATCAGTGATAACACTAAGCCATGGTTAAAGTTCGGGACACGGGAGCTATAAGAATTTTCTGTGATTTGTCTAAGGCTTTTGATTGAATACATCATAGTGTTCTAGTCAGGAAATTACGCTACTATGGTATTACCGGGTCCAGAGGGTTGTTTTCAATGGTAATAACTCGCTGGGATTGCTAGTTTTCTTAGGTATTCCACAGGGCTTAGTTCTCGGGCCATTCCTATTTATTATTTATATTAAAGATCTACCGAATTGTTTAGACGGCAGCCATGAGTTAAATAATAAATAATACCCTTGTACACCCAGCGCCATCTAGTTACACACTCAGATACGGGGTTTGTATTTTGGTTGCAAATTGGTTGATATACTACACAAATTCATTTTCTTTTGTGTTAAAAATAAAATCATCCCTAACTAGGAAACCCACGTCCGTATTCATCATGCAGACATATGCCCCAACTGGATTCGATGCTGCAACTTTTAGGTGTACTCGTATGTCAGGGATTTTCACCACTACACCAAATAGTTCGTTACAAGTTTTGCTGACTTTACTGGTTAATCTGCTTTCCCGTAACTAAAAAAATTAAGTGCCTAAAATTCTTACTTAAATTGCTGTACAAGAATTTTACCCTATCGAGAACCAAATCCAGATTCTCGTAACACAAACCACTTAAATCCAGCTTAAAGGTCATTGCGATCACACAAGAGATAAGTTTACATGTCACAGTGTACACGCCACTGACAATAATTCCGGCTAAACGCGGTAATAAACCGGACGATAAAATAGTTACAGCTAAACTTCGCCGATAAGCCGGTAATGTGGCGAAGAGGGGCCATTGTCCTACGACTGGCCGGAATTATGGCCACATTACATACAGTGATGGCCGATTTTTTATTTGCTCCCAATGTGTTATTGTGTTTGCGACACCACGATACGGGTTATAATTTTGAAGCCTTTGTAATAAAACATTTTTGTTACACTTGAGCCTACTTTTGACGTTTTTAGAGCATAATTTAATTAAGCAGTTTGTAGTTGACGTCATACCTACCAGTGTAAACTTGTACTGGCCTCGAGACGCTAGAGAAAATGTAGCAGTGGACCGACAAATAGTATTGGAAGGAAACTGCAAAATAGTACGCTTACCTTAACACTCAGCCATCTTGAAGTTATTTAACTTTTAACACAATTGTTTTAGATAACTGGATAAGTGGATGATTTGTTTTTTAAAATTTTCAATTTCTGTTGCAAATTTGATGCACATGAAGTCAGACTTTATAAGTAGCAGAATGTTTTAGTTAGCGTAATTTTCCTTTAGTCCTTTATTGCACACCAAATGTTGTATGACCTCTGAGAAATCCAAGATGGCGGCCGAGTGACAATACTTTGAAAATTAAATTTATATTTTCGACGCGGTTGGGGGGATTTAGGTGGGATTTTGGGTGAATTTTTGTGAAATGTTTATTTCTCCAAAGATCCATACTTTTACATTATTAATATTGATATGGCAAATTTAAAATTTTCAACAATCAATGTTCTATAAACGAATCAATTTCCTTTGTTCTATCTAACTTTCAGCCCACGCGTGGTACTACTTTATCACCGACTCTTGTCTTTTGTGTCTTATGAAAGTTTTGTATCATTTGTAACGTTTAAACATCTGTAGCTTTTCTGCTTTTTATACCTTTTACATTCTCTGTGTTTTGCCTTATATCACCTTATCTCATTATTTCTTAGTTCATCTCTGCCAAATTTTTAATCAATTAGTACAGAAGTTTACTCGTGAAAAGGTAACATTTATATCTTGTCTTGTTTCATCCTATCTCACCTTATCTTGACGTAATCTATGTCCTTTCCAGGTCTTTGATTATATCTCTGTCAATTTCCAATATCGGTTAAGAGGTTCTGTACAGAAAAAGTATTAAACAAACAAAGAAATTTTTGCATTTATAGTATTAGTATGGATATGGTCGTCTAAATGATTGAAATTCTTTGCCAAATATCGGTCTCCCAGGAAATTTCAAACCTTTAGTCTACTTGTGTAGATATGTTTTCAAAGAAAAATACCGATAGCCCACTTATAGTTCTGTGAAATGTGTAAAATTATTTTCCATGAAATGTTATAAGAAAACTTCCAGGAAACGTACGTACGGACAGTTATTGCAATTTAGTGTCGCAACTCACACTACGGCGTAGCTCGTGCTACGGCGTAGCCCGTAGCAGCTACGTAAATCGCTCACCCTCCAAATTATACGAGCATCTGCAACTTCTGCAAGTCAGGGCTAGTGACATAATGGAGGTACGATATTTTATTTCTAGAGACTAACAATTTTTAAGTCAGTGTCAAGATAGGGAGAGGTCAAAGGAGGACGGAAAGATTGGTTTGACTCAATGGATGAACTTTGCGGGAGAAGCAAACATTTGCTAGATTTTCCATTTATTAGTACAATAATATCGAGTGCACCTCGCTGCCACAGCTATCTGCCCACCTCGCTGCTAGAGCTATCTGCCCAGAGATGTATTATTAAATAAAATGTTTCTGAAAATATAAGTGCTGATTCTAAGAGTAAAAATATCAAAAAAAAAAATATTTTTATCCACAACGGGTTAGCACTTGACCTCAATCACACCTGATGTTAAGTGAAGATGAGGCCGAAGGTGGTAGCGTACTGACCCGGAAACCCCATCTTATTTGGGGGACTGGCTATCTTATCTCTGACAACCGGAACACAACAATGCTATTAACATTGCTGTTTGGCGGCAGAGATAAGATGGTGGCAGCTAGCCAGGCGGACATTTAATATGCCCTACCACCAATCAAACCGAGTACTAAATATGTACCCCGCTGGGATCGAACCCGCGACCTCCGAAACATAAACCCAATGTTGTTTACATTGAGCCACGGAGGCAGTAAAAATAATGTTAGATTGTTGATATACAGTATTATAATGAATAAAAGGAATAGACTACGATAAATGATGTTTTCTTTTATTCGTAGAAATGCTGTGTCAGACATAATGATATATAGTAATGAGTATGTCTCCTATGTCTACCTAACTGTACAAGTAGTTTCTCTTTATCATCTCCAAGGCCACATTCATCATTACGAAATTTATCGGAGAAAAAATTTGGAATAGTTTAAGAAAAATAGTGACATACACAATGTATAAAAATAAACATGCTCTTGAGATCATTCGCTCACACAAAGTCACTAAGTTATTCAAGAGACATTGGTGTCGATCCGGATGTACACCAACTAAACTAAACTAAAACCAGTTTTAAAGTAGTACTGTCTCTTTCTCCCTGGAACAGTACGATGCGACGGCACTACTATAACACTGGTTTTAGTTTAGTTTAGTTGGTGTACATCGGAATCGACACCAATGTATACGCTTTTATAATAAGGTTCCGGTAGACATTCATAATTTTTCGTTAAATAAATTTCAAACCACCATTCAACAGAAACTATGTGCAAACGGTTGTTATAGAATTTCTGACTATCTAGATGCTAAGATTGCATAAACAAGTATCTAGGCGATATATATTTATTTATCCTGTAACCATCGTTGCTACCTGACGGTATTATAAGATAAGATTGTAAAGTGAAGTAAGTGAAAGGAACACGTAACATTCGTCCTCTTCTCTGTTAGGCAAACTAAAACAGGATCCATCTTACGTTCTGTTTCATACGTATTTCCTTTATCCCAAATAGGGTGGTCAGAGATAACCCAAGCATAAGCGTTTCGGTGTTCCAAACATAATAAATTGTTTGCTTGAAACAACCTTTCAAAGTATACAGAAAACTTGTGACAGAGAGTGATCCCATCGCCGTTGAAACGTGCAAGTTTATAGATGGTTTTTGGTGGAAAGTCCCATAGTCGCCTTTGACGACACCCATGGAAATTTGTTATTTTTATCCTTTTACGTACCGAAGCCATACAAAACATCGGTTCCAAGAAAATAGCAACAATGTATAATGGACTAAATAAATTCATGGTACATAAACACGTAGTAAATGTGACGTCACTGAGATGCAATATATTCTTATAGTGTTCGCAGGGTTATAATATTATTATCGTAGTCGTAAACTGACTAATAACTTGCTACGCCAGGTACCTACATTGTAACTTACTGGCTACGAAAGCCCGTAGCCCGTAGCTCGTAGCATACGTATACAACAGTAGTGAAACTATAACTCAAACAACCTTCGTGGCGAGAGGCATGTATTTACTACACGGAGGTTGTAGGACTAAATAGAATAGAAATCATTTATTTGCGGTTAAAACGCGGTCTCCCAATTTGGGTAGTCCGGGTTTAATTCCCAGGCAGGCCATGCACCAATGAGTTTTTAAATTTAATTAAATTACTTATTTATCCGACTGCTCTTAAACGGCGAAGGAAAACATCGCGAGGAAATCCACATGCCTGGGAAATAAAAATTCAAAGACATGTGAAGTCTCCAATCCGCATTGGGCCAGCGTGGTGGACTATGGCCTTATATGCGAGGGAAGGCCTATATCTCTGCAGTGGGATGTTTACGGGCTGATGATGATGCAAATCAGATTGATTCCAGTGCTTAGAAACTCTGCTGCTATATCAAAAGGTCGCGGGTTCGAATCCCGCTAGGGACATATGTTTGTGTGATGAATACAAACATGTGTTCCCGAGTTATGGATGTTTTTCATTTATATTTTTTTTATGCACCACGGGTTGGTACTTGACCTCAATCACTATATGTATTTATTTACAAAAAAAAATGTATTTGTGTAGTTTATCAACCATCTGGTATCCATAATACAAGCCTAGTTGCTTAGTGTGGAATTAGATGGCTCTGTGTGTATGTGCAAAGATATTTATTTATTTATTTTATGCCTAGTGGGGCACAAAGTTTGCCATATGTCATTATTTCTCAGAATTGGTTCCTTATTAGCGACACTATCGAATGGTATCAAATACAATGTGTGTTTTTTTTTTCAAAATCAACGGGTTCGATTCGGGGCTAGGAATATTGATTTTTCTAAAATCCAATGATGCACTTTTAGTTTTCATCTAAGGAGTCTTCCTTTGAGTACTTCTCGCTAATCCTCATTTTTTCGGATTTGGCCATGACGTCATAAATGTCAATAGGTCTGTAGCGGTTAAAAAACTTTATGTACAAAAACTAACCCAAAGATCATCATATTACTGACCTTCTACTTAGTCTGTGGTATCGTCGTCTCGTAGCAAGCAAGCTTCCTTCTTGTAGTTATTAGATCTCATTTGATAACGTTAGTTAAGTATATTGGAATTTATAATAAGTTCCACGAATTGATTAGCCGTAGAGTGGCTTCAATTAATGTTACAATGAAAGTAAATATAAATCAACTGGCATTTACAATTTACTCATAAAGTTGTGTTTGTTATCATGTAGAGTCTGGTCCAGAATTGCAGTCATAATATAAGTTTAACTTCTCTGTCCTCTCTTTCCTTTTTTAACTCCGCGGGTCAAGTATCTCGGCGCGCCTGTCAAATTTTCGAAAATACCTGCGGTGTTAAAAACGTTTATAGATACTCTTCTACTGGGTGTATTTGTAATCTGTGAAAAGCAATAGCTACGGGAATATATTATCTATGGATATAATGAATGAACACTACTACAGCTATAATACAAAAAATGTTACGAGTTGTAATATGTAGGTATACCTATATCCACGATATAATTGGTATTTTTACGGAAAGTACAGATTTATTTCATGTTTTTCTTAAAAAAACGGGTAATTCAATAAATTGTTATGAGAATTGGAAGCTCTATGGCAGGTTCCGAAGCCTGTTCTAATAAAAAACAGTAGTTGGAATTCTATGCCTATACTCCCACCCAAAGAGAAAAAAAATATTTTCGCAAATACAGACTAAATATCATAGCTAACATGACATGGCGCACATTATTGGATGCGGAATTTAATAGAGAACAAGTTCAAACACAGTCCAAAGGAATTGGAATTCTATAATCATTACAATTGAGAGTTGAAAGTCGGGTGTCCGTTAACACCGATCGGTGTTCGCGAGTGTTGTCGGTATAAAAGTATTTTGAACACCGATCGGTGTCGGCGTCCGCCTAAAGGTTAAACGATAAATACCGCCCCCGTGGCTCAATGTGAACAACATAGCGATTACCAATCGGAGGTCGCGGGTTCGATCCTCAGCGGGGTACATGTTTAGTAGTAGTTTAGTAATGTACTGTCCTTACACCGAAAGGTTGCCTGGACGAGATCGCTTTTAGTGATAAGGTCGCCAAATTGTACATTCTATTCTTACCGCTTTTCTGTAACTGTATTTTCTTTTCTGTTGTGCAATAAAGTGTATTTGTATTGTATTGTACTCGGTTTGGTTGGTGGCAGGGCATAATGTCCGCCTGGATAGCTATTACCATCTTATCTAAGATTGCTGCCAAATAGCAATATTAATAGCATTATTATTATTATTATTATTAAATTCTTTATTGCACACAAAAATAAAATACAAAGAACATTTAACATAGATAATGAAGTGTACAAAGGCATTATTGTGTTCCGGTTGTTAGAGTTAAGATAGCCTGTCCCCCAAATATAATGGGGTTTCCGGCTCAGAACACTTCCACCTACGGCCTCATCTTTACTTAACATCAACTGTGATTGTGGTGAAATACTAAACCGTAATACATGAAACAAAAACTTGCTTGACTCTACACCGGAATGGTATTCGATGCTTCATTAAATACTAAGGTTATTGAAAAAAATAATCGTTTAAACTTGGAACTATGATTGCACTTGTGATCCTGACTGTACTTACTTATATGTACACATTTAATAAAATATGGCTTCCATCTTTTCCAGGTACTCGATCAGCGGCTGGTAAATTAATCATATTGATATTTGCATCATATTCAACAAGTATAATTAATACGATAATGAATGATTCTTAATTCTTATAGATTTTCTTTAATAAAGTTTATTTTACTCGAAGCTAAGTTGAACAAATGTTACATTATAGAACTGTCACCTAATTATCTAATCTTATTGGTGAACTGTATTGCCACCTCCTTCGTCATTGCTGGTCGAATTTAAAAAATAAATCCTTACTATTGGTTGAATTCTAATCAAGAATGAAGAACTCGATAGAAGAATGAAGCCGCCTATGCGTTCCCAGGTCCTCCCTACTGCCGAAGAAGGTCGCTGCGGGATTTTAGTGGGTATCCCTCCCGTCAGGGAGGGGAGTCCCACATAACCATCTCGCCGTCCCCCAGGCGAGCGGTACACGTAAAAGAAAAAAAAAGGACGTCCACGCACAGAATCGTGTTTAAACGGTCGATCTAGAAACCAAAGTGGAAATAAATGGTAATCGTGATTGGTAGAATTTTGCAGTTGGCGATAAAGTGCATTACCATTGAAGACAATAGGGTGTTAAGGCGGAGAACACACAGAAACATTACCAGAGTCCTTTCTGCTACCCAATTTTACGAAACACTTTGCGAACATCACCCCCGTACTTACAGATAGTCAAAGATTATTTTCCATGTGAATAGACATGGCATCCATAAAAAAGTTTCGAATCGTCGATGGCTCTAAACTATTCCCCATCACAATTATTTAGTCCCCACATTAAGGCCGGAAGCGCTCACAAAAGTACGCCGATCGGCCTCACAGTGCGGACAATGGCATCTTACCACCGCTGAAGGACGATAAATCACGTATAATGGGGGCATTTGGGAGGGGCAAGGTGGGGGGAAGGATACTAAAGTATTTTGAATGATATTAATTTGGTTTGGCATCGGGACAACGCGGGTTGGATGAAATGGCGACAGGTCACCGGAAAAATATGTGATGTGATGCCCCTCAGGTTAAAGGGCAAAATTTATAAATCCGTAATTAAACCTGTCGTAATGAATGGGTCGGAGTGTTGGGCCATGAAGAAGACAGATGAAAGAAAATTACATGCAACAGAGATGAGAATGTTGAGATGGATGAGTGGAGTGACGAGGATGAATAAAATAAGAGGAGTTTAAAAGTGACACCCGTAACAGAAAACTTGAAAGGAAACCGTATGGCTTAGTATATACATGTTATGAGGAGGGATGAAACGCATGTTACTAAGGAAGTGATGAATATGGATGTCGATGGTTGGAAAGGAAGAGGAAGACCAGGGAAAAGATGGATGGATTGTGTGAAGGGTGATATGTACGAAAAGGGCGTGAATGATTAGGTAACGGCTAATAGATTGGAAGAAAAAGACGTACTGCGCCGACCCCAAATAAATTGGGACCAGGGCAAGAAAATGATGGTGGTATACATAATAGAATGGAAAGGTTTTATCCCTTTACTCAAAAACATGTGTGCAATACGTCAATTTGGTTTAGTTTAGTACTCGATTTGGTCATATATTATCATCATCATATCAGCTATAGCTATTGCTATAAGAAAGTTATATGGTCCTTTTTTAACTTGGGAAACTATTTCATCAATTTCAATGAGACTTTGTTGTCGGTCTCTGTGTTTATAGTTTTTATCGCATCGAAATTGTTTGTCCAGTTTCTTATCAATATTATTAATATCAGGGCGAATTTTCATTATGTAGATGATTATCACGGGTCGTATCGACTCTGGAACTTCTACATTAAAATTTGAAATTCAACAATGCCTCGAAAATTTTATATGTGAGTTACACATATTTTAATTTCCAGATGACCGCCTCCGTGGCTCAATGTAAACAACATTGAGTTTACGATTCGTAGGTCGCGGGTTCGATCCCCAGCGGAGTACATGTTTAAGTACTCGGTTTTGTTGGTGGTAGGGCATTTTAAAACCAACGTGATCGATATAGCCCGAAGAATTACCAAACTTAAATGGCAGTGGGCGGGGCACATTGCTCGTAGGACCGACGGCCGTTGGGGTCGTAAGGTTCTTGAGTGGCGACCACGCACTGGGAGACGCAGGATGGGTAGGCCCCCCACGAGGTGGACTATCGTTTTGGTAAAGATCGCGGGAAGCCACTGGATGCAGGCAGCGCAGGACCGATTGTGGTGGAAAACTTTGGGGGAGGCCTTTGTCCAGCAGCGGACCTGTTTCGGCTGATATGATGATGGTGGTGATACACAGCGCCATCTAGTTCCACTCTAAGGAACCAGACGATTAATAAACTGCACAAATTCCTTTTTTTTTTTGTAAATATATGCATGTTATGTAAACATCCATAAACTCGGGTACACTTGTCCATATTCATCGTACAAACAAATAGAATACAATATTTATTTATTCAAGTTACTGTGAGCCATTTGGTAGGTATTATATTATTTGCTCGATTCAAAGAGAAATATGAACCGACAAATTATATTATAGGTAAGCAGATGATCATGTCTGAGCCATATTCGGGTCAAGTGTACCTACTTGAGTACAAATTGTATTCGGGAATCTAGATTAATCAGCTTTCATATAAGTACACTCGAGAACAGAGATTGCTTGGATTTTAGTGATGACTTTTGGTAATTAACGTTATCAATTTAACATACCAATAATTATTACAAATGAAAATTATGTACATTTTTATAGTTATCTCTTTTTCATTTCAAGTAAATGGCTGCAGTGTCTTAGAGAGGGCAATTTAACTACATAGTAACAACTAGTATATTAATTTATATTTAATTTTTATAATACCGGATGAGTTTTTTTTAACGTAAGGAAAAAATAGGGCATATTAGGTTAGTGAAACAGAAGGTTTTGGCATAGGTAGTTTAAATCTTTTTTCAAAACTGGCGGAGTAACGAGACCGCGACGAATTTATTTGGCAATCATATTTTCTCCAAGTTTTTTAAATTTCCATAGAAAATTTCAATAACCTCCCGATGCAATGTATGAAACAGCTGATTTTTTTTTCGCGATTTCGAAGTTGCCCCCATAGTAAAAGTTGTTCGTATTGATGGGTAGAACAAGCCCTTAAAATATGACTACACTTAACCGTTACACCCTGTAGAAGTTAAGCAAAGTCGGTGGCTCATAAAAGTAGCTTAAGAATACGGACAGGTGGTTAGTTACTAGTCTCACACATATCCACCAATCCGCACCCGCTGTGCCCCAACAGTAGAAACGTGTAATGCTGATCATGAAGATATATTAGAATTAATAAGAATATAAATATGAATACAATTTATACACCTATCAGGAATACATTGTCAACACTAGCACAATATAGGTCAGAGTGTGTCGGAATATATTATCTGCCATTACAAGTTTATGATTCAGCATGTGTAGCCGTCACTGCCTCACAGCTGCCGTAAATTCTAGTTACATAAATTTAATTCATATTTAATGTAAAACGGATGCATAATTTATAGAATAATAAACTAGATTTCAGCCGATAAAGATAGCGGTATGGGCTTAGCGTTTAGGGCGCTTACCATCGATCGCTCATAACTCCTACAGTCAAACATCACTGCACAGCTCTTGCAATTAATAAATTTTTATTATTAGATAAATAAAACATTTCTTTGTTTCTTCAGTCACACACATATACATTTGACATTTAGGCACAATAACAATTGTACATCTATACAATTATTAGGTATAGTCGTCTCAATTAAATATAAACATTTCGTACAATTTAATTATTATTCATTTAAGTGTTACTTCATTTGTGCTTTAGGCTAGATTACCATGTTTTACCATGTTTTACTTCTTAATAGTCTTTTAAATGTATGAAGTTTGTTTGTGGGTAGATTTTTATAAAAAATATCATTGTTTTAACTGTTTTAATCAACGAATTATTCATTCTCTTATGCACTATCCTGTGCCATTCAGGACGTTGTGCTGAAAAACCTTCCTATCGAGATGGCTCAATGTTGCATCTTTTCATATGGCGCTTCTGAACATCCTTATATCTGAGAAGTTGACCGCGATGCTTTCGCTTGCCCTCCTTTCAGAGTAGAAGATGCGTTTCCCTCTCAAAGCTGTAAGTATGAGAAGTATAGAAATTTAATTCTAAATACCTATGTAAACTTCACAAAAATCGTCATAAAAATTTCAATTCGCATCATTGCTGAAATCACTTACTGATTTACGTTCATCGAACTCAAGGTTGCCAAATATTTATATTTCCACACAATATATTGCGGCTGCGTATAAACTACGAGAAAATTAGGCACAGTAACGCATTTGGATATGCAGATGATAATAGATTCCATAAGTGTGGATAAATGGATGAATATGAAGCAAGTAAGCTCAATAATGTGCATTTATCAGAATGCTTTGAAACGGTGAAGGAAAACATCGTGAGGAAACCTGCATGCCTGATAAAAATTCAAAGGCATGTGAAGTCCCCAACCCGCGTTGGGCCAACGTGGTGGACTATGGATGCTCCCTTATTATAAAAGGGAAGACTTATATCCCTGCAGTTGGATGTTTACGGGCTGAAGTGATGCAGCTCAATAGTAAACATAAACCGGGTGTAAGCATAAAGTTTGAGTATAATTACATAGACAAAATTTAACAAAAATTCTTTTAAAAACAATAAGGTTTGTCTTCTATTTTATCAGTAATAGTTAATTTCAAATTTCATCTGAAAGAAGAGCGAAAACAAAATGTAATTCAACACCAGAACAGGAAAAGAACTTCGAGATTCCCAGAAATAACTTCAAAATAACAACAACAAAACTTCCAACCCAAGTACAGCCCCTATCTATTACCACTTAATTTTCCAAAGCTAACAAAACAAAAAACTTAATCAACACCTTAATCCCCTTTCCCCGACAACGATAAACAAAAGGCTATCTTTATGGCCAATAAAATAGCTAAATAGTTTTTTATCGAGTAATTTTATCGGAGCCCGTGGGGAGTGACGTCATTTGTCACGCGCTTCGTCGCCCTCTGGCGGACGATTAATGATCGCTCGGTTAAGTCTGCGGGGGTATTAGGTATTAGTTGTTTTGGCCACAAAGGAGCTCTTTTGAGGTTGTCTTGCCCTTTTCCTTGCAATTTAGATACAATGTTCCATCTATAATACATCACTTGATGTATGTTGCGGATATTGACAAGTAGGTTTTGAGAGATCTTTAATTTAAATTCAATATAGTCAGTTGTGATTCTGACAAATACCAAGAATTAATATCATTTCGTGACTAATAATTTTATATTTGAACCTTGAACAATCAAAATGTTGCGTGAAACTTATTGTTGTATTCTCAAAGTTATTATCACCTACCTTGACGACTTTATACTATATTATGATGAAATATATAGTAACCTGCTGATTCCCACAACCAGAGGTTTTACTACGGCGTTTTAAATTTCCATCATTTATTTATAAGCACAATGAGTAGTACCTTATCTACATAATTGATTGGCCATCAGTTTAGTTCTATACGTACCACAAGTCTAAACCTAAATGGGGGTCCAACGAAAAGCAGGTCGAGTTGAAATGACAAATTAATTTTACTGATACTATGACACTTTTACCAAGCATATACAATATATTGTTTTTATTGACTTACTATAAGTATGACATGGGCAAGCAACTATCTACGAATTTTGTCAATACACGAAAAAATATTTGCACTTTTCCGTATATTTGGCTACAATGCCACAGAATAGGTAATAGTACTAACGTACAGAAGCATCACTCCGCAAAGACATTTAAAGAAATGGCGACTCTTGCGCTACGCAATATAGTGCAATTCAGTTCGCACAGCGCTACCAACTAAAATTTTTAAACACCTACATTGTCCGTCCCTTTTTATTGCGTAAATCTATCTCTTACGACGCAGCACGTGTAACAGTAGGGTTGTCTCTTTTTCGGTACTACCAAAAGGAAGGGTTATGATTTTAGCAGTCTACGTATGTAGGTATGTAGTTTTGATGTTCCTCCCTAGTGCCTAAACTAATAACCTACTACCACAGATTAGATACTAGTTACTACGTAACAGCACAGAATAAATAATATAATAGTTGTACAAGCCCGTGGTACAAGCAAAGTAAAATAAATTAGAATCATAATATTAAGAAAATCATGGTATCATGGTAATCAAGTAGGTAATAAACATTCGCCTCAACTTATATCGATCAACCTAACATGTATGAACTTGTTTGAATGCGTTTCGTAATCGTCGTTCTAGGAGACTTTAAAAACGTAAATGTAAAAAATTAAAGTAGGCTCCGCAATGAAAGTTTCGGCACTTTATTGAAAAATACATGGGTCATTTAAAAGATACCTACTTGTATTTTTCGTGTCATTTTCAACGCTAGGTACTTCTAAGCATAACTTGTAAGTAGGTATATACGTAACTATACTAAGTACTTATAGTAAAATTACTACTTACATAACGTAAATACGAGATACAAATTACCTACTGCGGTAGGTACCTAGGTATACCTAAAATGATGATACCTAGCAAAAGTCCATGTGGTAGGTGGTGGTAGGTAGGGTAATACTTATTTAACTTATCTACTATTATTAATACCTATACCTACATATAGGTATTATTATATTTTTGTTGACATTAATGTAGTTTATTTTATGTATGACTAGCTTTTCGCCCCGCGGTTTCACCCGCGGCTAAATGAATTTCCCATGGGAATGAGTTAATTTCCCGCGGTAAAAAGTAGCCTATGTGTTAATCCAGGTCCTAGTCTGTCTGTCTACCTACCTACCAAATTTCATCCAAATCCGTCCAGACGTTTAGGCGTGAAAAGGTAACAAACATCCATCCATAGGTACTTACAAACTTTCGCGTTTATAATATTAGTAGGATAATAATGTTAGTAGGATACGATGTGTACCTACTACTTATAGACCGAATAAATAAAATGAAATGAAAAAATAATGAAATGAAATTACTAACTAGGTGTCTAATTAGTGTATTTTCTTTAACTTTCAATCTCCTTTGGAAGTGAGAAAAACGTGAGGTTCTGATTCTTCTTATTGTTATTTAAGCAGCCGAATACAATGCAATATTGGTGTGCTTTCATTTTAATTAAAATGTAAATATTAACTCAGCGACAAACGGACGACGACGCGGGCGGCGGCGCGTGCGCGAGTGAACGAAATAAACACGCAAGCGCAACTCAGCCGGCGCGCGGCAGCCCCACTGAATTACCCAGGCAAGCGGGCCGCCCGTTGTACTAGTAGCTTCATACCTAAACTGCGGAGTGAACCAGGCCTGACAATGCGCCTATTACTAGAATATGTAGCGAATATAATTCCATTTGTAATGTTCATACTGATATAGACAAATTCCACGACTCGCTCACCATATTTAGTCGAAAGATAATGAAGATTCCATCGACTGACGATTGATTTCACCTACTGTATCTGCTTTTTGTTATTCTTTTTTTTATTTTAGTGGTCAGTGTAAATGTACTTACACCTTTACACATGCTTAGTTATTAAGTAGTTAGTAGTAAAATTTTAAGAATATTTTATTTAACTTACCCAAACTTATTTAAGATACTTTCAAAGTTCTTTTTTATGGTTTAAAATTCTATGCCTACAGTTTTATAGTGTTATCGTACTACATGCATTTGAGTGTTGTGCTCGTCTGTAATTGGAGTTCATACCATAATTTTACTTTAAATGATTTTGTAAGATGTAATGTATGTACGACACGACATTCACCTTTTCTTTCACTTGGTCAAAGTAATTACGCGTAAGTCTGAATGTCGTGTCGTACCAAGAGGTTAAAACGAGGGCGGAAAGTAGAGAGAAGTGTCATTACTCCACCGACAAGAACATAGCTCTTAAATTGAAGAAGAATGTATGTACTCTGTTGGTGAGCCTAAATAAATAAATAAATTTGTATGAAGGATTTTTTTTTCATTACTTATTGGAAGTGCTTCAGAATTGTTTACCTTCTTGGGTTCTATAAACCCTATGAGGATCAAACAGGGTTTATATAACATTTGGTATATACGGGCAACGCTACGCCAATTCCTTGTTATTAGTCGCGCTCAATAATTTGATAGTGAAGCCTCTAATATGGTTAATTGGTGAAAGTATTTAATATAATGGCTCCGTTAATTAAGTCCCCATACCGACGCAAATAGAATAGTAATCTCCGAGTTCCTTTGGGAGCGCGATCGTGCGTATCGACTGTAATATGCAGACATATGAGGGTTACGAAGGTTATTTGGAGAACGTTGATATTGCGAAATAATTCGTCAGAGAGCCATCCCGGGGTTATAATATTAAAAAAATTCTAAATCATATACCACAATGCTTTACAGAAGTGAATTTATTTCTCTGTAGTAGATACGATCTTGAGTCAAGCTAACGATAAATTGGGAAAATCATCGTCATCTCAGCCCGTAAACATCCCACTTGATCTTATCTGAGTTCATAATTCAATTTTTTAATTTTTTTTTTAATTTTTATAGTTTTAACCTCTGACGAAAATCGACGGATGTTATGTATTTGATAGCGTTGTGTGTGCATGTGGTTCAGTAAAGCATGGTCCGTTTTGAGTGCAGCTTTTTTATATTGAAAACTAAGTTAGGGGACAGGTTATTAATCATGTCTTATGAAAAGGTTAAGTTTAAAGGTTGGTTAAGATATTTAGCTTTTAGGCAATTTTTTGGTATATTTTAATGGTATCTTTATGTTGTTTTTTATGAATTGTTTTGTTAAATTTTTGTGCAATAAAGTGTACTTGAATAGAATAGAATATGATTTATTTGCTCTTGAATAGGGTACATTAGATTAAGTGTTATTACAATAAGATCCTCTTAATTCAGTCATTATAATGATATGCAAATGTTTGACAATATCCAATTGTGACATCAAGAAATGCATGCATCCAATTGTCCTTGAAATGAAATGAAATGAAATGAAATAATTTATTTGCTTGATTTTGGGTACAAGATAGGATTACACATAACAGAAGTCCCATTCAATATCTACTTAAAATCTAACGTGCAAATATTTAATAAACTAGGATAGCATTAGATAGGTTATTACTTAAATATAATATAATAATGTATATTGTCACAATATTAAACTAATTACCTAATTGTCAATTATATGTTGATGTCAGAAAAGCGATATTGTCCGTTATATAAGTATTTTAAAATAGTGGTAGGTATTCCTTAATTGAATAATAACATTTGTTGATAAGCCATTCATGTAACTTAATTTTAAATTGTCGTCCAGTCAATAATTGTGATCCAAGAACTCTTTAATGGATTGATTGATTGAAATCTTTCGGACGCTTTCTAAATTTTCATTTATTTTTATATTTATGATAACACTTGGATATAGTTTCCTGGTCATGTTTAAATGAAATAGGTTCAGGTTCGATGATGTAGCTTTCAATACTTTTTTATTTACAGTTATCATTGAAGTGTTTAATTAGCTTTAGTTATCCATTAGTTTAGAAAGCATTAGTATTCGAAAACCGTACTTAATCTGAACTAAACAATGACTCGTCCAACTAAACCAACACGAAAATATATTACCCTTGTAAGACGCCCTTCCTATTTAAGTATAACTTAATTTCTGGTCCATTAGGACTAAATGGGCCGGCACTTATCGGTACATCTGAAGGGCGATTAGCCCATGATTTTAAATCTAAATAAGGGACAGCACGATAATGTTTCAAGGGTTACTTTAAAGTACAAATTTTGTTTTTAATACGTTTAATTAAGTTTTAGTACTGCGGGAACTTGAACGACTGCAACCTTTTTTAATTCCTGACGCAACGAGCGGTGTTTCAAGTTTGAAGTGTCTGTTGTCTGTCTTGGACGATAGAACGGCTAAATTGAAAGCGGGTTTTTCTCGCGGGGTTTTTACAAATGTAATATTACACAGGGACAAATCGTAGAATAATGTGCAATATAATTGTAGCAGTAAAAGGGCTTGATGGCTCAGCTAACGCTGCAAACGCTGAACGCGCTTACTACCGGTTTTTGACCGGTTAAAATGAGAAACAAACTAAAGTTTTCTTTCTCTACGGGATTCTAGGAATGCTTAATAATGAATTTATAGAAATCAAATGCGATAGAAACACATACGCTGATCTTTTATTTTGCTAACAGAGTATATGCCTTTTAACAGCTTAAGGAACGGAAGAAGCTCTCAAAACAGTAGTCACGGCGGAGGAAAGAGCAATGTACCTACATAATCGGGTTACCTACGTAAAGCGATACAAATTACGCCTCGTAAGAGGCTTAAGGCCAGCATTGAACGTGTATTAAACAGACCTCATATATTTACCTATTACAAATAAATTTAAACATAACTCACATTAATTGAAACACTACTTATATCATCATCGTGCCCTGGTCCCAATTTATTTTGGGTCGGAGCAGTAATAGCTGAAAATCAGTGTTTGCTCTCTGAGCAATTATACACACTGAGCTATGACCCATTTGTACGACTGTAGCACACACATACTCTAGTGTATCCTGATGTTACTTTTATGGATTGTTGTAAAATATGTTTATCCAATTGCTTTGGAACTGGAGTGTGTGACTGGAGATACAAATAAACGATTTATCTATCTAACTCTCTATCTACGTCTTTTTCTTCAAATCTCCTCTGTCAGCCGTTACCTAATCATTCAAACTTCCAAACTTCAAACTTCAAGCATTTATTTCAACGTAAGATACATGATATCATTTGTTGAATGTCAATTTAAATCTACTGGAAATAAAAAAGGTTTATTGCATCTATCTGTCAGTCGGTATGTCCAAGCTACTACCGCTTCGGAAAGGGAAATCATCTGTGGAAAAAGAAGCGGCGCAAGAAACCCACAGGATCATTTTTGTCCTTCTTTTTTTTTAATTAAAGTATATACCTAATACAATTTTATAATTTTGGGGAGCTAGTCGAAATACACCAAGCGTGTTTGTCATTCAGGTAGTCACTAATTTTATAATAACCTTTTTTGCTAATGTTATTTTGATATTATTTTTTCTCAGTTAGATTAATGATATTCTCAGGTATAAGGTTATAAAAGCGTATACAGTGTCCCATAAATGATGTATTAACTTTGCTTAGTCTGAACATTGGGGTTGCCAATTTGTTCTTACTCCTATATCTCAAATTTAAATTATACTTGTCACTATTTTTGTGGAACGCAGAAATATTTTCGTAAATGAACAGTGAAGGAACAGTTAAAATATTAATTTCTTTAAACCTGTTCCGGAGAGAGTCATGTCGACGCAGATTATAAATTGCTCGTATTGCTCTCTTTTGCAAAATAAAATAGCTGCTCGTCCCCAAAGCAAAATACCGTATTCACGCTAATTTCGTTCGTAGCCCTCACACAATCCATCCATCTATATCCATATCCATCACTCTCTTAGTCACATGCGTTGAAACACTACTTATATCATACAATACAATGCAATGCAATCAATACAACACAACACAACACAACACAACACAACACAACGCAATACAATGCAATGCAATGCAATGCAATTTGTAACAAATAATAACAATAAATAAAATAAACTACTGTAAGTAAATTCTTCACTGCACTATCGCATTAGGGTAAACCTGTAAAGATAGTTGTAAGTTTGGAAATAAATAAATAAAATACACTCTTTTTTGCGTAAAATAATTTACAATAATTTTAATGATAACAATAGAACACAATTAGGCGGTCTTATCACAAAAGCACTTCCAGACAACCCACAGCCATCATCATCATATCATCATCATCGTCTTGCCCTTGTGCCAATTTGGCCCTTGTGTCGGCGTAGTACATCATCTTCTTCCAATCCTCTGTCAACGGTTACCTCATCATTCACGCTATTTTCGTTTATATCCCTCACACAATCCATCCATCGACATCTATATTCATCACTCTCTTACTAACGTCTTAAATGAGTAATAACCAAGCTCTCGTACATACAGTTTTATTAACCGTATCGTTAGGGAATATAAGCCAGCAACACGATATTCCATTTCCAAATCCATGTAATCTCCCAAAAACCACCGACACGAGCAAACCGAACTGATTCTGTATTAGATTTGATATTACGTTAGCTCCCGTAATAGCCACTTTTATACCTATAGTACGAGTTGCTTGACGGCGTGTGAAACTGCGTAATGAGCAATTTGCGGGGAGCCAAATTAGTTCCTCAGATAGAAATTAAGGCAAGTAAATTAATGTTCCTTTGTTTTATGATGGAGTAAAAATTGATGAAATGGCGGGTGGGACTCGTCAATTTATCATCATCATTGCAGGGCTTTCTGTCTTTTTCTTTACGTTTAATTATCGCAGGTCTAGCATGTAACCTATATGAGTTGTTAGAGATAAGATAGCCAGTCCCCCAAATGTGTTGGGGTTTCCGGGTCAGTACGCTTCCACCTTCGGCCTCATCTTTACTTAACATCAGGTGTGATTGAGGGCAAGTACGAACCCGTTGTGCATAAAAAAAATATTTTTAAGTCTCGAGGGAAAAAAAACGGATGTTAAGTATGTGGAAGCTTGGGTGCATATAATGTTGACGATTTCTCTGGGCTACTTCCCGTGAAGTTGGTATGTAGGTAGGCGGTAATGAGGACAAACACTTTCCTAATGAACGACAAATGACACTTTATTTGCAATGAATTCAGTTCCCATTAATCTTTTATTTAGTCAGCGAGCTTTACCGTCATTATGATTAGATATGTCAACAACAAGCACTAAATCTTTATTGGTAAAAAATATTACAAAATATTTCAATTCGAATAGATACTCTATTTTCGTATAGATATTTTACCGTCTTCTCAACAATTGCCTTCCAGGATATCAATATAATTCGTTGAATACTGGTTTACGCAAATAATGCAAATTCGAAATGCTTTATCCAATATCAAATAATACACTTGTATATATATATATATATATATATTAATATATTAAATTACCCATACAACCCCACAATATTGTAGACGTAAAAATCTAAATATTTTTCTTGCTCGCGATTTAAAAGATAAAACGAAAAAAAAAGATAAAGAAATGATACCGCTAAAGGGACAGCGAACCCTCGAACTCAGCACAGAAAATACTAGATTGTACAATTTTATATTTGGGCCACAAAGGGTCGAGAGAGTAAATCGTATAGAAATATTTTCTGTTATCTGCTGTAATAGTAAAATTGTACAGATAGCAAATAGAAAGTATTATTTAATGTAACATCAAAATAAATCGCGGACAATAGGATAATTATTCGTATTGTCTAGTATTATTACGTCTAATAACCTGCATTTAAACGACTTACTTACAAATTACGCCTCGTAAGAGGCTTAAGGCCGGCATTGAACGTGTATTAAATAGACCTCATATATCTACCTATTACAAATAAATTTAAACATAACTCACATTAATTGAAACTTTACTTAATATCATCATCCTGTCCTGATCTCAATTTATTTGGGGTCGGAGCAGTACGTCTTTTTTTTTTTTTTTCGGTATTTATTTATTTATTTATTTAGGATCACCAACAGTTGTTACACTAGTACATAGTCCATTTAACAATTAATGTAGCTGGTATTAAATTTAAATGTACAACCTTTTATAGGTGAACACATCATGCCAAAAAGCTTTAAAATAAAATAACAGTAAAACAAAACCTTAATAATCTAAATTTACCTCTATTTAGCTTTGATTTGATTTGATTTGATTTTTCTTCAAATCTCCCCTGTCAGGCGTTACCTAATCATTCAAACTTCCAAACTTCAAACTTCAAGCATTTATTTCAACGTAAGATACATGATATCATTTGTTGAATGTCAATTTAAATTTATTGGAAATAAAAATAGGGTTTAAGCATTTTTCGGTCAGTCAGTATGTCCAAGCTACCACCGCTTCGGAAAGGGAAATCATCTGTGGGAAAAGAAGCGGCGCAAGAAACCCACAGGACCATTTTCTTTTCTTTTCTTTACTTATATTTTGTAGTTGTATACTTATATATAAAAGTATACAACTAATACAATTTTGTAATTTTTGGGAGCTGGGCGAAGTATACCAAGCGTTTTTGTCATTCAGGTAAGTAGTCACAAATTTTGTAATAACCATTTTTGTTAATGTTATTTTGACATGATTTTTAAACGGTTTCCCACAATGGGAATTATACAAATTCAAATTCAACCTGTATAAATTGTACTGGCCCTACTGTGTGCGTTCCATGGTGAATGTTACGTGTGCGAAAAACTCGTAAAAATTAAGATTGAAAGGAAACCAAACGTACAATAAAAGGGAAGAGTTCAATCACTCAATTTTTTTTTTCACCTTCTGCTTACGTTTGTGGAGTTTATTGCTGTTCTTCCACATTTAATTGGTCGAGCCTTTTGAAAAGATTACAGAAGGTCTTGCACTGGGTCCCGATTCCTCGAGACCTCAGTCAAAAAAGCTTTGAACAATTGTAAAAATAGATTGTGCATAATAATTCGACGTACTTCTTTTCATCTTCTCTTAACGTTTATGGAGATTTATGGATGACGACCTGTTTGGTGTAGTGGTTAAAAATTCTGACTGCTATACCAAAAGGTCGCGGGTTCGAATCCCGCTAGGGGCATAAGTTTGTATGATGAATACAGACATGTGTTCCCGAGTTATGGATGTTTTTCATTTATTTATGAATTTATTTACAAAAAAAAACGTATTTGTGTAGTTTATCAACCATCTGGTATCCATAACACAAGCTTAGTGTGGAACTAGATGGTGCTGTGTGTATATGCAAAGATGTTTATTATTTATATTATTATTATTTATAACGTTTATGGAGCTTATTGCCATATCATTCTAGGTTTGGAAGTTCATTTTAAATCATGTATGGGATGCTATGTTGATAGAACCAACCTTTTTTTTATTCATGGGTGTCGTAGAAGGCGACTATGGAACTATTAGCTACTAAGATGAACCGTGAATGTTGCTTCAAGCATTAAACTTTTAATCTTTAGAACACCCATACTCGCTCGCAATGAGTGGCAGGAATGGACTCCACTGGTAGTGTATTAAGGACTTGCTTTTATGAGGGTAGCATATCGTTTTCTTACGATAAAACCCTCGATAAAAAAAAAAGAACACCCATACGCTAATGTTTGGTATATCTCTGACCACCCCATTTGAGATAAAGATCGTGGCGATATAGCTGCCATGCTATGTCCATTAACATTTGTTTGTCAAGCCAATTGAAAATATTTAAAAACAAATATCCTCTCAATGGTTCTTGCCAGCCAGCCCTATACCTAATCGACTTGTTGTGCTTTATTTAATGCAATGAAACAGTCATTAGTCAGCCGTCGTTAGCGGCAACTTTCTTCGCCCCAACTTTTGTACGTTGACTGCGCTGATCGATGCTCGTGATTGGTCGGTTTTGTGTTCGCTTCACAACTCATTAATACCTATTAAGTAGGTGATGTCTGATGTTGGTTAAATGAAGCCGGTGCCTTTAATGAAGGCTATATACAGATTATCGTTTTCGTTGTCAGATGTTGAAATATTAAGTTTAATGCAGATATCTTGATGTTTAATGTCATCGAAGTCGATATTTGGAGTGTGATCGTAAGGGTTACGCACTTATATAGGGTCCAGCAAAATTAACCCGACAAACTTTGGCATAACGTACATGACAATAAAATAATATATTCATTAAAAAAACTAGCCTTAAAAATTTAGTTTCCGAGTAAAAAAATTAAATGTAAGTGCAAATGAAAATACAAAATAACAGACTCTTCATTTCTATTGTACCTTATTTTATCAATGAGAAAAAAAAGCAACGTTCATATAGAAGACGCCAATGGGGTGGCGGGACACAGGGCGCAACCAATCACAGCAAGTTGCGGCGGCGCCGGGGCAAGCGCCGGTGGCGAGCGGCGAGTGGTCGCTAGAGGCGTCTTCAAAGATACCGCGGTACGCGTTTGTGTGTTGTGGCAAAGTGCTTAGAGCGCGCGACCATTAAGGTCCAACTCACAAAATTTACACTTCTAAAATTTATTTTTTGAATAAAATCTGTTAACGTTAATGTTTTATTTTTTTTCGTAATAGGTATATATTCTATATATACACTCTGCAACGTTTGTCCGGTTAATTTTGTTAGACTTTATATATTTATTGCCGATGGTGATTATATAAGCAATGATTTCGCCAACGACCCGATAAAGACTGCACCGAAGTCGTAGCGCCTTCTCATTGTCTTCTCGCCCGCAGAATACGACTATATGGAAACGGAAAAATCTGAATGACATTTTAGAACGAAGTGATGAAATGATGAGTGTAGTTTTCCTTTCTTTTGATAAAAGTAAAAATTTAATTCTACAGGGGATTTGGACGTTCTTTTGTACAAAAATTCAAGGAGCATAAAAGCAATTAATGTACCTGTGCATGCTAGCCATATTTGCATGTCACTGTAATGACTGAATTAGGAGGAGCTTATTGCAATAAAACCTAATGTAATGTGCTCTATTCAAGAGCAAATAAATCATATTCTATTCCATCGATACAAAGTAACATAACATTGATGATTTTTTGTGAACATCTGATATAACGTGAATGTTATGGACGTACAGAGAAACATCACTATCTCTAATATTACTTCTTTAATCATATATAGGGAGCGTCGGTGGCTCAGCGGTTAAGACGCGTTCTCCCAATTTAGGAGGTACGGATTCGATTCCCAGGCAGGTCTTGTACCAATGAGTTTTTCAATTTAATTAAATTATTTTTGTGCATTTATTCGACTGATAGATAGATAGATAAACGTTTATTTGTTTCTCCAGCCACACACATACATTCAATAATTTATAAGCACTTAATACAAAAATAGTACACACAATTTAGACTACAGTACAGTAATAAAAACCAGATCAAGGTAGCTTAACCTTAGTATGTACTAAGTGGGCACTTTTGCTGAGCAAGCACGTAAGGAAAACATCGTGATGAAACCTGCATGCCTGAGAACTAAAAATTCAAAGGCATGTGAAGTCCCCAACCCGCATTGGGCCAACGTGGTGGACTATGGCCCATACTCCCTCATTATACGAGGGAAGGCCTATATCCCTGCAGTGGCATGTTTACGGGATGATGATGATGAATCATGTATAATATCTTACAAACCAATTTATTTCTGAAGTTTAAGGCTGAAGGTGGAAGCTCAACCAGAAGCCCCGGGGTTCACGGATCTCGCCAGATAATCATTCTACTACAATTAATAACTGTACTCACTTAAATCTCGACCATAATTCTCCTTCCGAGCAACATTCTTGACCCTCGGCGTCACCCGAAATAGCAACTGTTAATAAATCCCCAACATTCCAATATCTTGTTATTCTTGTAAAACATTTTCCATTTCGCTAGGAATCCGGGGCTCGCGTGCTTACGTCACAAGTAGGTACTCCGTTACAGTAGGTCGATCTATCACCACGCAATGTTCATGTGGGAATAATTAAAAGTAAGCGCTTTTAATTAAGGGCGATATTGTTTTTTTAGGGTACCGTACGCTTCACTTGTAACTAACAATGTAATTAAATCTTGAATGTTAATTTAAACTTTTAATTGTCAAATTGAAAGGAAACTTTTCTTTCCATCTTCCAATATTTTTTTTTTTATGCATAGCGGGTTGGTACTTGACCTCAATCACACCTGATGTTAAGTGAAGATGAGGTCGAAGATGGAAGCGTACTGACCCGGAAACCCCAACACATTTGGGGGACTGGCTATCTTATCTCTGACAACCGGAACACGACAATGCTATTAACATTGCTGCTTGGCGGCAGATTTACCGCGACCTCGGAATCGTAAACCCAATGTTGTTTACATTGAGCCACGGAGGCGGTTCCATATTCAATATTCCAACATTCCAACTTCCCCTTTCCATCTTCGGACAACCAGGCGCGGGGGGGTTCCATCCATATGTTGTCAACATACCGAACATCCGCACTAAGCGCTTTGCTTCATCATTTATAATGCGGACTGCTAAGGTATGGAACACACTGCCCGCGTCGGTTTTTCCCGACACTTACAACCTTGGGATCTTCAAGTCTAGAGTGAATAGGCATTTACTGGGTGCGCGTGATACATCTTCGGCTACATCGTCACTTTCCATCAGGTGAGATTGTAGTCAAACGCGAAACCAATGTTTAATAAAAAAAAACTTTGTATGTATTAGGTCCTTACCTATGAAATTGGCGTTTTGTATGAAGAATATAAATCCATACAAACATTTTTGATTTTTTTTTGGGACCGGCAAATCTAAATTTAGCTAAACTTTAAGCTTACTTAACATTGAATTAAGTATAGGCAGCGTTAATTTTAATTTAATTTTATAAAAGTTTCAGTCAATCTAATAAATGATTACGGGAAGCACATGAAAAGAGCTCTGTTCAAATTTTTTTTATTATGTGATTTAGCCCAGAAATTTTTCATGTGAAACCTTGAAATAATATTCCAATTTCCAAATAAAAAACAAATTTAGATATAGCTCTGAAAATCACAGGAATTGGTACATATGATTAACGAAGAAAAAAAAACTCCTATTTCATAGGTAAAGACCCAATATATGTAATGCTGATAACAATCCTATAATTTGCTATCTTGGATCAGATCATGATGATGGAGCCAGGAGGTGGATGGTGAAACTCTTCAGTGGCTGTAAACCCCTCGAGTTTGGGCCCACATGATTCGTTTTGATGAGTCCAATATATTACACTTGGTGTCGACGATCTGATGATGGAGCCAGGAGATGGATGGTGGAAATGTAGAGTGTTATTTTAGTTTCTTAAACTACATATTTTTTTATGAACACGTTGATGTCCGTGTTTCAAGGTAAATTTTCTAGGAAATGGCTGGATCAATTTCGAATAATAATAAATAATGAATACTAATAAATATCTTCGTACATACACACAGCGCCATCAAGTTCCACACTAAGCGACTAGGCTTATAATATAAGCCTATAATTTGGTATCCATACCAATAAACTACATAAATACATTTTTTTGTAAATAAATACATAAAAATGGCCATAACTAACAATAAATAAATATTTCGGACACCTACACCAATCGTCTAGTCCCAAACTAAGCAAATGCCAAAAAGAAAAAAATCTCGTCGGAAATACAGATTAAATATAGCTAACATAACATGGCGCACATAATTGGATGCGGAATTTAATAGAGAACAAGTACAAACACAGTCGAAAGCAATTGGAATCCTATAATCATAACAATTGAGAGTTGAAAATCGAGTGTCCGTTGGAACCGATCGGTGTCCGCGAGTGTTGACGGTATAAAAATTTTTTGGCACCGATCGGTGTCCGTGTGCATCTAAAGGTTAATGAATTATTTGTGGTTAGTTATATACCTACCTCACTACATACGTTTGTCAGTTTAATAAGGTTAATAATAATGGTGATGTTTGGCAGGAACAGAACCCTCAGAGGTAGAGTGCTGCTCGTGTTTTTTATTAACATCATGGAATTGGGTCGGACGATAGTGTCTAAAGCCGAGGTTAATGAATATTTTCTACAGGCTATTACTTTCTTTACCGAGAACCTAAACAAAGGCGACGACAGTCGTGGAATTTTAATTTAACTTCGTTTCGCAAAACGCTACGAGGGGAAATTTTATAATTCATAACTTATCCTCGGTACAGAAAATATTAGTTTTCAGTCTATCGTAAATCAAATTGCACAAATTTCTTATTTTCAGAAGGAACATATGAGATATTTTAGGAAAGTGAAATAGACGAAAGGTGCTTGGTGATAAAGAGGCAGAGAGCTAGGAAATATGGGAGAACGAAACAGGGACTTACTTGATATCCTCGTTCAGATCGTATCGATGGCTGGTTTCACTTTTCTTCACCACAGTAATATAAATTGTATGAGTGCACCCTTTTTATTGGTTATTTGGAAATTAATCTTAAAACAATACTGGATATGAATTTAATACGTGGCCGAGGTCGAACCGGGACGAGAGTCAGCGAGCGAGTGAATTTTTCTATAGCAGCGCGTCCTGTTCTGTCCTGTTTCGTAGGTGATAGGAAGGAAAAGGACAAAATATACATAAACTAAATGGGAACTTAAGTTGACTGAGTGGAAGGGTGAATGAAGTAGATACATAGATAATACATAAGCACTTCTAAATTATACACGATTAAAAACGGCGTTAACATTGCCGCCCGGGCTGAAGGGATGCCTTCAGAGGCTCTTTCAATCCTAATGAAATATAACAATAATAATCTAATACCTAAAGAATTAAAAAAAAAATTAAAAAAAAAAAAATGAAAAGTGAACTATTTCATAAAGGTGTACTTATTACATATAAATGTTTATTGTAGCGGCAGAGGGCAAAGCCGCACGACAGGTCTAATATAACTTCCTGTTTTAGTTTTGACCTTTACAGTGCGTACAATTCCATCTTTTCTGGGATAGAGTTCCTCGACTAAGCCGAGGGGCCAACTCAAAGGTGGAGATTTATCTTCCCGTAGCACTACAATGCAATCCTTCATAATAGGGTTTGACGGAGTATTCCATTTAGGCCTGCTTTGAAGCGACGACAAGTACTCCACATTCCACCTACGCCAATATGACTGCACCAGCTTGCTCAATAATTCATAACGGTTTAACCTATTATCTGGTGAGTCACTGAAGTCCTGTGTTGGTAAATATTTCAGCGGGGTAATATTCAAAAAGTGAGATGGCGTTAATGCTGTGAGATCGGAAGGATCTGCGCTTAATACACATAGAGGACGGCTGTTCATAAGACCTTCTATTTGAATTAATACCGTGTTTAGCTCTTCATACGTTAAGATTTGATTACCTACCACCTTCTGCAAATGTGTTTTTACCGATTTTATGTTACTCTCCCATACTCCCCCAAAATGGGGGGCGTATGGCGGGGTTCTCTTAAACTGAATTCGGAGATCAGATAAATGCTGATCTATGTATTTATTATGATTTTTGGAAGATAATAGCGCGTAAAGCTCCTCTAGTTTCCTCTTCGCACCAATAAAATTCGAACCACCGTCACTGACTATCATAGAAACAGGACCTCGTCTACTAATAAAGCGTTTGAAAGCGTTTAGAAACATTTCGGAGCTTAAATCCGATACCAACTCCAAGTGGAGAGCCTTCGTGGTCAGACATATAAATAAACATAAGTAAGCTTTGACAGTTTTTACTCCACGGCGACGATATGGGGTTACGAAGAATGGACCGCCATAGTCTACTCCCGTGAAGACGAAGCTTTTGACATCACTTACGCGGAACGATGGTAAATCTCCCATTAACGGAAAAGTATTTTTTGGTCTTAATTTAAAACATACATTGCACACTTGTACTCGTTTGCGTATCATATTTCTCGCGGCCAGAATCCAGTAATTCTGACGTAATAAAGCTAATAACAAACTGGGTCCCGCATGTAAATTAATTACATGAAAATAGTCAACGATTAATTGAACAATGCAATCCTTTGCGGGTAAAACTATAGGGTGTTTCTGAGAGAAGTTTAGTTGTGAATGACTCAAACGTCCTCCCACTCTTATAATATCATTCTCATCGACAAAAGCATTTAACTTTTGTAAAGCACAGTCACGAAAATTAGTAAAATGTTTCTTTTGCACACATCGAATGATATAATTTTCTGCATAATTTAAGTCATGAACGGATAACGGGCCTCTAGACTTTAAAATTCGGACAAAGCGTAAAACATATGTAACAGTGTGCAGAAATTTTGTCCATTTGGACATGCGGGTTGCCAATTCATATAATACGTGATTAGTATCTTGAGACTGAATTGGGAGGGATATTGTTTTAGATTCGGGCAGACCTTCTTCTACGACAGCCCCTTTAAAGGGCGCTATTGGCCACTTAGTGTGAGGCCATTGTAGCCAAGACGGGCCATGAAACCAAAGGTTATTATTTATGAGTTTGCTAGGCGTTACAGGCCTTGAAATAATATCCGCAGGGTTCTGTGACCCGGCTACATGAAACCAGTGCTTTGCTGCCAAATTTTCATTTATAGCGGCGATTCTATTCGCAACAAAAGTATTAAATCTAAATGGGGGAGCGTTAATCCAAGAAAGGGTTACGGTCGAGTCCGAAAAAGCAATAATTTCATTAAGTAGAATGCGATTACATACAGATGCACGGACTGCAGCAATTAAATTGGATAGTAATAACGCAGCGCAAAGTTCAAGTCGTGCGAGAGTGACACTTTTCATAGGGGCCACTCTGGACTTAGAGCACAATAATGTCACCTGACCTAAGTCAGACTCAGTTTTACTAACTCGGATATAAATGACAGCTCCATAACATACCTCACTCGCGTCGGCGAATCCGATAAGTGTTATATGTGAATTTTGATAAATACCTATATGTCGAGGTATCTTTAGCTTCTCAAGCAAAGGAAGCTCATTGTGGAACTGAATCCATTGACCTTCAATATAGGCAGGAACATCGTTGTCCCAGTCTAAGTTTAGTTTCCAGCATTCCTGAACAAGTAATTTTAATAATGCGGACACTGGGCCTAATAAGCAAAGAGGGTCAAATAACCTCGCGACCACTGAAAGTATCGCCCGCTTGGAACATTTAGAATGATCGACATGTACTTTAAAGAAAAAGGCGTCGTCGACCGGTTTCCACGCCAAACCAATTATCTTTGTGTGAGTGGTTTCATCAAAGTTAACCACGCTAGGAGCTCGGTGTGTGGTGGCAATACGTTCCATAAAATCCGCACTATTAGATATCCATTTCACCAACTTAAACCCTCCAGCTTGAAATAGCTGTATAAGTTCTTCGTGAATATGTATAGCTTCTTCAATTGAAGAAATTGAAGAGACATAATCGTCCATGTAAAAGTCACGCTTAGCGGCCCGGGCCGCAGCGGGCCAACGGGCCTGCTCATCCTCGGCAAGTTGTTTGACGACACGCATAGCTAAATACGGCGAGGCGGAAACACCGAATGTCACACAGTTAAATTCATATGTTGAAATCGGTTCACTTGAATTGAATCTAAAAAGTATTCGTTGGAATCGGTGTTGATCAGAATCTAAGTTTATTTGAAAATACATTTTTTCAATGTCTGCCGAAAGAGCAATAGAGAAAAGTCGAAGATTGATCAATAAATCAAATATATTGGCTTGTAGATTGGGACCAGTGTATAATAAGTCATTCAATGATTTTTTTGTACTAGTTTTGCAGCTGGCATTTAGAACAATTCTAGTTTTTGTAGTGTCCTTATCCGGTCTGTACACGGCATGATGTGGAATATAATAGCAAGGACCTGGAGCGGGATTTTCAATTAAATTTAAATAGCCCTTATCTATATAACCTTGAATGGTTGCGTTATAGTCTTCGCGTACATGAGGCATTGTGTTTAATTTGCGTTCCAGGTTCAATAAGTACATTTTTGCCCTTACATCGGAACGACCAAGCTCCCGAGGATCACCTTTAAACGGCAGTCTCACGGTATACCTACCAGTAGCATTGCGTGAATAAGTATCCAAAAAAATGCGTTCACATGCAGAATCATCTGGGCTCAAATGAGTCTTCGTGGGTATACTATCCAATTCCCAGAACTTCTGCGTTAAGGATTCTAGCGTGGGTTCTATACTAGTGTGAAATGCTTGATCGCATTGATCAGCTTGGCTAAAACATGTAGCCTTTCCCATAACTACATATCCAAGTGACGTTTCCACACCGATAGCAGCTGACGTAGGAGATATAACCTTTTGACTACCTAGAAGAAACGGGAATAACTCATTACTGATTAAACAGTCTATCTCTGCTGGGGTATCAAAGTCATCGTCAGCCAACGGTAAACCGCGTAAATGCTGTAAATCATTCATATTTATAAATGAATTCGGAATCTTACCGGATATGGTATCGATTACACGCGCTTTAATAGTATATTTGCATCGCAAATCGTAACGAGAATAAATAGTGAACTGCGCAAACCCCATAACGGGTCTCTCAGTTTGACCTATGCCCTTCACGGTGGAGGGCGCGTAACAAATATTTAAGTTCAATCGATCACAACACGACTTTGTTATGAAATGGCTCATGGAACCGCTATCTAAGAAAACCCTTATTTTATAACGTACACCTACCTCGTTATAAACGTATACAGTGGCACTAGGGAGCAATACAGTCGTATTCGATACAATATTGTACATAGAAGTAGTTAGCGCGACATTGTTATCATTCATGTAAGAGAGCTTGTTCACAGTAGAAACAGGTTTCGCGTTAGAGGAGGAAGGCGCAGGCCTCGCGAGCGCGCCGGGGAAGTCAGTGTGAGTTAGATCGACCGGCGAGCACGTGGCCGTAGCAGTTAGCGGCCGCGGTGACGCGCACCCGCTGACTGAGTACTCGGATGCAGCGATAGGTGCGGATTCGATTCTATGTGAATTTATATGCAGTTTAGTATGATGCATGCGTTTGCAAATAGCACATCTATTGTACGATCTACATGCTTTAACATTATGATATCCAAGACAATTTACACACAACTTATTATTCCTTACAAAATTGCTCCTAATAGTAGGATCCAATTGGAGAAAAGATTCACATTTATATAAAGGGTGCAAATTATCGTCTTTGCAATAGGGACATTTTGGTAAGTTATTGTTATTATGGACAACTAATGATTGAATATAATTTTTATTTTGTTTAATTTGCGGACTATAGGATTTATTACTTTGTAATAGTGTGCCTTTATTAGCGGGCTGCTTATAACTTGGTGAAAAAGGCAACACCTTTGAAGTACACGCAGTACGAAATGTGTAAATTTTACTTTGTTCTTTGACAAATTTTAATAATGACTCGAATGTCGGTAAATTTTCGTCCCGATGTGTTTGTTCAAATAACGTGACAGTATCTCTGTCCAACTTCGAAATTGCGATATGAGTAAAGATAAAATCGGCTAAATCGTTGAGTTTTAATTGCTTCAAAGCGGATTGGGCAGAAGCAAAATATTCAATAAAAGCGTCCAAATGGTTAAGCGATGGAGTTTGACTACCTTTGAAATTTAAGATCTGTTCCAAATACATCGTGGCTAAGGTGCGTTTGTCTTCGTATTTTTCTACTAGGGCACTCCAGATTATATTGTAATTAGTCGAGATCGGAGGTATGCCGGCACAGACAGTTAACGCCTTGCCTGAAAGTTTGCCAATTAGGTACTGTACCTTTTCTGCGTCCGATAATTTGGAATTACTATGTATTAGCGTATTAAAATTTTCATAAAACAGAACCCACTTATTAGGGGATCCATCAAAGGACATTAACTCCAAGGCAGGTAACTTTCTATTCAAAATATCCGAATTATTTGGTGAATTAACTTTGGATGGCCCCGGCGATTGAGAAGAAACGTTAATTATTGCGATATTAGTGAGGTCACTTTCGACTGCCTTCACTTTACAGTACAACTCATCAAACGAAAGCAAAGCTTTAAAATCGGCAATCGCTCTGGGGTTAAAGGTTAAGTTCGTTAAATTCACCTGTTCTGTCACTTCGATAAACTCTTTACGTAAATTATCTAAAGATTTTAAACGAATAAGAAATTCACTTTTCATTTTGGTATCTGCGATCTTTAAACTCAAATCATACATATTTTGAATCAATTGGAACAAACTTTGTTGCTTAGCAGTCAACATTAAAAGCTTAGTTCCCAAAGAGGGGTGGTACTTGCCAGAAACCTGGCCTTCATCATCCTTTGGGTCCGTCATGCTAGAATTATCGGTGAACCTTAACTAGATTCCAAATTACCCTCCCTCGAGTAACACCTCGAGTAAAAACCTCGTGCTTCGTAAGCGTCGTTGCGTATTTTACTATAATATGGGTTATAAATCCGGACACTACGGGCTATATTCGCTTGTCTATACTGAGAATTCGAATGCTGATATGGTAGTTTATAACTACACTAAGTTTTTATTCTGTAATCGAGTTAGGTTATTTTCGTAGTGAATTGTAAATATTAGCGTTTGTAAAATAATTTAACAGGCGTACCTATATAGGCCAAGAGATCTAGCGACCGCTGCAATGATGGCGGTATGAGCATACCTATACTTACGTAGGTAGGTATAATTGCGTGTATGGTGTCAGTGTTTTTGGATTAAGTAGCGTTATTATGATAAATATGATAGTATATATAAATAAATAGGATCTCGGGGCGAAGGACCAGATTTACTATGGTGATAAAGAGGCAGAGAGCTAGGAAATATGGGAGAACGAAACAGGGACTTACTTGATATCCTCGTTCAGATCGTATCGATGGCTGGTTTCACTTTTCTTCACCACAGTAATATAAATTGTATGAGTGCACCCTTTTTATTGGTTATTTGGAAATTAATCTTAAAACAATACTGGATATGAATTTAATACGTGGCCGAGGTCGAACCGGGACGAGAGTCAGCGAGCGAGTGAATTTTTCTATAGCAGCGCGTCCTGTTCTGTCCTGTTTCGTAGGTGATAGGAAGGAAAAGGACAAAATATACATAAACTAAATGGGAACTTAAGTTGACTGAGTGGAAGGGTGAATGAAGTAGATACATAGATAATACATAAGCACTTCTAAATTATACACGATTAAAAACGGCGTTAACAGTGCTGTTCATGACGGAGTACTGGTTTCAACACTGATTTACGAGAATGCTAGGTATAACAGAAGAATAATCAAAGTAAATATGGGAAGACTTTAAAAGATAGAATTAGGGGTAAGGTAATTAGGGAGTTATGCAGTGTGAAAAAAAAATGACAAAGATGAAGAGGTTTGATGAGATGGTTTGGACATGTGGATAGGATGAATTAAAGACTAACGAAAGAGTTATAATGTGGACGGTGTGTTGGTAGGAACACGGCGAACGTACCATGATCAAATCAGGTAAATCTTAAAGAAAGGCCAAGTTAAGAGTACCCTAAACCTATGAGCATGTATGAACAACATTATGAGAGTGAATGAAGCAAAAAAGATGCGTCACGATCTTAGCAAGTGGACGTCTGTGGTCCAAAAATTAAATCCAAAGGAAATCCATAACTAGTTACTTGTTCTTTTTGCACATTATTAGAATATTGTGGACGCCATTTTATTATTGGTGGGACTCTGATAATTGGATGAAATGGAAGGTTCAATACCCCTTCTAAAAAAATTGTTCAAGCATTTGGGCTATGATCCCTTAACGGATAGCACTTCCTTTGCGTAGTCGTGTGAAAATATTTCAATGAAATATTATAAATGCGAATGGATGTTCGACCCTCAATCACGATATAATGCCTGATCGAATTCGAATTAAACTTGTAAACGGTACAGAAGTGAATTTTAGTAATAAGTCACTTTTTCTGTGAGACAATAAACAGATTCTAGTCAGGCGGAGCATTGGGCGTAAGTGGATTTGTTTGAAGTATTTACCCATTCCAACCATGTGTCGCATAATTTAGGTCCTTATCTATGAAATTGGCGTTTTGTATGAAGAATTTCATTACGACTGTTTTCTCCATAAAACATTTTTGATTTTTTTTTTGGGAACGGCAAATCAAAATTAAGTTAAATTTTGTGTGTATTATCGGATAACATTAAGTTAAGTATAGGCAGCGTTAATTTTTAAAAGTAACCGCTTTATAAAAATTTCAGCGAATCTAAGAAATGATTATGGGAAGCACGTAAAAAGAGCTCTGTTCAAATTTTTTTTATTATGTGTTATTATAGCCTAGACATTAAAAAATATTTCATGTGAAACCTTGAAATAATATTCCATTTTCCAAATAAAAAACAAATTTGGATATAGCATTGAAAATCGCAGTAATTGGTACATTATGATTAACGAAGAAAAAAAACTCCAATTTCATAGGTTTACGGAATTAGATTTCATTTGCTCTTTTAACATTCTTCGAGCCTTTTTCATATTGCTCTTTTAAAGTAAACATTTGTATCGTATTATAATTAAAAAGTACCAGGTGTGCAGAAGCTAGCAAGAGGTTTGATTGCGGACTTTCCGGCACATTGCTGTCTCCATCTCAAGCATACCTGATATTAAGTAAGTGAGGCCGAAGATGAAAGCGAATTCATCAGAAACACATTAATTCTATCAATATAGCTGCTGCTAAAAATGTCCTACCGCTATCCAAACTGAGTACTTAACATATACCATGTTTTCTAAACCTTATTATTTTCTACTTTGAGCCACGGAGGTGGTTAATCTTTTTTGGAGTATTGCAACCATTGTGTTCTTGTAATATTTCATTACAAAACTAGATTCCATTTGCTATACACGTAAACAGCAATATTATTATCGTTTGTATTTAAGTACCAGGTAAGCAGAAGCCACCAAGAGGAATATCAACGTATTCTAATATTTATACAATTTAATTAATGTAATACCATAAAATAGCTAATAATATAAAACTGCGTATTTAGATATAATGCACAATGCAAAGGTTTACAGCAGAATTGGAATTGAAGAGTATCTCATATAAACTGAAACCATACATGATTCAAAATGAACTTCCAAACCTCAAGTCCGTCGAGCCAGACAAAATTGCCTTTTTCCTTCCTCCCAATGTTTGAGTCTCCGTTCAAATGAATGCAATAAAGAGGTCTGCATTTCAACGCGAGGTAGTGTAGGGAAAGTTGATTTTCGTTTATGAGAAGTTTTCTTCACAGAGGTCATTTCAGCAGTTTCAAAGGTTACATCTTGGTGCCAGACATAGTCAGCTTTTTTCTTTTCCTTTGTAATGTGACTGTCGTTTTCGTATTAGGTTTCGTTTTATTATCGCCATCATATCAGCCCAATTTCATCAACATTGGTCAACGTCTTTGGGCTGTATTATGATCTCAAACTCAAACTCAAATCATTTATTGCATTCCTTACGTTTATTGTGATGACATTATAGTGTACTGTATCAATAAGGACCTTGTGAAGGTACAGCAACATGAGAGAGTAGCATGCATTAATTTAAATAATTATAAAAAATTCTGAATACATTATTTACAAGCTAGATATTTAACCTATTATATTATCATATGTATTTTTACCTTTATATTCCAATTATATTATTATTTTTCTTTTAAATTATTTATTTATTTATATTATTTCATCTCTAAAATTTTCGGTCATGTATTCATTTATTGTGTAATATAGCATTTTTTTATTAATAGTTGTTTCAATAATTGTATGAATTTCTTATCTTTCGCTTCGTTTTTGATGTAATTTGGTAGCTTATTGGATACTCTAGATGACATTGATAGTGTGCCGGACGAATGCATTTTTAAGTTAGACTTTGGTGGTACCAATAGATTTTTTCGAGAGGGTCTTAGTGAATATGGCTGAATCGCTGGATCAGTCAGTCAGGTTAGACATCATCATATCAGTAAAAATAACGGTCACTGTGAATATTGGCCTGCATCCACCGACTGGCTTTTCATTAGGTCGTTCGTCCTCCACATCCCATGCTGCGCTAGCCGGTACGTGGTGTCCACTCAAGAACTTTAGTGCCCCACTGGGACTTTATCTTGCTAATCCACTGGACTATATCGGTGACTTTCTTCGTATTCTTCCACGTACTTCTACGAATTTCTTCATTCCTGATTCAGTGTCATAGTGAAACGTCGAGTATCGCCCTTTCCATAGCATGTTGTGTGACCTTTAGCTTTCTTATGAGGTTTCTTATCACATTTCAGTGCTATGGTTAACACTGTTTTATTTTATTTTATTTTTACTTTATTTTATTGATAATACAGAATCAACAGCATCATTATAAAAAATATTACACAAAATTTACAAGCCAAAGTCATGCCAATTACAGATTCTCATTTTTCATTACAATTCTCTTAAAAAAATAATTAGGTGGAAAGTCACTATTAAATAATAATCGTTATACAATCTAGAGGCAAAAGTGAATAGTGAGACAAACTAAGTAATAATAATTTAGTCAATAAGTAATATTGCAAATAAAAAATTAGTCAAATAATTCAGTCAATGTAAATAATCGTCGTATGTATGAATTTCGCAATGTCGTGTTTTGTGTGTGAGTGTTTTGTTTATTCTAAATTGAACGGATTTTACCATTGGTTGTTTAAGTTTTGATAGAAAACTGTTGTCTATTATTGCATAAATTGAAGGGTCTTCCACTTTCCATGGCTCAATCAACCTGCTAGTCCTCCGGCTCTCACTATGTGGGCTATGGGCCATAGTCCACCACGCAAGCTGTGTGCGAATTGGCAAATTTGTCTCACACTAATGGCTACCTGACAGTCGATGCTTATAAGTCGCCCATGTAGGTCACCTACTGTTAAATATAAAGCAACCGAAGCACAAAAACAGACGTAGTAAAATCGAAAACCAGTAAATGCGACAGCACCAAGAATGCTGGAAATAATAAGAACCAATAATTCTACAAAGACATGAAATAAGCAACACAATTGCATTTACTTGCATCAACATTGGAGCCAGTTGAGTCCACAGTGGATATTTATTTAGGGTTATCAACAGTACATTGTAATGCCGAGTGTAAATAAGATTAGACGTAGAATACTTTACATTTACGAGGTCGTATATTTTATTCACGGCCATTCCTTTCCGATTGGTCACTGCGAAATTCGTATCGAAACTGGCTCGGGCTGAGCTTGTAAAGCCGGAGATACGCTATATATTGCTTTTGTATTACAATTAGATCCGTTATAAGTATAGTTATCTTTATTCTATATTACGCGGACAAAACTATGGCGCAAAATAGTAAGAACAAATAAAAATACAACTAGAAAAAAATTTATTTCACAAATACAAACATTTATTCCAGAGTCTGTTAGGTCCTTACCTATGAAATTGGTGTTTTGTATGAAGAATTTCATTAAGACTGTTTTCTCCATGCAAACATTTTTGATTCTTTTTTTGGGAACGGCAAATCCAAATTTAGCTAAACTTTGTGTGTATTATCGGATAACATTAAGTTAAGTATAGACAGCGTTAATTTTTAAAAGTAACCGCTTTATAAAAGTTTTTTTTTTTTTTTTTTTTATGCATAACGGGTTGGTACTTGACTTCAATCACACCTGATGTTAAGTGAAGATGAGGTCGAAGATGGAAGCGTACTGACCCGGAAACCCCAACACATTTGGGGGACTAGCTATCTTATCTCTGACAACCGGAACACGACAATGCTATTAACATTGCTGCTTGGCGGCAGATTTAGATAAGATGGTGGTAGCTAGCCAGGCGGCCATTTAAAATATTATTACTGTTTTTTACCTATAATTAGATGTGCATTTAGTTCTCTCTTGTTTTATATATATATACTAGCTTTCCGCACGTGGCTTCGCCTGCGTTGAATAACTTTATCGCGGAAATATGTTTATCCCGCGGTAACTATTGACTTTATCGAGATAAAAAATATTCTATGTCTTAATCCAGGGTATTTTCTACCTATGTACCAAATTTCATCCAAATCCGTTCATCGGTTTCGCCGTGATTGAGCAACAAACAAACAAATAAACAAACAAACATCCAAACTTTCACATTTATAATATTAGTTGGAATAGACGACTTTTGACTAACATGACCGTTAATTTCATAAACAAATGTCAGTTGCTTTAAAGTGACGATCACAAGATAATATAAGCATTGAATTTCTTTAGGCAATAAAGCATCAGGGTTTACTTTAAAATTCAGTTTGATGACACAACGGCACCTGGAGCGTTCTCTGGTACCACGGAACTTATCTTTCGGACCGTAAAACCGGCAATAAAATGAAAACAAATTCGGTCTCTGGGGGCCATCTGCGGCGGCGCGTTCGCCGTTTTTATTTTCAATACCGCTATTGTACTTGCTCTATTCGGTGTATTCTCTATTACGCAAAAAAAAACCTTGTTTTATTCATTTCTGTGTAACAGGCTTGGCGTAATATAAATGCGGTGATGTCCATAGTTTTAGTGGGCACCAACAGGTTTTGTATTATATTTGTGGATTCTGACCATAATGCCTCCGTTTTTGTCATTTGATCTTATATTCTGTCCAGTGAATGATCTTATTTTATTTATTTATTAATCTGACTAAATTAATTAATTAATTGATGAAATGGATTAATTAATTAATTAATTATAATCTTTTATTTCTTTTAATTTAGTTTCCTTACCTACTAGATTGTATGGTATATCTGAGATGCCCCGTGCGACAGGGCTGTACCTGTGCGGGACTCAAAAGGCCTCACTGATCGATGAACAATAAAGTATTTTTATTTATATATTTATTTATTTATATTTAATCTGCAACGTGTACACTTTTTGTTACTGTGTAGTACTCATGCACGCACCACATCCTTAAAGGTAAATGAAACCAAGATGACAGCACTATCGTAGGATTAGCAGACACGCACATATAGAAACTCATAAGCAAACTATAAATGTATACAAAATTAAATCGATATATACAATACTATGTTCAGTTTTACTTTTATCATACTACATTTATTAACAAATGTTTCAAGTCAAAATAAACTCATTTTATTATTATATATTGCAAAAGCGGATACTCGCATGCTAGGCTAATATACGCGTCGGTGCTAAGCGGTTAATACTCGGTCTCCCAATTTGGGTTTCCCAGGCAGGCCATGTACCATTGAGTTTTTAAATTTAATATTTAATTACTTATGTGTATTTATAGGACTGCTCTTAAACGGTGAAGAAAAACATCGTAAGGAAACCTGGATGCCTGAGAAATAAAAATTCTAAGGCATTTCAAGTTCCCAACTTGCATTGGGCTAGCGCGGTGAACTATGGACCATACTCCCTCATTATACGAGGGCAGGCCTATATACTTGCAGTGGGATGTATACGGGCTGAGATCATGAAGCTAATATACAAATAATGATAAAATAATGTTCCATTTGTAATATAAATACCTTTTTTAAAAAAGAGCAACCATTCGAGTTTATTACTTACTCTTTTGAAGGGAAATTTAATTTTATCAAACAGTAGCTTCAAGGTGCAAAATCTAAATAGGGAAGTCTTTGAGTTTCAATGTAAACATCATGGGATTTGTTCAAGAAGCTTCCATTCTCAATGGTAATCGGTGCTGTAAACTATGGTGGATTGCTTATTACCACCAGTTGTCTTGCATTTGACAAATAATATCGTAAGAAGACAGAATCATTGCATACTGCAGAGTGATTTTTAATGCGTGCATATATAAAAGTTACCAGGATTACAGAAGCTATCGAAAGGTCGGACAGAAAAATAATAATCTTCCGAAAACTGACAGTCGATAGGGCTCGAACCCAATGTACTGCTAAACTTCGACAGGACGTGGTTTAGGAATACGCCAGTCTAGTAAACATTCGCGTCACGTCTGCGCGCTTACGAAAGCGGCCGTCAGCACGCGACGCCCGGTTTATGTGTTCATCCGTATTGTGAGGATTAGCCTTTAGTTTTTATGGGATAGATTACACTGCTGGCGTTACAGCTTTAGGGGGAAATCTTAGCACAAAATCCACAAATACACATAGTATGTCTGGTCATGTATTTTCAATTGATGGAATTATTAAATGATAACCTGCAAATTTCAATTGAATCTTCCACTAACCAATAGCGACCAGCTACTTGTATAATATGACATTAGAACACTCTTTTGATGTAATTCTATAGTTGTTCTAGACAGCTAATCTTAAACACGTGTGCATAAAAAGTTATAGGTACTTTCATAAAGACTGATATATTATGTTGTTTACCTAGACGACATTATATATTTTAATTCAAATAAGGTGCCAGTGTCAGATCTCGAGTCAGACCAAAAGGTTTCATGATGGGTGACGTTTAGGTCGTCCTGATTTTCTTTTTAAATTCCTTTTTTTTGTTAAAAGGTATCGTGTAGTTACTGACACGTAAAAATAATTGGGCCAACTAGTTCCAGTCAGTGTTACACGTTTGAATAACTAAGGGACTAAGATATATCTATAAACTTCTATATGTTAAAAGCGATGGGCTGACACATTTCTGTATAATTATGAAAGGTGACCGTGTTATTGTTGGAAGCATTAAACTTTGAATGTTTGGTGGCGTACGCATATATTTGAGAAATTACTAACCACTCCATTTGTAAAAAAAGTTCGTGGAGCTATGATACCATGTTTCATTTCAAAAGGAAGTACAAATTGTTGCAATATTTAAATTTCCAAGCACCTTCACTTCACCATTAATGGTATCACTATCCTATGATTTATAATAGGTCGTTAATTAAGGAATTATGCAAAGTGTTAATGTCATTTTGTGAATTTCCACGCAATGGCGTCGCCTTACTTATACAGGAGTTGTTAATATTCATTTTTGTAATTATTGTAATTACAACCTTTGACCTTTTCGCGATGTTTACGAGGCAGATTTAATAGCTTAATTATGAGAGTCGATATTGGAAGTTATGATGCCGTCTTTGCCTTATTTGAACTTTGATATTTTAAGTAAGTAAGCGAAGAACTCGAGAACTTTGATGCCCCAACGGCATAGGGTAAACCTAGTTCTCGAGTGGAGATATCCACTCCCAAGGTTGACGATCGACGTGATTAAGGATCCATGGAAGTCGCTGGTTGCAGCTGTTTCCAACTGGTCCCTCTGGAAATCATGTTCACCAATGGACGTCCTGTGGCTAATATAATGAAGCTTTTCCCTAGTTTATTTTCGGTTCGAATAAATATTTGAAACGAAGAATTAAGCTGCCGCCAAGCAGCAATGTTAATAGCATTGTTGTGTTCCGATTGTCAAAGATAAGATAGCCAGTCTCCCAAATGTGTTGCGGTTTCCGAGTCAGTACGCTTCCACCTTCGACCTCATCTTAACTTAACATTAGATGTGATTGAGGTCGAGTACAAACCCGTTGTGCATAAAAAAAATGTATAATATGTGTAGTAAATTATATGTATTTAGTTATTTTTACGACCTGTTTGGTGTAATGGTTAGCAACTCTGACCACTATACCAAAAGGTTGCGGGTTCGAATCCCGCTAGGGGGATATGTTTGTGTGATGAATACGGACATGTGTACCCGAGTTATGGATGTTTTCATTTATAATAAGTATTTATTTACAAAAAAAAATATTTATGTATTATATCAACCATCTGATATCCACAACACAAGCATATAGTTGCTTACTGTGGAACTAGATGGCGCTGTGTGTATGTCAAAGGATATTTATTTATTTATTTATTTATTTATTTATTTATTTATTGGTTTTTTATATTATAAGTAGTTTATTATGAAATGTATTTGTATCATAGGTACCTATTATTAACTAGGTATATCATTTTTTAATTCAGTATTATTATTTGTTCCCCATCCCGTGTAACTTTTTTAACCCTCCTCGTTGGCCGGAAGAGATCTCTATAGGAATAAGCTCCACTTTGTACATATTTGTTTGTACATTGACGACCTGTTTGGTGTAGTGGTTAGAAACTCTGCTACTATACCAAATGGTCGCGGGTTCGAATCCCGCTAGGGGCATATGTTTGTATGATGAATACAGACATGTGTTCCCGAGTTATGGATTTTTTTCATTTATATATTTATTTACAAAAAAAATGTGTTTGTATAGTATATCAACCATCTGGTATCCATAACACATGCCTAGATGCTTACTGTGGACCTAGATGGCGCTGTGTGTTTGTGCAAAGACATTTATTATTATTTAATATTACTTCCTCACTGTATTTGTTTTTCTAGTGCAAATGAAGAATATAGTGGACCTAAATGTTCGATAATAGTTTCAAGCTGATATCACCACGCGGTCCTGAGAAAATTTTTATTGAGACAGATGGAAAAACAACGAAGTGATCCTACAAGGGTTCCTTTTCCTTTAGAGATACGAAACCCTAAAAAAGTTAGAGCGAAATAAAAATACAGTATTATTACGAGGTCTCGGAAAAATTTTTATAGCTATGTATACAGGCTCATACACGGACTCCCAATTATTTAATAAGGTTATTACAACGTACAATAATAATATATCGCAGTTAGAAATGTGAAGGACGTTTTCTTCCCTTTTTTCCTTCGCCCTTGACGGTTTCTGCGACGCCTACAAAATCCAGTAGATAAATCGTTCCGTTCGCATCCTACCAACTAATACTGATAAATTGACCTCACGGCGCGGGATAAATGTTACAATTTATATTCATAAAATCAGACCTGTATATAGGTGCCTATATCAATTTCATTTATAAAATCCTGATGTTTATATTTCATACATTCGTTAATCTTTCAACAGTAATCCATTGTGGGACTAGCGCTGGGGTATCCATTCGTTTGTTGTCCACATGCCGAAAGGTATATGAAATAGAAATATTTAGATGTACCTTTTTTATTTAAACAATAAACCGGTGACGACCGGTTGGGGTAGTGGATAGTGACCCTGTCAGCGAAACCAACGGTTGCGAGTTCGAATCCCGCGACGGGTAATCCTGAGTCATGGATGTTTATATAAATATTTGTGTATGTTTATACGTTATCTAGTATCCATAATACAAGCTTTGCTTAGTTTGGGAATAGATGGTTGGGTGTAAGTGTCCGATATATTTATTTATAAAGGTATTTAAAAAAAAAAAAAAAAAAAAAGAAGCGTATTTGATTGATTGATAGAAGGTATTGGCATAGTTAGTTTTTTTTTTCTAAGCCATCATCGAATGAAGCGATAATTGTGTAATTTGACAGTCGCGTTCGTAGCCTATTTCACATAATTACATCATTTAATCAAATAAATAAAGAAAATTTGGAGAGAATATGAGTGCCAAATACATTTTGCATGATAGAATCCCTTTTTTTTTTTAGCCGGCTTTATCATGTGATGTATGGCTTATAAAATAAATGAGATTAAAAAAAAAAAAAAACCCTACGAATCCCGACAATCGGATATCAGTCTAGTCTATCATATAACTTCTATTTCACTTACCTAATATTGAGATTATACCTAAAATCAAAAAATCAAAATCAAAAATATTTTATTCAATGTAGGATACAAAAATATCACTTATTGAAAATCAACATGTTATTATAATTTTTTTTTAAATACATCGCTTCGCAAGGTGTTATGGTTAGGGAGAAGAAGCGACAAGAACCTAAATATTATATACATAAAAACTATACAAGATATCAAAAATTATTCACTTTCATATGTTTACTATACGTATTTTTAACATCAATACAAAAATAATACGATATCTTGCATAAACAAGTAATATTGCTACATACGGAAGCTTTCGGGATGAGAACTCGGGAACGACTGGGTTCAGATAACGTCAGACGTGTACCTATCGAGTAAATTGTCTAATCAGAGAATCGGAAACAAAATCTGAATTGTATTTCCAGCCTAAGCTTGGAGCTCTTAATCGGTCAGCTAGTAGAAGTTATTTGCTCAATAAAATTTTCTTACATTTCCAAAATTGAAAGAAAACAGAGAACTAAACATTCGGTAACGAAATTTTTTTTTTTTTTTTTATTAACTTATTTATTAATCAACTAATCTGGTTACATTTCAACTAGATCCCCACAAAACCATTTGAACAGTTTGTCTGCGGGAGATATTGGAGTCTCGCTATGTAAAACGAATTAATTTTTATACAAAAATTTAAAGATTTTCATGAAAACATTTTTTGAGCATGATACCAAATTTACGTCTGCTGTTTTCGTTCCTAATGTCCGTTGGTAGGCTATTCAATAGATATGGTAATCGTTTTTTTAATGTTCTATCACCGTAATAATTAGTAATACTTGGTACCTCATATTTACCCGTAGCTACAGATCTGGTAATTCTGTCATCATGCGCTTTCTTAATTAATGAGCCATACACTGGACCGCCATGGTTATTTAGGGCTATTAACTGGCTAATTTGTCTAACAAAGCAATCTGGCTATGGATGTCAAAAATCATAATTTTTATTCTAACTTACAGAGCTGTACTCGTATATGTAATTTTTATACTTACATTCATGTAGAGTTTAGAATAAATAAAAATAATAAAATAAATAACCTTACACATACACACAGCGCCATCTAGTTCCACAGTAAGCAACTATAGGCTTGTGTTGTGGATACCAGATATACTACATAAATACATTTTTTTTTGTAAACAAATTACATTTACATTTACTGAGTGCGCGTGATACATCTTCGGCTACATCGTCACTTTCCATCGGGTGAGATTGTAGTCAAACGCGAGACCAGTTTTTAATAAAAAAAATAAAATACTTATTATAAATGAAAACATCCATAACTCGGGTACACATGTCCGTATTCATCGCACAAACATATGCCCCTAGCGTGATTCGAACCTTTTGGTATAGTGGTCAGAGTTGCTAATCACTACACTAAGCAGGTCGCCAGCAAATGATATTACCATTTAGACTATTACATTGGTGTAAAATGTTTACAATTTACTTCAAAGGCAGAAACAGTGGCCCAATTTCGCCCCTGTCACAGAACGCGAGGCATCGAGTCGAAATTAAAACCTGGAAAACCTTAATAGCACCAATACCGGTGCAGCCATAAAAGGAGAAAAAGCATACCGGTATTATTCGACTTCTCGATTGCGTGGTCAAGTTCGTTTGTGAAAATTGTTGCATAAAAAGTTCTCGTTTAAGGTGAATAGGCATTTTTTTTTATTAAAAACTAGTTTCGCGTTTGGCTACAATCTCACCTGATGGAAAGTGACGATGTAGCCGAAGATGTATCACGCGCACCCAGTAAATGCCTATTCACTCTAGACTTGAAAATCCCAAGGTTGTAAGTGTCGGGAAAAACCGACGCGGGCAGTGAGTTCCATACCTTAGCAGTCCGCATTATAAATGACGAAGCAAAGAGCTTAGTGCGGATGTTCGGTATGTTGACAACATATGGATGGAAACCCCCCCGCGCCTGGTTGTCCGAAGATGGAAAGGGGACGGTGGAATAAGATCATGCAATTCCATCGCACACTCGCCGAAATGTATCCTATAAAGCATTTATTGGAATTGCGCCCTTTATCGCCACATCGTCACTTTCAATCAGGGGATTGTGGGCAAGCCCGTCTCTTTCATAAAAAAAAAGTATACATACATACAGGGTGTCCCAGAAATAGTGAATGAAACTGCTATGGGAGGTAGCTTGACTAATACCCTATACATAAAAAATATGAAAATAAATAAAACGCACATGACTATCAAAAAAAAGGGATGTCCGAAAAACGGGAAAAATCATCAAATTTTATTAAGTTTCCAACTCTAATTATTGCGTTTTTTTTTTATGCACAACGGGTTGGTACTTGACCTCTATCACACCTGATGTGAAGTGAAGATGAGGTCGAAGGTGGAAGCGTACTAACCCTGAAACCCCAACACATTTAGGGGACTGGCTATCTTATCTCTGACAACCGGAACACAACAATGCCATTAACATTGCTGCTTGGCAGCAGATATAGATAAGATGGTGGTAGCTAGCCAGGCGGACTTTTAAAATGCCCTAGCACCAACCAAACCGAGTAAAGCATTCCATAAAGCATTCCATAATTTTTTACACTTACACCAATCATCTAGTCCCAAGTAGCAAAGCTTGTGCTATGGATACTAGATAACGGATAAACATACATAAATATTTATATAAACATCCAAGACTCGGGAATAAATGTTCGTACTTAAACACGTACCCCGCTGGGGATCGAACCCGCGACCTCTGAATCGTAAACCCAATGTTGTTTACATTGAGCCACGGAGGCGGAGGAGGTAGGCGGAGTTTTTAAATTTAATTTAAATACTAATGTGTATTTATCCGACTGTTCTTAAACGGTGAAGGAAAACATCGTGAGGAAACCCGCGTGCCTGAGAAATAAAAATTCAAAGGCATGTGAAGTCTCCAACCCACATTGGGCCAGTCCATACTCCTTAATTATACGAGGGAAGGCCTATATCCCTGCAGTGGGATGTTTACGGGCTGAGGTGATGAAAATAGAACCAAACCATTTCCTTCTATGTGTTTGGTCCGCCTTGTAGGTAGTTCTTCGAGCTATGTGCTCTGCCCACTGCTGCTTCAAGTTACTAATCCGCTGGGCTATGTCGGCCATTTTCATTCTTATTTCTTTAGTCCTGATTCGATCTCGTAGTGAAACGCCGAGTGTCGCCCCTTCCTTAGTTCAATGCATGACCTTGAGCAATCGTACGAGCCCTTAATGAGAGACTAAAGGTCATAGCTCATTAGACCCACCCGGCACCACTCCCCACCGCCTCGTCGTACGGCGTCCGCTCGTTGTATACAGGTGATCCACGGGTGTACGCCGCGTTATCACCAATAAACGTCGCGCGGTCAACCAGCGGACCTAGTGTCGTCAACCAGTGGACCCCGCGTGGTCAACGAGTGGACGTCGCTTGGTTTACGAATTTTCGAGTAGTTGGAGACATTGTCGGCAATGTATCGTCTTCGCATGGACCGCGCGTTGGCAATGCGCAGTCAACGCAAGGTAAGCATGCGAGCAACGAGTTCACTCGCCGTCCGCGCGTGGAAGGTACGACTAAGGCGATCCGGTGACGCTACGGAGTTGATGTAGTGATCACATACCCATACAAGTCCATACAAAGAATACTAACCGCACGAGGCGAGGCGGTGCGGAGTGAATGCCGGGTAGCTCTAATGAGCTATGACCTTTAATAATGTCATCACTGGTAACACACATGGTTTAGAGACTTTGGTCCTTAAACACTGTGATATTAACGACCAAACTTTGCGCAGTTTCCTAAACGCTTCCCATCTCGGTTGCATTCGACGAAATGAACCCCAAAAAACAACAAAATGTTGCCTTACCAATAAACTCTGTCAATGGAATTTCCACGGGCTTGGTATAAAGACCAGCCAGTTACCGCAGCGCTAACCACTTTCTGATATTGCCCGTAATAGTTAACGTTTAACTCTGAATGGGCAAAACGATTTGCACCGCGGCTAAATTTCGTGATACAAGTATTTCGCTTATGTGTTAGAAGGAATTAATCGGTGGTTTATTTGCAAATGTGTTTATTCATATTGAAGCAGAGCCAAGGCAAATATTAAACTATTAAAATTCTAATATTCTGTGAGAATAATAATCTCAGTACATGTACTTTCAGAGCGTCAGTGGTCCAGCGGTTATGACGCGGTCTCCCAATTGGGGAGGTCCGGGTTCGGGACGCAGGCCAATGTACCAATGAGTTTTTAAAATTAATTTAATTAATTATGTGCATTTATCCGACTGCTCTTAAACGGTGAAGGAAAAACATCGTCAAGAAACTTGCATGCCCGAGAAATAAAAATTGAAGGGCATATGAATTGCCAATTTGAGTACATGTTTAGTACTCGGTTTGGTTGGTGGTAGGGCATTTTGAATGTCCGCCAGGCTAGCTACCACCATCTTATCTAAATCTAATCAGCAATGTTATAGCATTGTTGAGTTCCGGTTGTTATAGATAAGATAGCCAGTTCCCCAAATATTTGGGTTTCCGGGTCAGTACGCTTCCACCTTCGGCCTCATCTTCACTTAACATCAGGTGTGATTGGAGTCAAGTACTATCCCGTTGTGCATAAAAAAAATCATTTAGTCTCAAACAAGCAAAGCTAGATAGATAACGTATAGCCATACATAAATATTTATATAAACTAATATATCATACTATGGGCACAGAATTAATTGGATATGGGACAGGTTTATGTCCAACAGTTGACTTCAAAAGGCTGTTACGACAGAAAGCGCCGGACCCATTTGGTCACGTTTTGCGATAAAACACTCGTAAATTAATTATTTTAACTGAAAGTAACATGAAACACTTATTTTTTAATAAAGCCTGCATGTAACATTAACAATTCCTGAGCGTAGTAAACGTCTACATTCATGTCAGCCCCAGTTACAGCGAGCCACAAATAACTGGTGTACATCTAATATGTCAAGCAGTAATACCATTTTATGCGCATAAAGTTTCTTTAAGATAGTTAGATAGATAAAGCGTTTATTTTCATATTACAGAAACACATACAAAATATTCGACGCAACAATCATTCTGCTTGGTGTTATACTTAAGATCTATTTATTTAAATCGAATATTTTGAAATTGAAAGTAATCATCATCATCATCAAAGGGAATTCCAGGTAGTGGGCGATTTCAAACGAAATGTTGTTCTATGTGCAAATTGCCACTGCCATAAGAGAATTACCATTTAAGAAGTACAAAACGACTGTGTTTAAATTCTTATCAAACAATGTGTTTTACTTAATTGACGAATATTTTAAACATTAATAATAATGACATGTATTAAAAATGTTATGTAATTTCCTTGACGATGAATTAAATTAATAACTGTAATAAAATGTTATTAGAATTGTGAATTAATTAACTAGTAAATTAATTTAATCAAGAATGACTGACACGGTATTTGCATTGATCATATAACGAAGAACATGCTAATTGTGTAATTTAATTTGTTTTTTATTGTTTAACGAAGAACAGGCTAATTATAATTTTCCAGGCTGTATATGTCTAGTTTAGCTGATACAATTTATACTATTTTACCAACTATTTTACTTACCCTAATCATTGCAAATAAATCTATTCTATTCTATTCATCATCACATGACCCACAGGACGTCCACTGCTGAACATAGGCCTCCCCCATAGAATTCCAGAGTGATCGGTTGGAAGCGGTCTTCATCCAGCGATTTCCCGCAACCTTTATCAGGTCGTCTGTCCACCTTGTGAGTGGACGTCCTACGCTGGTTTGCGTTGTGTCGAGTCAAGGACAAGGACCGGGTCTTGGGCATTGCCGAATATTTTTTTTTTTGTAAATTAGCCGCCTCCGTGGCTCAATGTAAATAATATTGCGTCTACGATTCGGAGGTCGCGGGTTCGATCCCCAGCGGGGTACATGTTTAAGTACTCAGTTTGGTTGGTGGAAGGGCATTTTAAATGTCCACCTGACTAGCTACCACCATCTTATCTAAATCTGCCGCCAAGCAGCAATGTTAATAACAATATTGTTTTCCTGTTGTCAGAGATGAGATAACCAGTCCCCCAAAAGTGTTTCCGGGTCAGTACGCTTCCACCTTCGACTTCATCTTCACTTAACATCAGGTGTGATTGAGGTCAAGTACATAAAAACGTTGTGCATAAAAAAAACCATTTTCGGCATGTTTCGGCAACCCACTCCAACGCCCCGGTGCGAGGTCGGCAATGAACCTGTTAACTAGGCCTTCCGGAAATGAAGTCACATACTAGTAAGTCCTTCTGTTGGTCAAGTTGAGTTACTGGTTCGTTTAGTTATTGTATAACTAATGGATAAAAACTACCACTTCACGTGCAGTGCCCCGATCACGCGACCGTTAAACTAAATTTGCTAATTTGATGTATATTTTGACGGGTAATATTTTTCAAGTGTGTTACCATTATCAATGCATTGTATTTATTATACATATATTTCTAATTTACTCTGTACTTCTTTATGCTGTGGATTTACGACGAATGTAAAATAAAAATTTTTGGAGTATTTTTCATCATTATTTATTTCCTATAATTATCACTACTGACATAATACAATGCGATAGTTCAATTAAGCTAGGCTTATAAAAATATTTCTTAATTTTGTTTTACATATAGTTTTACATGTAGTGGTAGAGCCACGCTGTAAGCTATTAGCTTGCAGCATGAATGGGCCGGCTCGACCGGGGAAGTACCACCCTCTCGCAGAAGACCGACGTCTGAGTAGAGGCATTTTGCCACTGCGCTTCGTCCGGTGAGCGAGGGCGCCGGAGGCCCACCTTCCAGTCTCTCTCTAGAATGGTAGCGGTATTTAAAGAGTTAGTACCCCAGGAGGGTACCAGCACTGCTGGAGAATCCCTCATCGCTCAGGCTGCCCTATTTATTCTGGGGTGGACACCTTCCTCAAAGGCCGGCAACGCATCTGTGACCCTTTTGGTGTTGCGGGTGCCCATGGGCGGCGGTGATTGCTTTCCATCAGGTGACCAGCATGCTCGTTTGCCGCCCTCTCATATCAAAAAAAAAAAAAAAAAAAAGCCAGTGGATTTCACAATGGACAAAGAGGACCTTTTGTTTGCCAAATAGATTGGCTTTTTATGGCCCTTTGAGATTAAAATTGTGTATGTGATTGCATGTTTGTTTATTTGTTAATCAATTATGGCGAAACGAATAAAAAGGATTTGGATAAAGTTTGATAAGTACTATAATATGCCCTGCAATTTTATCCCGATATCGCGATAGAAACAGGATTCTCGCGGGACGAACAAATCACATTCTTTTTTTTTTGCACAATGGGTTAGAACTTGACCTCAATCACACCTGATGTTAAGTGAAGATGAGGCCGAAGGTGGAAGCGTACTGACCCGAAAACCCCATCTTATCTCTGACCACCGGAATACAACAATGCTATTAACATTGCTGTTTGGCGGCAGATTTAAATAAGATGGTGGTAGCTAGCCAGGCGGACATTTGAAATGCCCTACCACCAATCAAACCGAGTACTAAAATGTACTCCGCTGGGATCGAACCTGCGACCTCTGAATCGTAAACCCTATGCTGTTTACACTGAGCCACGGAGGCGGTTAGGTATAAAATGCAATATACATATATACTTAACACTTATATATATATTGTTGTGTTCCGGTTGTCAGAGGAAAGATAGCCAGTCCCCCAAATGTGTTGGGGTTTCCGGGTCAGTACGCTTCCACTTTCGACTTCATCTTCAGTTATCATCAGGTGTGATTGAGGTCTAGTACAAACCCGTTATGCATAAAAAAAAAAATAGCAAATGTAGTAAACAGTAGAAGCGGCCCAATTAGGTCGGTGTGCTATAAAGATAATTTACACTGCATTGCATGTCTGGGCGCTGCTACGGTCTATAATGCGGATGTTTTTCACGAGTTCCTGGCATTCTTATTATATTTTCTTAAACATGCATGGAAATATTGTCATTACTTTCGAAAAAAGAACACGCGAAGTATGTAATTTACGGACAGCGAAAAATAAATCCATTGCAGGAGCGTTTTTTGAATTTGGAACATTACAACGCTCCAGCAATGTTGTATGAATCGACGTGCTGGGGTTATTATATACTCTTTGATTGGATCTCTTTTATCATTCTTGGCATACCAAAATCTCTTTACTTAGTACAAATTGCGTTCACGTGGCTGTATGCGTAAATGCGTTTGCCTTTCGGCACAGATGATAAATAGAAAATCGGCGGCAAATCTGAAAATTCGTCTTGATTTGTTATTTAAATATTTATTATTTCCCTGCATTCTTTTGAGAAAAGCACTATATATGCCTCGGCGGAAATGGCAATTGCCTGTCTCGTATTAGTGACTCATACCCGACCTGCAATTGCCTATTTCCTTGCCTTTGCAATAATGTACTATTGTTTAAAAATTGCAATACTGCAATATTTTTCACATATATTTAAGCGTCTACAGCTAAGCATGGATGGGCCATTCATGAAGCACTTGTTCTCGTTGCGTGCATAATTTTGACATACATATTCTACAATTTCTATAATAATAATTAAATTTTCAAATGTGACGTTTGAGGATTTGCCAATTACTGCTTCTCATTTTTCATTACAATTCTTGTAAAAAAAAATTCGGTGGGAAGTCACTATTAAATAATAATCATTAAACAGCCTATAGGTAAAATTAAGACGATGCCAAATTTGGTTAGAATCTGGTGATGCACTCCGGAGATAGATAATGGAACCTTACTGAAGTCGGTTAGTTTGCAAATTTTTGGCAGTTCAATTATATCTCTATATCTACCGTTACGACGCGGTCCTGAGCAGACGTGTGCTTAGTTACCTCTTAAAAAATAGTTTGACGTGCATTGTATTCTGAACCTTAAATATATACTCTGATTCGATTAGAACTTCGTTTGTATAGCAAGTGAGTGTTAGTGTGTTTCGTTGCCGTGCGAATTAATAACCTGTCGTGGAATCGCAGTAAACGCTCTTCACCCCCTCGAGTAAAAAAGACCGGATCCTATAATTCATCTCGCTCATCGTACATCTAAGGATCTACTTAATCCGGCTAACATAACAAAATGAGTGTACAAAGATCCCCGCCTGGAATTTATACTGGTCTTGGCGGGTCGCAACCGGACTTGTCGAAAATCGCAAATAAACCAGAGAACCAGCACAATGTGAACTTCAATAGGGGTTCAAAAAGAAAACATCCGGAGGAAGAATCGTATAAACAGGAATTATCCGGCTTTCGGGATGAAATGATGACATTCTTAACAGATTTTCGTAATTCTCAGGACGAAAACGCAAAAACAATAGTTAATGAGATTTCCGTCATAAAAGAGCAAATGAGCGACCTTAAATTATCTACTGATAACCTAACTAAAGAGCAGTGTCTTATTAAACAATCCATAAAACATTTAGATGACAAATACCAAAACATAAACTCGACCACTATACTCCAGATCAACCAGTTAACCTCTCGTGTTGACGAACTTCAAAATGAAATCCAGACACAGATGCAGCGCGATCGTCTTTGCAATATTGAAATTATCGGTGTTCCAGAACTGAAAAACGAAAATATCACCGACCTAATACAGAAAATTGCCAAGCATGCAGAAGTGGACCTGCAACCCTCTGAAATAATCAACGTTAATAGGGTTCAACCCCGCCAAACAATGTCAGGACGTCCTAAATCTATTATCTGCAAACTGAAGTCTCGCTTATTGAAGGACTCAATAATAGCTGGAATTCGCAAACAAAGGGGAATTACTTCGGCCGACATTGATATTCACGGCGACCCTATAAGAATATATGTCAACGAACATCTCACTGTTTATAACAAGGGTCTGCTAAAAGAAACGAAAAGCATTGCTACTGAGAAGCTATATAAGTACATATGGGTAAAAAACTGTCGAATTTTTATAAGAAAAAACGACACGTCACCTGCTGTCACAATAATTTCAAGAAAGGACCTCGAAAAAATTGTTTAACTATTTTGTTTTTACTTTGTTTAATAAGTTTAAATACTATATTTTTTATTTTTTGTACCTGTCATTACATAATACCTAAATATGTACCTAACACAAAACACATTAACATGCACACACATAACACGGAAACATATAACACTTACATTTCCATAGAACTTTCAAACATCTTTTGTTTACAAAAAAACTCAAACAATAATATAAAAAATTCATTACTCGCATTAATACTCGGGATCGCTTTTTATATACTTTTAATTTTATCTAATTGTTCCATATTCTGCTTAGGCTTTGAAATATTATATAAACCCCAATACCAAGAAACTATGCAATCATACGGGAAACTCCATATAAATAAGCAGCCATATTCTTTAGATAACTTAAATTGCATCAAGTTGTATAGACAACAAACAACATTAACTCTCGACCATGTTTTTACACGTAGTGAATGTTTATGGGCCGTTATTAATATGCCTACAGTATATGTGATGCACATGCAATTGGCAGCGCTGCTAAGTCTATCCGGTATTATAGTGTACATACGTATAGGTATGGTAATGTATTATACCCGGTGCATGCACTCGGCCGTCAACAGTCTACGTTGTATTGAAATGCGCGTATATAAAAACTGTGTGCTTTCTGATCCCATCCCCCGCACATTCGTAATTTATAATTATGAATTAATACTAATTTATTTTATTTTACAACTATATAAATGGTTAATTTAACATTTTATTATCAGAATGTGCGGGGACTGAGGACAAAAAGTAATGAATTGTATCGCAATATATCAACTTGCGATTATGACGTGATAATCTTGACGGAAACGTGGTTATGTGACTCGATTTTTGACTCAGAAATATGCGATGCAGTCTATGATGTTTTTAGATGTGACAGAGATCTTGTTAAAACGACCAAAAAATCAGGTGGTGGCAGTATGATTCTAGTAAAACGCATTTTCAATGCCAATATAAGAACTGACTGGATGAATACCTCACTGGAAGTTGTATGGATTACTATACCTAAATCATCTTTAAAATTTGCATCTGGGGACCTTCACATCGCGGCAGCTTATATACCTGGTGAAAGTAATTCTAAACATCAGGCCGAAGACATAGATGATTTTTTGACTTCTTTTAACAATATAATTTCTAATAAATTAGATGACTATTTTCTTTTAGCTGGGGATTTCAATTTAAATTGCATAAAATGGGACAATAATGAACCGTCGTTTTTAAAAATAGGCCCCACACATATACAGGATATATCTACTCGATTTGTCGAGATAATCTATTCTTTTGGTCTATCACAGTATAACTCTTTAAAAAATGTAAGTAATAATACACTTGATCTTGTATTCAGTAATTTTCCAATCGAGCTCCAACTGTGCGATTTTCCTCTCTCTAAAGTTGATAATTTTCACCCCCCCTTCATTGTTGACGCCAAAGATATAATCACGGCTCCTCTAAAAAATAAAAGAGCTCTAAAACATAAATTTCATAAAGGAGACTATGAAAAAATTATCAATGTACTTGGTGATATCTCATGGGATGAAATGCTTAAAATAGGATCTGTAGATGATGCTGTTACTACCTTATATGAAGCGATTTATACCAGCATAGCTTTGTATATTCCCCTAAAATCATGTATTAATAATAGTTATCCTGTATGGTACTCTCCAGCTCTTATCCGTATAGCTCGCGAAAAAAAAAAGGCTCATCGTCGCTGGAAGCAGTTTCATAACCCATCAGATTATCAGGAGTTTTCACTCTTACGTACCAGAATGCAACGTGTTGAGTCAGCTTGTTATTGGAAATTTATCAATGATGCACAGAATCATATTACAAAAGACCCTAAAAAAATATGGACTTTCATTAAAGCACGCCGTAAGAGCACATCAAATTACCCAAATACGGTCACCTACAAGGACCGTAATTACACAGGGGACGCAATATGCAATGCTTTTAATGATTTTTTCCATAGCGTATTTCAACCTGCAGCGACGAACTATCCCGAAAATAACTTATACCCCCCTTTCATTGACGATAATTCGGTTATTAATTCAATAGTGACCAATTCTGATGAAGTTTTAAAACTTCTTAGTAATTTGGATATCACAAAAAGCGCAGGTGCAGACAAAATTCCCCCCATTTTTATTAAAAACTGTGCGACTGTTTTAGCTGTTCCCCTTTCAATTATATTTAACAGATCATTAAAAGAAGGCATTTTCCCTAAAGCATGGAAAGAAGCTAATATTGTCCCAATACATAAGAAAGGATTAAGAAAGAAAGTTGAAAATTATAGACCTATATCAATATTAAATGTCTTTGATAAAGTTTTTGAAAAAATAGTTTATAATAGAATATACAACACCATTGTGAAAGCTATCCCAGAGCAACAACATGGTTTCATAAAAGGGAGATCTACAATTTCTAATATTGCTGTATTCTTGGACTTTGTGCATCACAATATGGAGAAGCAAAGGCAGATTGACGTGATCTATACCGACTTTGAAAAAGCTTTTGACCGTGTCGATCACGTCATTCTGCTCAAGAAATTAGAACGTATAGGTATATGTGGAGATTTGCTACGTTGGATTACCTCATATCTAAAAAATCGTTCACAGGCGGTAGTAGTGGGAGGCTGTAGATCAGACCTTGTGACAATCCCATCTGGAGTTCCCCAGGGGTCTCAATTAGGACCTCTCTTGTATAATGCTTTCTTATATGACATCTACACTTGTTTTAAGAATTCTAAGTTCCTAATGTACGCTGACGATACAAAAATCTTTAACGATATCGGTAGCAATGAAGATTGTATCAGATTACAAGAAGATCTGACTCGATTATCTCAATATTATGCAACTAATAGAATCACCGTCAACGTTAGCAAGTGTCAATTTATATCTTTTTCACGTCGGATAAATAATTTTTCATACAATTATAATATTAATAATCTGATTATAGAAAAAACCAACACCATCCGTGATTTAGGAATTAAACTTGACAACAAATTGGTAATGAATGATCATATTGACATGATTGTCCAAAAGGCATACCAAGGTCTGGGCTTTCTTAAACGAGTCAGTCAACCTTTCTCTAATGTAACATGTATTATGGTATTATACTTCGCATATGTACGTAGCGTATTAGAATATGGTAGTGTCATTTGGTCACCCCAGTACAATATATACAAGAACCGTATTGAGCAAATTCAGACCAAATTTCTGAAATATTTAAACTATAAAACACGCAATCTATTTTCTAACTACACGGACAGCTGTCAGCATTACAATATGGTTACACTAACCAAAAGACGCATTATGCTTGACATGACACTACTTTATGACATTTTAAACTCAAACATAGACTGCCAATATCTAACCTCTAAAATTACCTTTAACGTACCTTTAAAACGCACGCGACATACCCCAATGATCAGCACTCCCATTCATCGCACTAATTATGCGCAAAATTCCGTTTTGACACGTATAGGCAAAGTTTATAATAATAAATTTAGCGATCTCGATCCCTTTTCCGTCTCTAAGGTAACTTTTAAGTCAAAAATAATAAAGTTACTGCAAGATAAATAAACAAAACTTTATTGTTTGGGTTAGTAAGTAATGCGCTATAAGTAAAATCTTAGTCTATTTGTGAACTCTAGGCACTGTCAACTAGTGTAGTCATAATAATAAAATTAATTAAACATAATATATTTTGGGTGTTATGTTTGTATGTATATGTGTGTGTATATACATGTCCACTTGTGAATACTTCTAAACATTTCTAATTATATCTAACACAAATACGCTCGCACGCACGCAAGCACTCACTAACTCATTCACTCACACACACACACACACACACACACACACACACACACACACACACACACACACTCACACACTCACACACTCACACACACACACACACACTCACACTCACTCACACACACACACACACACACACACACACATACATAGGTACAACACAAACTAGAATATAACATAGTTATAAGAAATTTTTATCATATTCATGTATTCTTTTTCTACTGAATTTGTCGTGGAAATCTATAAAGGCTTTTACATTGTAAAAATACTCTGAAATATGTAAGCAATACTTGTTAAGATTAAGCTGTTGATTTCCCTATTAAAAATAAAATAAAATAAAATAAATAAAATAATTTCAAATTAATATAATTTACTTTCAATGTTTCAATTTTTTTTTTCTTTATGTTTTAATATTTCAATTGACATTTGAATTCACAATTGTTATTTGAAATTTTCAATGTCTACCACTGTTTATTAAAATAGTTATAGGTGACTGTACTAACAAAGATGGACCTTATTGTCTGGAAAAATAAATGATTTATTATTATTATAAGACTATGTTCACTAGATTTTTTTTTATGCACAACTGGATTAAATTTGATAGGTAGATATAATATGCCCCGCAATTTTATCCCGATACAGTGATAGAAACAGGATTCTCGCGGGATGAACAAATCACATTCCTTTTTTTTTATGCACAATAGGTTAACACTTGAACTCAATCACACCTGATGTTAAGTGAAAATGAGGCCGAAGGTGGAAGCGTACTGATCCGGAAACCCCAACACATTTGGGGGACTGGCTATCTTATCTTTGACAACCGGAACACACCAATTCTGTTTGGCGGCAGATTTAGATAAGATGGTGCTAGTTAGCCAGGCGGACATTTAAAATCGATCGAACCAGCGACCTCCGAGTCGTAAACCCAATGTTATTTATATTATGCCACGGATGCGGTTATATAATATATATAATGCTCTTGAGGCTTTTTGCAGAGCTTTGAATCAGAGCTTGAAACCGATTGATATTTTTTTCCGAAAACTACTCCAATGAAATATAAATTATAAAAAAACTAATATTATAAATGCAAAAGTTTGTATGTTTGTTAATTTGTCTGTTTGTTGGTCAATCACGGCGAAGCGGATGAACGGATTTGGATGAAATTTGGTACATAGGTAGAACAAATCCGAAAAATAAAGATATTTATTTATTATTATTATTATTATTAATATTAAGCATATTATTTTACTGTAAATCTCCATGGTCACGAGAAGAGATAATAATAATAATAAATAAATAATAAATATTCTTAGACTTACACACAGCGCCATCTAGTTCCACAGTAAGCAACTATAAGCTTGTGTTGTGGATACCAGATGGTTGATATATTACACAAATACATTTTCTTTTTGTAAATAAATACTTATTATGAATGAAAACATCCATAACTCGGGTACACATGTCCGTATTCATCACACAAACATATGCCCCTAGCGGGATTCGAACCCGCAACCTTTTGGTATAGTGGTCAGAGTTGCTAACCACTACACCAAACAAACAACAAAAGAATTAAGTATTTATAATAAATCTCTCCATGAATGTAAAAAAGCACTAGTTACTTGGTTAAAAACTCTAAACTATCGGGATACTGAATATCTATTAACGTATACACAATGAATGAATAAATATATATATATATATATATACACACACACACACACACACACCACTGATGCATACTATACACACATACATCATCACACACACACAAAAACACATACACGATTATATAAAATGTAAACTTACTTTAAAAATGTTATATTGTATTGTATGTGTATGTGGCTGTTGCAGGTCAACGGAGACCTGTATCACTGCGACCGTTGCCGATCTATTGTGATCGCCACTAACCTACAGTTCGTTGCTCAGGTTTGCCTCTTTGAGGAATTGGATAATTTTCCTGGCACCGATGGTTTTTATCTCATCCGGGTGTAATAAGTGGCTGCCCAGGTGGATGTTGCGTTTACGCATTAGCGGGCCACATTCACACAGCAGATGTGCAGGTGTTTCCTCTGCGAGGAGGCAAAATCTGCACATTCCTGTTTCTCGGAGCCCTATGTTGAGCATGTGTTTGCTCAGACAGCAGTGTCCCGTTAGTGCCCTTGTGAGAATGCGTAAATTGTTCCTACTGAGTGCCAGCGCTTCGCCGGCCGCCTTCTTGTTGAAGGCTTTGATTAGTGATTTGGAGTGTGTTAAACCTGGCGTGTTCGTCCAGAGTTTAAGAGCTGCTTGGGTGCACCGGTTCCTTAGGGTAAGGCGAATTAGGCTTTTTGAGATACCGCAGAAAGGCTCAGGGCCGTACTGGGAACCGTATAAAAATGTTATAAGACATTTTGTTATGTAAAAAAAAAAAAGACCTTTGCTAACATATGATATGGAAGAGTGGTTCATCCTACTACAGGCTTTCGTAAGCTTAAAAGGAGGATCCTACAACTTGTATTGCCATACTTGTAGTAAAGGAAATAAACGAGTTTGATTTTTTTGTTTTTTTTTTTTAAACAGGTCGTCAAAATGGGAGATGGGTTGGTTCAATTATTTTTACGTGCATGAAACCACATGGCATGTAATCGTCTTACATTGTCACTTATAGTGTACCCAGTAATAAGAGATGAAGACAAAACTCCATTGTTTCAAAGCACTATCGTGAAAATTGCCGCAGTTTAAAATTGCTCCTAGCATTCGTTGTGAGATTTCTCTCAGCGAACGCTTATCGGTGTTTTAAAGAAGCTATTGAAATGAAAATTTTATTTCATTCTCGGTTCGATGCTCAGTTTTAAAAGCACTATTAAAATAATTATTACAGTATTGAATAAGACTTACAGTTTTATATAAAATAGAGATTTTGAATTCGGAGAATTGTTTCACATTGTTTTTCATGCGCTCGACAGTAAGTCTGTAGCTTATAATTACTTAACTAAGGTTTCTAAAGGAGATTGCTATAGTTGTCACTATTATCTATTTTTGCGACCATTTGGTGGACGATCGGTTAGTGTAGCAGATAGTGACCCTGTTGCAGGTTCGAAGTCCGAAAGGTGTAACTGTTTGTAAGACGAATACGAATATTTATTCCCGATTCATGGATGTTTACATAAATATGTTTATCCGTTATCTAGTATTCATAGAACAAGCAAGTGTCTGAAATATTTATATTTATACTAGCTTACCGCCCGCGGCTTCGCCTGTGTGGAATTCGTGGAAATTGTTTATCCTGCGGGAACTACTCACTTTATCGGGACAAAAAATATCCTATGTTTTAATTCAGAGTATTTTCTATCTAAGTACTAAAATGCCATCCAAATCCGTTCATCCGTTTCGCCGTGCTTGCGTAACAAACATCCAAGCTTTTGCATATATTTAGATATTCCTTTAGAATAAAAAAAACAATAAGAATCGTTTATTTGACCAGCGACACACACATACCTACATGTATAAACGTGAAAATAGGTATAGGACCCGATTTCGAAGATAAGATAATAAGTTTATTTGCAAAAATACAGTATGAACAAGATCTTAATAATTAAAAATATGTACATTGTATTCAGCCGGCAAGCAGACATGCAAATATTAAATATATTTTGAATCTATATCTAGGCATATTGACTAATAATTTAAAATTCCAAATATTCCTTAACACTATAAAAGCAATGATCTAGTAGCCATTTTGTCAGTATCGTTTTATACCTATTACCATGCATTGGTTTTATGTCATTTGGTAGACATTTCGAAAGACATAAAAAGCGAAAGCCATTTGTGCGACGCCAGATAATCGAAGTGTCATATGAACGAAACGCCATTTAGCCGTTAGGCCATTTAATCGAAAAGACAAATATGCGAAAGCCATAAGATCGAATGTACAGACCCCTATCTGTAGCGAGCAAGCGACCGAAGCGAGCGAAGCAAGCGATTGACATATTTGTAATATTTTCGAACTCATCGCACAACTATAACACATTCGATTTTATGGCTTTCGCATATTTGTCTTGGCGTTTCGTTCATTTAAACCATTTAAAGCATTTATTTCCACACACCGAAAAAAAAAACCCCCATCAACATACAAGAAATCAAAACAGAGGAAATCAAGGTCCGCATCCCACAAACCGCTCTCGAGACCGAGATGGCCACCAGCTCACGCTTGAGAACCTGTTTCATATTGAAACAGTATCAAAAAAATAAAAATAAAAGAAAACTATAATATCGAGATCGAGATGCGATCCCAGTCTCAAGATCGATCCACCAACACGGCTCTATGACTAACTAGGTACTACAATGAGTGCGTGTGTGGGGGACAGTCTCAGTAAACACTGAGTGACGTGAATCACTCAGCACTGGTTTATAGCCTGCCCTCAATATATATTACAATTATATCTTTGTATTGCGGGCTTGTTACGCAAGTTAGCAAAACCAACGGGATTGTAGATCTTAACACAGTTTTTTTTTTGCAAGAGTTCATAGACTATTTTCATTGAGTTTATCAAAATTACGTTGCATTTATCCATTATGTTGCAAAGTTCATGTCTTATCTATCCTTATCCTATTTAAAATTATGTTTTACATTACTTAAACTATATGTATGTATTACATATGCATCTTACTACTTAAAAAGTTGACATCAATTTTGAAATATCTTTCGATACTTATCAGGTCGAATCACTTTTAGAACCATTTTACACAGAAACTTAATTAACATTTGCGCCACTTAGATAATACGAACTAGTTCAGGAGTGCCTCTTTTTTGATTAGCCAACAGTTCCTTTTTGACTTGACGCTTTACCGTTAAATGGCACTTCGATTATCTGGCAGCGCACAAATGGGTTTCGCTTATATGTCTTTCGAAATCGGGTCCTAAACCCCGTGAAAATAACCATGAACACAGTGAAATTAGACTGGATGAGATAAAAATAATCCGTCGGCGTACCACAAAGTATAAAGTGAGTAAATAGGATTTTCATCAATCGATAGTCCTTTGTCTAAATTAATGAATGATACATCAGTTTCAGGAGTGTTCAATCTGTTCAATATATCTCCACCAGACAGAGCAGGGTCCATTCGTTTCGCTGTAAAATACTTTTGTATTTTATACGTATTCCATTCAAACTGTTATCGCATCGCCGACGCTCCTAACAAATGTACCTGTTATGTTGCATATTACATAGTATTTCAGCGAAATTGCTTTACATTCCGTATTCCTCATTTTAAACTTCATGTAATATATTTCTCGGAATTCAATTCGAATCACTATTTAAATGGACTGCTGGATCGAACTAATATCAGATTCAGTTTAAAATTTATGAACGAACTGACATATTTTTTTAAATTACAGCTCTTTCTTTTGAAACGTTTTCGGTAATACGTTTCTGTTTACGTTTCAATAAAGAAATTCTCAAACTGCCCTTTGCAATAGGGAAAGACTTATTACCCGACTGGTCTAGGAAGGAGGCTAATGTATATATGATAGACGCTTAGAAAACGCGTACCTTACCTTCTATACCTTGCTTATCCATATTAGAAATGAACTCAAAAAAGGCAGATTCGCAAACTACTAAAGAAATTCTTTTTAGTTAATCTGTCACTCAGTGTAGCGTCGGCGGCTCAACGGGTAAAACGCGTTTTCCCAATTTGGGAGGTCTGGGTTCTACCAATGAGTTTTTAAATTTTATTTAATTACTTATGTGCTACCACATACATACAGCGCCATCTAGTTCCAGTTTAAGCAACTATAGGCTTGTGTTATGGATACCAGATGGTTGATATAATATATAAATACATGTTTATTAATTTTTGTAAATAAATACATATAATAAATGAAACACATCCATAACTCGGGAACACATGTCTGTATTCGTCATACAAACATAATGCCCCCAGCGGGATTCGAACCCGCGACCTTTGGGTATAGTAGTCAGAGTTTCTAACTACTACACCAAACAGGTCGTCGGACTATGCCAATACCTTCTATTTAACTTACCTAATGTACTCTATTTACAAGCTTTTTTTTTTACTTTCACCTGTCCCGTTGTCTGTAATCAAATCTTGCAACTTAAATTTGATCCACTTCCCGGTTTCCGATTGAGCTGAAATTTAGAATGCATGTATAAATCGGATGACAATGCAATGTTATTGTGACATAGAGCTGATCTGATGATGGAGCTGGAAGGTGGCCATAGGAACTCCGTAATTAAATGATGCAACCCTATCGAGTTTGAGCTCATTAGATTCGTCTTGACAAGTACTTTGATACTATATGGTAACCAGGGTCTGATGATGGAGCCGGAAGGTGGCCATAGGAACTCCGTAATTAAACGATGCAACCCTATCGAGTTTGAGCTCATTGGATTAGTCTTGACGAGTACTTTGATACTATATGGTAACCAGGGTCTGATGTTGGAGTTGGAAGGTGGCCATAGGAACTCCGTAATTAAACGACGCACCCCCATCGAGTTTGGGCTCATTGGATTAGTCTTGACGAGTACTTTGATACTATATGGTAACCAGGGTCTGATGTTGGAGTTGGAAGGTGGCCATAGGAACTCCGTAATTAAACGACGCAACCCCATCGAGTTTGGGCTCATTGGATTAGTCTTGACGAGTACTTTGATACTATATGGTAACCAGGGTCTGATGTTGGAGCCGGAAGGTGGCCATTTAATACAACACAACATTTTCCTCAAGCTATCACAATGTAACACGCTTTCATTTATAAATGGGGACTATGATAAAGAGGGGGGACGAGATTGAATAATTATGTATGGTGAAAAGTTTTAGTGTTAAAATTAAATAAATTTGTACAATATGGAATTATTTTGTCCTAGACGAAGACGCTTATTTGTCGTTAAAGGTTACAATCAAGTTACAAAGTGTTATATTTCTTTTTAGAGTTAATTTATTTTTAACTTTTTAGTTCATTTTATAAACAAATAATAAAAGCTTGTTTTTAAAAAGGTTTTTTTTTCTTTAATTTTTTTTCTTTACGATAAAAAAACTCATCCGATATATCATTACATGTCTATTTAAAACACAAACAATAATAAAATAACATTTCAGTTCACAATAACTACTTGTCTTTTAGATTTACAGCGCAATTTATAAAAAAATAATATTCTAGACTAAAATTCGTCAATTGTGGACTATTATGTCGTCTTCGTGTGCATAAAGAAGTAAACGTTTTAACAATACAAAGGAGGATTCAGCCACGGCGCAGACACGCCGTATTTAAAAGACCCGCGTCTGTCGGCTCAAAAGGCTCACCTGACTGTCAACCGTGCACCACAAAAGATTTCCATCGGTGTCATTTCCATTTTCCCCGTGCAACACACACTATGATCAGTCGTGGGTCTGGTTGGGCCATTCGACTAGCGATTACTCGTATCTAACACCAAAGGTTCTATAGGGTGAAATTTAATTAATGTAATTCTTAAATCTGACCGCATCCGTGGCTCAATGTAAACAACATTGGGTTTACAATTCGGAGATCGCGGGTTCGATACCTAGCGGGTTACATAGGTATCTAATACTCGGTTTGGTTGGTGGTAGGGCATTTTAAATGTCCGCCTGGCTAGCTACCACCATCTAAATCTGCCGCCAAACAGCAATGTTAATAGCATTGTTGTGTTCCGGTTGTCAGAGATAAGATAGCCAGTTAAAATTGACTATTTTAAGTGTACTCTGTGTTCAAAACAAAGCATTTTTGACTTTGACTTTGACTTTGTTCCCCAAATAAGATGAGGTTTCCGGATCAGTACGTTACCACCATCGGCCTTATCTTCACTTAACATCAGGTGTGATTGAGGTCAAGTGCGAACCCGTTGTGCTTAAAAAAAAAACCCTCACTGGAGTCGAACCGGCAACCGTTGCTTTCGCTGACAGGGTCACTATCCAATCGGTCGTCAAATCTATAGATTTGCTTATTTGACGGCATAGGTCTCCCCCTGTAACGTGTGAATTTCTGTATATTTCTAAAAGTGAAACGTGGATGATCAAAATCAACAAAATAAAAAAATGCTTTATTTTGTAGGTACACAGGGTACACATAAAATAGTCAAATTTTACATTTTTTAAGCTACTGTTTGTTCAAAAGGCAATCTTCTCTTCAGAAGAACAACCAAGAAACTCGAGAGGTTGCTCTTTAAAAAAAAGGTTTTTATGTTACAAAATTATTAATTATTATTTTATATATAATTATTATTTCATTATTAATATATAATATCCAAACGCTACCACGTTTGGGGTAAAGTCATGACGTTATTGTGTTACTTATTTCATATATTTTGTTTATTTACTTATTTAAAACCTCAAACCTACCAACCTACCAAACGAGCCTACACCTTCCTCAAAGGCCGGCAACGCATCTGTGACACTTTTGGTGTTGCGGGTGTCCATGGGCGGCGGTGATTACTTTCCATCAGGTGACCCGTATGCTCGTTTGCCTCTCTCTCATATAAAAAAAAAAAAAAAAACCATATCGCCAGTTGTGTGGCCGCACCACAGTTATACATTTGCCGGTTTCTCTTCATACGGGGCGGGCAAAGGCTTCGTTCTTATTTCCGGTTCGGCGGCTGTGACGTCACACCGGCGCATTCGCCCAACACAACCGACATACAAGTAACAACTCGCTGTCAAGTACATTCATTGAAATTATATTCTAACTATTAGTACAGTAAGGACCCCTGTTTAACTTGTTATAATTTCAAGACCGTGATTATTTGCACATGAAGTACCTGTCATTGATAGAATACAAAAATATTTTCCAACAAATCGGTAGCTTGCTTTGAGGTAAAAATCATAGACTATTAAATTAAAATTACCACTGTGAAATTCATTGCGTCGGAGAATATACCTACATATCCTGTAACCTGTAACTAAAATATCAATAACTTCTTTATACTCGTAGGGCACCGAGGGCAAATACGCTCAACAAACTATTTTTAGAAAATATAAAGTAGCCGTTGATTAATTTAACAGAAAATTCTTTTACGTTAGCATCTTAACTTTAATATTGTAGTTTTTATAACTAAATATAATATACCTATACTATACCTAAAGCAAGCTACAGAATGATTAAAAAACATTTTTATTCTATTACTGATGGGTACTCTGCCCTTCTACAAAAAATCAGGAACTGCAAGATAATGGGAACGTACACCACAAAAATTACGTATAATAAAACAGGAACTGCAAGATAATGGGAACGTACACCACAAAAATTACGTATAATAAATCAGGAACTGCAAGATAATGGGAACGTACACCACAAAAATTACGTATAATAAATCAGGAACTGCAAGATAATGGGAACGTACACCACAAAAATTACGTATAATAAATCAGGAACTGCAAGATAATGGGAACGTACACCACAAAAATTACGTATAATAAATCAGGAACTGCAAGATAATGGGAACGTACACCACAAAAATTACGTATTTTTAATACCATTAATACCATTTATTTTCCACACACACATAAATATAAATATAAGCTGTATATAAGTGTAACAAGACATTAAAGAAGGCTCGTACTAATAAAACTATCTCAAGACTGAGAAAAACGTATAGAATGATACTTGAGGTTATTCTATTTCTTCCGTCTAATCTGAATTGTATATAAGTGACGTAACAATGGTTACATACTTATACTTTATTAATTAATTTTGACATACATATAATAATATGTAGATATAATGCTGTTGTAACAATGGTTACAATTTTTAAGAGTCTAACGACATAGGTACTATTGAAAATATGGTAATAGGTTTAATTTCTATCTTATTTTGTTCATTTTGTGACTTAACAATATTTTAACATTATATTTATATTAAATAATCTAATAATTCTACAAATCTTTAAGATGTATGTGTATAGTTATTGTTTTATGTTTGGCAATCACCTTTATTTTAGAAATCATAAATTTACGGAACTGTATGTATGAGTTGATAATTGTAAAAGTGAACTAAATAAATCTAATCTAATCTAATCTAATCTAATTTGAACAGTATCACGTGACCGCCTCCGTGGCTCAATGCAAACAACATTGGGTTTACGATTCGGAGGTCGCGGGTTCGATCCCCAGCGGGGTACATGTTTAAGTACTCGGTTTGGTTGGTGGTAGGGCATTTTAAAATGTCCGCCTGGCTAGATACCACCATCTTATCTAAATCTGCCGCCAAGCAGCAATGTTAATGACATTGTTGTGTTCCGGTTGTCAGAGATAAGATTGTCAGTCCCCTAAATGTATTGGGGTTTCCGGGTCAGTACGCTTCCACCTTCGACCTCATCTTCACTTAACATCAGATGTGATTGAGGTCAAGTAAGAACCCGTCGTGCATAAAAAATCCTCAAAATAAGTCAAGTATCATATATCATTCGGATTCGGTGGCACCAAAGTCAAAGTCAAAAATGCTTCATTAAGGTACAATATGGTACATTTTAAATTTTTTAAGAACAAGCAAGAAATTCGAGGCGTTGCTCTTTTTAAGAACAAGTTTTTATATTACAAAAAGTCACAATATTTCATTACTATTTATGAAATAGCGTGACCTTCCAGTGCCCAAGGACAAGACCATCGACTTCCTTTGCCAGCGCGGTCAAGAATTCATCCTCTGAGAAACGACTATCATTCGCACGAGCCATTATAACGCCTTATTTAAATAAATTTCTCTTTTTTCAGGTCTCGGCAGTCTGCCAGGCGTGAGCAATGGTGGGGACGCGCGACCCGAGCGGCCATACTTCGACGACGTTTCTCCGCGGAACGTATCTGCAGTCGTCGGACAGTCGGCCGTGTTAAGATGTCGCGCTAAGCACATAGGGAACAGAACTGTGAGTGCTAATGGTATCTCAGTCTACGCTATAGATTCCCTTATAAGTAGAAAGGTGATGAGCATAGGATTATGTATGTCTTCTGTCAGAGGTTTACTAAGGTTCGTGTTTAAGCGGGACGCGCTTGGAGGTTCTGAAGGAGCAAGTCGAACGGGCCGATTGGAGTCAGAATCGTTGCGCCATTTTCTCCAGTTCTGCAGAGCTAGTGGAGAAAGACGACCTGTTTGGTGTAGTGGTTAGAAACTCTGCTGCTGTACCAAAAGGTCGCGGGTTCGAATCCCGCTAGCTGATAATCGGTTGATAAACTACACGAATACATTTTTTTTTTGTAAATAAATACATATATAAATGAAAAACATCCATAACTCGGGAACTCTGTATTCATCATACAAACATATACCCCTAGCGGGATTCGAAGCCGCGACCTTTTGGTATAGTGGTCAGAGTTTCTAACCACTACACCAAACTAGTCGTCAGGTCGGAAAGTTGTTCATAATCAAGAGTGACGTCATCAGTAAAGAGGAATTACACTCTTCTCTTATGACAAGTAATTTTACAGATATCTTAAGATATCCCAAACTTCAAACTTCAAGCATTTATTTCAACGTAAGATACATGATATCATTTGTTGAATGTCAATTTAAATCTATTGGAAATAAAAATAGGGCTAGGCATTTTTCGGTCAGTCAGTATGTCCAAGCTACCACCGCTTCGGAAAGGGAAATCATCTGTGGGAAAAGAAGCGGCGCAAGAAACCCACAGGATCATTTTCTTTTCTTTCCTTTACATATATAAAAGTATACAACTAATACAATTTTGTAATTTATGGGCGCTGGGCAAAGTATACCAAGCGTTTTTGTCATTCAGGTAGTCACTAATTTTGTAATAACCATTATTGTTAATGTTATTTTGACATGATTTTTAAACGGTTTCCCACAATGGGAATTATACAAATTCAAATTCAACCTGTATAAATTGTACTAGCCCTACTGTGTGCGTTCTATGGAAAATGTGAAAATGTGCGCGAAAAACTCGTAAAAATTAAGATTCTTTTTTTTTTTTTTTTATATATGAGAGGGCGGCAAACGAGCGTGCGGGTCACCTGATGGAAAGCAATCACCGCCGCCCATGGACACCCGCAACACCAAAAGGGTCACAGATGCGTTGCCGGCCTTTGAGAAAGATGTCCACCCCAGAATAAGTTGGGCAGCCTGAGCGATGAGGGATTCTCCAGCACTAATAGTGCTGATACCCTCCTGGGGTACTTTAAATACCGCTACCATTCTGGAGAGAGACTGGAAGGTGGGCCTCCGGCACCCTCGCTCACCGGACGAAGCGCAGTGGCAAAATGCCACTACTCTTCGGACGTCGGTCTTCTGCGAGAGGGTGGTACTTCCCCGGTCGAGCCGGCCCATTCATGCTGCAAGCTAATAGCTCACAGCGTGGCTCTACCACTATATATAGATTGAAAGGAAACCGAACGTACAATAAAAGGGACGAGTTCAATCACTCAAACAGTATGAAATAAATTTTCCTGAAGCCAAATATAACAATGTACTTATAGGTAATAAGAATACATACATACATAAGGTCTCCCTTGTTACCCGTAGTAGGCAGAGATCACAGAGTTCCACTTGCAACGATCTAAACACATTTTCTTTTGCTTCATTCCCTTTCATTAATATGCTCATACATACATAACGTCACGACCTTTATCCCAAATGGGATGGTCAGAGATATCCCAAACAACAAATAGTATTGGGGTGTTCCAAGTTTTAATGATTAAATGGAGTGCATCCATAGTTCACCTATGCGCACGTGAGTGGGTCAAGCTATCGTCGTTGAAACGTGCAAATCGATCGATGTTTTTAGATGGAAAGTCCCTTAGTTGTCTTTTAAGACACCCACGGGATGGATGGGTTGGTTCTATTCTATTTGAGTGCCGAAACCACACAGCACTTGCTCATACATGCTCCTCGGTTTAGGGTACTCTTGGCTTGGCATTTCTTTACGACATCCGCAATTTATCAATATAATAATACCTCTACCTCTCCATTTTTATAATTTTATATCTAAAAATAATATTGTTAAAATATGAATTTACTTGTATACCTACTTACCTTCTTGTTTAAAGCATTTATAATAATAATAATAATAATAACTTGTCGTATTGTCAGAAAATTCCTCTAAATTGATGAAAACGGACAAACTGACTTACGATTTTAAAATAAATAGTAATATACCATTTACTTGGTTAATGCCCGTAAATGGTATGATAATACCAGCTCATGCTGAAAAAAAGAATTTGAAAATAGAAATAATAATAATAAAGCGTTTATTGCAGGCATAAAAAAAAACCATATACAAAAGTAAAAGTACAATACAAATTAAAATACTCAAATAAATTGACATAAAGTCAAAATAAAATCCACTAACAAAGAACTTTGGCGGTTTATGTAGTTGTAGAAGAGCGGAGCCTCCTAATACAGGTAAACATTTTTACTTAAAAGGAGACCCCTAATAAGTTACTTAAATAAAGCTAATTAATCTTGTTTAACTGAGGTTGTCTGGAAGAAATCGCTATCAGCGATAAGACCGCCTTTGTACACTTCATCATCTATGTTAAATGTTCTTTGTATCCTCCGCCTCCGTGGCTCAATGTAAACAACATTGGGTTTACGTTTCGGAGGTCGCGGGTTCGATCCCCAGCGGGGTACATGTTTAAGTACTCGGTTTGGTTGGTGGTAGGGCATTTTAAATGTCCGCCTGGCTAGCTACACCATCTTATCTAAATCTGCCGCCAAGCAGCAATGTTAATAGCATTGTTGTGTTCCGGTTGTCAGAGATAAGATAGCCAGTCCCCCAAATGTGTTGAGGTTTCCGGGTCAGTACACTTCCACCTTCGACCACATCTTCACTTAACATCAGGTGTGATTGAGGTCAAGTACCAACCAACCAAAGAATTTAATAATAATAAACGTTGTTGATTTTGAATAAGAATTTACGTGACAATTGCATTATGAAATAGGTACCTACAATTGCTAAAGAGGGCTCCAATACCTTATACTCACAGACGGGCGAAGTTCACCATAGTACTCAATCATGAGCCGACCATAAATTACTGTTATTACGGCCGGGCAAGCGCGAGTCGGGCTCTGGCCTGATTGCATGTATTACGTCATTGGGGTATTAGAGCGATTATTATGTTGTTACAGATGTGATTGATAATCATAGATTAGGGACAATGTTGACTTTTCTAATATTAGCTTTGGACGGTTGTCACGCTAGGACGCTAATTCTAATAGTTACTGGTTTGTATCGACAGCAGGCGGACTAAATTATTCATCGTCTCATTAAGTTTTTTCAAAAAGAGGTGTCATTGGATAAATTTGTATTTCTTTTTAAATACATTATAAATCAAAAAAATCGCTCTGACCTGCCGGAACGTCTAATAGTTAAGTGTCAGGAAGGTGCCCCCAAATATAATGATAAGAAATGTCACTCTTTGTTGATTCTACTGTATTTTTGGGCATTACTTTGGAAGCCAAACTACAATGGGGTCCTGATATCCATTAATTGGCGAAGAGGCTCAGCTCTGCAGCGTATGCAACAAAAAAAAATATCGGACGTAAATACTGCTGGATTAGTATTTTTTTAGGTATTTCCATAGCCTGATGTCTTATTGCTGTGGGGAAATGCCGCGGATATAAAAACAATCTTTATTTTACAGAAACGAGCAGTACGCGCAATTTATCAATTGAGACCTGCAGTGTCATTTAGAGATAAGTTTAAAGAGTATACATTTTTGAAAATCATTTCTTTTTATATGTGAAAAAAAATATAGGATCATTTATAAAAAATAGTGATATACATGATGTCAATACAAGAAATAAAGATAAACTTGCAGGCAATGTAAGCAGACTCCACAAAACAAAAAATTCGAATTCCAATGCGCTACCTGTTACTTTTCTTTTTTTCCTTTTGTCACATCAAATCTTGTCATTAATTTAATTATTGTTGGCATTATTATTAATTTACACTAGCTAGATTCAGAGGTTTTAAATAGTAAAGAAAAAAAGGAAATTGTTGCAAGTAATTGAGAACAGAAGAGGGAAAATGCTGGGACACCTTATACGACACGATGATTTCATCAAAACCATATTAGAAGGAAGAATAGAGGGGAAAAGAAAAAGAGGAAGACCGAGAATAAGCTACATGCAGCAAATAAAAGAGAAGTTGAACGTCGTGTCGTATCAGGAGGTCAAGAGGAAGGCGGAGAGCAGAGAGATATGGAAAAATCTCCACCGACAAGAGCATGGCTCTTAAATCAGATGATGAGACACAATAACGGACGCTTTTCACTTACAATTTGACTGCAAGTGTACACGCAGACGGGAACGGAAATGCGAGTACTTTTATGCACTCGTTATTAGGCGTTGCAACTGAAAACCAGTGTTTCGTTCTTTGAGTGATGTGCCATATTGAGTTATGGCACATTTGTGCTACTGCGGCACACTCTCTTTGTATTTTTTGCTTCTTTATTTTTGTGTATTTGTAGGTACACACGGCTTATAATTACATGACGTCACTGGCGATGCAGTTGCAGTGCTTCGGTAGTTAATATATTTTCTACATTTCAGTATGCGGTATACATAAACAAAGTTTTTCGAATCCCGCTAGGCGCATATGTTTGTGTGATGAATACGGATATGTGTACCCGAGTTATGGATGTTTTCATATATAATAATTACTTATTTACAAAAAAATATATTTATGTAGTATATCAACCATCTGGTATCCACAACACAAGTCTATAGTTGCTTACTGTGGAATTAGATGGCGCTGTGTGTATTATTATTATTTACATTAACTGGACTCAATCGGGATTATATTCTATTATTTAATCGCCCGTCTATATGTGGTAAGCACGCACACACGCACACACACACACACACACACACACACACACACACACACACACACACACACACACACACACACACACACACACACACACACACACACACACACACAAAATACATTCAGTCGCTCCGAGCCTTCCAATGATCAACACATCTAACCAGTGGTACCCAAACGAGACAGACCGGACCAGACTTCAATATAACAAGCATTCTCTGGTTTTATTTTCGCCAGATCTGTCGAGGAAGAACCCGCACACAAATTTAAAGCAAAAGGGTAGAGCTATCCCCCACACTATGGAAAACTGAAAACCGCTCTAATTTAATACTTCTACTCTTTATCGAAAATATTCTCTACTAATTTTGTATATCCTTGTATTTGATTAGAATCAATTTATTCAGTTCGAAAAAATTGTACTTCAAAGTTTGTATGAACTACCGTGCGGGATAAACCCTCTTAATATTACGCCTTAGCCAACTTCGTTTGTAAACCGCACCTGTCACATTGTATAATAATAACCCAAGTTCCACTATCACTTATCTATCGCGACCACCTGCAAACCTCTCCAAAATGTCATTTTTCACTGTCGAAGTCCTCATTGGGCCCTCGATCCCTCTCCACGGTCGGGTGACCGCCATATTAATGGTCCAGGGATCTGCAACCCATTCCAGAAAATAAATAGCCCTCCGACATGTCCTGCGATGCATTATAATATATTCTGCCCTATTAGTGTAAAAGGCCGTCTTTTGACATTTTACCTAAATTGAGTTTATTAGATTAACATAGCGTTTAGAACATACCGCATCTACTCAATTTTCTATTTTTGTTGTATCTTGTATAGTTTCTGAGATCCAGGTGTAACAACTGACGTATATCGGCTCGAATTTCAGTCGATTCTACCCATAAAAACAGTAAACGATCAATGCTAGTTAATAATAACGTAAAACGGAACATACTTACTTTTTACATAGAGAAAAATATATTTTAAACTTAGGTATTTTAAACTTCAAGGCTGTAAGGTATGATAACTAACGTAGAGAGCTGTATATGTTTGTATACCGCCTTGTTGTTTATTTAGTTAGGCGAATAATATTTTAATAAACTACCCTTTACAACCTTACGTAGTTTTGCTAAATTAGACGGCGGTATGGAGTTATTATACCGCTTTTTAAATAGACACGGCAATGAAATGTCATTTTAGGATCATTAAAGTAAAAGACATTATAATGTGATTTGCGGTATTATAGCTTCGGATAATAGGTGTTTTAAGTTAAATGTTACAGGTTGATTTGCCGTAATTTTTGGTTATTAGTTTAAAACGCCGTACAATCTCTGTACATCGATATACGTCCGCAAGTGTAGGGAGTGCGCGGGGCAGGGTGTTACGGACTGAACTGACAACGGTCAGTTCAAACCCGGCGCTTATATGTAAGTGGTGTTCGAGCCTGTCGTTTGCGTCGAGTTGGCGCCATTTTTACGAGTAAGTATCAAATTATTATTTTTAAGAATTTATACGGTTTTTTAATTTTGTGATAATCAATTATTTAACGGAGTGGCACATAACGCTTGTTGTATTTAATATCGTGTAGAAAATCGTTAAGGGTATTGGAATGCTTAGTTTTGGGCTATATTTTTCTTTTTGAATCGCTTATAGAAATGATTAGGAATACTTACATATGATTTATTTACTAGCAGAGCTATGCCTGCGACAGACTTCGTCCGCGTGGAATTAGCACCTTGCCCCACGATGGCAGTGGCCGGCGGGCAAATTGCTATGACATTTCTAAATTTGAAAATTGAATATCTTTTGATTCTGTGGGCCGACTTTGATGAAATAAACACTAACTAAAGTAAGGAACCCACAAAAAAGCAAAAAGAAATAAAAATTTATTTTGTAAGACTTTCTATTACTCAGGCCTCGTCTCCATTGTGCGGCTGTAGCACACACATACTCTAGTGTATCCTGATGATACTTTTATGAATTGTTATAAAATATGTTTATCCAATTGCTTTGGAACTTATGGTATGTGTGTGACTGGAGATACAAATAAACGATTTATCTATCTATCTCCCAGATTTTTTCGCTCAAAAAACATTAATTAACAGACTGAACATCTACGATCCAGTTAATGTTAAATAGACTAATATAAAGCTGACAAAATTAAACATTTAATTTCTCAGACCGTGCTTTGCATTAAAAGTTTATTTTTTTTTACAGATTCCACAATACAAAATGCAGAATCCTTTTCCACCAAAGATTAAAAATAAAACAGTAAAATCAAACCAAAGGCTCCCATGCTTAACCATGCTTGATCGAAAAAAGATATTTAGCTTTAACACAGTTGGTTTGCTTTATTTGGATGATATAATCGCCTGTTTTCGCGGGGATTTCTTAAATTTTCAATTTATAGTTATTACAACAGTCACGACGTAAGAGGTCTGTCACAATGATCATGTGAACAAACTAGCGAATCAAAATTTACTTTCTATTCTGGTATTGAATGGTATTTGACTTTGACTTTGACTTTGACATTGAAAGCAACTGAGAACTTATTTTTGTTTGTTGAGACACCTTCCACGGGCGGATCAGAATCTACAGGCGGTTCTGGCATAAGAGTAGTGTTAGTAATAGCATTTAATTGAGGGGAACATGGGGATAAGACAGTGTCTTCACCAGTCACAATAACTATACTTGGTATCATTTATACGGTACCTTTAACAATTTCACAAGCAATGGGACTTACAGGTGTTGAAGAGGTGGTTATATTTTTTGAAACATCTACTGGTATTTTACCGGTAATGGGACCTTTTGAACATTTAACTTTATATGTTTGAGCATCTATATCCTCCTTTTTATCACTATTATATTGAAGATTCTCGTAACAAAGTAAATCACATTTCTGGGTGAGGTAATCAGTTGTTTTCAATACTCCTGTGCCAGAATTGCCTGTAGATTTTGATTCGCTCGTGGAAGTTGTCTCAATAAACAAAGATAAGTTCTCAGTTGCTCTCAATATTCCTATGCCAGAATCTCCTGTAAAAAAATCTGTTTCAGTCGTAAAAGTTTTCTCAACAATTTAAGATGAGTCCCCAGTTGCTAACAATACTGCAATATCTGTAACACGCGTTGTAAATCTTGAGGCGTCTATATCGATTTCACTACATGAAGATTTTGATTCAGACGATTCCGTAAAAGATAAAGATTATGAACCTGAGGATGAAAGTAGTCTCGAAAGTGAATGAACTAATTCTGATTTAGAAAATGATCCAAATAATCGTAATTTGGAAATTAAATTCTTGAAGTAACTGACTAAGAAAGGAGAACGTCGTAAAAGAAAAAAATACAGAGCAAATTTGAAAACAAGAAAAGAAAGGAAAAGAGAAAAGATTAGAATGAAATATCATGTCAGAAATTGTCAAACCTGGATGCAACAGCAACAAATGTAAAAAAAATGTAGTGGAAAGTTTTTAATGGATGATAGTTTTAAATGCAGCATTCTGGCGAATGACATACAGAGAGAGACGTGTCTATATTAAAAGATGATATACAAAACAAGAACCTCAAAGAAAGAGAAAGCTTGACGAAAACATCAGAAAGAAAATGAGCTTTCGATATTTTTAAAGGATAAGACCGGAATCGTACGCGTTTGTAAAGAGTTCTTTTTAACAAAATTAGGATTTAAAAAACTAATGACAAAGTATTGTAGTATGTTTTAATGGATCGTGGAACAAATGAAGATAAAATATTAAATGGAACAAATATTAAATGTTAAACAAGCTGCTCTCGAGATCTGCTAGAGTATTAACTAATAGACTAATCATTTCTGACTGATTAAAGATAGCTGCTAGTATTAACTAATAGACTTATCATTTCTGACTGATTAAAGATAGAAATCTTAATTTCTTAATTCTTAAAAACATTTAATATTTGTTCCATTAAGTAACACTAAGTAAGGATCTCGTATAATAAATAGTATAGAATACTAGGTTAATGTGATATAGACTGAGTATTGTTTTGAGTGGCTGTGTTTTGATTTAATTGAAATAATATCAACATTTTATTTTATACAGGTTGCAATTTTTGAGTTTTTTTTTAAGAATGTTTAGTATTTATATACTAAACATTCTTAAAAAAAAACTTTTAAAAAAAATTCTTTATAGAATAAAGACTAATTTCATTAATAAATAATATTGATTTCTTTAATTTTTTTAGCATGTACTAACATAAAAGGCGATAAAAAACACAGCTTTAGAGATATTGCGTTGTTTTTGTCTAGAAATTGAAAAGTTTTAGTGAGATATAAACGTAGATTTTATATTTGCATCCTTTTCTTAGTTTAGAAAGACGCATTTCAGTACTTAAGGCCTCTTACATTAGTAATCTATGTTAAGATATTGTATAGATATGTCTAATTTACAAAGCAGTATATTAATTTGTCACTTTTTAAACTAGCAATTGTTTGATACGTTATAACTTTATTTAGTTAATTATTCTTATCCAGATGAAGCTAAACAAAAAAGTCGTATTATGCGTCTACACGACCTTCTAACTTGGTACGAACAAAAAAATATAAAAAATGCTAATAAACTAAAACAGAAATCAGCGTTTTTGTTAAAAAGTAAAATAAATTCCATTAATTTTAGTATGTGGTTACATTATAAACAATAGTTATAATTATACACCATTAGAATTTTACAATAATATGGTTCAAGTTCTTAGAAAATTAAGTTCCCGCCTTTTTCTCAATTATCTCAAAAGTTCCTTGTGTCAAAAGACGGCCTTTTATACTAACAGGGCAGTATTGTTCGCCAAGGATTATCTGACGTCATTTTCTTGAAAAAAAAAACCTCGTTGGGTTTGCTGGAGGTGTTTTTGCGTGGTGAATTTATTTTCATACTCGTATTATGTCATGCGTGTATATTTTTGTGCGTTTGTGTGTGTGCGAATCACTCATGGCGCCATCGTATCTATTCGCTATTCGTTTTCTGTTTTGACGACCGGTTGGCGTAGTGGATAGTGGATTCTGGCAGCGAAACCAACGGTTGCGGGTTCGAATCCCGCGACGGGTATGTTTGTGTGATGAATACGAACATTTATTCCGGAGTCATGGATGTTTATATAAATATTTATGTATATTTATCCGTTATCTAGTATCCATAGCACAAGCTTTGCTTAGTTCGGAACTAGATGATTAGTGTAAGTATCCGAAATATTTATTTATTTATTTTACTTATTGTTAGCGAAGTCAAGCAATGTCTGGTACAGTTACTTTTTGGATGGGTAACCACTAATAGTATTTTAATACGAGTTCCTGTGCTTCAGAGGACACATAAAATAGTCGGGCCCAACTTATCTTAACGACTGCTTTCAATTGAAAACAAACCGGACCGGCTATTTAAAGTGCCTTTCGAAGCATGGAAACGCTCATATTAAAAGGCCACTTGTGGTCACCCATCCAAGGACTGACTGCGCCAGATGTTGCTTGGTCTCGCTAATCGAAAACAAATAGCAAATGCGACTGCGCCAGGAGAGCTTTAGGCCATTAAATACCTCTAAATGTTTTTCCACGTTAAGAACATCTCAAGTCTTCAAAAAAGCGTTGAACCCAATTATGTAAACGTAATACTTACTCAAAATGTTGCCGTTTGATCCGTCTTAAGAGCGGATGAATATAATTTTATCGTTCTCCCAACATCAAAGGTAGGTATTATATCAAATAAATTTTAAATGGTAAACAAGGATGGATCTAGAATTCAATTTGCCGTTAACAAGGTCGGAGATGACAAGACAAACTCGAATTTCTTTTGGCTTTTCATGGTTCCGTATCCGAGTGTTCCAAACGGGGTCAAAGACTACAATGTATATACAGAGATAGACGGGTATGTTGGCGTTTGCAAGCGACTCGGGTTCACAGCGCCATCTATCCGCAATGATGTGTAACTAACCTCGTCAAGGTCATGAAACCTAGCCGTACCTACCTAAACCTGGCAACTTGATAGTTACTTCAGAGATTTATTTTCAATGAAACATTGAAATTTCAATTATTTCATCAAAATTTCAATGCTGTCATCGAAAATAAACCTCCGAAGTAACTACACATATTATCTAGTTAGGTATCGGTATACAATAAAACACGCGATTTAACACACATATTTTATTTAAGAAAAGCAAACAATAACTATCATCATATAACCGTGGGAATAAAATTAATACCAAACAAAAACATAAGGAAAAAGACAAAAATACACTTGGGAGTCCTGTCTCACAGAGTCCTATCTCACATACAATCTCGACTAAAGGTGGAGGAACCAAAGCTAAACTCGACACCATTAGGAGCAAATGCACATCACAATCACCAAATCACACGGGACATACTTTAAATTTTCAGAGAAAATGGAAAGTGAAAAAAATGCGCGTACACATCCAACGACAGCCGACATTTTTCTCAGTGTTGCCAAATCATCATTACTTTACGTGTTTTACCTTCACAAAACCTAATGCTATCTCAAATATGAAAATTTAATAACTAGGCAAGAAAAAATCACTTTAAATATACTTAGGTGCATATAGTTTATTGTTTTTTGAGAAAATATAGACTTTAAATATTTTACATGGTAATCATGGTATAAACAAGTTATGACATATGGCGGCTAGGTGGCGCTAGTCTCTATTGGGACGGGAGTATTTGTTCTAAGAGACCATAGCATGAACGGGGTTTCAATAGCTCTCTCGTTTGTACAATCACGGAATGAAAATGTTCGTCAGTTTTCAAAAACATTTTTTTTTTATTCGTTTTATTCTCTCCTTTCGGAGAAGGCAAAGGAATCTAAGCCCATACAGCCATATCTTATTTCTCTTATTCCTTCAGTATATATATATCAGTCTCAGTCAAAACAAGTAATTCGTCGTATATTTTGCGTATACAGAGTCTAGTCACGGTCAAGTCATTCTCCAGTAAAGTGGCAGCATGCTTTCCAAAAGATTTTGGCGGCTTCTTGTGGTAACCCGAAAGCTTCGTTACGCACTTTAATTTACACTTCCCTTCACTTGTGCACCACCACTAACTTATGCTGCACCATATTCTGCCATTATTAAGTTTCAAAAGTCCGAATGCACAAATTATAAGAATTATAAACAAAAATGCCACTTCACTCGCCGAGATCCCGCCAAAAACAATTCCTTTCAAAAACAATTAATTTGACACTTAGCAAGCACAGGTTACCTGTCTAAACTAAGTAACTCACCACGTTGCATAGAAAATTATGCCTAACTCTTTGACGATAGGATTCATATTTAGCCGAATTTTAGTGTTCCTTGTCTATGAATAGTTGAGCTAAAACCTTTTTATTAGTTTCACCTGCCATTATGTCCTGATAAATGTAGTGATAAAACCTATTCGCTTACGTTGATTGAAACTAAATGCAAACTTTTTAAAATTTTAACCACCTCCGTGGCTCAATGTAAACAACATTGGGTTTACGATTTGGAGGTCGCGGATTCGATCCCCAGCGGGGTACATGTTTAAGTACTCGATTTGGTTGGTGGTAGGTCATTTTAAATGTCCGCCTGGCTAACTACCACCATCTTATCTAAATCTGCCGCCAAGCAGCAATGTTAATAGCATTGTTGTGTTCCGGTTGTCAGAGATAAGATAGCCAGTCACCCAAATGTGTTGGGGTTTCCGGGTCACATCGCTTTCACCTTCGACCGCATCTTCACTAAACACAAGTGTGATTGAGGTCAAGTACGAACCCGTCGTGCATAAAAAAAAACGTCTGTCAGTCATCTTCTTACTCGTAGGTCGGTCAATAAATAATTATTTTATAATGCGGCACAAACGTCATGTTAGACAACTCTCAGTGTTATCGAATGTCAAATCAACAAGTTGTCTACGAGCAAAAATCAACTTTAAGATAACGAACCTTTTCAATCCGCGACTGTACTAATGAAGTCCACGCAAATGGTCAGTAGTCCAAAATTCTTTATTTTTTGGTACACAGGCTCCGTACTGCATACCACTAATTTCAACATTGACTTTGCTTCCAACTGTTATGGAGCAAACGCAAAATATTCTCGACGCAATGCGAGTAGACTTAGAGACATTTGATTCCCGACGACTCTGCTCTCGCTGAATAATTGTTAAATAATCGTTTATAGACATACGTACGCCACAATAATGGTGGCTGACGGTGGTCATATTTATTTCTCTTTAAAAATCTATATCCTAAAATACTCTCGCAATTATGACGAATTCAACGACACCTTATTCATTAAAATCCGTGAAGCCGTTTATGCTACACGCACGCGCGCGAAAGGAACAACATATTCCCTGACACATCACACCTCTAGGCGTAATAACAATAAACTTCTATTGCATTAAGCTACTGCTTGTTCAAAGGGCAATTTTCCCCTGAGATGAACAAGCAAGAAATGGGAAGGGATGCTCTTTTTATATTACAAAAGACACAATTCATTAGTCAGGCGGACTTTGGTGACTTTCTGGTGCGAATGTACCCCTAGATATTTCAAGTGTAGAAGACTCGCCAGCACATTCTTGCAATATGTCTTCTAGGGATTCGAAAAAGTGTCAACTCGCAATAAGCTAGTATTTTTACTGACGGAATGCCACCTAAGTCACATTTGATACACATTTTTTAAAGACGAATAAAATAAACTGATTAATTGAATACTGTTTTTACTCTGCTGATGAATATTTTAATTATTTGAAAGCTCAGAAGTTGTAACCCATATGACGAGACATTCTGTCGATGCTGTATGAAATTGATTTATGTTGTTGTGTATCTTTAATATTGAATTGCATAGCTTCTAAATCCGTGGAAAATTTGAAGGCCAGTTTCTAGTGAAAAGTATGATTCCGTTAACATATCAATTACCTATTTATTCTACCATTTCAGCGAATAAAATACTTACTTTGGCAAGAGATTGTCAAGTTTTTATTGGCCTTTTATCAGCAAATAGCTCGGTACAAATATTTTATGGGTCATTGTGATACCATATTATTTTCTCTAAGCTCTATGATAGGCTATTCGTTTAATTCTCCCCCTCTTCGCTAGTACCTAATTTCCCTGAGCAAGGGATTCCATTTAGAAAAATTCCATGGTCGCTTAGCCGTTACTTAATTTTATTATTTTAAAGGCTGTAAAGAGACTGTGGACGCTCCGTCTTGCTTAATTACAGCGCTGGCTTACTCCGGCTCAGGATGGGCTCACTGTAATTACGTACAAAAACAAAAACCCAACAAAGGCGGCGAATTTATTCTCTAATTTCTCAGAGTCGAGGCCTCGAATTAAAAATATAACAGAAGTTTATTGTTGGTGTAATTTCGGGGATATCTGTGGAGTCATTCTTAAATATTTAAGGGACGCAAAGGAATTTATTGTCGTAGGGCATACCTGACTGGCTAAGTTTAATTTCTTGTCTTTGAAAACTGAATTCAATCATCTTGCACCCCATATCAATTTAATAAAATACCTTTCTCCATAAAAGACGAACCCCTTCCTGACTTTAAACGTAGGTTATTTGCCATATTGGAAAAAAAAATATTACATTATACAGGAATATTTAATTGACAATGATTTGTAATACTTATTTTAATTTGAAATTCAGTAATTAGATAGTATAAATGAAAGAGTAAAATTCACGTTCTCTGTAATTTGACATTTCAACATTGACATTTCTATATTCCTTTGTATTATTTTAATGATTAATTGTTATTAATTTTACCACTGGCTAAATTATGTATTGGTATGTTTTCTAACTTGATTTGTAACTTTCAAAAGGTACTTACTAGTTCTTATTCACAAAAAAATCGTTTAGCACAAAAGTGATTAATTTTTATGTATGCTGATGATCTTTGTATGAAACTTTAATATTGTCCAATATTTGAACGTCATTGTAATGACTTATTAGGCGGATCTTATTGTAACAACACCTAATCTAATGTACCCTATTCAACAGCAAATAAATCATATTCTATTCTATCATAATTTACATGTAAAAATATACACATTAAAAGTTGGAGGATCTTCTATATCGTGGAAAAAAAAAATTGACATCTAATCTATAATGTATCCTAAATTCATCATCTTCACCATATCAGCCAAAGGACAGTTGGTGTGAGGTACCTTATAGATTTCTAGGGCGATCGCTTGAAAACGGCCCTCATCAAGCGACTTCCCGTCAGGTCATCCGTTCTGACGTCCCTGTGCTGCGACATTGCGCTGGCCGATAGGTGGCCTAGAATTTTTATGTTTCGACGACCACCATTCTTACGCACCTTGTATTATTTTCAACTTACTGATATACGAGACTATATCGGTGATCTTCAGTCATGATGCGATTTCGTAATGAAACGTAGAACGTCGTCACCAGTATAGCTCGTTGATGACCTCGTTTTATATCCTAAATGAAGATTCTTTTATTTATAATGAAATTTAAGATATAAATTTAGTTTAATTATTCCAATGACGTGGGCGCTGATAACATTAGGATGATTCCAATACTCATCAAGTCTTATTGTAAACGACGCGCGTTTATATGAGATAGAAATGTGGATTAAACTGTGAAAAAAGGGTATTTTATGGGAATTTTGGAAATAAAAGTAGTTGACACTTCCGTTAGCAGCTCAACAGCAAGAAGCAATGTAATAAAGAGTGAAAGGCATCACCGGTAATAAAATATAAAAAAGTAACGAGATACTAAAGAGGTGCGTCGCGCTCACTTATGATGGCTTATTAAGATAATTCGGATATTCATTAGGGATGCTATCTGTTAGTTTTGATTTTTTTTTATTCAGTTTTACCAATTTGTCCAATTCTCCTGTGTATGAACTTAGTTTTTATCACGGAAAGGTAACTAGTTCCTGTAGGATAGGTATTATTGTTAGGATTTCTTTTAAAGAAAGGCCAAGTCAAGAGTACCCTAAACTGATGTGCATATATGAACAACCTTATGAGAGTGAATGAAGCAAAAGAGGTGTAGCAAGTTCCACTTGAGATCACAGACTTCCGTCTGTGATCTCTGCCTTACCCTACGGGAAACAGGCGTGACATGTATGTATGTATGTATTTTTTTTGAGTCATGGAGTGACAAATTTGGAAGTAGAATGAATTCTACGCAAACGAAGTCGCGGGTAATATCTAGTTCTCCATATATATCCCGTACGGGATATATAGCATTGATTATTGCGTATTTCAATTCCTTACGGGTCATGGCAATTTCAAAGCCAAATTGTATTTAATGACGTTATAGTGAACTTACCGGAATATATTACGGCTCATGTGGACAGACGGCTCCCCACATTTTGTGAGGTTCCTTGGGAATTGGGATTGCGAACTCACGCTTGATTATCTAAATTCATAATTGCGGCCGTTATATTACGGCCGAGACCGTCACCACAGATTACCAATAAGTTACTAAAGTAACAGATACATCACTTCCCTGCAAAACGACAAATACCTACGCATTCTTTCTAGCTGTCAAGCGAACGCGAGGAAAAATGAACTTAACGGCTTTGACTCAACGGAGCGTTTCCAAGCGCACAACGCGCGATGACGTTTTGCCGATGCGAGAATACGTTAGGGTTGGTCCAATGAAATAAAACACGAAATTGTTTTATAAATGATTTAATTTTACAAAATGAAAGAAAGAAAGAAAGAAAAACATTTATTCAGCTTACAATGGGCATGTACATGAAAATTTTTTTTTGAGAAATTTAAACTAAATAATAATAATGCAAGCTGACATAGGTTCCAGCTCAGCATAATGCTGTGGCAAGAACCATATAATACCGAGTGTATTAATTCTGTGCCACAGCGCTGATTTTCAGCTGGCACCTTTGTAGGAGGTTAGGCGCTCATAGAATAATTTAAAAGAAAAAAAAACAAAGAAATATAATAATCGACTCCACATATTGTGTACTTATTTTACACATACATAACTTATTCCAGGAAACAGACAGACAGACAGACATAAAATAAACTACACATTACAGGTACCTAATAAAGGTATACAAACAGTTATAATTTAACAGGGGGCGCAATACTATCATTAAGTAATATTAAATGAGGTACTTAGTTACACCGTCAAGTTGCCGTCTCAAAGCAATCTCTTTTATTACTTTCCTGAAACGTGATATAGATTGTAGGTTGCGTAGTGGTGGTGGAATGTCATTCCAAATCTTGGAGGCGGCGTACTTAAAACTACCTCGAAATGCCGTTGTTCTGTGACGCGGTACAACAAGGTGGGCCAGGCGGGATCGCGTAGACCAAGTAAGTTTTTCAATTAAGTATGGCGGTAAGCGGCTCTTTATTATTCCGAAGAGAAGTGTGGCTAGATGAACATACCGCTGTGAGGACATATTTAGTATGTTTGCCTGATTTATATATGGCGAAAATGGTCAATTTGTTTTTTACCCTCCCTAAACTTTGCATTTGTAAATTTAATAACGGCAAAAATTCGGAATCTGACAAAAAGTTTAATTAAATAATCATGTGGGAAGCATGGCCACAAAGAATTAAATTATATTGATTTTAATATATCATACAAATTGCTCCCAGGCCGGCCCATTGAGTTCGATGAAAAGTTTTTTGTAAAAATATACCGAAAAATAAACACTTACATTACACTCTTTTGGCAATGTGAAAAACGACAACGACGATACCGCACAACAATGTCGTGAATTCGACATTGTTAAAACGCTTGTGTATATTTTAATAGTATATTTCGTACGGCTTTTTCTTACCCCAGTAAACTAGTTCGATTCAGTATACAAAAAAATGACGCTGAAAAATTCGAGATTCATTGTTTTGTCACTAGCCGCTAGGTTTTTAATAATGGGCGCCGCCGCGCGGCGCAAAGTGAGTGGCCAGTGTCATTGTGACAGCGCGCGCCGCGCCGGGTCTGTCTGCCGGGACGGCCCGGCGCGGCGCGGGCGCTAATAACTGGCTGGTATTATCTGTGGTATTACTGCCAGTGGGGGACGCGGGCTTTTCTCGCTCTACGCTCTTTTCTTACGTACCGACCTGAGAGTCATTTTGAGTATGAAATTTTACTCAAGGTAGTAGAAATAATCACCCGCCAAAAAATTGGCAAAACAACCGACTTCGAAACTTCCTCCTTTTTTTTTGTAGTCGGTTATGATCCGACGGTACCACCCTTGAGCTATACCCTTCTCATAAAAAAGAATCATTAAAATCGGTTCATAATTGCCGGAGATACCTATCGCGTAACATACACACAAAAAAAAATACACCCGAATTGAGAACCTCCTTTCCAGAAGAGATTTTTTGGAACTCAGTTAAAAATTTATAAAGATCCAATAATACGCAGTAAGGTAGATACGTACGTGCCGCGCGGCGCGCTTGTGGCACCCCTGTGCTCAATTGTGTGTTCGAACGCACGGCTAGCCGGTAGGTACTTATCGCGCGACTTTGAGCTAGTGACGGATGCCTGCCGTCACATCTTCCTAGAATTCAAGCGCTTGATATGCTTCGTACAAACCTCCTAACAAGCCATGTACACCTGGTACTTTCTCGTATATTATTTGCCGAAGTTTAATTAAATTTTTAGTGAAAAAATCCAAATCTCTTGATAAAATTGATTTGAATAATTACTAATTGAAATAACATAATATTTACATAATTACAAAAAATGTATAGCGTCCAGCTCTCCTACCTGGGGCATTGTCCCCAACACACTGGCTGCATTGCCCCGCTGAATAGCTAGGCTTAATCTTTGAGCGAAAAAAGAGCCCGCCCTTATACCACCTGATGCCACAATTAGTTTATCAGACACCGCCTTTACGAATTTTTTTTGGTGTCTGAAGACCAGGGGCCCAGAGTCTCGAAGGCAAGTGCCGCAAACTCATAATTAGCAGATAGAAATGCGTATTTGCGGTACTTTACTATCTGGGCGAGATCGGCAGCAGCACCAGGCTTGCGGGCAGAGCTCTGCACGTAAGACGGGGCCAAGGTGTCAACATGTGGCATCCCATACCAGAGAGCGACCGAGTCGCCAAGGCATCAGAGTGCAACCGTCAGGTCTCTTGCCATCCACAGATGACATTCCCGAGGGTTCCAGGGTTGAGGGAACTGAGGCAGAAGCAAGAGACCGACGAATGAGGTCATTCAGGGTACAAATTACTAATTACTTCATCACTAATCTGCGGAATTGTTTTGCAAATTAATTCCCACCGTACCTCTAGGGGATCTGCATGGCATGGCTTCTACCATACTTATTATTGTCACTCTGCGCTGGCCTTCCATCAACATTCCCTGCGGTCGTCTGTGGTGGGACTACGGGCAATTTGATTTGCCCGTGCTCCGATTGATAGAACCACAGGCAAAAACAATTGCCTATGGATCGACCAGTAGAACTCGGCGATTGGACCACGGGCAATAAACGATAATAACAATTAGGTAGTCGATCTTCTCTGTCTTTCCCATTGGCTAGATTGATGACCAAACTAGTCTGGCCAACGTTGATTCTTCCCATATGGGATATTTGTATCACATTGGTTGTTGGCGCTATCGAACAATCGTTCAGTGGTCCACCAAAACTCTCCGCTCAAGCGCGGGCATCGCAGTCTCACCGCCTTGTGAGACTGACACATGGACTGCTGTGTGCTGGTTGTTGACCAAGTGTCAGATGGGCGTGATTGCAGTATTGTAAGGACAAATGATTGATTTGGATAAATTACCGCCTCCGTTGCTCAATGTAAACAACATTGGGTTTACGATTAGGAGGTCGCGGGTTCGATCCCCAGCGGGGTACATGTTTAAGTACTCGGTTTGGTTGGTGGTAGGGCATTTTAAAATGTCCGCCTGGCTAGCTACCACCATCTTATCTAAATCTGCCGCCAAGCAGCAATGTTAATAGCATTGTTGTGTTCCGGTTGTCAGAGATAAGATAGCGTACGCTTCCACCTTCGACCTCATCTTCACTTAACATCAGGTGTGATTGAGGTCACGTACAAACCCGTCGTGCATAAAAAAAAAGAATAAATGAATAAGAATAAATATAGAATACTAGCTTTCCGCTCGCGGCCTCGCTTTTTGTTTATCCCGCAGGAACTACTCAGTTTATCTGGATACAAAATATCCTATGTCTTAATCCAGGGTACTTTCTACCAATACACCAAATTTCATGCAAATCCGTTCGTCTCCTTCGTCGTGATTGAACAACAAACAAACATACAAACTTTCGCATTTATAATATTAGTTACATTGAACAATACAATAGTGGATAATTTGTGTTAAGTAACCATAAGGCGCTTTTTTTTTTTTTTTTTCATTTATTTGGGTTAACAAACAATGTTACAATGTATATTACACACCATAATTATATCAATAGCATTACTAAATGTAACATCAACAACATTAACCACAGATTACTATCACTTGTTGTTGCTGTCAATCGCTTTGGTAATTTTACAGTTGTACTGTATGTGTAAAACAACTGAATAAATTAACTACACTCCCATTAATTTGTTCGAGGAACAGGTATTCTTTTCCTTAAAATTAGGGAATTACACGAATTCAAATTCACCCCGTATATTTATACATTTAGTGAGTGCTTCCTCGATGACTTTACAAAAAGAACTATCCGCTTCACAGACTTAATGTTCAAAATATTGTTAGGGCTTCGTTGATGAAGGGGAGTCAGATGAAAAACACTCACTTATTCCTGTGTTCCATACGCTTCTCTTGCAGCCTCTCAAACTCAATTCGCTGAATAGGCACTCAGTTGAGGCAAGTGAGGAAACTTTTGTATTCAGAAGTGAAATTTTGAGGTCAACAAAAGTTGAAGGTGAGTATCATGAAAATAAATCAAAGTTAGTGCAAGTTTCGGTGCGAATTTCACTTAGAACAATAATTACTTCGTAGAATTATTAATTTAGGTTGGCGTCTAACATAAAAGATGTAGGTGTCACTCCCATGGAGCGTTATAAAGGCTCTAGATAATTACAAAGTTTTCCAAGGAAAAATACATTTTCAGCAATTCTCTATCAACGTTTTTTGTACCAAGCACTTAGGTACTATTTAGTTTTTATAAAGAAATCTCTCTCACACATGTTGTTATAAAAATGAAATTATACAATACTAGCTTTCCGCCCGCGACTTCGTCCGCGTGGAAGATTTTGTCAAAATCGCTGCTGTCTACCCAACAAATTCTGTGGAACGACGTGCCATGACCTTTATAGGTGATAAGTTCGATGACTGCTAAATTGCAGAGCCTTGAACACCGTCGCAAAGTCGCCTGTCTCTCAGTTTTTTACAGGATACATTTCGGGGAGTGTGCGTTGGAATTACATAATCTTATTCCACCGTCACCCTTCCATAATATACCGAACATTCGCACTAAGAAGTTCGACTCTTCATTCATCATCCGAACAGCCAAGGCATGGAACTCCCTTCCGGCGTCAGTCTTTCCTGAATCCTACAACCTTGGGATCTTCAAGAGCAGAGTGAATAGGCATTTACTGAGGTCGCGTGCTTCATCTCCGACCACATCGTCACTTTCCATCAGGTGAGATTGAGGTCAAACGCGAATGCAGTCAATCATAAAAAAAAATTCATCCCAATCCGTTCAGCTGTATAGGCTTGAAGAGGTAACAAGCATACATACATACATACATACAGACATACACACACACACACAGAAGTGGTACTGACCCGGAAACCCCAAAACATTTGGAGGACGTGGCTATCTTATCTCTGACAACAGGAACACAACAATGCTATTAACATTGCTGCTTGGGGGCAGATTTAGATAAGATGGTGGTAGCTACGCCAGGCGGACGTTTAAAATGCCCTACCACCACAAACCGAGTACGTAAACATGCACCCCGCTGCGGATCGAACCCGCGACCTCAATGTTGAAACTCAATGTTGTTTACATTGAGGGACAAAGGCGGTGGCTGTTATAATGGCTCAGTAAATTAAATATAATTAACCGATAAGCAACACTATGAAGCCAATTATTTGCAATTAGTCTAGTTTCCAGTATTGACATGTTTTGAATATAACCAATACATTGGTGCGGTCATCCATCAGATAGAATTCGGAAACGAGGCGTTTAACGAGTTTGCGGTTTTTACAATACCGTGTATAGGTTATTGGTTTTCGCGGGCACAATTTCGACAACTCGACGCTATTTTGCGTCTATTTTGTGTGATAGCGACTCTTAATCGGTTTGGCGCTGGTGTGCTCGAAGATGACTTTTTTTTTTTAAAACAATGAAGTAAATAAATAAATATCTTTGCACATACACACAGAGCCATCTAGGTCCCACAGTAAGCATCTAGGCTTGTGTTATGTATACCAAATGGTTGATAAACTACACAAATAATTTTTTTTTGTAAATAAATACATGTATAAATGAAAAACATGTATAAACGTTATCAAATGAGATTTAATAACTACAAGAAGGAAGCTTGCTTGCTACGACACGACGATACCACAGACTAAGTAGAAGGTCAGTAATATGACGATCTTTGGGTTGGGAAAGTTTTTTTAACCGCTACAGGCCTATTGACATTAATGACGTCATGGCCAAATCCGAAAAAATGAGGTTTAGCGAGAAGTACTCAAAGGAAGACTCCTTAGATGAAAACTAAAAGTGCATCATTGGATTTTAGAAAAATCAATATTCCTAGCCCCGAATCGAACCCGTTGATTTTGAAAAAAAAACACACACATTGTATTTGACACCATTCGATAGTGTCGCTAATAAGGAACCAATTCTGAGAAATAATGACATATGGCAAACTTTGTGCCCCACTAGCCATAAAATAAATAAATAAATATCTTTGCACATACACACAGAGCCATCTAGTTCCACACTAAACAACTAGGCTTGTATTATGGATACCAGATGGTTGATAAACTAAACAACTAGGCTTGTATTATGGATACCAGATGGTTGATAAACTACACAAATACATTTTTTTTGTAAATAAATACACATAGTGATTGAGGTCAAGTACCAACCCGTTGTGCGTAAAAAAAAATATAAATGAAAAACATCCATAACTCGGGAACACAATACATGTCTGTATTCATCATACAAACATATGTCCCTAGCGGGATTCGAACCTGCGACCTTTTGGTATAGTATCTTTGCGATGAACTCCCGTGCGCAATATGGGCACGTAAGCACACCTTCCACTTCCATAATGGCAGCGGGTGGACGGGTTTCCAGTTCGTCGCGTTCAGCGTCGAGGTCAGCTTTACGCTGGTCCTCAAAATACTCTCCTATGCACTACGCTTTTTTTTTGTCGAGGGGATACGCATTTACGCGTTCAACCCGCCGCCGACGGGGATCAGCGGCGGGGATATGTTAGATAGATAGATAGATAGATAGATAGATAGATAGATAGATAGATAGATAGATAGATAGATAGATAGATAGATAGGTAGGTAGGTAGATAGATAGATAGATAGATAGATAGATAGATAGATAGATAGATAGATAGATAGATAGATAGATAGATAGATAGAGCGTTTATTTGTTACTCCAGTCACACACATACATATGTGGGACTTCCCGCTCCAAAAACAGGAGTGGTCCTACCAACTAAAACCCCCCGGCGATTTCCTCGGCAGTAGGGAGTGCCTGGGAATGCATAAGCGGCTCCAGATCCTCCCCCCCCCTCCATTGGTAGCATGCGTGGTAGCATAGAATATATAATAACCAGAAGTAGAATCGCTACTACTCGCAACTGTTTCCCAAACCCCAACTAATATTATAAATGCGAAACTTTGTGTGTATATCTGTAAGTATGTTTGTTACCTCTTCACGCCTATACGGCTGGACGGATTTGGATGAAATTCGGTGGGTAGACAGATTAGGGCCTGGACGAAGTCGCGGGCGAAAAGCTAGTAAATAAAACAAAAAAATCTAAATTTACCATCTTTATCGGACTACAGCACGCTGAAATGAAAGGGCTATAATTTTAGCAGTCTACGTATGTATGCATACAGTTAAAAGAATGAGTCCGACAGAAATAAATGGAGAATGCCACACCAAGAGCGTGGCTCTTAAATTTTTGATGATGACGTATATACGTACCTATATGTCATGAGTATTAGAGGCTATATTAAAATGAGATATGGTACCCATGGGTGTCATGTTCATTCGAAATGTAAAGTCATGAAGCGCTTATCAATTACCTAATGCTTTGTTAGTCGGGTATTAGCTTTCCATATTAAAACAGATTTAATTGTCTTTAAAATTTAAATTAAAAACTTGGACAAAATATGAGTTCCAAACAAATCCTGCTAGTCGCATAATCAATCTCCGACCGGGGCGATTGCATCGATGATGGTTCAGATTTTTTTTTTTATATGAGAGGGCGGCAAACGAGCGTACGGGTCACCTGATGGAAAGCAATCACCGCCGCCCATGGACACCCGCAACACCAAAAGGGTCACAGATGCGTTGCCGGCCTTTGAGGAAGGTGTAGGCTCGTTTCTTGAAGGTTCCAATGCCGTACTCGTTCGGGAATACCGCTGCAGGAAGTCCGTTCCACAGGGTGGTCGTACGTGGTAAGAAGTTTCTTATTCTTAAATTTTTTGTAATCTTTTTTGGAGTTGCTCCTTTATTCCGTTATTTCCCGTTTGGTCAACATAATGTCATCCATCAACCTTGTGGGTGGACGTCCCAAGCTGCGCTTTTGGGTCCGTGGTCCCACTTTTAGCCCAACGGCCATTCGTCCTACGCACTAACTGCCCTACCAACTGCCACCTCAATCACACCTGATGTTAAATGAAGATGAGGCCGAAGGTGGAAGCGTACTGACCCGGAAACCCAAATATTTGGGAAACTGGCTATCTTATTTCGGACAATCGGAACACAACAATGCTATTAACATTCCTGTTTGGCGGCAGATTTAGATAAGATGGTGGTAGCTAGCCAGGCGGACATTTAAAATGCCCTACCACCAACCAAACCGAATACTAAACATGTACTCCGCTGGGGATCGAACCAGCAACCTCCGAATCATAAACTCAATGTTGTTTCATTGAGCCACGGAGGCAATTATGGATGTTTATAGTAGAAAGTCATTCGTAATCAGGAGTGAAGTGACCAGTAAACAGGAATTGCACGAAATCAAATTCACCCTGTATAAAACTTCAAAATCTGCTACCAATTCCCTAGGTAAATATGTAAACCTTTCGTGTAAATATTAAAATTAATCAAGCCCCGTAAAGGGCAAACGTAACAAACTCTTGTTGGGTGCTTCATTTAGTTAATTGAAATGTTATACGTACTCCCTCATATAAGACGTCATGTCATTTATTATGATCACATTTTAATCTGAGGTAAGAAATTTAATTAAATTAGAAACCATTTTCATTAAATATTAAATAAAAAGTAGGCAGTTTATAATTTTGACTTTTGTGAGTTAGCACTGCGTGCTTCGGAGAGCACGTCAGTCGGCCTCGATTAGTTTCAATTGAAGACAGTCGTTAGCCAAGTTAGTGGCCTACACGTGTAAAAAGTATTGATTATGAAACGCCTAAAGAGGTATTTGACGGCCGCGTTGGTGTAGTCGATAGTGACCGTGTCTGCGAAATCAACGGTTGCGGGTTCGAATCGCGTTAGTGGTAAATATTTGTATTTAACCAACATTTATTCCCGAATCATTTTTTTATGCACAACGTGTTAAAATTTGACCTCAATCATACCTGATGTTAAATGAAGATGAGGTCTTTGGTGGGAGGGTACTGACCCGGAAACCCTAATACATTTGGAGGACTGACTATCTTATCTCTGACAACCGGAACACAACAATGCTATTAACATTGCTGCTTGGCGCCAGATTTAGATAAGATGGTGGTAACTAGCCAGGCGGACATTTAAAATGCCCTACCACCAACCAAACCGAATACTAAACATGTACTCCGCTGGGAATCGAACCAGCAACCTCCGAATCATAAACTCAGTGTTGTTTACATTGAGCCACGGAGGCAGTTATGGATGTTTATATAAATGGACACTGGACACTTCCATAGGATAATTTTTATTTGGTTTGTGACTAGATGCAAAAATGCGCGCGGCCCCGAGTTTGCTAGATTTTTTATATTATACTGTGCTAGATGATTGTTTTTAAAAAATATAAAATTTAGAAAACCCCCGAAACACTGTTTGGTGTAGTGGTTAGCAACTCTGACCACTATACCAAAAGGTTGCGGGTTCGAAACCCGCTAGGGGCATATGTTTGTGTGATGAATACGGACATGTGTATCCGAGTTATGGATGTTTTCATTTATAATAAGTATTTATTTACAAAAAAAAAATATTTATGTAGTATATCAACCATCTGGTAACCACAACACAAGCCTATAGTTGCTTACTGTGGAACTAGATGGCGCTGTGTATATGTCTAAGGATATTATTATTATTATCATCGAAATAACCAAAAAACATCGCTAAGAACCTGTCCCTTGTATAGTCTGTAGTCTTCAGTCTACTGAAATAGAAAGACTGGAGACACACATAACACCCTCATCTTCATCATCAGCCCGTAAACATCCCACTGCAGGGATATAGGCCATCGTATATGAGGGGGTATGGGCCATTGCCCATTGTCCACCACGCCCAATGCGGGTTGGGGACTTCATTATGCCTTTGATTTTTTTTTTCTCAGGGATGCAGGTGTCCTCACGATGTTTTCCTTCACCGTTTAAGAGCAGTCGGATAAATGCAAATTAAATTAAATTTAAAAACTCATTGGTATATGGCCTGCCTGGGAATCGAACCCAGACCTCCTAAATTGCAATAGAATAGAATAATCTTTATTTGCTAAAAATGTGCTACACAAGGTTGTTAATTATAAAATAAAGTATCACACATTTTACCAGGAACTGGCATGCAGAATACAATTCATAATAAAATAATAGATTTAAATACCTAAACAATTACAATCAAATAAAAAATTATAGCGTATGTCCCATACTCGTCGACAGTCGGGAGCACTCGGCTTCCTCCGCGACAGAGCCGCGGGAAGGTCCTTTCACGATACGAGTGAAAGGGACAAGCAATTACTGGTCGGGGCTGCTCGGCTATCTCCGGTGTCCAACCGCCCCCGCCGTTTCAAACTTACCACGTGACTCTCGCTTGGCGTCACCTACATCCCACTCGCCCGTGCTGTTCGTGACGAGCTCTGTTAATGTGCGCACGCGTATTTTTCACGGACGGAACCACATCTCGTGGTGTAATACTAATTGTTACATAGCCCTGAGAGTCTCATTTTAGTAGTGAGTGACTACCCAACGTCATAAAATTATAATAATAATCCATCAATTTACAATAATGCTAGGTTATTTGTGACAATGATAATTTATGTCAGTTAATTTAGTATAATGTCACAATAATTCTAAATTGAAACAAACAGAAATTATATTATATATCCGATGTCATGAAAGTAATATAAAATTTAACAATAAAGCAACAACGTTATGTCGTATAACATTTATTTATTTATTTTTTATTTCGAGATTCAAATTATGTCGCAGACGGAACAGCTAGTAGCACCTTTATTATGGCCAGTTATATCAGTAAATAACTGACACTGTATATTGACAGTGTCAGACAGTGTAAGTAGCTTTTATGACATTTAGTTGTTATGACATTTAGTGTTAATGACATCTCTATAATCATTTATTGTTATATTATGAGTCAATTGGAAATTATTATTATTACTGTTAAAATTACTCATACTCAAAACCTTTATTTTTAATAAGCAACATTTGAGCATCATCAATTATTGGCAGCGCATCTAAAAGCCCTTGTCATAGATCTATTTTTATTATAGTTATATCGTCTTATTCATAAAAATTCTCAAACGCTTTATAAGCCTGTTTTAGTTAAAGTATGTTTTGTCTCTGTCGTTCACAAGGAAATATTGTAATGAAAGAAAGTGACAAAACATACTTTAACTAAAACAAGGCTTATAAAGCGTTTGTAAATTTTTATGAATAAGAGGGATAGTGTGTAGCGTATAAGCCTGAAGAGGCCAGATCCAGAGATCATCCCAAAAATATGTATTTATTTAACCTGGTTCTATGCACGAATAAACATTTCATTCCATTCCATTCCATTCCATTCCATACCATTCCATTCCATCCATTCCATTCCATTTCATTTCATTTCAGCATAGGTAATAATAAATTCAAAATTAAATAAACAGAACTCATGTGTAAAACTGGTTATACTTCAAATAATATAATATCTAATTAGAGTTTACATTTCGGGAGACCGCGTCTTAACCGCTGAGCCACCGACGCTCTGTTGACGCACCGACGACTTATAACCCTAACCTAATACAATCAATCCGCTCTGAGCAACAGTTCTATATAGCGGAAATGGTGGGCTCATTCAAAGTGAATCGTATACGCATGCAATAAAACTTAATTTTTTATGACAATACAGTTGAAACGAGCATCAGGAACCAACTCTTTTCCTTTGCCTCCTATTAATTTATTTACCGCCCGTCCGTTATAATTAACATTTAATTACCTCACCCGTGCCCTTCAGTGGTGTCACAGAGCTCCTGTTGAATTATTCAGCGCCTCCAGCGCTTGAAACGGGTGCAAATATACACCCGACCTCTTTGAAAATGGCTTCCGGGTAAGAAAATGTCAAAACATTTCTAAGTGGCTGCATGGGATGAATGCGCCTTTCGTCCCATTTCTAGAAACAAACAAGAATTTTATAATGTCCTAGCTTTCCATACGCGGAATAACTTTATAGTTTTGACGACCGATTGGTGTAGTGGCTAGTGAACCTATCAATGAAATCAACGATTGTTGGTTCGAATCTCGCGAGGGGTAAAAATTT